>OZ004706.1:80814110-81414110 GCA_963924515.1 Vespertilio murinus
TATCTCTCTCCCTTCCGCTCTGTAAAATATCAATAAAATATATTTTAAAAAAACTAAAAAAACCCCTACTAACTTGGTGAAAAAGAAATTGAAGCCAGAAGGAAGAGCTGAATCTCAATAAACAAAGAGAGCAAACAGAGTCAGTAAATATGTTGGTATAACTAAAGAAGCATAAACTTCAAATACTATAATAATGATAATGCAGAATAATTAATGACTTCATTAAAATTAAGGTAGGGAAAAATCCTCAACTCTAATAAAATAAAAGATGGACAGCATGGAATACTTACTATCTCATGAGGTCCTGGCATTGAGGATGGAACATTAGATTTTATTGAATGAGCATCTTTGTTTTAAAAAGAAGAAAAAGCAGCCCACCCATGAAAAGGAGGCTTTTTAGTAGCTGGTGACAGAAACTAACGTGCTGGTTTAAGCAGGAAAGGGCAGCTTGGTGAGAACACCGCTGCCCGCGCAGCTTGCACCGCCCTCACGGGCCATGGCACCAGACAGGCCACCCCAGAACCCTTGCCAGAGCTGCCCCGGAATCAGACCCTGCAGCTAGTGCTGTGGAGCCAGAGCAGGGCTCCCTGGGCACCCTCCTAACGCCTCAAAAGGCCACAGGAAGCAGCGAGTTTTTTCACTTTTACAGAGAAGCAGGCTCAGCTTCCCAATCATACAAGAGGTAGTAGGAAACACCCCAACCAGATCATCCACTGGACCACTACTAAAGTGTACATATGTGCACCAGAACACTAAAAGAATTCAAATAGGAAGTTATACTTCCTGTAGAAGAGAGGGGAAATAAAGATAACCTAAGACAATAGAAGCAGGAAAGGGGTGGGGTAAAGTAGCTTCCTAGGGCTGCAGTATAAAGTATCACAAACTGAATGGCTTCAAACAACAGAAGTGTATTCTCTCACAGCTCTGGGGGCTACAAGTATGAGGTCAAGATGTCAGCAGCTCGATTCCTTTTTGGAGGCCCTGAGGGAGAATTTGTTCCAGGCCCTTCTCCCAGCTACTGCTGGCTGCCGGCAGTCCTCGGCATCCTCCATCTGGTAGATGCATCGCTCCAGTTTCTGCCTCCACCTTCACATGGTGCTGCCTCTGTGTCTCTGTGTGTCTTCTTACAAGGACACCAATTACTGACTTAGGGCCCAACTTCATCTAGTGGGACCTCATTCTAATATGATTACATCTGCAATGACTCTATTCCAAATAAGGTCTCATTTGCAGGTTCCAGGTGAACACGAATTTTTAGTTTTGGAGGGATACTATGCAACCCAGTACAAGGGGTAAAAAAAGGATAGTATCACCTGGGAGAAAACATTAAAAATACAGAGAGACTGTCTTCACTCCATTGTATGTTCTCTCTGCCTTTGTCAAATATTCATTGAGCGTAATGGCTTGGGTCAATTTCTGGGTTCTCTGTTCTGTTCCATTGGTCTATATGCCTGTTCCAATACCAGGCAGTTTTGAGAACAGTGGCTTTATAGTATAGCTTGATACCTGGTATTGTGATCTCTCCAACTTTGTTCTTCTTTTTCAAGTTTGCTGTGGCTATCCGGTGTAGTGTGTGTGTGTGTGTGTGTGTGTGTGTGTGAGAGAGAGAGAGAGAGAGAGAGAGAGAGAGAGAGAGAGAGAGAGAAAGAGAGAGAGAGAGAGAGAGAGAGAGAGAGAGAGAGAGAGAACACGCCTTTTTCTGACTTTAAATCCACATCAGCAGGAATTAGAAGGACTACAAATAGTATCATCTGGCTCACCTAAGCTTCAGATGAAGGGGAGCAACTTCCCCGTGTGGCCAGAACAGCCCTGTTGTCCTGGCCCAATGATGAATAATCTACCCCACCCTTCGCTCTCAAAATAGTCCAGTTTGATCAACGGTTTCTATGCTCACCCGCCTAGCTGCTCACCTGCTAACTCTTGAAATCTGTCGCCATCTAGTGGTTATGAGCTGCTGTTCGGACAGGATCTCACAGGATCTTTTCATCTTCTGACAGAATGGAGTAAGGGACATAGAATACACAGAAAAAGACTGAGGGGCTTGCAAAGTTAAGGATCTCATTAACATACACTTTTGTGTTCATTGATTAAATAAAATGGTAACCATTTTCTGGAGATACTGATAAGGACTCTGATTTGAGACAGATTCTGACTAAAAGGTCAAATATATGTACTAGTAGTTTGTGGATTAGAATGTCATTTGACACAATTCTATCTTACATTGAAATATGAATTCAGTATAGTGGGGATGATGGTGCTTGACAAAATAAATTTACCAACAAATGTTTGATGCTTGCCTGGGGATCACACCACCGAAGGGAAGAAGACTGTGAGCAACGTAACAAAGGAACTGCTTGGGGAAGGGGCGGGGTGGGCTCAGAAACGCTTCTCTGACTTGTGAGCTGAAATCTGACAAGGGGAAGAAGATGGCGAGTGTTCAAGTCGGGGGGAAGAACCAGTGATAGGGAGTGCAGGGTGAGCACCACAGGTCTGTGTAACCGGGGGTGCTCTCCTTGCTGGTGTGGGGGTGCTGTGGTGTGAATGAGCTGAGAGGCTGGGAAATGAAATCCTGTGGCCTGTCACTGGGCCTGTTAAGGATGTGTTACCTTTGTGTAGTAGCCATGGGAACCCACTCATATGTTATAAGTAAGGAGATGACAGGGTCATATTTGAGTTTCAAAAAGATCATTCTGGCAACAATGAGGAGAAAAGACTGGAAGGGGCTCTGGCAGACCTGAGACAGTCACTGCTGCAGGCATCCAGGTGAACGGAGCGGAAGGGACGCTCGACATGCTGGGCATTATTCTAAGCGTTGTGCGTGTGTGTTCATCCTCTTAGTCCTTATACAAACCCTATGAGAGAGGTACTATTTTACACCTGTTTTACAGATGGAAATCGAAGCACCCAGAAGTCTAATTCCAGAGGCCACCCTCATGACCACTATACCACATTGCCGGCAGGTGGTAATTTTAAAATGGAAAAAGTAGATTCAAAAGCTTTTTGGAAGTAAAATTAACAAGATTTTACTTTAGCAACCATACAGGGACCTGGAAGAAAATCAGGTTCAGAATGAATTACAAATTTGTCTTTGCAGATGTTGAGTTTGACCGGTGTGTCAAACTCAACCAAGAGGAGAAACTGAGGAGACTATTGTCTTAAGAGATAGGAATGGGGCCCCACTGGTGAAGAGAGAGGGTGGCTACGTCACAAATAGGATTGCCTCCCTGAAAATTCTGGCATTTAATTGCAGGATAAGCCTGCACTTGAGGTGTGGCCAGACAGACAGGATTAAAACCAGTAAAGCCAGAAGTTAGTATCATTAAATCCAAAGGAAAATAATGTTTCAAGGAAGGGTTGAGCAACCATGACAAATGGTGTCAGGGGAGAGGCAGAGGTGAGGACAGGAAAATGTCCTTCAAAGTTTGTGTCAGGGGTCACAGAAATAATTACTTAGAGAAGTCTGCTGTGAAGAGTTGAGGGCAGCTGAGGTGGCAGAGTAGAAGGAAGTCTTTCTTACAAGATAGAATATATTTGACAATATTTTTTTAAATGTTGAAGAGAATTATCCAACTGACAGAGTGATTGGATATATAGAAGAGTAACTGACTGTTAATTTGCTAAAAAGGTAGGAAGATAGGGCGCAAAGCAGGGGAAGGGAGATTCATCTCAGACAGGCAGGTGGGCCTGTCCTCTAAGGCATCAGCAGGACGAGTTCTGCAGAAGGGGGGGGGGGGGGGGGAAGACTCCAGGTTGGGGCTTCCATTTGCTCTGTGATAAGAAGCACAGCACCTGCCTGGATAGGGAGCAATACCAAGGGCAGAGATTGCTCCCTCCTATGCTCACGTATTTCTGTCCTCACCAAATCACTTGTTTAATTGAAATGGTTCCCAGGATTGCTTATTTTAGTGGTCCCTGGTATTATGAATACATGATTAAACATTACAATGAAATATGAGTATTAAAAACGGACTGATGTTTCTATGAAAATTTAGGTTGAAGGGTTTGGGAAAATTTTATAAAAGGCAAGAAGCTAAAAATTCCTTGCATCTAGGGATGAATGAGCAACTGTAAAAGGTGGGAAAATGCAGTAAAAATCTTTGCTGTGCAGGGTTCTATTCTTGACCCAATTTTAAGAGAACAAAACAGGAAATCACAGAATTATAAGTCTGACTCTTACCAAAAAAAAAGTGAGATTGAACTCTAATGGATCTACATTCGGTGAATTAATGAATGAATGAATAAAAATAAATAAAAGCCTTCCTTACCTCAGTGCAGGATGAATATGAAACTGAGCAACTTCTAGACTAAGTTGTCACTAAGAAGGCTTCTATGGTTACAAAGGTGAATAAGAAGTAAGGAAAGGCCCTGCGCCTAGCTCAGTGGTTGAGCATCAACCCATGAACCAGGAGGACACGGTTCGATTCCTGGTCAGGGCACATTCCTGGGTTGTGGGCTCAATTCCCAGTAGGGAGTGTATAGGAGGCAGCTGATCAGTGATTCTCATCATTGATGTCTGTTTCCCTCCCTCCCTCTCCCTTCATCTCTGAAATCAATAAAAAAACATTTTTTTAAATGAAGGAAAGAAGAGAGGGAGATTAAATTATGGATTGCCTACCTCTAGTAAGAAATCTGCTATTTGACAGGTATTTTTAAAATTTTACTCTTTATAACAACCCTAGGCATTTCATTCTCCTTTAGCAGACCAAGAAACAGAGAGGTTAAATAATTTCCAACTACCAAGTTCTAGAACTTGGGTAGAAATTCAGTTTTCCTGACATTTATTAACCTCATATCTAAATTGGCCATTTCCGACAGTCTTACGTACACTTGGACTTATTCTCAAACATGTTCCACTTCCATGTCCTCCGCCAGCCTCCCATCCATGATTAATCCTTGTCCTTCACCTTCCATATCTAATCAATCACCAAATCTGTCAAAGTGACTTCCAATATCTATTCAGTTTGCCCTCACTGCCAGCCTTGCACTATTCACATCATCTTTTACATGGACTACTGCAAATTTCCTGTTGCCACATTTCTTACACAGTCAGATCTGAGCAGCATCTTTCTTCACTATGTATCTGTTGGACACTTGGATCCTCCTTCGCATTCTTTTTTTCATTTTGCTTCCAGCACCTTGCTGCCACTTAAGTCCCTGGTTCTCTTTCTGGTCCTCCTCAATGTTTTTCTTTTACCAGACTCTTAAATTTCTATGCTCCTTAGGGGCCACTCCTTAGATATCTAATTCTAGCCTCTCTCATCAGATCCTATTTTTTTGCCCACAGCTTCAACTACATTCACATACTGATGCTCGCCAAATCTGCTCTCAACCATGCCCCTCATTAACTTTGCAACTGTTTAGTATTTCTACCTAGTGGCCTATAAGCACCTCAGATTCAAGTAGATATGCCCCAAACTGAACTCTCCACCTTCAATCCCTGAGACCAACCTCAAATGTACTTCTTGTCTATGCATTCCTCAATGTCATCAATCTCAAAGTGATGTTAAAATCATCCTTCATCTATCCTTCTCCTTCACAACCCAATCGCAAGTCTTACCGATTCTTCATGTCTCCAAATTCCCCATGGTTGTCACTCATTTCCAGTCTGCCACTAGCTATTTTCTTGCTTGGACTGCAGTGGGTGCCTACAAATCAGTCCTCTTTGCTAAGGTTGAGAGCTTCCTAAGCCATCTGCACCTTGCCCAGGTGCCTGCATGAGTAGCCACTCAATACATGTTAAACAAGTGATTTGATGCTCTCACTCAATTTGAAATATTGCAGTGCTCCACATCACACATGGCAAGCACTTCACAGCTTTTGCCATTGTACTTTAGATCTTTCCAGCCTCAAACATTCTCTCCCATAACATCACTATTCCAGGAGTAAACAACTGTCTACAGTTGTCCACACAAGTCACCTTCCTATGACACTGACTTTGCACATGCTCTTTCTTCCCTCTGGAATCCTCATCTCTACCAGCAAAACTCCTGTTTCTCCTTTTAAGATTTTTAGAGCAACTTTTGCTGTTCTTCCCTCTTTTTCTTCTCCCCCCAACAAAGTTCTCCATAAGTAGCATAATTTTTATAACTGAAGTACTTATTTGTACCGAACAATCATACACTGGCCTATAGAGCTGGGGTTGGAGGGCAAGCTGAAAATATTCTCACAGCTCCCCAACATTCCTCTTCCATTTTCAGGAAACTAATTTTTTTCCCTTTAATCCTCACCTGATGATATTTTCCCATTGATTTTTAGAGAGGGGAAGACAGAGAGAAACATTGATGTGAGAAAAACACATCAATCGGCTGCCCCTTGTACGCACCCTGAACAGGGCCTGGGCTGGGGAGGAGCCTACAGCTGAGGTCCGTGCCCTTGGCCACAATCAAACACAGGACCCTTCAGTCTGCAGGCCAACATTCTACCCACTGAGCCAAAATGACGTGGCTCTTTCCTCCTTGTCATCCCAAGACCTTGAGATAAGTCTTCAAGTACCTGACATGGTTTCCAGGTCATGGTCCTCTTCTCCATCCTAACTTCAGCTATCATGTATGTATTAGTGGCCATGCTCACAGTCCACACCATGGCTGTAGAGTGAATGGTTCTCAGATTCCCCTTTTCTCTGGCTGCAGTCTCAACTATTCACAACTACGTCGCCTGTAAAATCCTAGTCTGTGCCTCAAACTTCCTTCTATCCATTATACACAAATGTTACACTCATTTTTTCCTTAATCTCTACCCCTTCCCCTTCATCCGATTTATCAGTGCCTTAATGATCCAACTTCTCTTAAATACAACCCAGCCCAAATCCCAAAGCCGCTCTCCAGCAATCTCAAATGACCAGCCCTTTAGACACTCCTACCTTACAGACTGATCCTGGCACATGTGTTTTCCCATCCTTCATTCTTGGCAGCTCAGCACTGCTGGAGAAAAAGCAAAAGCTGGCCTCCAGCCACTGCAACTAATGATTTCTTATCACAAACTAGTTTTCAAAGGTGTTCCTCAATCTTTCTTCTTGGTTTTGGTCAGTTTTCTCACTCAGTCTTCCTGGTGGTTAATACTAATAAATATATAAGGCATGATCTATGATATTATGAGAAGAAACAAAAAGGCTAACATGGCAAATGTAATCTAGCTCTAATGCTATATGTCCTTCAGGTTCTAAGTCAATTACTTTCATGACACTCAGAATACTACTGCTGTCTTAATTCCTAGAGCTTTTTAGAGTTTGTAAAATGGACCACTGAGAATAATGGCTGCTTTCAAATCTCTTTATGTCCAAGGTACCCTTCATACTTATTATACTTTGTCAATGAAACATACACATCTTTTGTTTGTGTTCATTTTAATTTATTCTGTGCGGTTTAAAGTAACAGTTAAAACATCATACAAACTAACCACAGAGGCTTTAGGTATAGTATTGACCAGTTTTAAAACAAAAACAGTGAATGATCACTCCTCATCTCTAATTTTACATATTATACAAAGAACTATTAACACACAATTTTAATTCCTTATAAACCTATTTGTCAAGCAGCGAGATGACAATGCGTCATAGCACAGCATAGAATGTCTCCTTTAAGAAACCACAGGAGCAGTATTTGGTGAGTGGTTACGCATACAACCGACTTGGAGAGTAATATTCAACATTGGCCATTAAACAGGAAGCACATGTACATTAACAAATGGAAAATGTAACTTTTATTAAGATAAAATTTTACCATTTATGCTGTAAAAGCTGTAAGATACTTTTGAAGCAGACAATACAAGGTGCTTTCATTCTAGACTCCATAACAAAATACTATTCCATTAGCTGCTTGAGTCTATAATATATTAGTATTGTTCATTGGCTTTTTAAAAATAAATTTTGATTTCAGAAAGAAAGGAAGAGGGAGAGATAGAAACATCAGCAATGAGGATCATTGATCGGCTATATTCTGCACGCCCCACACTGAGGATCAAGCCCATAACCCAGGCATGTGCCCTGAACAGGAACGGAACCATGACCTTCTGGGTTTACAGGTCAATGCTCAACCACTGAGCCATACCAACTGGGCTTCATTGGCTTTTTAAGTGAACTTCAAATATAAAAGTTTACAATGAAAATCTAAAGTTACATTGGTTACATGTTACCTTAAAACATAACTTCAGAAAAACTGACTTCAAAAAATACTGCATCACTAACTTAAAATAATTTTTTAATGTTACTTTTAAAAGTAAAAATGAACTACTTTCTAATCATTTAACATGTTTTGGTTTAAAATGCCATATTTGTGAAACCATTATTTAATATATTCTCAACTTTCAACAAAGTAACAGTTTGAAGCTGTTTTAAAACCTAATAATATCTAAAGAAATGGGTCGGCACACCTGTGAATTGGCTATCCTCCAAATAACATATTTATGTTTCCACCATGAAAACACTATAAAATCCACTGAATGTATTCTATTTTTAACTGGACATAAATATTAAAAAATTCACTTAACAATGCTACACAAATATTTAGTGTTTTTTTGGCATTTTAAGTCAGAGTAATGCTACCAATATATTTGATACCTGAAATTTTCACAAGAGTTTCAGAGACAAAGAGAAAGACTTGAGAATGGTTAGTTGGGAAGGTAATGAAAACAACTGACCAGTCTTCAATTTTAAAATTACTGCTCAAAAGACGCTATACCTGATCAACATCATTGTTAATGAGTATTTAGACATAAATGATATTGACCACATTTTTAATGCTCAGAACTTCTGAACTTTAAAATTAACCACAGGCTAGTCCATCTACTACTGAGAAACTGAAAATGCCCTTATGAAGTTCCGCTAAGTTCAGCTACAAAAGCTCTAAAATGGGTAAAAAAACATAAACACTATACCACACAAATAATTCTGCTAACAGGTATTTCTCTTGTCTCTTTCGGTGGCCTTAGAAATATGTGCTATCGTGAGAATGTTGGGGGCAGAGGAGTACAGAGGAGAAAAAAGGTTTTAAACAAAGTAATTAGTTTGGAGGATTTTCATATTGGCATCAGGGATTTAACTCTCTTGAGAGTTGAAACATGGTGGGGTGTGAGCTGTTAAAATGCTTTTGACTATATTTCCCCCCAAAATAAAGCAGAACATTTCTTACAATTATTTTTAAAGACATTTTTGAAGTATAAATATTAATAAATAATACCAACATATATACCTTTTCATGGATTGTTTAATTTGTGGATGACACTTGTAGGTTTCTGGGGATTACATCGGCCTTCAGTTTTTAATACTGATAACAGTATGGAAGCTCAGCCAGCTACTTAAAAGCTGTCAACAATTATTCTCTAAACCTAAGATATTTATATATATAAAAGCCTAAGCGACTAGACAACCAGACAACCAGATGACCGGCCGGTAGCTATGACATGCACTGACCACCAGGGGGAAGACACTCAATGCAGGAGCTGCCGTCTGGTGGTCAGTGCGCTCCCACAGCTGGAGCGCCACTCAGCTGGACAAACGGGCACCAGACGCCAGGCTCACAGCTGGCGAGCACAGCTGTGGCGGTGTGAGCCTCTCCTGTGGACACTCCCCTCTGCACACCTGAGTGTGGCCATGGTGGTGGGCACAGCAGGGCCAGGATGAGCAGGAGTGATGCAGCGCCCAGCCTGGGCTCAGGCTCCTCCCCTGCTGCCTGCCGCTTCGTGCTGCGTGGGATTGATGCAGACAGCAGGCTGGAGTCTGAAAAACTGGCAGGTAAGGCCAGGCTGTGGCAGTGTGGAGGTCCACTGATTCCCAGGCCGATGGACCCCACAGGTGCACAAATCCATGCACCAGGCCTCTAGTCTACTATAAAGCAGATCCACAGTTCAAAATACTATACTATGAAAGATCTAATTGAATCCTCCCAGTACCAAGGTTTTTAGGCTTTTTTTCCTAAATGATGATCATTTTAATGTAATACTTAGCTAGTGGGAAGCACTAACATTATTATGCATGAAATTTGTGTCATTGTTTTTAATTTCTATAGTCACATAAAAAACGGCATCCAATAAGGAAACGAAAATAGAAGATTATGCCCCACTCTCAGCTGCTGGGGATCTGCCAGTAGCACATATTTAAAATTGAAGTTATGCTCTGTGAATTCCCTTTCCTTATATACAAAGGGCTCCAACGACAACAGAAGTGTGCACCACGAATACCACTTGGGTCAGAGCAAGTGAACTATTAACAAAACTGTCAGCATGAAGTATGAGGTACCAAACATAATTAATTATACACCATCATAAAACAGTGGTGACCAGTTCTTTAGAAATGAAGATTAAACATACAAAAAGAACTTGAATTAGTAAAATAAGTTGGCTTTACAATTCACTCTAGTACAAAGCAGGTAACAGTAAACAGAAAGGTTCTTTAATCCATATCTCTTCCCCAGTAAACACTCGGTCCAAAGTTCAATGAGGACAAATATGCAGACCTGGCAAGTCAGTGTACAGTGAAGCAGGCATTTTCACCCACTCTCCAGATCCCCCCAATCCTGTCTCTGGGACCTTGCCCACTGAATTGCTATTTGTGAAGAAGTTTTCTCCACAACACATGCCTTGAGCATGAAGTCCTTCCATAGAAAGGGAGTGACTAATCCTACCTCCCTAAAGTAGAAGACAGTTCTCAGATTCCAAAGCTACTGAAGTCTTAAATTGGTTGCCAAAAAAAATGTCTCATAGCATATAACTATTTTAACATTATAAGAGTTAGAATTAAGTAAGTAATAATTGTTATCCTAGAAAAAAATAAATGTACAAACTATTTCTTATTTAAGCTAAGATACCATCACTTGTCAGATGCACCATATGCATCGCTAAGGAAAAAAACACAGGCCATCAAATTATGACACAATGCTTTCGTATCACGTAGAATGTTTATTTTATATCTACTGAAACAGAACTTCTTTAATTAAACAGGCTTTTATCACAGGCTGTGCATATGTAAGTGTTATGAAATAAACTGGTTAAGTTATACTATAACTTCCTACTCTGAGTGCAACTTTTATGAATCACTTCTTACATCAGTCACCGATGCCTGCCTTCTCACAATGGCCCCCTTGGCGTCATCAAAAGCATTTCTGGAAAGGGTGCTCTACCACTCTCTCTGCTTAATGACAGCAGGAAGATTTGGACAAACATATTTGACACCTTAATGACGACGGTCCTGCCTGACAGGAATCGACCAAACCAGCCTCTGGCTGCTTTGAGTTGTGTTTCATCTATTCCAAGGTTTTGGCAATTTCTCCCACCTTCACTGCATCACTTAGCGTGTGACAGGCAATCCTTCTGCATGTGTCTCAGTGACAGAATGCAGTACAACTTTACTTGTGGTTATCTTCCCTTCTTAGGGCCTGTAAAGCATTTTGTTGCTTTACAAGAAAATATGGAGTTGCAGTCATTTCTCCAGCGACGGATATTTGCTTCACTACGATCAAACGTATGCCCACTGTTCTGCTTCCATGCTGGTCTGCAACTTCATTTCAGTGCTGAATCTTAGTGAAATCTTTTAGGAGACATTTTTAAACGCCAATTAAATCTGACACATTTAATAGCAATGACAGTGATAACACTATGACAAGCTGTGAACTCTCTCTCTCTCTCTCTCTCTCTCTCTCTCTCTCTCTCTCTCACACACACACACACACACACACACACACACGCACACACACGTACGTTATTTATCAGCTATTGCCTGGTTGACAAGATCAGTGAATGAAAAGTTCAGAAAAGTTAAAATGTGTGTGGGGGGAGAGGAAAGAGTACATTATAGAACTAATAAAATACAGTGTTCAAGTCTGTAATGTTTAACAGATTCACATAAGTGCAAAAACAATAAGCCCAAGAGCCAAGGAATAAGTATATAAGTAAAAGCTACTAAAGCAAAAGATTATCTTTAACATAAAATTTGTAATGGTCCAATTTGGTTTAAATTCCCTTTATGTTCATATGGCTTACATGTAAATCTTTTTTTTGAATGGGACCTGAGGTCCAAGTACAAATGGTCTTCAATATTTTAGCAACTGCAAAGACGGAGGATCGCTGCCTTCCATCAGCCACTCCCACAGGATGCCTGGGGGTCAGTGGCCCTCCTCAGCAGGCACCCTCCGGAGGCGAGCAGATCTAATCCTGTGTGGAGAGGAGGAAGTGTCCTCTTCATTTTCAGACCCTGAAGGTTCATGATCTCCCTCCTGGGATCCTGTGTCTCCCACCAGTTCCCGCAGAAACTTGAATTTCGATAGAAAAAGATGCCACACAAAATACCAACCTAAAGAGAGACAAAAACATTAAGAATAATTATTATATGTTATAAATTAACAACATTCCAGTTAATTGTGGGGTGTATATTACAAAACATTAATATCTATAAGTGATTACAAATATACATTTATAAAACAAGTACTTTCTAAGCATTTACTATGGACAAGGAATACAGATAAACTCTGAATTTATAAAGGGACGGCAGAAACAGTTTATACCTTAACAGAATTTAGAATCCAAGCTTAGTCCATCTATATTAAAATTATAATGAGCTTTGATACCTAAGTAAAAGTGTTTTTTATATTAAAATAAAATATTTGAGAGCATTTTTCTTGGGAATAAATAATACACTTTGCTATCCACTTGGAAATTCATATCTCAATGCTAATATTGACTAAAAGTAAGTTTTCTTTAATAAGAATACAAAAGATGCAGCCCTGGCCAGTGTGGCTCAGTTGGAGTATCGTCCCAAACACCAAAAGGATTCGGGTTCCATTCCCAGGCAGGGCACGTACGGAGGAAACTGATCGGTGTTCCTTTCTCATGACAACAAAGGACTTGGAACATCACAGGAACTTAGCTGACAAAGCAGCAGCATGTTTGAGCACGGACTCCAATTTTGAAGTAAATTCTACTGTGGTAAAATGCTATCAAACAGCATCACACTCTAGAGAAATCGCACATGAGAGGAAGAGTCCATTGATGTGGCAAACTCCATTGTTATCTTAGGAAACTGCCATAGCCACCCAACCTTCAGCAGCCTCTGCTGTGACCAGTTAGTAGCTATCAACATCAAGGAAAGATCTCCCAGCAGTAAAAGATTATGCCTTGCTGAAGGCTCAAATGATGGTTAGCATTTCTTAGCAAAAAGTATTTTACAATTAAGGTATGTACATTTTTTCATTAGATATAATGCTATTGCACACATAAGAGACTACAGTATACTGTAATAACTTTCATATGCACTGGAAAACCAAAAGTGTGTGTCACTCGCTTTAATACAATATTCACTTTATTGTGGTGGTCTGGAACCAAATCTGCAATATGTGTGATGTATGCCTATACACGGAACTATAATGTTTTCCTTTGTATCTGGCTTCTTTCATTCAGAATAGATGGTCAAGGTTCTTCAATCTTGTTATTGCTTGCATGACTTCATTTTTATTGCTGAATATTATTCTGTTGTATGGATAAATCACTTTTTTTTTTAATCCATTCACCAACTAATGAGCATAAGGCTAGTTTCCAGTTTGGGGCTATTATAAAAAACAAAGTTTATATATATATATATATATATATATATATATATATATATATATGAGAACTGCTAGGTCATATGGTAACTTTATGTTTAACCATTTGTGAAACTGTTTTTTCAAAACAGCTGCATCATTTCACATTCCCACCAGCAAAATGTGAAGTTCCAATTTCTCTACATCTTCACCAAGACTTTTATTATCCACCATTTTTTATTATAGCCATCCTGCTGGATGTGAATTGTTTATCCTTGTGGCTTTTATTTGCATTTCCTTAATGACTAGGGATTTGAACATTTTTTCATGTGTTTATTGATTATTTATTTTCTTAGAGAAATGTCTAATTTCTTTGCCCATTTTTTAAAAATTGAGTTGTTTTTCTTTTATAATTAAGTTGTAAGAGTTCTTTATATATTCTTGACACTAGACCCTTAACAAATGTATGATTTTGCAAATATTTTCTGTCATTCTGTTGGCTGTCTTTTCATTGTGTTGATAATGCCCTTGGAACTACAAAAGATTTTAATTATGATAAAGCATAATTTATCATTTCTTTTTTTATGAAATCCAATTTATCTATTTTTTTCTTTGGTTGCTCGTGCCATATGTAGGGAACCACTGACTAAACCTAGGTCATGAATACTATGTATTCTAAGAGTTTCAGCTCTTACATTTAGGTCTCTGATCTATTTCAGTAAACATTGTGTGAGAGAGAGTTCCAAATTCATTATTTTGCATGTGGATATTGCCGGGGCTGACCAGTAGACCCTGAATGACTGATTAGGATGAATGATCATTCTAATACACATTTCTGTGAAAGAGAGGTCTAAGGCACTACTTGGCTATTGGCTCCAAGTAGCCCTGTTCGCCTGTCTTCTTTGGCTTATATTGTCATAACAGCTTGAACTAAAATTAATCTTTAGATATAATTAGCAGGATAAACATCCTTGAGAAAGTATATGCTTTTACAAGGTCAGTTCTTTAAAGATTAAACATTGAAATTCTAGAGAAACAGCCTGGGGGGTCAGACTTGTTGGGAAAAGTCAAGGTAGAGGCTGCTGCCTTCAGCAAGGTCTCTTCAGAGGCCCCCAACCTTTCAGAGAATTCTCTTCACAAACATTCCAAGTCCCTTGCTTCCCCACTGATATCAAGTCGTTCCCAAATGATTTGCTGAAAACACTGTTCTTCCTCCCAACCACATTAAATTCTCTTACAAACTTTATCAGAAATCAAATGACATAAATGTTATAGTTTATTTCTGGACTCTCAATTCTACTCCATTGATCTGAATGTCTATCCTTAACAGTACCATACCATCTTGATTACAGTAGCTTTGTGTTAAGTTTTGAAATCTAGTATAAGCCCACCAACTTTGTTCTTTTCTACACTATTTTGACTTATCTGAGTCCTTTGCATTTCAATGTGAATTTTAGAATTATGTTGTCAATTTCTGCAACAACAAAAAAAGCAGTAAGAATTCTGAAGGGAATTGCATTGAATCTGTAGATCAATGGAAGGATCTACACTTTTTTAATGGACACATGTGGTTTTGATAATCAGGAAAATTAGGAGAAATTGATAACCAAATAATAAATACTCTGTAGGCTTACAATGTTTTAAATAGCCAAAAGCCATTAAATGGCTTAAATTAATAAAGCAAATTACTATTGACATATACTAAGGAAAACCCTTAACTCTTAGGTTAGTTTTGAGAACCCAATCTAAAAGTTAAAAGAACTCATTTGCCCAAGGTGCTGTGCTATATACATAGAGATCATGAAAGTGAATTTACCATGAAGGAAATTATAGTCAAGCTCAAAAATGAGAGTCTTAACCTCATAACATGAAAGATTGCAAAAGTGGCTACAAGGCATAAAATGTCCACAGAGAAAAGTAAGGGTGGTCACTAAAGGTCTTTTGACTAAAAAGAAACTATGGTGAAGGGCTGTCACCACTGGAATTTCCACCATAAAATACCATCGTACCCTTGAGATGATTACGAGAAAGCAAAGTCTCCCAGCATGGAAATCTATAAAAACAAGGCACCGAGGATAGCTGTAGGAGTCAGTTTAGGGAGACATAAGAGCATTCAACTAGCCGGGACCGGTTTGGCTCAGTGGTTTTCAGTGGACTGAAAGGTCCCAGGCTCCATTCTGGTCAAGGGCATGTACCTTGGTTGCAGGCACATCCCCAGTAGGGGGTGTGCAAGAGGCAGCTGATAGATGATTCTCTCTCATTGACGTTTCTAACTCTCTATCCCTCTCTCTTCCTCTCTGTGAAAAATCAATAAAATATATATTTTTTAAAAGAGCATTCAACTAGATCACAAACTCTCCCAATTTAATAACACAACAAGACCCCTCCCCCATTTTTTAAATCACTGTAACTAACAACCAAACAACATAAGGAATTCAATTGTAAAGTCAAAATTGAGAACATGATGGCCAGTGAGAGAAACTCCAATGTGGAGCAGCACGTTAAGACCACTACCTCCACACTTACCACTGCTCTCCACATCTCTTCATTTTTACCCCCAAATATGGGGCTAAGCAACCCTGAAAAGTATGATTATTTTCCCCTATTCTCCCTGGGAATACGGTGGGCAAGGGTAGGGTGGAGGGGGAGCACGTGGATTAATGACACTTTCCCCCACACACAAAAAAAATCATCAAAGAGAATTCCCCTAATATACATATGAAGTTCATCGGCTGGGCAGCCACAAAGAACAAATACCCACTGTGCTTGGTTTTTACAATGGCTACTGTAATGATCGGCTGGGAGGGCAACGTTAAGGGATAAATTGTGGTTGGTAAGAACCGCTGTAGTGTTCACTACATTAAGGGAAGTCACCAAGTTGTCCTCTAATTAAAATGACTAAGTTCTTACATAGCTGTAGTTTGGGGGGGAGAGGTGAGAGGAAGATGTGGGACAGGGGGATTTTCATATCACAGTATCTAGAATTAGTAAAATCTAATGCTTCTACAACAGATTCTTTATCAGTGTTAAGAGTCTGAACTAGGAACAATACTAAAAATGCCAGGCAGTTTGAATGGAAGAACCACACACTACATATGTACAGGGTGGGTCAAATGTAGGTTTACAGTTATAAGTATGTGAAACTCTTTATTCTTATATTTTATTTATTAATTCTTATATTATTTTCCATATGAACAACTGTAAACCTACTTTTGCCCCACCCTGTATTTTGGAAAAAGTTCCATTTCTAAAACACCAGTGGGTATATACCAGGTAAAGCATGACTTAGAAAAAAACAAAGGATATAGTACAGCACCAGATAAAACTGCCAATAAAAGCAAAGATGGCGGTGCCCACAGCCAATAAGGAGATAATATGCTAATTGACTGTCACACTCTCAAGGATGGCTGTGCCCAGTCTCCTCAGCCCCCCAGTCACCCAGGGCCAGCTCAAGGTGCAAGCAAGCCTCGGATGGCAACTGCCCAGCCACCCAGGGCTGGCCCGAGGGATAACCAAACAACTGAACAAGTAGGCTGCATGGGACGACCAAACCAGCTGGGGGGTTAGTGAGGGACAAACAAATGACTGAACAAGCAGGCTACGTGGGGCGACCAGGCTGGTAGGGGGGTTAGTGAGGGATGACTAAACAACTGAATAGCAGGCTACATGGGGCAACCAGGTCAGTGGGGGAGCCGTGAGGGACAAACAGGCTGGGGGGGGGGAGGGGAGGAGGCAGTTGGGGGCAACCAGGCCAGCAGGTGGGGCAGTTAAGGTTGACGAGGCCAGTGGTGGGGACAGTTAGCAGCAACCAGGCAGGCAGGGAGGGAGGGGCAGCTAGGAGCGACCTGGTAGGCAGTGGGGGGCAGTTAGGGGAGACTAGGCTGGCGGGGGAGGTGTGGGGGGCAGTTAGGGCAATCAGGCTGGCACTCAAAAGCAGTGAGGGGTGACCAGGCAGGCAGGCAGGTGAGCAATTAGGAGCCAGCAGTCCAGGAATTTGAGAGGGATGTCCTAGATTGGAGAGGGTGCATGCTGGGCTGAGGGGGGACTCCCTCCCCCCCGTGCACAAATTTCATGCACCGGGCCTCTAGTCTTATGATAAACACAAAGCAGAACATTGCAGGCATAACCCATCTCCTGTTACTTTAATAAAACAGCTTTTGGTTAAAGTAACAGAAACTCTGTCTTAGCTTAACCAAAAAGGGGGAAACTATTATAGCTTACAGAAGTGTCTCACAGAACACAGGGAAGCAAGCACTTGTACTAGGCCATTGTGAACTGACACCATTCTCTCAGCATTGTGTGTTTCTCTACAAGCTTGCTTCATTTTCTACTAGGCTTCTCTTGCACATAGCTGCTTTTTCCCAGCTCTCTATGCCTTTTCAGTTCATATCCTCAAAAAAGCAACCTGGAATTTCTGTCCCAACTTGGGTCAAGTGTAAGCCCCAAGACCAATGTGCATTACCTGGGTTAGGTATTGTGAACATGGTTGTAGGGCCTACCCTAAAAGTTCAAGTGATTTTAGAGATTGGAGAGGAGTAGATAGAAAAAACTCAAGTTAAATGTCTCCTCTACTTTTATTAGGTAAACAGGTTCCTGAAGGATGGTCTCCACTAAGGACTCACACCCCAAAATCTGTAAGCGGGCAAGCAATTCTTTTATTGGATAAAGTGTAACCCAAACCTTCAATTTTCTTGGGATCTGCCTCCATTTTCCTTTAAAATCTCAACACACATGTGACCTTTGATGAATATTCACATGGCAAGAGGTCCTCAACCTCTGTAACAGAAGAACTACTTAGGGTAGAGGTGGAAATGGCATCAGATGAGAGTCACATGTCACTTTTAGAGAAAAGGGCACATGTAAATGCAAAGAAAGTTCAAAAGCATTTAATATCCAGCAAAATGACCCCAGTTGGAGATAATGTTGTTACCACATTACAGTCATTCACAAGAAGAATCACTCAGACTGGGTACTCATCTTATTCTATTATAAAGCTTTGAAAAACTACAGATTCCCAACAACTTCTTCCTGATTTCCCAAATTAATCTGCAGAGATTGTGCTTACTCATTTTCTTTAGTTCCCTAGATGATTCTGATGCACACACAGGTTTGGAAAAGACAAATGGAGTGAAGAAGATACCTGATTACTCTTGTAGATCAATTATGAAGATTGGCCAAGGAAAAGGACGAAAAGATTAGCAATGGAGCACCAGTGGGGAAGAGATGAAACAACAATTGACCAGATCAACTATTTGAGAAGATTCTACTTCAGAAAGGCAGGAAAAGCCACCTCAGTATTAGTGATTAGACAGAGTATACAGAGGGGAGCTATAAAGACACTGCCCAGATATTGCTGATGGTGGGGCAATGCTGCAAGAAGATAATGGATGTGCGATGAATGACACAATAGATGGTCAGAAGTTGGACATAGAGAATATCTTTGTTCCACCCTAACTTGTTTTGCTCAGTGGATAGAGCATTGGCCTAAGGACTAAAGGGTTCCGGGTTCAATTCCGATCAAGGGCACATGCCCAGAATGCAGGCTCAATCCCCAGTAGAGGGTATGAAGGAGGCAGCCGATCAATGATTCTCTCTCATTATTGATTATCTCTCTCTCCCTTTTCCTTCCTTTGTGAAATCAACGAAAATATTTCTTTTAAAAAGAATATCTTTGTTCCAAGTAAAATTGTATTGTCTGGTTAAACAAAATGGTTTATTATAACATTTATGCAGTCAGAGTTCATTCTTTTGTATACTATGAATATAAGAGAAAACAAGTGAAAAGTTACAAATTCTTATCTTTGTGGAATCATCCCAATGGAGTTTTACATAATCCCACCTTCATGATGGTATCTAAATGGTTAACTAACTGGCACACCATCAATCTCAATTTGTATAAAGCTGTTTCCCATTTTCAATCCTATTACCTTATTTTCATTCCTATTACCTTATTTTGATTATACTCTAAAGGCAGCTAAGGTTCACTTCTAAGACAAAATAAGCTAAGCAAAAAGAGAGCCATGCTCTTCCAATTCCTACCACAATGCCCCCTCTATTGCTCCCTCTACTGTCCGTTCTTAATGACACGCTGGGCAACACCAGGAGATACCATTACTGAATCAACACAATGTGGAGCCATCATACCTCCACATCCAAAACTCTTTTTATCCAAAACCTGTAAGACATTTTTAAAGTTGCCTTTTAAACCCTCTCCTCTTCTCAATTTTCTCCTCCCTTTGGTGGTCACAATATTCCCATGGAACCAAATATTGCCTCTATTACAAATAACATCCAAATTTTTCATCCATACCTTCTAGCTCCTTCTTTTGATTTTGTGTTTATGTACTAGGGACTGAATCCCCTCCCCATCTCTCTAGTGGGCACACTGCCCCTCCCCCTCAGTGCTCCAGATTCCAGCTTAATAAACCATCTCCCATCTGTTTCCTTCAGTATGTTCCTAGTGTCTTTCTCTATCCTAGATCAAATCCTTATTATCTGTCAACTAGATTATCACCATAACCTCTTACATCTCAGAAGCATGTTGGAACCACACTGCTTGGCCATGAATCCTAACTCAACAACTTACTTGCAATTTGGGAAGGTTAACATCTATGTGTCTCAGTTTCTTCTTCTATCAGAGATAACAGTACCCACATTCAAAGAGTCAATATGGTAACAAAAAAAATTAATACATGTAACACGCTAAAAAGAATGCCTGGAACATAGTAAGCAATCATCAAATGTTAGTCACAGTTATTATCTCCTCAGCTCCAGATATGAGGCCATTAATGCTGTTACTGAAAACTAGAGGCCCCTCTGGGTCCAAGAGGACACTCACTTTCCCTTCCCATCAAAGACTGAAGGTACTTTCCAAGTATCTGCAGAGTAGACTGGGCAGGGCAAAATGGGGCAGACCAGACCTGAGCAAGTGGAGCAGAGCAGAGCTGTCTAGCCAGAGAGGGACCTAATTCCAGGGCCACCTCAGAGCCATCCTGTCCTCACAACCATGCTGAATCACAACTGAGTTATTTACAATGAATAATAAAATTTTCTTCTTATACCACACCTAAAATTGGGGATTCCTATTGGCACTGAATTGGTGCTAAGAACCATCAGTTGATAATCCTTTCTTTCAAAACTACTGGGGGTGCAATGAGGCAAAAATTAAAAGACAAATTAAAAACAATAGGTACAAAAATCTTCATTTACAGTTCACATGACTCTGGGTTAAAAATCCTGTGGAATTTTAAAAAGAGTTAAGGAATTCTCTTTGCTTCCTTTCCCCTCCCCAAATCTTACAGAACAGTGAAATATGGCAAGATTGCGGGACATAAAGGTAATATGCAAATACATGAATGCATGACAATGATTTGAATGAATTTAGCAGTTTTGCAGAATACACTGTCAATATACAAAAATCATTTGTTTCTACATATTAGCAGAAAACATTAAAAGAATACCATTTACAATAACATCAAGAATATGAAACCTTTACAGTTAAATTAGACAAAATTAGTGCAAGAACTAGACTAGAAATCAAAATGCAAAATATTGCTAAAATAAATTATTAAAGTCCGTTAAGAAATGGAAATATAATATGGTCATGGACATCAACATTAAATGTCAATTCTCTCCAACTTGACCTATAGAGTCAATATATCAATTTTGACAAGCTGATTCTGAAGTTTATAAGGAAATGCAAAGAACCTAAAATAGCCCAAACATTTTGAAATCAATAACACTATATAATCTACACAGTTGACATAAAAATAGACATATACAGGTCAATGGAACAGAGTAGTCCAGAAATAAACCTATACAAATAGAGTGAATTGATTTACAACAATTGCCTTTTCAATAAAAACAGCTGGATATAATTATGTAAAAAATAAGAACCTCAATCCTTAACTCAAACCATACACAAAAATGATCTCAAAGTAGATCGCAGACCTATAGGTAAACCTAAAATATAAAATTCCTAGAAAAAAATTGTAGGAGAAATATCTTTGTGACCTTAAGGTAAGCAATTATTTCTTACATAGGATTAAAAAACAACAACATTAAATACAAAACAAAACAAAATTGACAAATAAGACTTACAAAACTGGGGAAACATATAAACGAAACTGCCTATTTCAGATAGCGCTAAGAGCTCTGAAAACTAAGGTTAAATGAGATAGAGTGACTGGCTGGACTACCTACCCTGTTTCCCCGAAAATAAGACAGTGTCTTATATTAATGTTTGCTCCCAAAGATGCGCTAGGTCTTATTTTCAGGGGATGTCTTATTTTTCCATGAAGAAGAATACAGTACACATTTATTGTTAAATGAAAATAAAGGAAATTTATCACCTGTATATGGTACAGTAGTACGGTAGTTGTCAACACAAACCAGACAAACTGTGAATCCTACAGTATCAAGAATTTACTACTCATTTATTCAATGACAATCATGTCATCATCTTCTGGAACATCATCATAACAATCCAAATCCTGAATTTCCTGGTGAATTTCTTGTGACTCCATTTCTTTCAGAATCAGTGGACCAAATCTCTCATGTTTAGCAATAGCACTGTCTTTAAATGAGTACTTCTTGTCAAGGTAGCCTGCTCGCAGTGCATTTGCAATGCAACAGTCAGTGATTTTCTCCCATGAATTCTTCACCCAAGTCACAACTTCTTGCAGTTTAGGTTTCACTAAGTTTCCATGTTGATTTCTCTCCATTCACACAGCAGTGACGTCAGGACTCTGGGTAACGTCACTGGTTGCTAGACGCCAGTCGGGGCGGCCCTAGCGACCAGTTTATGTTAAATTAATTTTCATTCTGAGACAGAAACTGGGGGCCTTATTTTCAGGGGGATGCCTTATATTTCACTCAGAAGGAAACCTGTAAGTAGGTCTTATTTTTGGAGGATGTCTTATTTTCGGGAAACACGGTATGTGGTCAGTTGATGTGAAAACCTGAATGATGAGAGGAACTGGCCATGTGAAGAGCCAATGAAAAATCCAGGAAAGTACAAGGCTGGCCTGTTGGTGGACTATTAAGAGTAGGGGGAAGAAGAAAGAAAAGATTGCATGGAGCAGAGGGCTGCATCACACAGATCCTTGAAGGCTACAGTAAGAAATTTAAGCTGTACTGTATTTAGAGTACAGGTTCGCTTAAGACCATCGGAAAAACAGTTATTTACATTATGATTCATAACAGTAGCAAAATTACAGTTATGAAGCAGCAACGAAAATAATTTTATGGTTGGGATCACCACAACATGAGGAACTGTATTAAAGGGCCGCAGCATTAGAAAGGTTGAGAACCACTATTTAGAGAGAAATGAGAAACCATTGGAGAATAGATTTTAAGCAAGGAGTTGAGGCAGGACAGTAAAAGAAGCTAAAAATATTCCTTGGCAAATGGAGTGGGAAAACTGAGACAGATAGTTAAATGGCCAAGCAGTTTACAGCTACCTAGTAAATCGAAAATCCTATCTTTCATAACCAAGGACACTTAAGAGTAAATGATTTACACTTCTCCACAACCAGAGGAGCAATTGCTGCCCATTAAAGGGTAAAATAGCTTAAATCACCCTACTCAGAGAGATACATAGTAGAAATCTAATAATGCCATTTGCCAACCACGCCCAAGGACAGATAAAGTTAAAGGAATAAATCTCATTTTGGTATATCAGCATAAATCTGATGAATATTCTATCGAGATCCTCCCCTAAGACCTCCCCTGAATCCCCAGCCTTTAAAACCCTAAGACAAAGGACACAGAATGCTTCCCCAGAGAACAAAGGCACTTTCCCTCCCCCCTCTTCTTCACCTTAGGCACCAATCTCCTAAACTCTAAGGAGCCCCATGAGGCTTGCAGCCAAGGGAGCAATGGGCAGCAGCCCCTCAGGCCCCCTTTTCTCTGACTTTCCACTGAGTTGACAGCAAGTGACCTTTGCTCACTTCTTTCCCATAACATTTCTAGAAAGCCAAAGCAGCCCCACCACCTCGTCTCTCCCCTGTTGCTTCTTGTGTCCTTAGCCCTCCCTTGTTTGATTGTCCCCAGCCTTAATAAATGTCTTCTCAAAATTACCTGGGTTCTGTTGTGAAATCTGCCCTCCACAAAGTCAAGAACCCACACACTTCAGGTCAGCTCAAGGTAGACAGGCTCCATGCCCAGACCCTGTCCATTAACAGCGTGATATTTTTAAGAGTGGCAACTGATCCATCAAAGCAAAAGAAAGAAAACTCTAGATGGCAGGAAAGGGGAAGGCTAATTGGAGCCAAAATTCTATAAGGACCCATGGAAAAGACCTGAGATAGGAAAAGGGAGGTGAGGAAAGAAAAAAAGGATGAGTTCAAAGTCCACTTACAGAACTATCTTGCAGGCAGCCAAGTTTACAACACCCAAGAGGGAGATGAGAGGACGCCTCTCTGGAGAGATGGAATACCCAGAGATAGACCTCCAGACACTTACAATTGGAGATTCCTCTAAAGAAGAAACCCTATCATCCCGCAGTGAGCCCGAAGCAGACACTGAGAATTTATCACCATCTTTTACTCCATTATCCTTAAACATGAACAGAAAACAGATCACTAGACATTTGCAGAAAACCTCCAATCACAAAAAGAATCCAAAGTGAACAAGAAAAAAAGAAATATGTGATAAAAAAACAAGAGCAATACAAGAAAAAGAAAAATACTTCATTAAAAACAACAAAACAATTATAATGACTATGTTTATGGAGATAAGATATTATATAGATGAAGCAAGAACAGCTGCCATAAAAAAGAGTAATCAGGAAACAAAAAGCTCTAAAATTAAAATGAGATAGCTAAAACAAAAAACTAAGAGGTAGAAAATAAAACCCCAAATATCTTCTAAAGGAAAAGGAGAGAAATAAGTTAAGGTAGAAAATAAAAGCTAAAAAGATAAAATTAAACAATCAGCCCAAGAAACCCAACATCCAACCAATGGAAGTTTCAGAAAGGATAAAGAAAACGAAGGAAGAAAATTATCAAAAATATTAACGGTAAATTTTCCCAGAAATGCAGAATAAATCTGAATCAAAGGAACTAGAAAAATGAAAAAACATACCTAAGCATATCATTATGATGTTTCAGAATAGCAATAAAGACAAAGAATAAGGAAGTATTTCATTTCTCAAGATCAAACCTAAGAAGCTAGAAATCAATGGAGTAATATTTTAAAATTCTGGATGAAATTATTTGCAACATGAGATCTACTCAAATTATCAATCAAGTGTAAAGGTAGAAAATAAAATAGAGACATTTTCAGGCAGACATTAGCTCAAAAAATTATTTTCCATAAATTCTTTTTTAGAAAGCTACTAAAAAATGTGCTCCAGCAAAACGAGAATGTAAACTGAGAAAGGTGGTGAAATGAGATCTGAAAGCAGTTTCCAGCGGAGAGAGTAAAGGGTGGGCAGAGAATAAAAGCTGTTGAGAAGGAAGAAGGGCTTTGGGACTGGGGGGTGGGGGGGGGGCAAATATATAGGCAAATATTGCTAATGGATGGGTGTAGGATTATGGAACATAGGGAAAAGGGACAAATAATATATATATACAAAACAGTAATACAAGGTAAATTAAAAATGCAATTAACCTCAAGAAAAATGGAGAATTGCCGTGCTCTCCCTCTCTTTGTTGGAGCACACCTGGGCCTCTCCTCCCTCTTTCATCCCTCAAGGGGCACATCTCTCTCCCTCTTTCTCCTAAGCTCCAAGCGTCAGCTCTACGATCTTCTAAATAAACTTTCCTTCATAATTGGAGAGAGGGAGAGAGAGAGAGAGAGAGAGAGAGGGAGAGAGAGAGAGAGAGAGGGAGAGAGGGAGAGAGGGAGAGAGAGAGAGAGAGAGAGAGAGAGAGAGAGAGAATATAAGAAAGGAAGTGTAGTCAAACTATACTATTTGACCAGCAGGGACAATTTACACAGACAACATATAAATTTTGACTATCAAGGTAGCCAAAAATTATCATTATTAATGGGATGCAGGAAAAGAAACTGGGTCTTTACTCTAGTAATGTCTAAAACTGAAAAAAATCAATAACTATGAATAAATTATTCAGGAATATGAAGGTAATTAACTAGGGAAAACTGAAACTTGAGAGTTGAAAGGAACTGCATTTTCCCTAGTACTATTGAGACAGGCCAGTAAGCCAGGACAAGCCAAATAGAAAAACTGAAATAGTTAAATAGCAGTTTACAGCCATCTAGAAAACCTACATGCCAAGCAATTTGCAGCCATCTAGCAAATCATGTCTTCCATAAACCAAGGACTCTTAAGAGTAAATGATTTGCATTTTTCCCCAACCAGAGGTAAATAGCTTAAATCACCCTACTCAGGGAGTCAGAGAGCAGAAATCCAATTTGTCACCCACACCCAAGGACAGATGAAGTTAAGAGAATAAACCTCATTTTGGTACATCAGCATAAACCTGATGAATATTCTATTGAGATCCTCCCCTAAGCATCCAGCCTTTAAAACCCTCTAAAACAAAGGTCCTAGCACATGCTCTCCCTTCCAGGTGTATGCCAGCATCTTTCCCCACAGGCATGCCTTTCCTAAACTCTAAGGGATCCCAGGAGGCTTGTAACCCAGGCAACAATGGGCAGTGGCAGTTCATCCCAGGCAAACCTGACTCTTTCCCCAAGGCCCCCTTTCTCTGACTTCTTAGTGAGTCAAAGCACCCCAGCCGAGGCTCATTTCCCCAGTCCCCCTTGTTTCACTGTCCCTAGCTTTAATAAACGTCCTCTAAAACAGCAGCTGCCAACCTTCCGAACCTCATGGACTACCAGTGGTCCAGGGACCACCAGTTGGCGACTGCTGCTCTAAAATTCACCTGAACTCTTGTGAAATTTTTTCTGCATGAACTCAAGAACCCCACACTACTTGCTGGCCCTAGCAGACCCACTCAGGGCCAGTTCCCCTCTCCAGTAATACTACTGACTTTTTAACTTGATTTCTTTTGTTCAAACCTTTTATATATATATATATATATATATATATATATATATATATATATATATATATATATATTTAGAGTCCCGGTGCATAACATTCATGCGCTCGGGGAGAAGGGTGTCCCTCAGCCTGACCTGCCCTCTCGCAGTCTGGGACCCCTCAGGGGATGTCCACCTGCTGGCTTAGGCCCAGACATCCCCTGAGGGGTTCTTAGAGGCTCCTGCCACTGCCACCATTGCTCTGCTTGCCAGCCGTGAGCCCGGCTTCTGGCTGAGCAGCACTCCCCCTATAGGAATGCACTGACCACCAGGGGGCAGCTCCTGCATTGAGCATCTGACCCCTGGTGGTTGTCAGTGTGCATCATAGAGATGGGTCATTCCACTGCTTGGCTGATTTGCATATTAGGATTTTATTATATAGGGTATATATATATTCCCCCCCTCCCACCCCCCCACCCCAAGGAAGAAGGAAGAGGGAGAGGTAACCTGCATGTGAAAAGTAGGTTATATAGAAAAGAATGAGTGGAAAAATACTAGTTAGGGAACCAAGACAAGCCAAAAATTAAGGTGGTGGTGATGGTAGACATGGAGAAGAAAACATATCAGATTTTTAAAAATCTATTATACTTAAAATATATTTTATTGATTTTTCATAGAGAGGAAGGGAGAGAGATAGAGTTAGAAACATCGTTGAGAGAGATACATCGACCAGCTGCCTCCTGCACACCCCCCATTGGGGATGTGCCCGCAACCAAGGTATGTGCCCTTGACCGGAATCGAACCTGGGACTTTTTGGTCTGCAGGCCACGCTCTATCCACTGAGCCAAACCGGTTTTGGCAAATCTATTATACTTTTAATTGACAATGGTACTAGCTTAACTTTTACCTGTAACTCCCCTCCAAACAGAGAGACTTCTTTTAAGAGGAAGGAGTTTCTTACACAAAATGCTTTGTATTCACATAAATCTGTACTATTCAGAACAAAACCTGTTCTGCTGTCAGAGATTGTGGGTTCACAGGGACATTTAAGCTTTCATTAAAGTAGAAAGCAGAGTCTTTATGGCTAAAAATTAATAGTTCCACAAATTCGGCAAAGTTCATGATGACATCTAGGATATTTTCACCAAATTGTAGACATAAATATAGAAATCATCATCAAACTTGATTAAATAGACAGATGGTTTGGCTTCTACTTGATGAAATGACCATGCCAGTCCTTTGAGAGCCATCTTCTTGACACATTCCACTTGTTTGCCTCCCAGACTGTCCACAACTTCTCCTTTCTGCTGAAGGTGAATCATTAGAATCACGCATAATGGAAGGCCACCTTCTTTGTAATCATCTAAGAGCTGGTACATGTACAAGACAAGGTCTTTCTCATAGCTGATGTAAAACCATGTGTTCATTATAGGGACACGTGCTAAGATCATTCCCCTCCATTCGTCTTTAGAGCCATCCTTGGTCTCAAACATGTGCTCTACACCTTTGCCAATCATTGTGTCAGCGAAGTGTACATCATGACACAAGATGTTGCAACTCTTTCAGGGAAGACATCCAGTGCAGAAACTCATCTTTATAAAGTTCTAGTCCATAAACACAGTCAAATCCATCATATTTTATAAGATACAGAAGGATTTACAGATCCAAAACAGTTCCTTTCCACATGGGTGACAGGGCCACTGCCCTCCTTCCACCCATGCTGAATCCTGCAGCCTCAAACATTCTGCCGAGGCTGGGACATGGGCTTGCTTGGTCCCACGCTGCTCCAGTGTTTTTTTGTGGGACGTCCTTTTCTTCATCAATCTTGAAGATACACCAGCATGGCCCACATCAGCTCTGGACTGCTGGCCAGGTGTCTTCCCAAATGGGGTCTTCATTTATCTGCATTTAAGTGAGCAGCAAAGCTCCTGAACTAGGGTGAAAATTCAATATGCTCCAATTTGAAGTTGTGCACAGAATTTCAATGTTCTTGTTAATCCATCATCAACATGCCTCTTTTACAAATTCAGCAAAAATACATGAAATCAGAAGCACTCTGTTGGCCACTGAGGCTGCTATTCTCAGCCCACGGGCCCCGCGGTCCTGCACCGTGCTACCGCCCCAGCCCAACCTGTATCAGATTATTTAAAGAGATAAAACTGGACAACCAGATGGAGTAGCTGTTTGTAAGGGAAGATGGATAGGAAGTAAATAAAAGGTAAAACCTAGATTTACACCCAAATCCTTGGCTGCTGGTAACATCTGAGATGGACAGGAGGGACAGGTGATATAAATCAAGAGTTCTGTTTTAGATATACAGATGCTCCTCGAGTTACAATGGAGTTATGCAAACACACACACACACACACACACACACACACACACACATCATAAGTTGAAAATGAATTTAATTAACTTAACCTACCAAACATCATAGCTTAGCCTAGCCTACCTTAAATGTGCTCAAGGGCAATTGCCTTCCTCTTCTCACCAGTAACAGGAGACAAAATGGGCATTTTGCAGACATGATGGGATGTCAAAACACAATATCCAAAAAAACACAACACAGTACACTTGTAAAGTACCAGGGGTGTTTACCCTTATGATCAGCTTTTACACTCATGCTCTTGTGGCTGACTGGTAGCTTCACCTCACTGTGCTGCCCAATTTTACAAAAATATACAACTGCAAATTGCTAGCCCAGGGAAAAAATCAAAATTCAAAATCTAAAATATTGTCTCTACTGAATGCATATGGCTTTTGCACCACTGTAAATGCAAAAAGTCGAAAAATCCTAAATTGAATTACCATTGTTAGTTAGTCATCATCCGTACTACATTTGAGATGCTTATTAGATCTCCAAGTGGGGATATTAAAGAATACAAAACATTCTCTCTCTCTTAAAGGAAAAAAGTTTGGTACACATGCCTAGGATAGAGGAGAGAATTGAAAGCTGAAGTTATTGATTTTAGTCATTAGTTAGAGTTAGTTTATACTTAAGTCTCTAGGACTAGATAATAGATAATAATAACATAATATGCAAATCAACTGCATAGCTGAACAGCAGAACCACTTTCTGGACAAAACCAGGCTGCAAGGGCGAGGCAGCCAGGGCTGCGAAGGCCTACTCTTACACGAATTTTGTGCATAAGGCCTCTAGTCTATTATATAGATAGAGAATGAAAGGAAAGAAATTGGAAACAGAAATATGTTTGCATTACAACATAGTATATTCTAGAAATATAATACAAAATACCATGCATCTCATTGAGAAAGGGCAATAAATTCTTATTTCATAGATGACAGGTAGATAGCTGTATGTACAAGTTTATATACTTATGAATGTACTGGGAATAACATAAAATGTATTTCCTATCTTAAGTTGTGATAAAAAAAATTAAAAATTCTACAGGATGAGAAGCCAGGAAAAGACAAATAATTAGCCGCAAAGGTAGAAAGAAGACCATATAAGTATATGTACAAAAGCCAAGAGAAATGTTTCATGGAAAGAATGCTCACTTGTGTAAAAGGCTGAGTACAATTGGGATTAATAAGTGACCACAGACTTGGCAATATGGAAGCCATTTGTTACTTACCTTGACAAAGGCATTCCAGTGAATGGTGAGAGTGCAAAACATTTTAGAATGAATGAGAGAGTGAAAAAGTAGACATAATCAATAGAGACAGAAGGAAAACCTCCCCCAGGAATTTGAAATTTGAAAAATTAATTCACTGGGTAAAAGAGCCTAATCAGAGTTCTAAAATAAACTTGGTATGATTTCCATGAGCAGACCTGTGTCATAGATGCCTAACCCTCAAAGTCAACTGTGTTTCTGTATTTGGAGATATGGCCTTTAAAGACATAATTAAGGTGAAATAAAATAATAAGGATGGGACCCTAATCCAATATAACTGTTGTCCTTAAGCTTCAAGGGCCCTTTCTTTACCTCTATAACCACCTCTGTGATTTTTATAAATAAACTATGGGCCCAGTGCACAAATTTATGCACCTTGAAAGGAACTATGGGCTGCGAGGCTGTGGTGGACACAGGGGTGGGTCTCAGCCCATCCTCTGTGCCCAGTCCCTCCCCCCATGACTCCTGGTCCCCTGTCTATAGGCAGTCCCGCTCCCACCGCTATCACTCCCATGTGCTGGCAGTGCTGGCACCACTTGTATCCACTGATGGTGCAGAGTGATTGGGGCCAGCACCGTCAGCAGGTATGAAGAGTCCCGATCACCCCTCATGAGCAGGGGGAGGTGGAGAAGCCCTCAGTGGTGATCGGGGCTGGCAGCTGATGCTTGCACCCGCTGACAGTGTGAAGTGATCAGGGCCAGCACCTACTGCCGGCAGTGGGTGCAAGTAGGGCCAGTGCAAGTGCTGGGCGGGACTGTGGCACATGGGAGCAAATAATTTTCAGTAACCACCAGAGGCTTGCCCCGATGATAGCGATCAGCGCCCTGCCTTAGTCTGGTGCCCCCACCCACCTGCTCTATCATCCTACCATGCTGATGCCCACTGTGTTCTGTGAATGCCCCCTAGTGATCAGCACATACCATAGCAATCGGTTGTTTGGTTGTTCTGTTTGGTTTATTCGCATATTAGGGTTTTATATATATAGACTAGAGGCAAGAAGACTGGGGCCACCCCGCCTGCTTCCCTCCCTTCTCCCCACCCCGCCTGCTTCTCTCCCTTCTCTTCAGCCCCACCTGCTACCCTTCCTTCTCTGCAGCCCCACCTGCTTCCCTCCCTCCTCCCCACCCTGCCTGCTTCCCTCCCTTCACTGCAGCCCCACCTGCTACCCTCCCTTCTCTGCAGCCCCACTTGCTTCCCTCCAGTCTCTGCAGCCCCACTTGCTTCTCTGCAGCTTTGCTCCCTTCTACAGCACTTGGCTTCCTTCTATGCTGTCTTCAGTCTTCGCTCTGCACCTGGATATGCAAATTAACCACCATCTTGGTTAATTTTCACATTTGCTCCTGATTGGCTGGTGGGTGTGGTTGGTAGGGTGGGCATAGTTTGTTGGCATCACGAAGGTACAGTCAATTTGCATATTTCTCTTTTATTAGATATGATGTTATGTTACAGTTTGAGTCTTGGCTCTGAATTCTTTCCTAGCCAGACTCAAGTACTGAGATTGCTGAACCCAGGTCAAGTCTGACCCCATGGGTCTAACATCCAGTGCCATTTCTGCCACCTACACCACCATCATTAGTTCTTCCGACAGGAAATCTTAGATTACTTCTCAAAAGTCAAATAGCTACTGAGAGCTGAGAGTGTGACCAGAAAGAGGACCCGGCCCTGCATGGGTCTGCCTAGAGCCAGCTGGTAGTGTGTGGGTTCTGGACTTTGTGCAGAAAAAATTTCACAACACAAGTCCAGGTGAATTTTAGAGAATGTTTACAAAACCTGGGGACAATGAAACAAGGAAGGGCTGGTTGAAATGAGGCTGCTTTGGCTCACTTAAGTCAGAGAAAAGGGGATCTTGAGACAGAGTCAGGGGGTTTGCCCAGGATGAACTGCCACTGTCCATTGTTTCCCTGGATGCAAGCCTTAAGAGTTTAGGAGGTGCATGCCTGTGTAGCAAGAGAAGGGGGAGGCAAGGCAAAATGCTAGGGATCCTCGTGGAGGGAGAGAATGCACTGGACCTTCGTTTTGAGGGGTTTTTAAAAGACTGGGTGTTTTGGGCCTCAGGAGACCTGCAGACTGTGACCCAGAGCAACCTGTGCCCACTACACACTGGGAAGGGGCAACCTGGGACAACCCAGCTCACGCTTCACTCCGCCCACAAGAAAGCAAGGACTGTGTGACCCAGAGCAACCCACGCACAATCCACCTGGGCCCAGTGACCTGCTGCTTGGGCTACCCAGAGCAACCTAGCACACGCCCACTCCAGCCACAGGAGAGTGCTGCCCGGGCAGTCCAGAGCAAGACAGTGTGCCCAGCCAGGGGTAACAGGCCCATGCTGTAAGCATGCTGCCAGAGGGACTTAGAGTGCCACCCTGCCACAAGTGCTGGGGCCACACAGCAAATTGCATGCCAGAGGGCTCTGGGCCCTCACAGAGTCACACATGAGAGGAGCTGTGCACGCACTCCCACCACCCCGAGCATCTGAAGCAGACAACTGAGGGACCAGATCCAAGGGAGAAGGAGATACAACTCATACCACAGACAATAAAGCCTCTGGGCTAACAATTTCCAGACCATTGGCCAGACAGGGTCTTCAACCTCTCAAACCTCAAGCAGGGTGCCCAGGGTCAGAAAGAGACAGCAAAAATGGGGAGATAAGAAAAAAAATCCCCCAAGGAAAGAAAAGGAGGAATCACCAGAAAGGGAACTAAATGAAAATGGAAGCAAGCAATATGTCAGAGAAAGTATTCACAGTAAGAGTCATAAAGTTCCTAAACTGGCTGGATGAGAAAAGAAACAGAGGAACGAATCAGCGAGTTAGAAGGCAGGGCAGAAAAAACACACTCAATCTGAACAGCAATTAAGAAAAAAAAATTTAAAATCAGGAGGAAAGTTTAAGGGAGATTTGGGACAACATGAAACGAAGCAACATCTGCATAACAGGTGTGCTGAAGGTTAAAAAAAAAAAAAAAAACAGGAGCAAGGAATAGAAAACCTATTAGAGGAAAAATTGACAGAAAATTTACCTGACTTGGAGAAAAGTCACATAAGCACAGAGAGCCCCCAAAAAGATGAACCCAAAGGACCCACACCAAGACAATATTACAATGGCAAAAGTTAATGACAAATAAAGAATCTTAAGGGATGCAAGAGACAGAAAGTTACCTACAAGGGATCTCCCATTACACTATCAAATGATTTCTCAATGGAAACACAAGGCCAGAGGTTTATGGAATGAAGTATACAAAGTAATACAAAGCAATGGACTGAATCCAAGAATACTCTATATCCAGCAAGGCTATGAATCAAAATTGAAGATGAAAGCAGGAGCTTCGCAGACAAAAAAAAAAAAAAAAAGTTAAGGGAGTTTATTACCACCAACCCAGCATTGCAAGAAATGCTAAAGAGACTGTTGTAAAAAGAATAGAAAGGAAAGAAGGAACACAGGTATGAAGAATAAAAATAGCAACAAACAAGTAACTATCAATAATAACCTTAGATGTTAAATGGATCAAATATTCCAATTGAAAGACAAAAGATGATTGCATGGGTAAGATAAAAAGGGATAATTCCTCAACACAATAAAAGCCTTATATGACAAACCTATAGCCAACATCATACTCAATAGGCAAATACTAAAACCATTTCCCCTAAGAACAGGCACAAACAGGATGCCCACTTTCACCACTCCTGTTTGACATAGTACTGGAAGTACTAGCCATAGCAATCAGATAAGAAGAAACAAAAGGTATCTAAATTGGAAAACAGACACTTTTCATAAAAGGTCATACTGAAGGCCCAAGGGACATAAGAAAACATGCACAAGGTCACTAATTATACAAGAGATGCAAATCAAAACAACAATGCGATACCATCTCACACCTGTTAGAATGGCTATCATCAACAACTCAAAAAATGACAAGTGCTGGTGAGGATGTGGAGAAAAAGGAACCCTCGTGCGCTTCTGGTGGGAATGCAGACTGGTTCAGCCACTGTGGAAAACAGTATGAAATTTCCTCAAAAAATTAAAAATGGAACTCTCATTTGACCCAATAATCCCCCTTCTAGAAATACATCCCAAGAAATCAGACACCGATCAGAAAGAATATTTACACCTTTATGTTCATAGCAGCACAATTTACAATAGCTAAGATTTGGAAACAGCCTAAGTGCCCATCTGCAGATGAGTGGATTAGAAAACTGTGGTACAGCTGGAACCGGTTTGGCTCAGTGGATAGAGCGTCAACCTGCGGACTGAAAGGTCCCAGGTTCAATTCCAGTCAAGGGCATGTACCTTGATTGCAGGCACATCCCCAGTGGGGGCTGTGCAAGAAGCAGCTGACCCATGATTCTCTCTCATCAATGTTTCTAACTATCCCTCTCTTCCTCTCTGTAAAATATCAATAAAATATTTTTTTTAAACTGTGGTACATCTACACAATGTAATACTACGCTGCTATAAAAAAGGACCTCTTACCATTTGCTACAGCATGGATGGACCTGAAAGCATTATGCTAAACGAAATTAGCCAGTTGGAGAAAGATAACTATCACGCGATCTCACTCATTTGTGGAATATAATGAACAACATAAATTGATGAACAAAAATAAATAGATCCAGAGACATAGAAGCACCGAATAGACCATTGAACCTCAGAGGGGAGGTGGGGGAGGAGGTGTAAGAGACCAACCAAAGGACTTGTATGCATGCATAAACCATAACCCAAGGACACAGAGAGTAGGGGGGTGAGGGCATGTGTTGGGGGAGGTAGGTGGAGAACAGCCGGGGAGAGGTCAATGTGGGGAAAAGGAGACATATGTAATACTTTAAACAATAAACAATTTTTTAAAATAAAATAAAAAATAATTTAAATTAAAAAAAGAAAAGGCTGGGTGTTTAGGGACAATCTTAGGGAGGGTCTCATAGTATATTCATCAGATTAATGCTGATGTACCAAAATGAGGTTTATTCTCTTAACTTCATCTGTCCTTGGGTGTGGTTGGAAAATAGCACTAATTGGATTTCTGCTTATCTGTCTCCCTGAGTAGGGTGATTTAAACTATTTAACCTCTGTTTGGGCATTAGAAGTGCAAACTATTTACTCTCAAGTGTCCTTGGTTTAGGGAAGACATGATCTGCTAGATGTCTACAAACTGCTTGGCATCAAGATTTTTTAACTGTCTCAATTTCCCTTTTTCACTTGCCTTGGGCTTACCAGTCGGTCTCAAGAGAAAGTCTGATTATTTGTAGCAATTAGGAATTTTAATGTCCCAAAGGCAAGTTTGGCAAATATTCTACCAAGGGTGTGGTCACATATCACACGTCTATATGTTTCACTGCCATCTCCAGGTAGCCTGCATCTTCAAATTAGAAAAGAAAGTATATGCTTTCTTCCTTCTTCATATCCAAACAAATAACAAAGGTCTGGTTTTCCTTACTTCAAGTATCCTAAACACCTCCAACTAGTCCAAAATCTTGACTTCAAAAACAGGAAATTAAGAAAGTCTTTTCAATTGTTTTATCATCAGAAAAGAAAGGCTGTAAATTAGAAACTTTGGTGCCTTAGTAAAGCAAGAAAACTAAAAATTACACATACAAGTATGTAAATACAAATATGTAGAGAGCCGTCTGGGAAGGCACAAGGATATTCATCAGCTGAACCCAAGGGCACTGGCAGAATCCCGCCATCAGTACCAATTTCTTATCTTTATCCATGTGCTTGGAATGAGGAACAAAAACGCCCTTGACCCACCCAGATCTTGAAATGCTAAATCTTGTACCAAAAAATAAGGAGCTTACCCAGATCCTGATGAATAGGATTTGGGCACACCCGAAAATCCTTTTGATCATAAAATCCCTTTTGGAAACCAATAAATATGCTGTGTTGTCTGAGGTGAGTGTGACTGTCTCTCCATCAGAGAGATGGTACCCACCTAGCTCCCAGCTTGAATCTACGGTATTTCTGCCTCTTGTCTCTTTCTTTAATTTCTTAATCCCCAGCTCCTTCCCTCAGGAACCTGTTGTTTTCCATGCGGGACACGGAAAACGGAGAAAATGTCCACCACACAAATATATATATACAAACACATCCATATCCTCTGCAAACCAAACTCAGTTAGAATATACCCTGTAGTATTATTTATTTTGAATTCTGACCAATTATTGCATTAATCTGAACTCATACTTCAATGCAATTATGAAAAAATAAACTCGATGACATTGAAATACTTCCCAAATTTTAAGTTGTTGAGCCACTCTGCTAAGATACTTGTGGTTATCAATTACTGTGTGTGTATATATATATATATATATATATATATACTCATAAAGATCTAAAACTGAGCTAACAGTACCTTGAGAAGAAAGTTTTATGTCCAGTCCTTCCAAGAAGGAAAAAACTCACAGCAAACAAAATAGCACCATTATTACAGAACAAAGAGTTGGGTTACCCGACCCCGGGAGTTTAATATAGCCAGTGTTTTCAAGTTCTGCCTAGTCTCAACATTTCTGTTTGGAATTTAGTTTAAGCCTGGACTCCAAGTAAACAAACAATTTCTCAAGTGCTTCAAAGCCAACTCTGATCCTATTCCTGATTGAATGAAGGCAGTGAAACCTCTCTTTATCTTTAGGGTCAGAATCTGTTTTTTTAAAAAAAAAATTAGAAGAAGAAGAAGAAAAGAAAGAAAAAGCAAAAGGAGTAACCAATCACTTCACCTTCGAATACAGGCCAAGGTTAAAATCTGGGCAGAGTGTGGTAAGAATGGCAATCGAGAGCAGACGCTGCCGGTGAGGCAATATCGGGTTTAACCCCGGGAGAAGATGCCCAGACCCGGGTCCGGTTCTCGCCCTCCCGGGATGCCGGCGGCTGCCACGGGTCAGGGGCGCATCTCCGCTGGGCTCACTCCTGAGAGGTACCTGGACAGCAGATGACTTTAAGACACTTGTTCATTCACCACGCCTCATTTTTTTTTTTTTTTAACCAGACAGAACAAGCCAGTCGGCAACACGCGGAGAGCCGGCGCGTGTGCCGCAGCGTGCAGCTGCCCCGCGGCGGACGCCCCACTCACCGCACACCATCAGCAGCAGGACGGTCAGCAGCGTGGCCACGACCACCAGCAGCGTCAGCCCCACGTTGTGCCACATCTCGGGGGCGGAGGGCGGCCGGCTCGGAGCGGCGGGCGGTGGGCGCGCGGCCGGCGGGCGGGCGGGTCCCGGGCTTCAGCGGCGGCGCCGCGGCGGCATGGGAGGCGGGCGCCCCCAGGGGGCGGGGCGGGGCGGGGCGGCGCGGGGCCGACTCCGCGGCCGGCGGGCCAACCCGGCCGACCCTCCTTCTCGCCGCGGCGGGCGGAGCGCGGGCAGAGGCGTGTCGCGGAACGCCTCTACCCCCTCACCGCGCCCGGGAGCCTGGGACGCGGGGCCGGGAGAGCCCGGCGGCGACCGGATGCGCTTCCATGGCGGACACCACGCGCCGGTGGGAGGAGAGGACAGGCACCGGGACGCGCGGCGACCGCACGGCCCTCGCCGCCGCCCTCCCGAGGGTTTCCTCGGCCCTAAGGAACGGCAGATAACGTCTCCCGGCCGCCGCTAACTGCAGCTCTTCAGCCCCGGGCCCCCTCCCCCTGCGGCAGCTCAGCCCCCGTAGTCCCCACCCCTGGCCTTCTCCGTGGCGCAGGGGCGGCTGGGAGATGAAGTCCGGAGCCCGGTGGAGGCTTGAGAAAGCTGCCCCACGTGGACTACAACTCCCAGAACACACCACCGACTCAGCAGCTTTGCTTCTCCCTCCCTCTTCCCCCCCCCCCCCCCCCTCTCTGCCTTTGGTTTTTCTCAAGCCACAACCTCTGTCTTCAGACTGCGGGTTTTGTATTCCCTATACCCGCGCAGATGTCTGTGCCAAAGCGCCAGAGTTAGTCCAACCATTACTCCACATACAAAGCCGTTTTGTTTAAAACCATGGTTGACGAAGCACGAAGAGGAAAGGAAGGGGCGGCAGCTGCCTGAAAAGCTGGTTGTCCGTGAACCTAGCTTCATAGCTGGGGGCGCTGGTTGTGTACTTGGGACTTTTGAGCAAGTACTCACATCCCTGCTGAGACACCGGCCTGGGGCACGGGATCTTCCTTTTCTCCCTGGAACGGTTGTTGTATGTTTCCAAAGATAGTGTATTTTAGAAATGGTCCGCGGTGGACCTAAGGACATCTGCTTTGCCCTTAATTCACCTCAGTTGTCAGTTTAATCCACGCGGCTCCCTTGAGACCAAGCGACAGATGACCCACAACTGAAGATTTAGCCGCACCGGCTTGAACAAACCACTATGAAACAGGACATTTTCACAATCTCAAATTTTCTCTCCACCTGAAATGAAAGTCTCCAATTCCGCCAGATTAAATTCATTCATTAAGGAGGTGCCCCCAAAAGGGAGAAGAGCACTTTTAGAAAGTGCTTGCCTATGACTCTCTTCCTCCCTGCAATACCTTTCCATTCTACAAAATCCTTTACCCTCTCCTCTCCCCCCGCCAAAAAAACAAAAAAAGGCAAACAATCTATGCACCAATCCCTGGATTTATTAAATATATCGTCACCATCTCACCATGTTAGGATATATTTGAAAATGTTTGTGAATTCCCTACACAACAGTATTATGAACAAATCCATACTATATATGAAAATATTAAGAGATGTTAATTTTCAGAAGACTTAATACAATTTTCTATGAGGAGAGAATGAGCCCTGTGCAACTAAGATGTGTTTTTTAATCAATTGATGCCTTTTTAATAGATGGTTCGATGATATTGCATAAATAAAACACATTTTATTAAAATCTAGTTGAGTTGAAAAAGCACAACTGGAAGAAATTATTTTAAAGGCTTTTCTCTCTGTTCTTCACATATGTTGAATACCTAACAGATGCCAAGCAAGCACTGTTATAAGTGCCAGGGGTACAGCAATCAATTAGACAAGCAAAGGTATTTATGCTCAAGATTATTATTATAGTTGGAAGATACAGACAATATATATAAATTTAATTTAATATATAATAAATTAATTTTTTAATATAACAATAATTTAATATATATTAGAGGCCCAGTGCATGAAATTCATGCACTGGAGAGGGGTTCCCTCAGCCCAGCCTATGCCCTCGTACAGTCCAGGAGCCCTTGGGGGTTGATCCCATAGGGGGTGGGCCTAACCCAGCAGTCAGACATCCTTAGCGCTGGTGCAGAGATGGAAGAGGTTTCAGCCACCATTGTTGCGCTCACCAGCCTTGAGCCCAGCTTCTGGCTGAGTAGGACTCCCACTGTGGGAGCACACTGACCACCAGGGGGCAGCTCCTGCCTTGAGCGTCTGCCCCCTGGTGGTCAGTGCATGTCAAAGCAGCCAGTCGTTCCACTGTTTGGTTGATTTGCATATTAGCCTTCTATCTAATAAATACGGAATATGCAAATTGATCAAAGATGGAAGCACCCACAGCCAATAAGGAGGGAATATGCAAATTGACGCTACAAGGCAAGAGGCAGAAGGCAGCTCTGGCCAAAGCAAAGGTGGAAAAGCAGCTTCAGCTGGAGCTTAAGTGGTGCTGAAGGCCTATTCTTGCACAAATCTTCATGCATCAGGCCTCTAGTGTGTGTATATATATATATATATATATATATATATATATATATATATAATACTTTTTTTAAAAAACTGGTCCCTGTCCCCCTGCACTTGTCTCATGCTGTCCACAACATCCAGGACCTGCAGGACTGCTGATACACAAATACGCACACAATCAGAATGTGCACACTCATACACCCCGACACACTTTATTTTTTGTTGTTGTTGTTGATAGTGTCCTCCAGGTTTTGATAAACAGTCAGACTTGAGAAAGACTAGTGCCAAATATATTTAAAAATGAATTAGGTATCCACCTTTGATATTCCTTGGGTTGTTTTATATTATGTAGTAAATTATGTATATACACATATATATTATTTAGCATTTCACTTATATATGTCGTTTCCAAAATATGATTTTTTAAAGAGAACATCTACTCCTCTGCTATTTCCTTCCATCAAGGAGGAAGCTCAATTGGTAATAATATGTCTAGTCTCTCTATGCTCTTACTCCCTCTGTAACTGATTAGGGGAGGAGTGACTTATCTAATTAGTACATTTAGAAAAACAAACTGGGTTTGCTGAGCTCGTTTCCTCCCACATTCTTCTTGGGCATGAGGGAGGGCCACCCCACTTCAGCAATGCCTCAAATTAGGGGTTAATTAACAGGCCTGACTGGCTCTCACATTATTATGTGTTCTCTGACTTAGTCTTCATTATTAATAAAGGTGATATTATGGCCTCCATATGTCTTACTCATTTTTTAAATTTCTCAGTTGGGCAACATGTATTCATTGTTCCCCCTCAACGATCCCACACTGCTTTTAAGGTAAGTAAGGGAAGGAGCCAGGAATCAGGCATTTACGTATTACCACATAGTAGGTGCTTGTCACAAATTTATTGATCCAAATGTTTGATCTCTAAAGCCTGGAAATAGGCCTGAATTTTAGTCATTTGTTCTCTAGGCATTGTGGGGATAATTATACTAAATGTGGGATACATACAAGGTAAGTAAGACAAGACTCCTGTCCTCAGGGAAACCCAGTTCTATGGCAGTTATTTACCAAATGCCTACTCAGTGCCAAAACTAATAAAAAATAAATAAATAAAATATGCCTCCTTACATAAAAGAATCCAAACTGGCTCACATTTTTTCTGTGCTCCACGAAATAAATTTAGTGAGTCATGACCAGCCACTAATGGAATAGAATCTATAATAATAAAAGGGTAATATGATAATTAGACTGGATGTCTTCCAGATGTCCTTCCTGACGAAGCTGGAGTAGAGGAAAGCCAGCCGGAGTCCCGGGTGCCTGCCAGTGGCCAGAGGAGGGGAGCCTGGGTCCCAGGAGCCAAAGGAAGCTGGTGACAGCAGCTGGGGGAAAGAAGGCCTACTCTTGCACAAATTTTTGTACATCGGGCCTCTAGTGGAATGGAATAGAATGGAATGGAATAGAATAGAATAGAATAGAACAGAACAATAGAATAGAATAGAACAGAACAATAGAATAGAATAGAATAGAATAGAATAGAATAGAATAGAATAGAATAGAATAGAATACTGTGTAGTACAAGTAGTAAAGGCAAGCAGTACTCATGAAATTTATTTCAGTTATCTGTGTGTGTATGTGTGTGTGTAAATTCAGTTGCAATGCAAAATATATTCTTACTGTGGGTTATAGTTTTTAAAAGTTGAAAATCCATACTCCAACTGGTATGTACATAAGTGACAATATTAAGTCTTATTTTTCACATATATCATGGAAATTTTATAGATGAGATCGAGGCTTAGGAAATCTTTATTTTTATTTTATTAAGGTATTATCTGTGTACATAGCTTACCGTTGCCCCCCCCCCCACACCTCCCATTTATGCCCTCCCTCCCCAGAGTTCTGTGTTCGTTGGTTGTACTTATGTTCATGCATACCAGTCCCTCGGTTGTTCTCCTATCTCCCCCCAGGTCTCCTTCCCCTCCCCGCTGTCATTTGACAATCTGCTTGTTTTATGGTGACCATCCCAGGACCCCATGAATAGAATTTGCTCTTCATTTGGCAGTCTGCTTGTTTTATGGTGACTATCTCAGGATCATATGAATAGAGACCGCTCCTCCTCTGGTTTTCACCGCCCCTTCCCTGGGTCCCACTGCTTCCCCTGGGACACACTGCTCGCCCGGAGCACACTGCACCCTGGGACACACGGCTCACCCGGGACAACCGTCCCCTTTGGGGGATACGGCTCACCCGGGGCACACGGCCCCCTGGGACACTCGGCTCACCCGGGGCACAGGGCCCCCTGGGACACTCAGCTCACCCGGGACACCCTTCCCCTTTGGGGGGGTATGGCTCACCCGGGGCACACGGCCCCCTAGGACACTCGGCTCACCCGGGGCACACGGCCCCTCTAGGGTGTTGGGGTCGCATATTGAAGGCGCCGAGCTAGCTCCTTGCTAGCATGGCGGGCAGGCTGGGACAGCTGCAGTTGGGCTGAGATGGTTGCAGACACCTTCAAAGGTGTCTCGTTCGGTGTGGGAGCGAAGCAGCTGCAGACATGGAGGCTAAGTTCTGAGGTCGCCCACTCCCTGAGCCCAAGGCGTGGTGAGCTCTGTTCTCGGTGGATTTCCTTTATTCTCAGCGGCAGTGACGGGTGGTGGTGCCAGGTGCAGCATTGATGGTCACTCCTGTGGTTCAATTACCACTGTAGTTTTAAAGTTCACATGGCGGTGGTGGCGAGAGCTTCGGCTCGGCCATGCGGCATCGGAGGAAGGGCTCGCCTGGGTGGCTAATGGAAGGCGCCATGCCATTTCCTCACCAGCGCACTCCATCTCCCTCCCAGCATGGTGGGTGTGCTGGGAAGATTGTGGGCGGGCTGTGATGGCTGCATGGGGAGAGTCCGCCCTCAATGGTGTCCTCTTTGTTGCGGATGTGGAGCTGCTGTGGATGCAGAGGCTAATTTCTGAAGCCACACTCTCTATGAGCCCGGGGCGTAGTGAGCTCTGATTTCGGTGGATTCCCATTCTTGGGTGCGGCAGTGGGCGTGGCAGTGGGTGCGGCAGCGATGGTAGCTCCTGTGGCTCAATTTCCCCTGTAGTTTTAAAATCCTCATGGTGGTAGTGTCTGATGCTTTGGCCTGGCCATGCGGCAGCAGAGAGAGGATTCTCCGGGTCTGCCAACGGAAGGCGCAGCGCCAGCACAGCGAGCGAGAAGGCCTGGCAGAGCAGGCCGCAGGCGGTGGCAGCGGTGGAGGCCTCGGGATCCGCGGGTGTGGTGCAAAGGCAGGGCCGAGCTGGTCGCGGGCGGTGGCGGAGAGTCCCCGCGATGTCTTAGTCTTTCAGACTTAGTGGAATGCTTCCCCTGAGCCAGGACAAGCAGCAGCACCACAAATATTGGCCAGCTCAGTGCTGCCCCTCTACAGGTGACAGTAGGGGCATCCTCACCTCGGTAGGCCTTTGCTCTTGGAGGTCTTAACCAGTGGAAGGCAGCACGGTACAGAACTGCCCCCACCTTCTCAGTCCTCCGCAGGCTTAGGAAATCTTTAAAAATTTGGTAGTAGGTAATGGATAGATATGACATTCAAACCCTGGGTAGGCTGATTTGAAATGTTGTCTCTGTTTTGCCACAAGACTGGCTATGACATTAGGAAAGTTCTTGAGAAAAGGGGAAGACTAAGGGGAAAGTCTTAAAGCCATGAAAATGCATTTTGTGTCTGTATGTGAAGAAAGGGTAAGAGTCCATGGAAAAGACACAATTTCTTTCAGTTCTAATGAATTTGGAGTACAGGTGGTTGAGAACTCCTGTTCTATAATTAAACTGTGGCTGTGACTTCTGACTTGACTGAATTACTAAGCCTCTGTGACATTTGTAAAATAGGTATAATACTAGTATCTTCTTCAGAGAATTGTTTTGAGAATTTAATGAGATGCTATAAAAAGCTTACTTAACAAGCACCCTGCACCTAGGAGGTCTTCAATAAATGTTAGCTACAAATCTCAATAACTTAATATATTCTGATATACAATATATTCTGATATAATTCATTTTTACTTCATTTGGAATACAGGCTATTAGGGTTTGATCAGAGAAGCAGAACCACCATGCGCACTTGCAATAAGGTAGCGGGGGAATTGTTGTAAAAGTCAATTGTGTGAATTAAAATCAATTATTATAAGACTTAACAGGAATTTTTATAAGAATAAAGGCAGGGCAGTCCATGCAGGCACTTGCCTCCAGGTCTAGTGCCCAGACTATAGTGGCAATACTGGAATTGGGAAAGGAAAGATGGATGTGGACAAGGGCAAAAGTGAACTAGGACTAAGGAGACAACTATTACCTACTAACTGGAACCTACTTCTGCCTTGCCTCATCTCCAACCTTGATGCTTTGGGTGACGATGCTGGAACCCTTCACCATGGAGCTGCTCCCACGAGGTGGGCTAGCTGCAGATCAGAGACAATGTGCCTGGCACCTTCCACCAGCCATTAAAATACAGAAAAAAATAATTAGCAGTTGCTCCATTTCTATCTCCCAAATAGCATCCACAATGTCTCTAATGGCCAACTGATCCAGAACCACACAGGATAAGCTGACATATAAAAGCCACCAAACAGTGAGAGTCACTAAGACTTTCTTTCTTTCTTTCTTTCTTTCTTTCTTTCTTTCTTTCTTTCTTTCTTTCTTTCTTTTTCTTCCTTCCTTCCTTCCTTCCTTCCTTCCTTCCTTCCTTCCTTCCTTTCTTTTCTCTCTCTCTCTCTCTCTCTCTCTCTCTCTCTCTTTCTTTCTTTCTTTTTTTTTTAACAAGGAAATTACTTGATAGAAATGTTTTTAAAATATAGATCTGGCTGAAATCGATTTGGCTCAGTGGATAGAGCATTGGCCTGCGGACTGAAAGGTCCCAGGTTCAATTTTGTTCAAGGGCACATACCTTGGTGGTGGGCACATCCCCAGTGGGGGTGTGCAGGAGGTCCCTGATTGATGTTTCTCTCTCGTTGATGTTTCTAGCTATCTCTCTCCCTTCCTCTCTGTGAAAAATTAATAAAATATATTTAAAAACAAAAAAACATAGATTTATCAGCAGAGTAGAGATGAGATTAGGGGTGAGGAAAGTTTGGAGACATAAAGATTATTGGCATAGTCCGGAAGAGTGGTTTCTGGACCTTTTTTATTGTGCTTTTAGTAAAGGTAAACTAGATCAGTGGAGTCAAGCCTCTGGCTTAATACAACTTGAAAATCTAAATTAAAAAAATCTTCTTAGACTGGCTGGTATAGCTCAGTGGTTGAGTGTTGACCTATGAGCCAGAAGGTCAAAGTTCAATTCCCGATCAGGGCACATGCCCAGGTTTCAGGCTCAATCCCAAGTGTGTGGCATCTTGAGGCAGCCGATCAATGATTCTCATCATTGGTATTTCTCTCACTCCTCCTCCCTTCCTCTCTGAAATCAGTATATATATATATATATATATATATATATATATATACACTAGTGGCCATGTGCACAAAATTCATGTACATTAAAAGGGCATTACCGGTAATTAGAGGAAATGTTTTAATATTGCTATTTGCCCTTTCTCTATAATAGAAGTATCAGAAATGAAAGAAAATTAGTAAAATATATATGAAAATCTTCCTCCTGTCAGTGGAAGTGACCCAGAGTCAAGTCCCCACCCACCCACATGTGCCTCAAAATCACACAAGACGCAGACCTGGTCAGCCCCCCCCCCCCCTTGGGTTAGATCCAGACCTGGCCTATTCCACCCTAGTCAAGCCCCACCAGGTAGGGGGGGAGGGTGCAGCCTCAGGTCCCCTGGCCCCATGTGGGGCAGGAGTTGCAACCTGAGGTTCCCCAGCCTCAGCCAGGGCAAGGGGCATGCCTTGAGGTCTCCTGTCAGCCCACAGGGGTGTGGGTAGGTGCAGCCTCAGGTCCCTGCTGATTGCTCATTAAGGCTCATTATGGGAACTCAGCCTCTACTGTGAGTGCAGCCATCTTTGTGGCAGAATGATGGTCAGTTTGCATATTCCCTCTTTATTAGATAGGATAATAAAATTAACCTTTCCAAGTGTCAAAGAACTAATAAAATAATGAGTGACAACTGGGCCAAGATTGGGGAATAGGCAGAAATGGAAATCCAGGGAGGTTAGTGAGCTGGCATTTGAGGGCTTGTTTACCCAGGGGAGCACTGGAAGGTCCTGGAAAGAAGGCTGCGCAGTGCTTCCGGAATGCCGGGGATTCTGGTGAAGCTGGCCCGGGCTCGGGGACCTGGAGAGAGAGACCCGAGGGCTGCACCGCAGGAGGAAGGGGGAACCAAAAATAAACCTACAGCCTGGTCAGCTTTGCCTGATCTAGCTGACCCCCAAAAGTTCAAATCCTAAAGCTGGATTAAGGGAATCCCGGATTACTACAGCTCCAAGGCTTGGCTGGAACAAATGAGGAAGCTCAACATCCTACGCCTCAAATTGTTACTACAAATAACTTTTCAAAAGTAATTTTCAGCACAAATGCAGCTTTTTTAGTGCTTGCCATTCTTGTTAAAATGTTTTTAAGAGCACACACATTAATACATGCTTTTTTTGCTTACAAAAAGAGAGCTAGAAATGAAATAAAGTATTTACATTTTTTATTTTTAATGATAGGCAACAATATTAATACTCATGTTTAGTTTGCCAGGGTAACAAGTACCACACACTGGGTAACTTAAAATGACAGAAATGTCTCCTCTCAGAGTTCTGGGGGCTGAAGCACAAGATCAAGGTGATGGCAGGGCCACGCCGTCTCTAAGCCTCCGGGGGAGGATCTGCCCTTGGCTCCTTTAGTTTCGGGACACTGCCTCCCCAACCCCAACATGCCCTGACCTTTGGCAGCATACACCAATCTTTGCCTCCTCTTCACCTGGCTATTTTCCCTCTTTGCCACTGTCTTCTCTTTTTATAAGATCAACAGTCGTTAATTTAACTAATTCCAGGTTTCCCTCACTATCTGAAATTAGAATTTTCCTATGACACCTTTCTTAAACAAAACAAAAAACCAAAAAAAAAAAACGAAGAAGCAATATTATTACTTTATATGGAAAATTTTGTATTGTTCCCAGACCCCAAAGACAACAGACCAAATTATACCAAATGCCCTTAATTATGCCCGTTTTACACTAAGCATAACACGGTGTGAGCTCTGATACCTTAGGACACATCTTGCTAACATATAGATGCACAGTGTAAATTGAGATAAAGCGCAGGTGGTCACAGATACAGTCCACAGCCCTGGCGAGTTTGCTGAAAAGCTGAGTTTGGTTCTTGGGGAAAGAGCTTGAAGGTGCCACCCTCGCTGCTCGGGGTGTGGGCTGCCCTGAGCTGCCTCTGAGAGGGCTTGCTGCAAAACATACATTGAATATTATTTTCACTTCCCCCTTTATTTGTAAAAGCAAAAAAACTCTTTGGATTTCTTCCAAATAGTGAAAACAGGCACTAATGTAGGTCTTTTGTGGGGTAAGGCAAAATTCTGAAAAGGGAGCAATACCTGTATGCCTGCAACAACCTATTTCCAAGTCACTCATCTTGGAGAATTGAAGGTGAGGATTTCCACTGATCAACCCATAACCATCACAAAATAGTGTCCATTACTTAAAACATCTTTTGAAGATGATTAATACTTTGAAATTCAGCAGCTCAATAATCTTAGTTTGGTTTATCTTAATGTTTAATTTTAATGTTTGTCAGAATTGTAAAAAATTACTCAAAACATCCAGGGATAGAAATTACAGCAGGGAGTTCCTGACCACCTTTCTCCATTGTGATACAAGCTGTTTCAATCCCAATCCACTTACTGTACAAAGGTTTTTGTTGATGTTTAGCTAGTAAATTTCCATCTCTCCTGTGTTAATTGTTCTCAAACACTAATTGGAAGATGATGCATTTTTATTGCTTTTATAAATAGGTTAAAAATCCACGGGAGCCCTGGCTGTGTATGTAGCTCACTTGGTTAGAGCATCATCATGGTACACCAAGGGTTTGGGTTGGATCCCAGGTCAAAGCACATACAAGAAGTAACCAATGAAGACATAAATGGAACAACAAATGTTCTCTGTCTCTCACATTTTTCTCTTTCTCCCTTTCCCTTTCCCTAAAATAACAAAATAAATCCATGGGAACTATTTCTTTGGACAATTTTTAAACAAGGGGGAAAAAAATCTTGTTCCAAGTGTGTGTGCCACTAGGCACGCAAGTGTGTACTTTTTGACAATTAAGTCATAAAATAATGGAAGTGTTTTCAAAATATTCTCTCAATAGGCTGCATTTCTTTCAAACGCAACTACTTTCTCACTTATTGTTAAGCCATCCTCTTTATCTTGAGGAAACAGATCAAATGTGTTTTTCCCCCAGAACTGCCTGCTATGTAGTATGCTTTAAAGAGCTACTCTATCATTTTGTTGCAGAAAGGGCCATCAAACCTGTATAGTTCTCTTCTTGGGTGGACCATCCTTATGTGCCCCCCTCAAAGTCAGAGTGTGACTCTACCTGTAGGGAGTGCTGGTGGCACTTCAGGGATTGCCTCATCCACACCCCGTCCTGTGGTGGCCTACACCAGGATTGATCCATGCATGGAAAGAAAGGTCTGGCCAGCTCATCCTAAGCACAACTTGGAAGGCCAATCTAGCCCCAGAGCTCCTGTGGGGTCAGCCAAGGGGCCTTTGGCCTGCAATGCAGCTTGTCTTTTCCCTCTTCTCAGCCCTGCTTCCTTCTTCTCCTTCCTTTTACTCATGTTGAAACAAGAGCATGCCTTCATATTCATCTTACAGGCTGTGTCTCAGAATTTCCTTCTCAGAAACCCAACCTGCAACACCATCTTTTAAGAGAAAAAAGAAATGTAACTTGTCTGTACTAGTACATGCTTTGCTAAGCAAGAAAAAAAAGCAGAAAAGTCCTGTGTGGGACAAAAGGACTGCCTGGCTAGTCTAGTAATGACTTACTATGTTAAGGTCTCACTTTTACAAAATAAGGCCCATTGGAATCAACTCATAACAAGGAAACAGCAATGCATTGTGACACATAGAAAGTGGAACTCTTACTATCCCCTCAGGATATTTTCTATTATTCTATTTCACATATGACCATATATCATATGGACCAAGTGAGAGTGACAGGGTCAATCCCTATAGCAAATGTTAGGCAAACTTGTTCTCTTACCTTTTAAAATAAAAATGTACATTTTTCTCATATTTCCTTGTTATGTTCATATGAAAATTAATAAACAGAAACCACATTTAAAATGGAGAAGAGGACTCTCATGCACATGACACTCAATACATACTACTTACCCCAACAGGAAAAAGCAATTATTTTCTCATTTATTGGTAAGACATCCTCTAAAAGAAGTGATACTTGCACCTCCTAAGAGAAGTGATACTCAGCAGGAAGAATATCCCTCCTCATACAGTAACAGCTTAGCCAATGGGAGGTTGCCATAACTCAGCCAATGAAAAGTCACTGTACATGCTTCAAACTTTGCTTCCTACAATGAACTCTTTGTTTTCAATAGCGTTTCCCACCCCAAGTCCATAAAAAAAAAAATCATCTTCTTTGTTTCTTCTGAATTTTGAGAGGTTCACCATTAGGCCATGCATCCTGAATTGCAACTTTCTGTTGTTCTTAAATAAACCTGTTTTTGCTGGCTAGATATATTATTATCTCTTTGTGAAAGGTCAACATTCTCAATGCATAATATTGCACATTCTATTCATCTGGGCAAAAAGACACAAGACCTAAACATTGGGTGTGGCAAAGAAAGGGCAGAGGGAACAACAGTATGAAGACAAGACCAATAAGTTGTCTATTCTACTGAGGCCACAGAGAGCCAATGATAACTTCCAGATTGTTAGCCCTGGTGACTGATTGAGTTTCATTGTACTGAACAGAAAGCTTTGAGTTAGGGAATAGGTAATATTGCCATGCTAGATTTGGATCATGATGGTGGGACATCTGGATAAAGATATTCAACAGAAAGATCTTAGTGGGTGTCTGGAGGTTGTTCAAGAGAGCAGTCAGGACTCAAGTAGCCATCTGCATTTTGGGAAGTGTTAAAATTCAAGGAGTGGTGAAGTATAAGAATAGAACAAGATTGACAGTGTTTTAAAAAGATTAGGCCTAGTTTGGTTCTATTCCCCATCAGGGCACATACCTAGGTTGCAAGTTAGATCCCTTGTTGGGGTATGTGTGGGAGGCAACTGATCGATGTTTCTCTCTCTCTCTCTCTCTCTCTCTCTCTCTCTCTCTCTCTCTCTCCTTTCTCTCTCCCTTCCTATCCCTAAAATAATAATAATCATCATCATCATCATTATCATCATCATCATCATCATCAATGAAACATATCCTTGGTGAAGATTTTAAAACGATTAGGCCTAAAAAGACATCTTGGAATAACAACAACAACAAAAAAAGAATACACCACAACACACACAAAATATTAGGCCTCGCAGTGGAGTCAAGGATATGTTGGAAAAATCTTAGGTCTTATAGGGGTTCTGAGCATGTTACCTCAAAATATGCCACTTAGGCATATTGATGGAAAATAGTGTATGCAAGAAGGGCACTCTGGCCTCCCTTTTCTTCCTGAGAGCGGGAGATACAAACTTCCATGTGAAAGGTGGCCTTCCTGGGCCAGGAGGAAGGAAGACATTCTTATCACCACAGATGGGGAATCGAGGCCAAGAGAAAACTGTAAAACCAGCCTTCTTACATTGACCCTTATCTTCCCAGCCACGTCTCCATGATCAACTGCCTTAGTCCAAACTCCTTTGTCTTGTCACATTTTCACAATTTACTATTTCTTGTTCAACTTATAAGCTTGGACCCTAACTGCTTCTTTAGGTCTTCCTTTTTCTTGTGATGCCTCCCATGTGCATATAAAAATTACTAAGTAAAGTGCGTATGTTTTTCTCTTGTTAAACTGTCTTATGTCAGTTTAACTCTTAGGCCCAGCTGGAGAGTAGAGGAGAAATTGCACTTCACCTACAGTCTCTAGGGGATCTTAAGGAGGCCACAGGGGTGCAGATGCAGGCCAACAAAGTCCTAGGCGAGGACATAGGGAAGGCAGAGGGATGGGAGGGAGAGAGAGATCCCTAAGAAAGGTGAGCTTGCTGCCTAACAGGAGTGAGAAACCAAGGAGAAGAGTTCAATTTTCCTTTTAGACCTTATTTGGAAAAATATTTTTATTTTAAAAACATGACTATCCTCTACTCTCATTTTTTCCCTTTTTCTTTTAAAAAAATTTCTTTATTGATTAAGGTATCACATATTTGTCTTCAACCCCCCATTCCAATCCTTCCCCCCCCATTCCAATCCTCCCCCCCCCCACTCATATCCCCACCCCTCTATTGTCCTTGACCACTGGTTAGGCTCATATATGTGCACATAAGTCCTTTGGTTGATCTCTCCCTTTTATCCCCACCCTCCCTTTGAGGTCCAACAGTCTGACCCATGGCTCCTTATCTCTGGGTCTGTTCTTGTTCATCAGTCTATGTTGTTCTCATTTTAAACTCATGTAAGTCCACAAAAATATGGCTTACTTCTTAGAAGTGGTTTGGTTAAATTACAGTTAAGCACTGAACACACATCATTTTCCAAAAAGCAACTTAAACAAATAACTGTATCAATAGATTTTTATCTACACAGATAGCAACAACTGTCATGAGAAAGAAAGCACATACAGCTGCTACTCATTTCCCTTCTTGGGCTAACCATTCCCATAGCAGGTAGAATATTTAATTGCAGATCATATGTGTAAAAGTTTTTATTGTAGCTGCTTAGGTTAATTTGTTAGTTTTTTAAGGAAAAGCTAAACTAATTAAGAATTTCAAGATATAACTGTATTATTATTTTCACAACTTAATAGGTTGAACATTCTGCCAGTTGCAGGTGCTACAACAAATGCTTTAAACTGTGTGGTTTAAATAACAGACATTTATGTCTGACAGTTCTGAAGGCTGGAAGTCCAAGGAGAAGGCACCAGAAGATTCAGTGTCTGGTGAGAAACACTTCCTGGTTTATAGAAGGTCATGTTCTCATTGTGTCCTCACATGGCAGAAAAGGAGAGACGGGGGGAGAGGGGGAGAGAGAGAGAAGTGTGTTTTTCAGGGTTCCTTTTACAACGGCACTAATCCCATTTATGACCGCTCTACCCTCATGTCCTAAATATTTCCTAAGGCCTCACCTCCTAACACCATCATGTTAAGGGTTAGGATTTCAACATATGAAATTTAGGGAGGCAAACGTTTGGTCTATAACATAATCATATTTATTTCCTTTAGCAGCTCAACCTATCTTATTTCTAAAGCACCATAGCAACTTCTGACTCACACACACGCGCGCGCACACACACACACACACACACACACACACACACACACACACACAAATAGGTAACTTTAGGGGAAGGGAGGCTCTCATCAAAAAGAAAAAATTACTAAATCGTGTCATGTTTTCCTTGGTGATGATACACAGAATGGAATCTGCATCCCTCCTTTTGAACAATAAAGCCCTCTTACATTTCCAAGGAAAAGTGATGCTTCACTAGATCTTTATTTTCTAGTACAAACATTTTAATTTTTTCCCCCAGTTTAGTTTTAGGAAGTTAATCAGTTCAGTAACTAAGTTATTTCATATCCATTTGAATCAGGACTGGGGAAAACTTGCATTTGGGGATTACCAGAAACACTTTAATTGTATTTAATATTGCAGTTCAAACCACTATTTTCAGGCCACTGCTTTGAAACTACCCATCAATAGAGTATTTTTCCTCTTTATCATGAAAATGTAAAGTTAAGCTCAAAGTTTACATTGTAACTTAATTAAAGTCTGGCTGACAGTGGCTAATAACATTCCTGTAGTAGAGCTTGTCTACTGTGTTAGCTCATTTAATTGTCATCTAGATTCTATTAGATAGGAATTATTACTATTCCCATTTTAGCAGTTTTTTAAAAAAAATATGTTTTTATTGATTTAGAGAGAGAGAAAAGGAGAAGGAGGGAGAAAGGGAGAGAGAGAAAGAAAGAGGGAGAGAGAGAAAGAGAGAGAGGGAGAGAGAGAGAGAAATATCAATTGGTTGGCTCCCTCATGTACCCCCACTGATGATCAAACCTATAACCCAGGCATGTGCCTTTACCAGAAATTGAACTGGCAACCTTTCGATGCAGGTGAGGATGCACAACTAACTGATCGACTCCAGTCAGGATATTGTTTCCATTTTGTAGATGAGGAAGCTGAAGGACAAGATGTTAAATGACGAACCCAAATTGACATAGCTAAAAAAAAAAAAGGGAGTGGAGATTCAGACCCAGAGAGTCAGCCTGGAGACCATGCTCTTAATCCTTCTCCTATTCTGCCTGCTCAAGTAAAAGGTGAGTGGTTATTGTTGGGAAAGAGGTGGAGGATACTCCAGATTGCCTCCATAAAATTCCAAGAATCACACATAGTTATGTTGTACATTGGGGGGAAATCAAACAACTGGCACCTGTAATATAAATGGCTCTGGGGAGACATAGCAGATCTTCTCTGCCACCCAGCCTACCCTGGAAGCCCTCCTTCCAACATCCCGTCTCCACCGTAAGAAAGACCATGCAACATAGTCTCATGACTTTCTTTTGATGAATAGTGACCAAAAAATAAAAAGAAGGAAAGCTGAAAGTGTCCTCTAGTTCAGATATTCCAAACTTCAAGTCACCATGCATTTATGAGTCATAAGAAGCATTTTTAATGAATGTAATAGAATAAAAAATATCAGAATATATTTCATAGAGTAAGATATTGTCTTATTTATGAAACTTTTGTTTTGTACATGATCACAACCTAAAATAAATTTCTTACTGTAGGTTGCAAACAAAAATCTTTGATATCTGCTGATCTAGTCTACATCCCTGTGAGACCAAACCTTCACTCAATAGCGGTTGTACATCTCGCCTTAAATACACCCTTAAAATTTCAAGTCTAGCACTTACAACTTACTTGGACAGATTTTGTTGCCTTAAGAATAACTCTAGATTATATTTAAAGTTGCTACTTCACTTTTGAATCCTTGGCCTTGCAATGTCTTGTTTTGTTTTCATCTAAAACTATATAGCTTAAACATAAGTGATTTATAGGTGATTTATAAGTGAATACCTCCAAAAGTGAAGAATTTTTCCAACAACAATAACAAAAATTTGCCAAAGAGCTATCAGAAATCAACAGTCCATTGCTACTCAAAGTGTGGTACACAGACCAGCAGACTTAGCAGCAACCAAAGAGAGGTTCAGGCTCTACCCAGGTCGACTCAGTCAGGATCTGCAAGATACTTACGCACTGATCTCACCCTTCGCCTCCCTACAATCAGGACTTTTAGATATTAGCAAGGGGAACAACATCATCAACTTAGATTTCATAGAGCCACTGCTTAGAAACTATAACATGACAAGGCACGAAAGCAACAAGGGAGAATATGACTATAAGTTCCCAAAACTTTAACATGACAAGGGAGAATAGTAAGTAGAAGTTGTGTATATGTGTGTGTGTATACATAAGCATCGGTGTACATATTTGTAGATACCTATGCATATGTATGTGTACATGAATATGTATGTATGTATGTATAATAGTTTCTTTGAGACTATTACAAATGCATTCTTCCAACTGAGTGTAAATGTATGAGAAAGATGTAAGTTTTGTGAAGCAAGACTTCAGCTTTATAGATAAGTATGGTTATTTATGTCTTCATTTTCTGGTCACTACTTCTCCGTCTCTCACCTGCTTGCCCTGTAATTCACCTTCTTATTCCTTCTAACCCCCTAGCCCTTTCTTCCTATATATACGTATTTTTTCTGTGATTCTCTCTCTCAACCCAAGCAAAACATTAACTTTGTGCCCATTCTACTCTTAGGGATGCCCAACTAAGTGGATTTAAGTGTGTGGATATATCCTTCACAGTTTGTGTCTATGGTAGATAATGGCATTTATTAGGGGATACAATGAAATGCATAGTGAAATTTTACTTTAAAAAGCACTTATTTAGTTTTAACCAATGATCTAGGAATTATGGGGATGGGGTACAAAGATGAAGAGAATATTGTCCTTTTGATTTTTTTTACAATGTCATGGGGTGGAGATAGAACATGTAGAAATGCAGATTCTATGTTAAGAGGGTGTTGAGGAAGCAGAATTCATTTTGAGAGGCTCAGAGAAATGTTCGCAGAGGAGGTGGTTTTGCATTGGTCTTTTAAAATAAATGGCATTTCTGTAGGTGGAGAAAGGAGAGAGGAGAAAAAGAAAGGGCATTTCAAGTGAGCATGATGATGTTCCCAGGGAAAAATAAACCCCAATAGGTAAAACCTATGGGAGAGAGAGACTGAAAGAATAGATAATGCCTTGTTATAGAGAGCTCCATGTCATGCTCAGGCACTAGTTTCAGTTCTAGGGTCTAAAGGAAACCACTCTTGTTATACCCAATTAGTTAGTTCTGCTCCAAAACCCAGAGGAGTAATTTTGTTTAGAAACACAGAGCTGATGGTGTCCTGCCTATAGCATCTACCTTACCCTTCAGTTCCTCTTTTCACCAGCTCCCATAATTCTTAGGTACAAGAGCAAACTACCTCCTATGACTCACAAGACCCTTTGGTCTGGCTCTGCCTTCCTCCCTCCCCTCTCCCCTTGATCTCTTAACTGGAACCTTGCTGTCTTTTACTCCTGAGACCACCCAGGCATCCTCTCAACTTGCTGCTTTCGTGCCCAGCATACTCTTCCTCCTCCCATCCATCCTGCTCTTTATCTGGTTAGCATCGGTCCATGGACACAGTTTATCCAGCTCAGTTGCTGCTTTCTGACTTAATCAAAGTTAGCTCTCTTTGTTATTCACAGAAAACCATATCCTTTCAAAGCACATCTCATGGGGAGAAGGCTAACCACTATTTTGTAAAACTACTGTTTGGAATTCTCTGCTATTTTTTAGACGGCCTTTTATTTTATTAAAAAAATAAATAAATAACTTTGCTTTCCAGCCTGCTTTAGTCTGCTTGAATAATGAGGAAGATAAACTTAGCTGTCTGACCTTGTAGGCCAGAGACTAGATATGCCCATACGCTCAATGCCATGCCAGGTGCATTTTTTAATTGGATATAACTGTGTTGTTTTCAAGACCAGCAGCGAGATAACCTCTAAGCACACTTAGGGCTGGCTCTTTAACAAAAAGTGAAGTTATACTTGTAGCTTTCTTAGAATTTGAATCCATTTTCCTAAGCCCACCGCGGTGAATAAAGTGTGACTCCAAACTCTCTGAGCATTGCTTGATTTATTCTGGTTCTCTGTAACAATAGTTCATAATGAAGCACTTATTGATCTTTTCTTTTGGTGAAATTCTGCTGCCCCATAAGACTATAAATTCCCTAAAGACAGTTTTAATATCCTTTTAGCCCAGAATGGAACTCCTGCCCTTAGCACTGTGCTTGTTACATAGTTTATGGAATAAATGACCTATTTGGACTGAGATTTGGCACATAATTCGGAAGACATTGTAGAGAGTTGGACATTGGCAAGCACAGGCATGTGTAGGCATGGGTCAGGGGACTATGGTCTTACAAATTTCTAATTTTTACTTAGTACTTTTTAACATTGTGAATGTGTAAATTAAACATACATAAATGCATTTGCATTTGTATTCTTCTATATATCTACAGTAGAAAATACCATTTGTAGATGAATAGTTTGTCAAAAGGATATTTGGTTAAAAGAGAAAATTCTTTTAGTACAGATTGTAAATAAGACATTCTTCAGAGTCTTTACTTGAAAGCACACATCAAAACTCACCTATATTTATCAGAGGTGCACATTTTTCCAGCAGAGGGCGCTAAAATATAAGTTTGGCACAATGAAGCCTAGCAAAAATTTGTTTAGTTAACTAATAGATTTGCCTATTCAGTCTTGAACATCAAGTTCTTATAGCAAATATATCTTAAAATGACTAGTCTTGTACAATATGGGCATAGGAGGTCTTAGAACCAAAATTTTTAATATGTGAAATTTTTAATATTAAATCTTAAATACAAAGGCACTTCATATTGCCTCGTCACTTTATAAAACTTTTAGTTAATATTCCCCTGAGGGAAAAGCAAACTTGTTGTAGGGTGATATATTACATATATTATAAATAATATATTAGATATTATGTTAGTTACAGGAGATTGGAAAATGAGTTTTCAAGGAAGTTTGGTAAAATTATCATTAGTCCCTCAAATTTCCAGCAGATATTTTATCATTCTCATGATATAAAAGGTTATTTTAGATATAAAAGGTTATCTGGAGGCTTATTTTTTTTAATCCTTGGAAGCTTTTAAGAAACCTTGTGTATCAGTCAAGCAAGTCAAGGCAATACCAAGGTAACAATCTCAGTTCCAGTAACTTAAACAGCAGAAGTTTATTTTCTAGCTCATGCTTCATGTCCATCATGTCCATATAGATTGGCTAGGGCCTCTGCCCAGTGTTGTTATCATTAGAGGAACAAGGTTGACCACCTTGAAAGTCACCAGTTGCCATAGCAGAGGGAAAGAGAAACATGGGACATCACGCATTGGCTCCCGAAGCTTGTTTGGAGGTGGCGTCTGCTACCAGCACACACATTTTCTTAACTAAAGCAAATTACTTTGGCCACACCTAACTTGTAGAGTTCTGAAATATATACTACTATGGTGCATCTGGGAGGAAAACCAGAAATATTTGAAGGATAGACCTAGTAACTACCACATACAACCAATGTAATAATAACAAGTCGTTATAATATAGAAATGCTGATTTTGAAGTTATCACTATATCTTCCAGTAAGGGTCTGTAGGCTGTATTATTAACCCAGCTTTCATCCCTAGTTGTAAGAACTGTTGCATGGATAATTAACATATTTTGCCTTTGGCTTTTACATTTATTGTCATATATGGTTTGGAAGGGAGCAGTGAATATTAGATTTACTTCTTTACTTGAGCTTTTCTTTAATTAATGTTGAAGCCTATTTGTCTTTTCTGAGAACACAATAACTGCTGTGTGTACGGAGATGGGAAGGGAGCAACTGGTCTTAGGGAAAAGGTTCAGGCAGCCAGAGGTTAAGCTTCTGCTGCTGATGGGTGACAAAATAAAAATGAAAAATTTGCCATTCAGCAGTCCCTTTTTGCTTAACCTCAGAAAACCATAGAAACGGGTGTCTCTAAAAAAGATGGAAAATGGAATAGTCTTGTAAAGTACTGGGTAAAATAGCTTCTTTTCTTAATGTAACAGACCTGAGAAATCTCAGATGGATCTCCGCTAAGCACCTAGGGTTTGACCGCCTCCTGCACTGATAGCCCTCACTGCTCACCAAGAACAATCCCGGGTTGTAATCAGGTTGTAATCAGAGAGGCACAAAGCTGGTTATCTCGGGAACCGAGGCTCCTGCCAAGGTGGAGCTGGCAAGCTGCCTGACCTCGGCAAAGCTGAAGGAAGCGTTAGGTCAGAAGCAGGCTGGTGAGATGAATGGCAGCAGGGACCACAGGGACCACGGCCACTAGTGATCAAAAAGCAGCCCCAGGCCTTTTAAAAGGGACCGGCAAAGAGACCATTGGCAGTTATGGATGGTCGACATGTTACCCCAACCTGGATCCTGCTAGGAAGGTGCTGGGGGTGGGTGAACTGTTAGCCCCTCCTGCCTATGGTGCAAGCTGCTGAGTTGTGGAGAAAGCTGCAAAGAATACTTTGTGCATTTCCGGAGAATCGACAGGGGGAAACAGAAGCCCCAAAGGAACCTCATCAGAATGTCGCATTACATTTTAATATTCATCATCATCACTCCCCATCCACCTCAGCTCTGTTTGCTAACATCCTATTTATCATTCAAGGGCCTTGCAGCTCCCATGTTCTTCAACAACTTTTTCTAATTCCCCCAAATTAGAATTCTCTTTTTCTCTCTCTCTGTTCTGCATCACTTTTTATCTGTAGCTTTGTGATAGTGCTCACCACAGTCCTCTTTCCTTTGCAACTGCTTGTGTATTTGTCTGTCTCCTTCACTCTCACCTCTGGGTTGTGAGCATTTGGAAACATTGATCAAATATAATTTTTCTGCTGATTTTGCTCTGTTCCGACCCAGTTCTTTGTACACAGAAGGTGCTCAATACGTACCTGTTTATTTAGATGGCAACATGGACATTTTATGACGGCATTCAATTTCCTTTGTTAATCTAAAATATATTTCAAACATCCATAAAGGTACCAATAAAAATAAAGCACAGCCTGGCTAACATGCCTCAGTGGTTGAGTATGGACCTATGAACCAGGTCAGGTTCAATTCCAGGTCAGGGCACATGCCCAAGTTGCTGGCTCGATCCCCAGTGGGGGACATGCAGGAGGCAGCCAATCAATGGTTCTCTCTCATCATTGAAGTTTCTATTTCTCTCTCCCTTCCTCTCTGAAATCAATAAAAACACACATATTTTTCAAAAATAAATAAAGTCCATACTCAGGATGGCATTAATTTTTCCTAATGCACTTACTCGGACAGTATAGCCTGGATATGAATGAATAATGTATACTTTGGAATCAGAATTACCTGATTCTGAATCTCAGCTCTGATCCAGTCAAATTATTTCATCTCTCTAACCCTCAGTTTTCTATTTATAAAATGGGGCTGATAATACCTAACTCAATGGGCTATTTTAAGGATTAAATGAGATAAAATATGCAAAGCACTTGCCATAGTGCTTGGCTCATAAAAAGGCTCCAAAAATTCATCTGAAATTTAAAAAGACTCCGAATAGCCATAGCTATCCTGAGAAAGAAGAGCAAAGTTGGAGGGATCACAATACCAGACATCAAGCTATATTACCAAGTCATGGTTCTCAAAACTGCCTGGTACTGACACAAGAACAGACATATAGACCAATGGAACACAATAGAGAACCCAGAAATTTACTCAAGCCATTATACTCAATTAATATTTGACAAAGAAGGCAAGAGCATGCAGTGGAGTAAAAACAGTCTCTTCAATAAATGGTGCTGGGAAATTTGGTCAGATACATGCAAAAAAATGAAACTAGATCACCAACTTATACCATACACAAAAATAAACTCAAAATGGCTAAAGGACTTCAACTTAAGATGGGAAGCCATAAAAATCCTACAAGATTCCATAGGCAGCAAAATTGCAGATGTATGTTGTAGCAATATTTTTACAGACACAGATCCTAGGGCAAGAGAGACTAAAGAGAAAATAAACAAATGGGACTACATAAAAGTAAAAAGCTTCTGCACAGCAAAAGAAGCCATCACAAAACAACAAGAAAGCCCACTGCATGGGATAACATATTTGCCAATGTTATCTCTGATAAGGGTTTAATCTCCAACATTTACAAGGGAATTCATACAACTTAACAAAAGGAAGATAAACAATCCAATCAAAAAATGGGCAAAAAATCTAAATAGACACTTCTCTAAAGAGGACATTCAGAAAGCCAAAAGACATATGAAACATGCTCAAAGTCACTAATCAACCAAGAGATGCAAATCAAAACAACACATGTCAGAATGGCTATCATCAACAAATCAACAAACAACAAATGCTGGAGAAAATGCTGAGAAAAAGGAACCTTCCTTCACTGCTGGTGGGAATGCAGACTGGTGCAGCCACTGTGGAAAACAGTATGGCGTTTCCTCAAAAATTTTTAAATGGAGCTGTCTTTTGATCCAGTAATACCACTTCTAGGAATATATCCTAAGAAAACAGAAACATCAATCATAAATGACATAGGCACTCCTATGTTCATAGCAGCACAATTTACAATAGCTAAGATTTGAAAACAGCCTAAATTCCCATCAGCAGATGAGTGGATTAGAAAACTATGATACATCTACACAATGGAATACTACACTGCTATAAAAAAGAAGGAATTCTTAGCATTTGCAGCAGCATGGATGAAACTGGAGAACATTATGCTAAGTGAAATAAGCCAGTCAGTGAAAGAAAAATACCACATGATCTCACTCATTTATGGATAATAAAGGACATTACAACCGGACGAATAAAAAGATAGATACAGAGGCAGAGAAGCATCAAACAGACTGTCAAATTACGGTGGGAAGGCTGGGGAGGGGGAAGAGGGCAAAGGACTTCTTTGCATGAATATAAGCATAACCAATGGACGCAAGATACTGGAGGAGGGGGAGGGGTGAGAACATGAGGGGGGAGGGTTGGGGTGGCTGGGGAAAGTCAATGGTTGGGGGGGAGGAAGGAGACATATGTACTACTATTTGTAATATTTTAAACAATTTTTTTAAAAAATAGAACTCACCTGCCCAGCATAGCTCAGTGGTTGAGTGTCAACCTATAAAGCAAGAGATCACAGTTCAATTCCAGCCAGGGCATGTGCCTAAACTTCGGGTTCAATCCCCAGTGTGGGGCAATAAAAGTGACAGCTAATCAATTATTCTCTCTCATCATTGATGTTTCTGTTTCTCTTCCCTGCTCTCTTCTTCTCTGAAATCAATAAAAATATATTAATAAATAAATAAATAAATAAATAAATAAATAAGGAGAGTTCTTGGCCTGGCTGATTTGGCAAGGTGGGTAGAGCTTCAGCCTGCCTACTGAAGGGTCCTGGGTTCCATTCAGGTCAAGGGCACATGCCCGGGTTGCCAGCTTGATCCCCAGTAGGGGACATACAGGAGGCAGCCAATCAATGATTCTCTCTCACCATTGATGTTTCTATCTCTATGCCTTTCTCGCTGAAATCAATAAAGTAGGTTTTTCTAAGCACTTTTCTTTCCACCATTTTTTATTAAGGTATTATAAGTGTACATTGCTTACCATTGCCCACCCCCCACCTCCCATACATACCCTCCCTCCCCAGAGTTCTGTGTGTATTTATTCTGCAAAAATATATTTAAAAAAAGAAGAGTTCTCATTTTTATAGATACACCTTGATACATTCACCAATTATGATTTATAGTATCTGGTGTTTGCTTCAAAATAAGCAAGTGTGGGATTGGGGGAAGCAAGTGAAGGTTCTGATGAAACAAAACCTGGCAGTTAGTTGATCATTACTAAAGCTGGATAATGGGTACATGGCAGTTTCATTTATTTGAGATTTTGGAGTTTTCCATAAAAATTTAGCTCTCTGAATATGTTCACGGGTCAGATCCCCCCCCTGGGAAGCAGTCTCTGATATGAAGAAAATTTCCTGGGGGTGCACTGGGAATCACCCTCTGTGAGGGAATGAAGGAAGCAGAGTAGGCCGGGGGAGAAGGACTCATTCAATCCTATTGGGCACTTGGGAGCAGGATAGCCCTTCAGAGTGGTCCTGAATGAGGTCAAAGGAACTGGGCCTTTCTATCCTCACTTGACCAGTCACTGGATATGGGCATATCCTGGACAAAAGAGGAAGTGTCGCTTTGAGCAAGGTGGCAAGGCTCTGTAGCCTGGAGGAAGTCCAGAAACACACTTGGTTGGCTGAAGCCAACACTTGGCAGAAACTGGGGGAATAAGTGGACATGAATTATAGTAAATGTTGGTCAATAGCAAAAACCCTCACACAAAAAAATAAAACCTTATTTATTCCATCTGAAGTACAAAGACTGGATTTTTTCATATCCTTAATAAAGACTTCCTGATAGTGGGCATTTTATTTTTGTATTTTAGCAAGCCAACTTCTATCTATCAGTTATTAGTTTGAGGAAGACATTTCTGTCACTCTACAGAATGGATGCCAGTGAGTGAGGCGTGCGTGCTTATATGCTTCTTCAGGTTGATAATGAAACCTTTCTTGAGAGGAAGCTAGAGAAAGTAAATAAAAACATTGAAAATCCCTAGAAACCACATCAGCACATTATTGCAGTCAGTTTTGTTCTCTCAAGAGCTGAATGGCAGGTTTCTGATCTAATCTCACAAGAGTGTCTCATCTCAGCCCAGGCACATGCTCTGGCCCTCTGTGTACATAACCAGCTAAAGGCTTGTGGCCAGAGAGCTGTGACTCGATTTCAACAAAGGACAAAACAACCCTTCCTCTTTTCTGCCACAATGCACTTTAAAATTTGAATGAAGAAAATATGCAAGATTTTAAAAAGCTGATTTTTAGAGAGTGATAAAGAGAGAGAGAAACGTTGACTTGCTGTTCCACTTATTTATGCATTCATTGGTTGGTTCTTGTATGTGCCCTGACAGAGAATCAAACCCACAACATTGGCATATTGGGACAATGCTCTAACCAACTGAGCTACCCAGCCAGGGCTGCAAGGTGTTTTTTTAATTGAATAAAAATGTTAGTAGATCCTGAATATCTGAAGCCTTGGTGAATATAACTGAAAAGAGGTTTGAACTATATTTCCAAACTTCTGTTAGTTGACTGTAAAGAGAAAAATTATTATTACTAGTCCACACAATCAGCTAGTAAAGAACTAATAATCCTAAACTAGAACGTAGGCCTAGCCCCGCGGTCAGCAAACTGTGGCTCGCGAACCACATGCTGCTCTTTGGCTTCTTGAGTGTGGCTCTTCCACAAAATACCATGGACTGGGTGAGTCTATTTTAAAGAAGTGCCATTAGAAGAAGTTTAAGTTTAAAAAATTTGGCTCTCAAAAGACATTTCAATCGTTGTACTATTGATATTTGGCTCTGTTGACTAACGAGTTTGCTGACCACTGGCCTAGACCTATGGAATTTTAAGTTTTTCACTCTTAGTGGCACATATGAGAGGGGGAGCAACTATATCTGGACTCTTGTGTTCTGTGTGGAATCAGCGAACTTTCACTCTCTCACCTGAATTTAGCAGAAACCTGGGCTGGGATGAAGGTCCCAGAGGGCTTCACTTACCCGCCTGGTGCTTGGTGTTCCTCCATGTGATTTTTTCCCTCTTGATATGGTGGCTCATATTTCAGCAGCATGCTTTAGCTTCTTTACATCCAGGTGTCTGCTTTCCTCAAGCAAATGCAGAACCTGCCAGTCAATATAGGCTAGACTCAGAACTGGAATGTGATTACTACAGCTGTATTTATTGGTCGCATCAAGTCAAAAGATCTGCCCAGGCTTAAGGGGAGGGAAAATTGATTTCAGCTCTTGATGTACTTATGGGGAAAAAATTGATGAACAACAACATCTACCTTGGGTACAATATTTAAATTTTCATACAAACATGAGAAAAACTAAGAGAATTCATTACCAGAATACCTATGCCACACACAAAAAAAAGGTCAAGTAAATTCTACAGGCATAGAAATATGATCCTTGACAGAAAATTGGATCTACACAAAGAAATGATGTCCAGAAATGGGTCAACCAAAAGTAAAACATAAAGGATATTTTCTTTTAATTGCTCTAAAAGATAATTGATTACCTAAAGCAAAAACTAGTAGCAATAAATTTTAAGATTATAGCATTTGGTATATATAAAAAAAATGAATGCAAACAGTAGCAAAAGATAAATACTAGTTCATGGATTGAAAAACAATATTATTAAGAAGTCAATTCTCCCAAAATTGCTCTACAGATTCAACACAGTCCCAATCAAACTTTCTGCAAAAACTTTGGAGGAATGTTGTTAAGCTGATTCTAAAATTTATATGGAAAGATGATTCTAAAATTTAGCTGGAATAGCCAAAACAATTTTGAAAGAGAATGTGAAAAACTTATAAAACTTTATTTAAAAACAACAGTAATCAAGACAACCGGGTCCGGGTGAAAAGATAAACACACAGATCAATGGAGTGGAATGGAAAGTCCAGAAACAGACCCACACATAGACAGTCAATTGATTTTTGACAAAGGTACAAAGTCAACTCAAAGATAAGAAAATCTTTTCAACAAATGGTGCTGGAATCATTGCATGCACAAAAACAAATCACACAAACTTTTATTCTTCCCTTGCACAAAAACTAACAGAAAATGAAGCACATAGGCATCATAAAACATAACGCTACAAATTTCTAGAAAATATAGGGAGGAGAAATCTTTGTGACTTCAGGACGACAAATACTTATTTTATTTTTCCCGATCACCATTTATCCTCCCTATACTGCCCACATTTCCCCCCTCCCCTCCTCGCAAGGCAAATATTTTTTTTAATTTAATAAACCTTTATTGTTCAGATTATTACAGTTGTTCCTCTCTTTTCCCCCTATAGCTCCCCTCCACCTGGTTCCCATTCCACCCTCTTCCCTTACCTCCCCCCCACTGTCTTCATCCATAGGTGTACAATTTTTGTCCAGTCTCTTTCCACACCCCCTACACCCCCTTTCCCCTGAGAATTTTCAGTCCACTCCTTTTCTATGCCCCGGATCCTATTATATTCATCAGTTTATTCTGTACATCAGATAAGTATTTCTTATATACAACAAACACCAAAAGCACAATTCATATTTTTTAATTAAAAGTTGAACTTCAGTCAAAACAAAAACTCTAGAAAGGATCTTTTAAGAGAAAATAAGCTGTAGGCAAGAAGAAAATATTTGCACTATGCATAACTGTAACTTATATCCAGAACATATGAAGGACTCTGAAAACTCAATAATAAATAAATAAGCAATTAAAAGTGGGCAAAAGATTTTTAAGCAATTCTACTAGAGGAACATGCTGGTGGCAAATACACACATGAAAAGCGCTCAGAAAAACTTGTTGAATGGATGGATGGATGAATGAATGATGCTTGGTCTTCCTGAAGGTTTTTCCTACTTGATTAACTCTTTAAAAAAATAGATCTTTATTGTTCAGATTATTACAAATGTGTTCCTCTCCCCCCCCCTACTCAATTGCTCCCCTCCACCAGGTTCCCATGCCATCCTCTGCCCTTTCCCCACCCCCCCATTGACCTCATCCATAGGTGCACAGTTTTTGTTCAGTCTCTTCCCGTACCCCTACTCCCCTTTTCCCTGAGAATCGTCAGTCCACTCTCCTTCCATACTTCTGATTCTATTATATTCACCAGTTAATATTGTTCATCAGATTTTTTACTTCCCTTGGTTTTTAGATTCACTTGTTGACAGTTATGTATTTGTTGTTCATAATTTTTGTCTTTATTTTCTTCCTCTTCTTAAAGAACTCCTTTCAGCAATTCATATAATTCTGGCTTGGTGGTGATGAACTCCTTTAGCTTTTTTTTTATTTGTGAAGCTCTTTATCTGGCCTTCGATTCTGATAGCTTTGCTGGGTAGAGTAATTTTGGCGGTAGGTTCTTGCTATTCATCACCTTGAATATTTCTTGCCATTCCTGTCTGGCCTGCATGGTTTCTGTTGAGAAATCAGCTGACAATTGTATGGGTGCTCCTTTATAGGTAACTATCTGCTTTTCTCTTGTTGCTTTTAATATTCTCTCTTTGTCTTTTGCTCTTGGAATTTTAATTATGATGTGTCTTGTTGTGGTCCTCTTTGGATTCCTTTTGTTTGGGGATCTGCGGGCTTCCTGGACTTGTAAGTCTATTTCTTTCACCAGGAGAGGGAAGTTTTCTGTCACTATTTCTTCAAATATGCTTTTGGTATTTTGCTCTCTCTTTTCTTCAGGGACCCCCATAATTCTGAGGTTGGTTCGCTTGAAATTGTCCCAGAGGTTTCTTACACTATCTTCAACTTTCTGGATTCTCTTATCTTCTTGCTTCTGTGGAGGAGTGTCCTCTGGCTCTTTGTGTTCTAAATCTTTGTCTTGACTCTTGCGATCTTCCAGTCTGTTTTTAGGACTCTGTGTAATATTTTTTATTTCAGACAATGTTTTCTTTATTTCTAGTTGATCCCTTTTTATTTCTAGTTGATCCTTTTTCATATCCTCATAGGTCTCGTTTATTTTATCAGCACTTTTAAGGAAATTCTTGAAAAACCTTATAACTGTAGTTTTGAACTCAATGTCCATTATTTTCTTTTCCTCCATCTCCTTCCTTTGTGTCCTGCCTCTTCTCTGCATTTTAGTTGTTTCCCTGATTTGATGGAATAGTTTTGTGTGCTAGGTGTTCTGGTAGAACCCAGTAGCACAGCCTTCCCAGTTACCTGAGGTGGACAGTCTTGGTATAGCCCTTTGTGGGCTGTGTGTGCAGTCTTGTTGTTAAGCCTTGCTTATTGTTGGTATCACTGGGAAGCGTTGATCTCCAAGACAATTTGCTATGAGGATCAGTAGTGTCTCAGCTAGGAGGGCTTCTGTACTCTGCTTGGATGGGGTGGAGTCTAGGGGTGGTGCAGACAAGCTTTGATTCCCTGTCAGTATCACCTTAGGAAAGTTCTATTCGCAGTGAGTCCTGCAAGATTTGTTGCAGGCACGTGCACCTCTTCGGTAAAGGTGCAGACAAGCTTTGGATTCCGGTCAGTCCCTCCTTAGAGAAAGCCAGCCTCTGGGAGAGCTTCAGTGCTCAGCTTGGATGGGGTGGAGTCTCGGGGTGGTGCAGACAAGCTTTGATTTCCCATCAGCCCCTCCCTGAGTCCCTCAGTAATGGCCACATTCACATACCTCTGAGAGATCTCTGCTCACTGCCTAACAGTCCAGCCTCTCCCTGACTGGGACTGTCTACCAGAGCAATAGGGTGATTCTGTTTTCCTCCCGAACAAGAAGGCCAGCCGCACGTTAGCTGTCTGCCCTCTCTGTGTGCCTGGAGCAAGCCAACAGCAAACTCAACCCGCCCTCTCTGTGTGCTGGGAGTAGGCCAGCAGCGAACTCTGTGGCCGCCTTTTCTCACGCACAGTTCTCGGCACCTTCACAGTTTCTGAGGCTCAGCGTGCCTTCTCTCTCCTTCCCAGATGGTAGAGCCTCCTCTCAGCCAGCTGTCCGGTGCTTCAGGGCAATGTTTCCTCTGTTTTCCAGTTCTAAATTCAAAATTGTTGTGGTAGGCTGCATTCAGGTTTCTACCCTATGCCACCATCTTGGTTTCTCTTGATTAACCCTTTAAAACTCATTTTGATGATTATCTTAGTAACTAGAGCAAGTAAAAATTACTCTAGTATAAAAACACACACTTAAACCATTTAAAAATACTTTGTGAGTATGCTTATCTCAGGTCTCTCCTAGTAGGCAAATAATTTTTTTTAAACTTGGGCTACATTCAGATAAAAAATATCTCACAAAGCTGCCTGTTAAGATATTTCTTCTTAAAATCTTTCTATCTTTTGTTTATTTATTATTATTATTTTAAAATATGCTTTTGTTGATTTTAGAGAGGCAGGAAAAGAAAAGAAGAGAGATTGAAAACACATTGATCGGCTGTTTCCTGCCCACCTGCCCTGGAGATCAAGCCCAGAAGTTGGGCATGTGCCCTAACCTGGACTCAACTAGTGACCTCTCCCTGTACAGGATGACACCCAACCAACTGAGCCACACCAGTCAGGGCTGTCATGGTACATATTAACATCACATGATGGTATTGTGCAAAGTTCTTTTGAGTCAACCAACTTAGGGGGCAGGGGGTCAATTTTATTTTGTCCGGGTCCTCAGCTTTCCAAAGAACTGGCTTAATGCAGGTGTGAATTTAAACAAGATAAGATTACAAAAATGACAAATTTGCACGAAAATTCCTATCTTCTGGGAGAATAAAAGATCTTCACTCAATTTGGCTTTTGATACTCAGTATTAGTGAGTTCCAGATAGTACTACTAGACAAATAGTGCAGATGAACATCCGTTAATGACTCTAACAGGCTGTGTGTGTGAAAAGACCACCCCACCACAATTTGGCTGTCATGGGAGTTTCTGCTTTTTTCAGTGATAAGAGCTTATTTCTTCACCAATCCCTCATTTGCAGGAAGTGGCTAAGAATTAAAAGCAGTTATTACCTTTTACATAAAGACTTTGTCAGAGGACCTTTAGAAAGATCTGAAATTAGGTACTTGTCTCTTGGTCTCCATTATTTCAAATTTTAAATTTGGTTTGCAATCTATCTTCTAGGAGAATAATGGATCTTCACTAGTCTCATTAAAACATAGTTTGAGTTACTCTTGCCCCCTGTTTTTTCTTTTTTCCTGAAGTGGAGTAAAGGTTATTGATCTGTCCCTCAGCCAGTTCCAAAGGACATCAGTTTGTTTTAAACTGTTTGTTTAAGGCAGTGGTCTGCAAACTCATTAGTCAACAGAGACAAATATCAACAGTACAACGATTGAAATTTATTTTGAGAGCCAAATTTTTAAAACTTAAACTTCTTCTAATGGCACTTCTTCAAAATAGACTCACCCAGGCCATGATATTTTGTGGAAGAGCCACACTCAAGAAGCCAAAGAGCCACATGTAGCTCGAGAGCTGTAGTTTGCCAACCACGAGTTTAAGGAATTCCAAAGGTGATCAGTCCTTTGCATTTATTCATATGCTCTGAGTACTACTGAGAGAGTGTGCTAAAGTGTCAAGAGATAGTCTAGCTAATTAATACAGCTTAGTTTGGAAGATAAACTTAGTGGTAGTCAGCAGCATAAGTTCATTTAGCAAGACCCAAAGCTATACAGTACTTGCTAGAGAGTTTGGAGGTCAAGTGAGAATTGTGGGTGAGGGGACCCCTCAGGGTATGTTGGAGAGCTGGTTTCAGCTCAATCCTGCAGGCCAGGCCTAGCAACTCCACTGGTGCACGAATTCATGCACCAGGCCTTTACTGCTTATAATAAATTACTAGAGGACCAGTGCATGAAATTTGTGCATGGGTACGGTCCCTAGCATCTGCCAGCTGCAGGCCAGGTCTCTCTTCACCAGCTGCCTGCCATTGCTGCTGGCTGAGGTGGGGTCAGCCAGGGGAAGGGGCCACAGGCAGTTGGTCAGCGAGTGCCACTGCCCCCCCCCCCAAGTTGAACTCCTAATCAAGGGGGAAATTTGCATATTAGGCTTTTATCATATACTAGAGGCCCTGTGCATGAATTCATGAACAGTATGGATCTCCTCAGCCCAGCCTGAACGCTCTCCAATTCTGGACCCCTTGGGGGATGTCCAACTGCCAGTTTAGGCCCAATCCCAGGGATCTGGCCTAAATCCACAGTTGGACTTCCTTTCACAATCCTGGACTGCTGGCTCCTAATTGCTCACCTGTCTGCTGCCTGGTAGCCCTAACTGCCCCCCCCCCACCAGCCTGATCACCCCTCACTACCTCTGCGTGCCAACCTGATTGCCCCTAACTGCCCCCCACTGCAGACCAGGTCGCCCCCAAATGCTCCCTCCCTGCTGGCCTGGTCACCTCTTACTGCCCCCCTGCTGGCTTGGTCACCCACAACTTCTCCCCCTGCCAGCCTGGTCACCCCTAACTGCCCCCCCTTGCCAGCCTGGTTGCCCCCAACTGTTTCCCCTACTGGCCTGGTTACACCCAACTGCTCTCCCTGCTGGCCTGGTCACCTCTCATGCACGCCCCTCCCCACCCCCACCACCGGTCTGGTCACCCCATGCAACCTGCTGTTCAGTCGTGTGGTCATCCCTCACTAACCCCCCTGCCAGCCTGGTCGCCCCATGAAGTCTGCTTGTTCAGTTATTTGGTCATCCCTCACTAACCTCTCTGCCGTCCTGGTCATAGGCAGCCATCTAGTGAGGGCATGAGGGTTCATTTGCATATTACCTCTTTATTATATAGGAGGATATCATTAAATTAGCATTTTTTTCAGGGATTACATTTCCCTCTTAATAGTATTAATATACTTTTCGAAGACTTTTGAATCTAATGAGATTATTACTAAAATGTGTGAAAAACCTTAGGTGGCATTGGATGAAGAAAAAAAAAGATAGGTCTGCTTCAATGTAAATTGAATGTCTACTATGTGATAAAAACTATAAAGACAGTTGGAAATAACATCTTAAGTGAAATTCTCATCTAAACTGAAGTATTTTTATAACCAAATTAATTATAAATTACCTTTAAGAACTGTTTATAGAGTGGTGCCAGACTATATCAAAATTATTGTCATATATACTTTTCTATTCAACTAGTTTAATGAGAGAACCATGTAATATTTTACTAAAAAAATTTTTACACTCATTCTCCTCTTTAATTCTGACCTGTCTCCTTGAATAGAACCAAACACATTATATAAAGCCTCCAGTTAATATTTTTTCTCTCAGAGCTTATGTAAAATTTTAAAAGTCTTTGAAAGTCACTCTATTTTCAGATAGAATATGGTAGATGTAAAAAAACAAATTGGGCAACAACAATTAATGTGGCATTGTTGATATTGGCAGCTAGCCTCAGTGTTTTCAAATCTTACAAGTTCTTATCTCCATATCGAAATATTCACCTTTCCCCTGAATTTCTGAATTGCTACTGGACCAATGCTTCATTTAAAAACTGTTATTTATTCTGACTTTCTTATCCAAACTTTGCAGTGGCTAACCAAAGAGTATATAAAGGAAAGTTTCTGGAAGTAGATAAGCTAGAAAAAGAAGAAGGAATGATAAAGATTGGATAGCACAATTTTGCAAGCCCTAATGAATCACTGGATATAGGCTCTGAGCACCAACTAATGCCTAAAGACCACAAAGAGTAACAATAAGATATTATGTGCCCCCTGATGGAAACACACAATACCACCTATGAATGTTTTCTTGAAAAAAATTTCCAATCTGAACCACAAGCCTTTAGAACTAGTTACAAATTTACAAAGCATGGGACAGTTTTGTAACAACTTGGTTTGCCGTGCCTCTAGTCTCTATATATAAAAGAGGCATTTTAAACTTCTTCTAATGGCACTTCTTCAAAATAGACTTGCCCAGGCCGTGATATTTTGTGGAAGAGCCACACTCAAGAAGCCAAAGAGCCACATGTAGCTCTTTGGCTTCTTGAATGTGCAATGACACTCAAGTTGTTCAGTCATAACGGTAGCTTAGGCTTTTATATATAGAGACTAGAGGCATGGTGCACAAAATTCTTGCACGCATGGGTGGGGGTGGTGATAGGGAGGGTGTCCCTCAGCCTGGCCTGCACCCTCTCCAATCTGGGACCCCTTGTGGGATAACCAGCAGTCGGACATCCCTCTCACAGTCCAGAACTGCTGGCTCCTAACTGCTCCCTGCCTGCTTGATTGCCCCTAACTGCTTCTGCCTGCCAGCCTGATCGTCTCTAACTGCTCCCCTGCTGACTTGATTGCCCCTAACCACCTCTGCCTGGGCCCTTCACCGGGGACCCAGAATTCCCTCCTCCAACCAACCACAGGAACCTGGGATCCGGGCTCCCCCCCCCCCGACCCCCCTGCCCTCTGGTCAGCCATAGGTGCCAGACTGGCTGCAGACTCAGGGATGGTGGGCAGGTGGCTTTGCCTGTGCTGCAGCCACAAGTGCTGGTGCCTGGGACTGCAGGGTGGGTGGCTTCTCCATCTTCCAGGCCACAGCCAGCTGCAGGTGCTTCTGCCCAGGACTTTGGGGTGGGCAGCTTCTCCATCTCCCAGGCCACAGCTACAGGTGCTTGTGCCCAGGACCTCGGGGCAGGTGGCTTTTCTGTCTACCAGGCTGTAGCCAGCTGTAGGTGCTGCCGCCTGGACCACAGGGGGGCAGCTTCTCCATCTTCCCTCAGATGCAGTGGGGGCAACTTCTCCAGCTGGCTGTGGCCTGTGGGGTGGGCAGACATGGAGCAGGCAGACATGGGGCGGGAGGCTTCCTCAGCTGGCTGTAGCCTGGGATCACAGGGCAGGCGGCTTCTTGGTCTTCGTGGCTGCAGCCAGCCTCAGATGCTGGCGCCTGACTTCTCTGACTCCCACAGGCTGGGAGCAGCTGGGGGGCAGGACTGCTGCCATGTTTTCTGTTCAATTTGCATACTCACTCTGATTGGCTGTTGGGCGTAGCAGAGTGATGTGATTTGCATGTTTCTCTTTTATTAGTGTAGGTATCCAACAGTTAACTGCAAATACCATATATAAAGAATGATGAGCTAAAAGAATAATGAGGTTATAAACTGAAGCTATCCGCTATGATTTCTGGATTAATCTTAGGATCCCTTTGGTCTTTTCCCAGATGTTGAAAGAGTTGCTTGGGTTGCAACAATGCACATGGTTGAAAACTGTCAATTAAAAGGCTTTCAAACTCCTAAAAGTCATTTAGGTTCCTCATCTATATTTGCTTCAGAGGCTCATTCACAGATATTCTGGTAAAATAAAATGTTAACTATTCAGGAATTGTTATTCACTATTTCTGACCAAATTTTACCACTGGTCAAAAAATCAGAAACTTCAAAATGATTAGTTATGAGGGTATAGTCTCTAATCCTACCACTCCCATTCCAGACATGAATATTTCTGGCAGAGAAAGATGTGTGACTATACACCCCTCTTTCCTCGACACACACGCTTACGCTTACAAGGGGCAAGGGGAGACCATGCGATGTGTCTCTCCATGAGACTAAATGGTTGGATTTTAATCAGCAATTTCTCACTTTTCTCAGTTTATTTCTGGGCCTCAACTCCAGCGTGGAAGGTTTATAACAAAAACTAAAGACCCATTGCATAAAGATTCCTGCAATAGGCCTTCCATCCTGTGGCTACCGGCACCAGTTTTCCTCCAGCACCCAGGACCCAGGCTTTTGCTCCAGCCACAGAGGAGAAGCCAAGCCTCTAGGCTGGGCTTCTCTGCTCCGGCTGCAGCAGAGAAGTCAAGCCTCTTCAGTATTCAGTCTTCAGTCGTCTTCAGTCTTCTTCAGTCTTCAGTCTTCACCTGGGCTGGAGCCTTCAGTCATTGCTCAGTGCCTGCATATGCAAATTAACCTGCAACCTTTGTTGGATTAATTTGCATACCCACTCCTGATTGGCTTGTGGGCATCGCAGAGGTATAGTCATTTTGCATCTTTCTCTTTTATTAGTGTAGATAGGCTGGAGGACTACTGTCTAGGGTTAATCTCCAAGGGTACACCTGAGAAAGGAACAGCATTCTATGGTATGAGGTGGAAAGTTGCTCTCAGGTTGTCTGGAGGAACTATGGTATCTCACCTTCCATGTGAACTGGATGTACCATTGTATGCTTGTGCTACTTGACATTTATAAAATAATTTTTAAAAGAATATTAAAAGGAAGCCCTGGCCAGTGTGTCTCAGTTGGTTGAGTATTATCCCATGCACCAAAAATGTTGCTGGTTTGATTCCTGGTCAGGGCACATGCCTGGGTTGCAGGCTCTATCCTCCATAGGGGCTATACAGGAGGCAGCTGACCAATGTTCTCTCTCTCTCTCTCTCTCTCTCTCTCTCTCTCTCTCTCTTTCTCCTTCCCTTCCCTCTTCTCTCCCTCTCTTTTTCTTATTTTAGAAATCAATAAAAATATTTTTAAATATTAAAAAATAAATAAATTTAATTTAACTAAAATAGCACACAAAAAAGACAAAGTGGTGAAGTGAATGAATGCTTTGCATAAATAAGTTCTGTAAAATGAGCATAACAAAAAGGGAAAGTCATATGGTTATAAGAGTAGGAAGTGATGGCCCCACTGGAGTTTCTTGAATTAGGTAGGCTGCAGCTGACCAGTGGACATCATACAAGCATGCTATACCAGGATGCCTAGGGCTGAGGTCCTCAAACATGCAGGAGAAATCATTCTAAAGTAAGGAAAAGGTCAGGGAGCAATCTATTACATTTTATGTGTTCATGAAAATTTAATCATCAAATACATTCACATTGTTAACATCTCAAAGGAAGGGCATCAAGGGCTGATGGCCATGGATCTCTATTCAAAAGAGTGGTTGAAGGAAATATAGTCTTGCATCCAACTGCTACCCCTGACTCACATGTCCAGCCATAACAACCCTCCTTCCCTTCCTCCAACAAGTCCAGTTTTTCTGTCTCAGTGCATTTTCACTTGCTGTTTTTCCACCTGGAGAGATTTCCCTTAGATTTTCTTATGGGTTTACAACTGGCTTGTTTTGCCAAGAAGATCTCAGGTCACCTATCATCTGCTTAGAGAGGCCTTTCCTCAGTGTCCTAAATTGAGTCTTCCATCAAGTCATTCTCCATCATAATCCTACTAGAGGTCCAGTGAACGAAATTCGTGAACTCGGAGGGGAGGAGGGGGGCAGAAGGGAGGAGGGTCCCCTCAGCCCAGCTTGCACCCTCTCACAGTTTGGGAGGCCTTAGGGGATGTCCAACTGCTGCAGAGGCGGGTGAGGCTCCCACCACCACCACTACACTCACCAGCCCTGAGCCTGGCTTCTGGCTGAGCGACACTCCCATAGAGCGCACTGACCACCAGAGGAAGCTCCTGCATTGAGCATCTGCCCCTGGTGGTCAGTGCACGTCATAGTGACCAGTCCACCTGGTTGATTTGCATATTAGCCTTTTATTATAGAAGATTTTTCATGACACTTCTCTAAAACTATTTTGTTTATTGTCTTCTTTCTTCTCATTAAAATATCCTATAAAGTAAAAGCCTAATATGCTAAGTGTCCAGTTTTCTGTTCAACCAATCAAAGTGTAATATGCTAATGATATGCTAAGACTGCTCAACTGCTCTCTATGACATGCACTGACCACCAGAAGCAGATGATCTGACCAGTAGGTTAGTTTGCTGCTGGGGTCCAGCCAATCGGGACTGAGCTGAGATGGGCCAGAAATGCCCTGGAGCCCTCCTGTGGTCCCCCCTCAGCCCCGATCGTGCACCAATGGGGTCCCTCGATCTTGCCTGCGCCCTCTCAGGCAAGGACCCCTTGGGGGATGTTGGAGAGCTGGTTTTAGCCCTACGGTGGAACTGGTTACTATGATGTTCACTGACCACTAGGGGGGGCAGACACTCAATGCAGGAGTTGCCCCCTACTGATCAGTGGACTCCCACAGGGGGAGCACCGCTCAGCCAGAAACTAGGCTAATGGCTGGTGAGCACAGCAGCGGTGGCTGGAGCCTCTCCTTTCTCCATGGCAGCACTAAATATGTCCCCCGAGGGCTCCCAGACTGCAAGAGGACACAGGCCAGGCTTAGGGGACACAAATTTTGTGCACTGGGCTTCTAGTAAGCTTCATAAAAGAAAATGATTTATCTATATTACTCAAAGCCTATTCGTAACATCTAGTATTTGACAGGGATCACACATCTTCCTAATGATGGGTCAAACAGTAGATATTTGAGGATTTGCAGGCCATACAGTTTCTGTTAGAACTACTCAGTTGTGCCATTGTAATGTGAAAGCTGCCAGAGAAAATATGAAAATATGAAAATGTGTGGATATAGGCTGTGTTTTAATAAAACTTTATTCACACACACACACACACACACACACACACACACACACAACCCAAACCAAACAAAAAATGGCAGCTGGCCTGGCTGGTTTGACTCAGTGGTTGAGCATCTACCTATGAACTGAGGACACGGTTTCATTCCTGGTCAGAGTACATGCCTGTGGTTGTGAGCTCGATCCCCAGTAGGGAGGATGCAGGAAGGAACAGATCAATGATTCTTTCTCATCATTGATGTTTCTATCTCTCTCTCCCTCTCCCTTTCTCTCTGAAAATAATAAAAATATATTTGAAAAAACAACAACAAAAACACGAAACAAACAAGTAGCAGGCCAGATTTGGCCCACTGCTGAAGTCTGCCAACCTCTGCTCTAGAACATTGTACTAGAACATAGTACTCAGTAAACATTTTAAAGTAAATGATTTTTATATTGATTAATTCAAAGTAATGATTATCCACTTGTTATTCCATTCCAACCAAATAAAAAGCAGATTCATATATGGCTTAAATGGCGTAAACTTATACACCATAAATCCTTAGCCCTGTTAGTAGTGAATAAAAAGGTGCACTACATTTGTTGAAGGTAACCTAAGTTGTATGGCTTTATTCCTTTTCAAACTCGTAGGTACAGAGCTTTCTTTACACAGAGGCAAAGTATATGCCCAAGGGAAGGATGTGACTTCAGAGTCTGTTGCTAGAGGCAGGGGTGACAATGAGAACACTGGACCAGGGGTCAGGAGATCATGCTTTAGGGCTATGATCTGTTAGTGGCTGGTCATCTCTAACTTCTCTGAGATAAACTTTCTTCACCTATAAAATATAAACATAGAAAAGATAAAGTCTGGTCTCTATTTCTAAGACATGATTAGGCTACAATTCTGTTATTGTGGCACTATAATTGGCACACATCCTCAATGTAGTTTTGCCCTGCAGCTAAGAAACACAAGTAGATTCCAGCTTTTGTGTAACCCCTACAAGAGAACAAATAATAAAGAAAACATTATAAAATTATGTTGATGGCTTATTAAAATATTTTATTGATAAATAAAAGGGAATTCATGTTATATCTGTTTAGAACAATAAGGTACTACCCCAGTTCTGTATTTATAGAGGCAGAACAACTTTGGTGGGAAAGAAATACCCTCTGACCATCTTTTCCCTTTATTACAGTGACAAGAAAAGCCATAAAATAATATTTTAAGAAACAGATAAGATATAGGTGACATTTCAGACCTCCTTGTGGCCCTGTGGGTTGATATGCATTCTTAGGTAAGTGTCAAATAACGATCCTCCCACTGCCCCGCAATCGTCGCAGCCTCCCAGGGAGCGGAGACAGAGGCAGGCGGACTCTGAATGTGGAGCCCTCGCGCCCGGCGGGAAGCCCGCTGAGCCTGCAAATCACCGCCCGGCCGGCAGGGGGCGCCGCGGGCGAGCGGCCGGGGCCCCGCGGAGCCCCCGCCGGGCCAGCCCCGCCCCTCCCCAGCCCCTCGCGCGGCGGCGGGCGAGGCCCGGCCAGGGGAGGGGGCGGAGAGCGGCGGGCGCCCGAAACGGCCCTGCGGCTCGGAGCGCCGCGCTGTGGTGGCGCGAGCCCGAGGGGGCGGGGAGCGCGGGGGCGGCGTGCGTGCGGCGGACGTGGGTGTGGGCGGTGAGCGCCGGCGCCCGGGCGGGAGCGCGGCAGAGGACGCCGGCTACCCTGGACAGCGCATCGCCCGCCCGCCCGCCGCCGGGGTCGCCGCGCCGCCGCCGCCGCCGCGGATCATGGTGAGTGGGGCCGCGCGCCGCCGCCGCCGCCGCTCTTTCTTTCTTCCGCTCGGACCGCCGCGCTGGGCGGGAAGGGGCCGAGCGGGCGGGCGGGCGGGCGGCCGGGCGGGAGCTGCGGGTTCGACCGCTGGAATCCGTGGCTGTCGGGGGGCCGGCCGGCGGGTCTCGGGCACTGGGTCCGGGTCCGCGGCCCCGGCCCGGCCCCTCGAGGCGCCCGCTCGCGTCGGGCCCCCGTGGGGTGCACGGCGCCCGGAACGCCCGGCGAAACCGCCCTCGCCGCCCGCCGCACACGCTCCGCAGCCATGCCCGCGGCCGCCCGGCCCCGCTCCCGCTCCCGCCCGCACCCTCCGCCCGCACACGCTCGCACCCTCCACCCTCCACCCTCCGCCCTCCGCCCTCCGCCCCGGGCGGGCGTGGGGAACGGCGTTTCCCCCGCGCGGTGCCCACCCCGCGTCGGAAATTCTGGGGTTTGGGCTCTCAACGGTTGGGGTCAGGTCCCCCCGCGCCGTGCCCTCGTCCCGGGGGTGTGTCGGGGGCTGGCCCGCGCCCCCCGGCTGTGCACGGCGGCGGCGGGCAGGTGCCCATCGTGGCCGGTGTGTGCTTCACCAACTCCGCCCGTCCCGGGCCCCCGGGCCGGCGCCGGCTCCCTGGACAGGAGCTCCCGCCGGCCAGCGGGGCGGGTGGGGGCGGGAGGCTGGTGTCTGCCCCTGTCCCTGTCCCCGTCCCCGGACCGGCCGAAGGTTTGGCCGCACAGCCTGGCTCTGAGGCTAGGGAAGACCAAGTGCGGCGTGCCTCGCTCACACACCAGCCCCGGGCAGCACGGGGAGCCAGCCCACATTTGTCCCCAGGGGTCCATATTTTATCTTCTCTCCTCCCTCCATGGGGTTCCCTCGCCGCCGCTTCGGGGCTGGTAAAATATGCCCGTCTCCTGTTCTCTCCGCACTCCGGCTGACACTCATCGGCCCTAGATGTTTGCCCTCTCTGCCCTTCCACGTGCGCACTGTGTGTCTGATTATATCTGAAGCCTTCTTCCAGCCACTTTCTCTAAGACTCCAGCCTCTCCCACCCCATTCGCCACAGTTCATATTCCCCTTAGCTGCTTCATTTTTTTTTCTTCTTCATCTAATATTTGACCTGCTATGGGTTTTGTTTATCTTGATTGAACATGTTCCCCCCACCAGAATGTAAGTTTCAGTATGGCTGAGATTTTTGTCATGTTCTCCACTGCTATATTTCTAGTAGCTGCAGCAGTGCCTGGCATAGTAGGTGCTCAATATTTTTTTTAATGAAGTCAATAAAGCAGCATACTTTATGCAGATGTGCAAATGGGAAGCAGCGATGCGACTGTAAGGATTATCTACCCAATTGACAGTTGATGAGAACCTCAAGTGAAGTTTGAGAGGAGGGATATTCTTGGAAAGAAGAGAGTGGATTTGGTGATCCTCAGTGATGGGAGTATTGGGTGGCCATCATTTATGCCTGTGTCTGTCAACCTCATGCTCTTGACACCTCAGTGGGAAAATCATTTTTAGGTCCAACTGGCTCTCTCCCTCCAGGTCTGAACCTTTGTTTCAAATTATTACAAATTCTAATCAGTAAGGGCACAAGTCCAAGGACAACTCCCTAATTGGATGGAAGAGTTGTGAGAATTAAACCAAAAGAGTCAAAATTAAGGGCAAGCTCTTATAAGCACTACTCTATACAATTGAGGTTCTTCCTCTGTAGATAAGCATTTCTCAGTAACTTTGAGTCTTCAGAGGACCTATTTTTAAATCCAAGTCGTTTCACTATTTAAAAAAACACACAACAACAACAACAACAACAACAACAGGTCTGGGGTGAAATTGATAAATCAGCGGGTCAGTTGAGAGAGATACCCCTTTGGATTCATGTTTGACATGAACAGTCTCACATTGTCTGTACTAATTAGTCTTACTCCAAAACAGATTCTTCCCTTAAAATTTCCTTTTGGTTTTCCATTTCCATAGTGTAAATTGATGGCAATCTTTGTGTTAAGCCTATGGACATGTTATATATATATATATATATATATATATATATATATACACACACACACACACACACACACACACATATATATATATATATATATATATATATATATATAATTTGAAGAAACTACTTTATAACATTTTCATGGGCAAGTTTCTGAAAATGACATAATTATAGCCATCACTGTACAAGTGCAGTGGTTCTATGATTGCCGTTTAGTCCAGATAGGTGGTAGAAATTATAGGTAAAAAGCAAAGGTAAGTTTGTATTTGAAATTAAAATCAATCAAGCAAACATAAATTAAAAACACCTTATTTTTTTAAGTCCAATTTATTTCTAGGAGATTTTGCTATGTTATGATTCCAGTCAAAGTATCAAGCTATTTTTTTTTTTTATTTCTTGAAAGTGTTGCACTGTCAAGGAATACAAAATCCATTTTAAAATTTTCTGGTTGGTTAAACTTAATTTTTGGTTCTTCAACAAAATGTTGCAATTTAGTCCGTTTTTCTCCAAACATTTAAATCACAGTTGGGAGGTTCAGGTACTTCTATAGTTTGGAAGACACGGTTTAAAGTTTAAGTGGATCCATGTCATCTATCTGGTTATATTCAGAAGACAGGGCCCCGTCGTTCAGGGTATGTCCACAGCCTTCTCCATGTCCCATCTAACTTGATGGGTTTGGGTTTCTAAGAGTAGATATTGATAAAGGACAAGAAGTTGCCCTGGAAACTCTTATTTAGGCCCGCATGGTGAAAATATGCCAACATCAGTAGCTTATTATAATTCCAAAGTTACACATTTACACATTTGTATTTTTTCTTAGTAGAAATTAGGACATCACTGATATATAACTGACTCTGACAATGAACCATTCTAATAAATTGTTAGTTTAAATATAACCGTTTAAAAAATCTAACAATTTAATCATTGCAGATGACAATGAGCCATTCTAATAAATTGTTAGTTTAAGTATAACCATTTATAAATCTAACAATTTAATCATTGCAGATGACAATGAGCCATTCTAATAAATTGTTAGTTTAAGTATAACCATTTAAAAATCTAACAATTTAATCATTGCAGATGACAATGAGCCATTCTAATAAATTGTTAGTTTAAATATAACCATTTATAAATCTAACAATTTAATCATTGCAGGGTATAAATTGTTCTGGAATTGATGATGTGGCAATTTAGAGCTTAAGATTTGGGGTCAGTCATGAGTTTGAATCACAAGGCCAACATTTAACTGTGACTTAGGACAGATTAACTTCTTTAGGCCTCAGGTTTTTCTTTCATAAAAGAAGACTAAAATATTTCTAAGGTTATTGGAAGAAACAAATAGGATAATGCACTTTTAAAAAACATAATGCTGCCCCGGCTGGTTTGGCTCACTGGATAGAGCGTTGGCCTGTGGGCTGAAGGGTCCCCGATTTGATTCCAGTCTGGAGCACGTGCCTGGGTTGTAGGCTGGATACCCAGTGGAGGGCATGTAGGAGGCGGCCAATCGGTGATTCTCTCTCATCATTGATGTTTCTATCTCTCTCCTCCCTCTCCCTTCATCTTTGAAATCAATAAAAATATTTTTTTTAAAAGGAAAAGCAATTCAATGTTAAAAAAAACAACAACAATGCTTCGAGTGCTCAGTAAATATTAGCTATTATAATGACATGTTCCTTTTCTCCCACATGTTTTCCGTTGAGAGACCTCAGAATGATGTTTGTGATTCACCTCTTAGTTCTCTTCCCTTATGTGATGTTGATACACATCTGTATCAGCAGTGTCCAGTAGAAATATAATCTAGTCATTTTTAAATTTTTAGTAGTCACATTAAAAAGTAAAAAAGACATGAAATTGATTTTAATATACTTCATTTAACTCAATTCGTGCAAATATTATTTCAACATGTAATCAGTGTGAAAAATGTTAGCGAGATATTTTCTTTTTTACCTGAAATCTTCAAAATCTGGTGTATGTTTATACTTACAGCACATTCAGTTCATGCTAGCCACAATTTCAAGTGCTCCATAGCCACCTGTGGTGAGGAGCTACTGCATTGGACAGGACAGCTCTAATTTACCTCTTTCTTCACAGCTTTCAAATTTGCCTCTTATCTGTTAGACCCTTTCCACTTGTGAGAACTCACTGCCACCTTAAACCTCGCATTACAAAAAGGAAGCTCATCTTTCAGACTCTCCTCTGTTCCCTTTTGCTGTTAGTAATTCCACCAGCTCACAAGTCTACTGTGTCTGAAATCTGATTCTTACTCTTTTTTTCTTCTATGTTTATTGTATAATATTCTCATATTTTTACTTGAAAATATCTTTAAATCTCCTCTCCCTGCCTCTCCAGCCTCCTTTATACTATTACCACCTTTCCTGCAGGTTTCCTCTTTTGTGGTCTCTTTGTTTTTAACTTTTTTCCTTGAAGTTTGTTATTTTTTCAAGGCCAGGTTCATCATTTTCAGGTGGTAACTTAATGCTGGGGGGCTCTGGTCTCCTGTTATGTTCAAAGATTCTCCCCCTTCCCTTCCTGAGAAAGGTAGTCCTCTCCCTCTGAATCACTGGGCTCCACATTTCTCTCCACTCTCCCATCAGCCCTTTTTCATGTTGTCTCGAATGCTTTCGATTTTATAGTTTACGTCTATGTTAAACACCTCTCCTTTACCAGATAGCTAAGAAATGTAATTACTTTAACTGGTAGTCTGATGTTAAAATGATCCACCCAAGTAAAGAAGCACAAAGGAAGGAAAAAAATAAACCATGGAAAGGGCAAATGAAACTATTTGAACTTTTTCTACTTTCAAGAAATCGAGTACCTAATTAATAATAATAAAGCAACAACCACTACAGTGATGACACTTTACATTTACTCAGTGCTTTATAGGAAACAGCACTTGCTCTGTACCTGGTAAACAGAGGCTCAAAACAAAAGAATGGACCACAAGTCAGGAAACCTGGTTTCTAGTCCTGGCTTTATCATTAACTAGGAGTCCAGTGCACCTTGAAAGGAAATGTCGGCTGCAAGGGCACAGGGGCGGATCTCGGCCCATCCTCTGTGCCGGGCCAGGCCCCTCCCGCTGAAGTCCCCGGTACCCTGTCTGCCAGCAGCCCCCGCTGCCACCGGAGGCTCCCACACACCGATAGATAATGCCAGCCCACTCGCACCTGCTGAAGGCCTGGAGCGATTGGGACCGGGGCGTCAGTGGGTGCAAGTGCCGGCTGCTGTCCCGATGGCTCCTAAGGAGCAGGGGGAGGTGGAGAAGCCCTGAGGGGTGATGGGGGCCAGCAGTGGCTGCTCGCACCCACTGACAGCACTGGCAGTGGGTATGAGTGGCAGCTCCAGCGCCAGCAGCAGGTGTGAGCACTCGACAGGACCCATGGGAGCAAAGAATTTTCAGTAACCACCAGAGGCTCGCCCCAATGACAGCGACCCTCTCCCCCATGCCCCCGCTCACCTGCTCCACCATCCCACTGCTGCCAATGCCCGCCATCTTCTGTGCACGCACCCTCGTGGTCAGCGCACATCATAGCTACCAGTTGTTCTGTTGTTCCGCTATTCGGTCTATTTGCATATTAGGGTTTTATATATATATATACTAGAGGCCTGGTGTACAAAATTCGTGCACTTAAAGGGTCCCTCAACCCAGCCTGCACCCTCTCGCAGTCTGGGAGCTTTCGGAGGATGTCCAGCTGATGGCTTAGTGCTGCCACCACCACTGAGCTAGTCCCACCAGCCCGGTTTCTGGCTGAGTGTTCCTCCCCCTGTGGGAGCGCACTGAGCACCAGGGGGCAGTCCTTGCTTTGAGCATCTGCCCCTGATGGTCAGTATGCATCATAGCGACTGGTCATTCTGCCATTCAGACTATTTGCATATTAGCCTTTTTAAAATATATGTTTTTATTGATTTCAGAGAGGCAGGGAAAGGGAGAGATAGATGGAAACATCAGTGATGAGAGAGAATCATTGATCAGCTGATTCCTGCATGTCCCTTCTCACTGGGGATCAAGCCCACAACCGAGGCATGTGCCCTTGACTGGAATCAAACCCAGGACCCTTCAGATCACAGGCCGATGCTCTATCCACTGAGCCAAGCTAGGTGGGGCTAGCCTTTTATTATATAGGATAGACCAGCTCTATTCCCTTCAGTCACTTTGAGACAGTCTTTAATCTCCTGTAAAATGGGGTGCTTTTTGTAAGATCTTTTTGTCAATCAAATGGGGCTGACCATCACACTGGTTGGATCTTCTCTTAGAGAGCTGTACTGCTGTCTTCTTAATTCGCTCTTAATCAGACCTACTTAACCACTCTATTTAAAACTGGAGCCTGCTCTCCCGTATTCACACATGCCAGCTCTTACAGGGCTTTCTCTCTCCCCCCCCCACCCCCCACCCCGGTGACACTCATAACCTGAATATTTACTCATTTACATAACACTTGGAATCTTCTAATAATTTTCTTATTATGCCATCTTGTTTGTCCCTTCCTTCCTGAATGTCAGCTCTGGGAAGACAGATTTTTTCTTGCATTGTTCAGTGACATGTCTCTAGGCTGAACTTTCCCCTAAGCAAAATGGCACTTAGAGGCTATTTCACCTCCCTCTCTCCAGAGGCTGGGGAACTGTTGTTGCTATTCTTTTATATTTTTAAGAAAGGCATCATCTGCTTTCCTTTCGGCATTTCTCTCTTCAGATTCCTAAAAGGAGATGGCATGTATCACAACCTCCCCCCCCCCCCCCGATTTATTGTCTGAAGTCTGCTTCACACTCACCAGCACAGAGCGATTTCACTGTTGTGTAGGCCCCGCTCTTCATTAAACAATAGTCTGGTTGTTACATCAGCCCCTTAACGGTCCTGCCGCTGCTACCAAAGGACTGCCACGGCCCTTTCGTCAATGAGGTTTAGTATATCCTCCTTTCCTTTTTACAGTTTTTAAATCCTCACCCGAGGATATGCTTATTGATTTTTTTTTGAGCGAGAGAAATAAACATTGATATGAGAGAGAAACATCCATCAGATGCCTTTTGTACGTACGCTGACTGGGGATCAAACTCACAACCTAGGTAGTATGTGCCCTGACCGAGAATCGAACCTGCCACCTTTTTGGTGTACAGGCTGATGCTCAACCAACTGAACCACCCTGCCAGGGCTTCTTTTTACAATTTAAAAAGTAAATGGAAATGTCCCGGTTGTAATCTGTTTCCAAAAACACTAATCTTATTGGTGCTCGCTTTGGATAAGGTATGTAATAGTCATAAGTCCTTAGTACAAACTTTGGAATTAATTATTTTTTCTTTTAAAGAAAAAAATCACACTCTCTACATAGAATACCATATTTTATAAAAGTGATACCAAGGAGACACGAAAATACAGGGTGCCCCCCCCCAAAAAAAAGTATACATATACTTTGAATAATTATAAAAGCAGTGTTTATTAAAATATATTTCATTTTCAAAATTGAGCTGTCAGCTATTAAAGTGTGTATACATTTTTTAGGACACCCTGTATACTGCCTCAGTAGACTTTTGATTAAATATATTCATTGATTTCTCCATTCAACACATGCTCAATTATAGGCAGTTATTGAACATGTGTTGAGTGACTAGGCACTGTCAGTCAGCAGTAGCTGAGCCCTCACGTCTCTCAGGCCAGTAAATGTGCTTTTGTGTGTGTACCATTTTATCAAACATAAAAACTTAGTCAAATAAAGTGACTAATGATGAATTAAAAATTTTTTTTAAAGCTGATACTTAAGCTCTTTTACTTATCATTCTGAGAATTGGTTAGAGCCAGGCAGTGGTTGGTAATTAAAGAGCCAAAATCATCAGGATTGATAAAGCTGAGATCAAGCCTGTGTCTATAGTGACACTTGCAGGGGTGGGCAAACTTTTTGACTCGAGGGCCACAATGGGTTCTTAAACTGGACCGGAGGGCCGGAACAAAAGCAACCTGACCATGCTGGCACTCTCATCTTGGGCTGCTGGTGAAGGAGCGGAGGGGAGGGCAAGAGAACCCTCTGCTCTTTTGGCTCCACTGGCCGGATAGAACAGCCAAATGAGCCAGATCTGGCCCACGGGCCATAGTTTGTCCACGGCTGCACTAGAGTGTTCAAAAGATGTCAGCTCAGTGAGAGGAGAAAAGATCCACACAGCTGTCTGAGAGGCAGCCTGGGCAGAAGGAGCATGAACTCAGGAATTGGACAGTCGTGTTTCAGCACACATTCCCAGATGGGGAAGCCAGACCTACTGATGCAGAGCCTCTGAGTGCGGGGCCTGGGAGTCTGCAGGCCAGGAATCAAGTTCACACAAGGTTGGAATAGTGCTCAAGGGGCTCAGAGGAGGGAGGGACTACATCCTAGCGAAAATGTTACTATATGCTTCGTGAAGCAGATGGGATCAACGCTGAATCTGAATAGGTTGGATTTTGATATGAAGGAAAAGAGAGGAATGTAGAATAGAGCAGAATATTCCATGTAAAGAAATAAGTGGGTATGGACCCAGAAAGCAATAGCAGATGTATTTGAGGAACACTATACTATGAGCAATATATAGACAAGGTCATGTTTACACAGAGCCTAGTATAGATTAGGTGTTCAGTAATACATTTCTGAAGGCTATGGAACAACTGATAATTGTATGGATCAGTTAAATTTTGAGGAGTATTGACAAGTTTCTAGATTTTGTAAACCAGATTTTTAAAATGGAGAGTCAGATGATGAAAGTATCATTTAGGAAGATTAACCTGATTGCATAATATTTGGGGCTGGGAGATCATGGATAAGAAGGTTATATATAGAGAGATGAACTATTATGTCAGTTCTTCTCACTTGTTTTCATGTTATCAATTTTTAAAAATGTATCTCTTTAGCCACACACTCCTGAATTTAATTCTCTATTCCATCTATAATAATAAAAGTGTAGTATGCTAATAAGATCGGATAGCCAAACGACCTTCCGGACATCATTCCAGAGTCCTTCCAGACGCAGCTGTGGTGGCAGAGCTGAGGCAGGGGCAGTTAGGGGTGATCAGGCAGGCAGAGTGGTTAGGTGCAATCAGGAAGGCTGGCAGGCAAGCATCTTGGATTGTGAGAGGGTTCAAGCAGGGCTGAAGGAACCCCCCCACATGAATTTCGTGCACTTGGGGGGAGGGGTAGTCTCTCAGCCCGGCCTGTGCCCTCTCACAGTCTGGGACCCCTTAGAGAATGTCCATCTCCCTGGGCGAGCAGGCCTAAGCCATAGTCAGACATCCTTAGCGCTGCTGAGGAAGCGGGAGAGGCTCCCGCCACCACTGCTGCACTTGCAGCCACCAGCCGGCGTGTGGCTGAGTGGAGCTCCCCCTGTGGGAGTGCAGTCAACAGGGGAGCAGCTCCTGCATTGGGTGTCCTCCCCTGGTGGAAAGTGCACATCATAGCGACCGGTCATCTGCTGTTATGTAATATGCTAATTAGACCTGACATCCTTCTGGGTGACCTTCTGGATGAAGCTGGGGCTGTGAGGGAAGTCTGGGTCCCAGGTGCCTGCTGGTGGCCAGAGGGAAACCCGGGTCCCAGGTGCCAGAGGGAAGCCGGGGCCAGCAGCCAGGAGAAGGAGGGCCTACTTTCCCATGAATTTTGTGCCTCGGTCTCTAGTATCCTATATAATACGAGAGGAATATGCTAATTGTCTGTTACGCCAAAATGTCATGACTGGATCAGCAGGCTTCGCCCCCACCCTTTGCTCAGACAGCTGCAAGGCCCAGGGTAGGATAGGATACGTACGATACAATAGGAGGGGATAAGAAAGAGAGGAGAGGAAGGCAGGCCTGCATGCAGATAGGCAAAGCAGGTCTGAGGGAGGAAGTGAAGGAAAAAATTAAGATGGGAAGGAAGAACAAGGAGAAGGTAGGGCAGTGGTAAAGAAAAAGGAAAGAAGGAATGTGGGGAGGGAGGTAGGGTAGGAGAAAGATGGGAAGAAGGATGATGAATCAGAAGTAGGAAATAAGGAGGAAAGAAAGTTTATAAATGATGAGTTGGTAGGAAAAAGGTGCTACATAAAGGAGAGAGAGAAATTGTGTGAGGGAGAAGCCATAAGGAAGTCAAATACAATTGTGTGTGAAGGAGAAAAGATTAAAAACAAAAGTTAATAGGATTGACCAGGCCAGCAGGGGAGGGCAGTTAGGAGGATCAGGCCGGCAGGCAGAGTAGTTAGGGCAAGCAGGTGAGTGGTTAGGAGCCAGAGGTCCCGATTACGAGAGGGATGTGATTGGGTCTAAACTGGCAGTTGGACATCCGCCAAGGACTCCTGGATTGGAAAGGGTGCAGGTTGGGCTGAGGGACCCCACCCCTACTCCTGCCCCATGCACAAATTTTGTGCACCGGGTCTCTAGTGCATATTCTTGGGCAAGGATTAAAAAAGAATGTAAAACATTTTTCTTACTGAGTAGTTCTCACCTATAGATGTACTAATTATAAAACAATGTATTTTGAAAATTGTTTCATGGATTTGAATCACAACTTTAGAAAATCCCACATAATCAGATCAAGCCTTAGCTGTTTGCCCAACTGCCTACATCAAATTGCCTATGTCTTGAGCTTCTTTATAGTCCTTAATCTGATGCCTTACCCTCTAAAAATGTGCCTTGCAAGAAAACAGTTTTCTCACTCTCTGCCTTTCCCACTAGATCAGCATTATTTCAGTTGCTAAAACCCTAAGTAGAACAGATTATTACACTTGTATATTGTATTGAAAATAATGAGGAAAGTGAATACATATATGTACATAGCTTCTTTCCCCACTTTTTCCCTGTCAGTTTGAAAGTAGTGAAAATTGATTAGAACTTTAAGTGTGGGTGTAAAACTGAAATAAGTGGACAGTATGAAACTTTGCATGTTTAGGAAAGGACGATGTTAAAAGAAGCTGAGATCAGGTGAAAAAGTAGAAGGCACGTTGAACATGTTGAGGGCAGTGACTAGGCCAGCTGGCTGGTGTGAAGGAGCTGCATGGAGGATTGGCCCACGAGGCGGGCTGGACGAACCAACGGGAGTGAGGTTTCTGAGTTTCTGGTGAAAGGCCATGATGCCCTCCAGTGTAAAAACGTGTCCTCCTAGTGCACATTTGTATAGCTTGTCTCCCTGTCAGTTCATGTTCACATAAAATAGAATAATTACACCTTTGTCCTGGTCAGTGTGCTCAGTGGTTAGAGTGTTGGTCTGTGCATTGAAGGGTTGCAGTTTGAGTGCCAGTCAAGGGCACATACCTGGGTTGTAGGTTCAATCCCCAGCCCCTGTTGGGGCATGTGCATGAGGCAACCAATCTATGTGTCTTTCTCGCATCAATGTTGTTCTCGCTCTTGCCTCTCCCCTTCCCCCCCCATTTCACTCTTTCTAAAAAATTAATGGAAAAAGTATCCTCAGTTAAAGATTAACAAACAAGAGAAGAAAAGAAAATAGAATAATTACATCTTCAATTTGTGAGCAACTTTAGGGGAACTTTCCACAAAGTCCCTAATAATAGTAATTATAATACCATATTTGAATAATATTTTTTTGTTTTGTTAATCCTCACTCAATGATATTTTTTCCATTGAGAGAGAGTGGAAGGGATGGGGGAGAGACAAAGAGAGAAACATTTACATGAGAGAGACACACCAATTGATTGCCTCCTGCATGTCCCCAACTGGATCGGGGATCAAGCCTGCAACCGTGATGTGTGCCCTTGACCAAAATCAAAACGGCAACCTTTCAGTCCATTGGCTGATACTCTAACCATTGAGCAACCGGCTAGGGCTGTATAATACTTCTAAATTTAGAGAACATTTTCACAGCATCATCTCAGTTGTATGTTATTTAGCTTGTTGCTTTTTTAAAATATTTGTTTACTTGGTTATTATCTATTCCCCCCCACACTGCTATATAAGCTCTATAAGGGCAAGAATTTTGAATATAATATTTTCCACTGTAATTTCAGCACTAGGATGGACCAGCACATCATAGATACTTAAAGAATACTTGTTGGTTAATAGACAGATGTGTAAATTAGCTTTCTTATGTTTAAGGAAACTGAGATTCAGAGATTATATTATTTACTAGTAGTCATACAACTAAGTGAATGGTGGATTTGGGATTCAGACCCACTTTATACCTACCGTATGTCTCTTGTCTTCTACCCCATTGCTTGCTTAATTATACCAATTGTCTTTCCCAGTACCCTGGGCATTTGCGGCAATTTTGAAAAACCATAAAAAGTGATAGATTTGACCATCAAAATTTAAAATTTTGAGATGACGGAAGACACCATAGGCAGAGATTTAAAAAGGGGGGGTGGCAGCAGACTAAAAGAAGGTATTTGCAATCAATATAGCATTATAGGTTGTTATATATACAAATAACTTTCATAAATCAAACAGAATCCATTAGAAATGTGGATAAGAGTTATTAAGTGATAGCTCACTGAAGAGGAAATCTGCACAGCCAATGAACATTTTACAGACATGGACCACTGCGTAGTAATAAGGAAATGCAAATCAAAACCATTCCACACCCATGAACTTGGGAAAATTTAAAATTCTGACAGAGTATCCTATGAAATTTTTAGAGCAATATGGTAGTTTTTTTTACTAAAATTAAAAGTATATTTCTCAAACAACATAGCAATTTCACAACCAGATTTATTCCCAGAGAAATTCTCACTTATAAACACAAGGAGATTAGTATAAAAGCACCATTTTTTTTTGTAATAGCAAAAAACTGGAGCAACCTAAAATATCCATCAGTAAGGAAATAGATATATAACAATAAACTCCATAACATGATGGGATATGATACAGCAGTTACAGTGAATGAACTAGTAACAACATAACAACATGATAGATCAAACTGCAGAAAGATAAGTATGATGTAATTTATGTGTGTGTGTGTGTGTGTGTGTGTGTGTGTTTACACGCACAAACTAGTACTGTTTTTGTTGTGAATGTAGATGTATAAAAATCTGGATAGGAAGGCTTGACATCAAATTTATTACAATAGTTATATCTTTTGAGGGAACATGAGACACAGGATTAGGGAGATAGACAAAGGAAATGACAAATTTCTCAGTTAGATTTTATTTCTCAGTTCCCAGCACCTCATAGGTATATTCAAAGATATTTATTAGCCAAAACCGGTTTGGCTCAGTGAATAGAGCGTTGGCCTACGTACTGAAACAGGTCCCAGGTTCGATTCCAGTCAAGGGCACATACATCGGTTGCGAGCACATCCCCAGTGGGAAGTGTGCAGGAGGCAGCTGATCAACGTTTCTAGCTCTTTATCCATCTCCCTTCCTCTCTATAAAAAAAATCAATAAAATATTTTTTAAAAAGATATCTATTGAATTAATATTAAAAACAAATATGGCACAATTTTAACATGTGTGATATGTTAATTTTGCCATTCTCAACATTTTTACGCCTTTACATTTTCCCAAGTTAAAATAGGTTTGGCTTTGGGAGCTCTGGCAGGTGTAGCACATGAAGGACAGGTGAGCCATGGGGCAGGAGGGCCTTCTGTTTTCTTACCCCTAATCCTTTCTTTGTGGCTGATTTACCACTAACACTGAAAAGCTCTTACAAGTCAGGCTGAGCATCTGTGCAGTTTTAGAGAACAGAAGGACAATGTAGAAGGGCGTGTTTGCCATTCTCAGCATCAGTTAAAGGAATAAGGATATTTTCCCACGTGTGAAAGAAGCATAGCAAATACTAACAATAAGAGCAATTAGCAACATTTAATAATACTTACTGAATTCTTACTATGTCCCAGGTACTATTTGTAAGAATCTTTTCCTGTATTCACACATCCTCCTTGAAATCTTTGGAGTTGGTACTGTCATTTCCTTTTTGCAGATAGGGAAAATGAGGCAATTTGGGGAAAGAAGTATAAAAGGAAAACATTTTTACTCAAATTATACACCATAAATATTTGTGTTTCCTAATTGAACGTTATGAAAAGCCTCTGAATCCGCTGCATATCCTATCTTCTCACTTTTCTTTCTCTAGTCCCTCGTATACTCAGTGTTCTCTCTCTCTTTTTTTAAAATATATGTTATTGATTTTTTTACCGAGAGGAATAGAGAGTTAGAAACATCGATGAGAGAGAATCATTAATCAGCTGCCTCTTGCACACCACCCATTGGGGATGTGCCCACACCAAGATACATGCCCTTGACCGGAATCGAACCCAGGACCTTTCAGTCCACAGGCCGACTCTCTATCTACTGAGCCAAACCGGTTTCGGCTGCCCAGTGTTGTCTTTGAAAATATTTATGTCGAATATCCCTTGGATCCATTTCCAGTGTTACACCTCAAACTGGAATTTTCCTACTCTCCTTTTTACACCACTGCTGATTAAAAAAAAAAAAAAAATCACTGTTGAGACAAGCACTGATTAAAGAAAAGATGTTTCCCCTGTATAATGTCTCCCTTAAAATTTTCCAAGTATGGCAGTGGGAGATATAAGGATATGATGATATGCCACAGAAGTGGAATTTAAAAATGCAGGACACTGAATGGATGTCTATTTCTACTTAGTATACAGACCTGTCTTAGATGCTTTTCCCAACATGAATCACTTAATCTTCACAATATTGTGAAGTCAGGATTATTTTTCTCCTTTTATAGATAATGGCGATGTTTTGCCCAAGATTATGCAGCTATTTAGTGTCAGAGCCAAGACTAGAACCTTTGTGAAACTTCCATTATTTGCAGCTATTTAGTGTCAGAGCAAAGACCAGGACCCTGTGAAACTTCCATTATTTGCAACAAACCACACGGAATGCCATGCTACTTGTTTAACAATAGCCTTAAGTGACCACCCCCCCACCACACACACACACACACACACACACACAAGACAAAGGATTGGCTAAAAATAATCACTATCTGAGTGGCAGGACGATGCAGCTTTCCTCTAGGACAAGGCGCTATTTTAATCTATTATGAAGTTAAAATGCTACTTCCAAATTCAATGCAAAACCAAACCCCCAAAGAGGAAAAGATGGGTTGTAACCAAAGCAACTTATATTACTAGAGGCCCGGTGCATGAAATTCGTGCGTGGGGCGGGGGAGGGGGAGCCTCTCCCCTCTCCAATCTGGGACCCCTCGAGGGATGTCCAGCTGCTGGTTTAAGCCCACTCCCACTGGGATTGGGTCTAAACTGGCAGTCATACATCCCTCTCACAATACAGGACTGCTGGCTCCCAACTGCTCCCCTGCCTGCCTTTCTGATTGCCCTTAACCGCTTCTGCCTGCCAGCCTGATCACCCCCTAACCACTCCCATGAGTGATGTCTAACTGCTCCCTTGCCAGTCTGTTTGCCCCCAACTTCCCTCCTCTGCCAGCCTGGCCACCCCTAACTGCCTTCCCCTGCAGGGTTGATCGCTTTCAACTGCCCTTCTTTGCAGGCCTGATCCCTCTAGACTACCCTCCCCTGCTGGCCATCTTGTGGTGGCTATTTTGTGTCCACATGGGGAAAGGATCTTTGACCACATGGGGACAGCCATATTGTGTGTTGGAGTGATGGTCAATGTGCATATTACTTTTTTATTAGATAGGATAGAGGCATGGTGCATGGGTGGGGGCCAGCTGGTTTGCCCTGAAGGGTGTCCTAGATCAGGGTGGGGGTTCCCTTGGGGTGTGGGGCAGCCTGAGTGAGGGGCCTGTGGCGGTTTGCAGGCTGGCCACACCCCCTGGCAACCCAAGTGGAGGCCCTGGTATCTGGAATTTATTTACCTTCTACAATTGAAACTTTGTAGTATGAAGCAGAGCCAAGCCTCCTGCCAGCTCTGTGGCTGGCAGCCATTTCTGTTTAGATTTGTTTACCTTCTATAAGTGAAACTTTGTAGCCTTGAGTGGAGGCCTAGGTCGGCAAGGGCAGGCTGTTGCCTGGGAAACCCAAGCCTCCCTCCTGCTCTCTGTGGCTGTAACCATCTTGGGTTAATTTGTATACTCTGATTGGCTGGTGGGCGTGGCTGGTGGTGCAGCGGAATGATGGTTGATTTGCATATTGCTCTTTTATTAGGTAGGATGAAGAAACTCTAGTCATTTGGTTGATGGACAAGAAATCCATGTGTCTGCAGATTTTACCACCAACAGCCCAAATTAGTTCCTTTTGGAGAAGTGATATTAGGGGAAAGCTTTTGACTAGGCACAGGCAAAAGGGACTAGTTATATCAATAGAAATAGGGCTTTCAGAGTAAGAGAGAGAATGTTCCTCCACATTCTAAAAAATGTTCACTCCTGAGAGATCTTGTAAAAAAAGATGTTGACAAACTGGAATAAATCTAGAAAAGAATTCCCAAGAAGGTGAGGATCTGGAGCTCATTTCATATATATGGGCTTGTGTCTAATATACCTAGAGCTTGTGGAGAGAGGAAGAAGGGGAATCAGGAAAGGTCAGGCAAAGGGAGGAGGGAGTGAAAGGAGAATGGGAAAAGTTGAATTTGCTGAGGCTATTTGGCTTACGACAGGTGGAGACTTGTGTCAAATGATGCCTGGCGTCAAATATCTGGAGGGCTCTCATGTGGAAAAAAAATACTATTAGTGAGTATGTCTTCTAAGGGAAGAACTGGGATTGGTGGGAAATAGTTTATAGAGAAGTATTTTTAGCTTAGAATATGGAAGCGTTTTCTAAAAACAAGAAATAGTTTAAAATTAGAATGTGCTATTTTGCATAGTAGCAGAAGTCTTTCTCTGAAGTTTTTCCAGTAAGGTGGATAAATTTCTATCAGAATTATGGTTGAAAGCAATTATTACCAGGTGTGGGTGAAAAGTTGAATTAGATGTCTATTATTATGAGAACCAATAAAGTACTGCTGGTTCATCTGAGGTTTAAAAATAATTCTCTGTTTTCCCTTTCTATTCCTATTCATGACAAAATCTCTAAGCCATACAAAGCTAATTCTTTTTAAAAAAATATATTTTATTGATATTTTACAGAGATGAAGGGAGAGAGATGGAGAGCTAGAAATGTCGGTGAGAGAGAAACATCGACCAGCTGCCTCTTGCACACCCCCTACCGGGGATGTGCCCACAACCAATGTACATGCCCTTGACCGGAATCAAACCCAGGACCTTTCAGTCCGCAGACTGATGCTCTACCACTGAGCCAAACTGGTTTCGGCCAGACCTAATTCTTATGCTTTTATATTGCTATGTGTTAGGAAAAAAATTCTTACAAATAAGTATGTTAATTTTTACTGTAATATATTTTAAAAGTCATTTTTCATAAAATATAGAAGGGTAAGTTTAAGAAATGGAGATGTAATCGTATCAGAACCCCTCAGATATTTTCAAATCTTGTTTTACCTAAATATATTAAATCTCTGTGTACAAAAGGATACTCAAGAGTATTATATCTAGTTACTTAGATATAATAATATTAACATTTCATATAGCTATGTTAGAGTTCATGTGAACCCTGGCTGATGTGGCTCAGTTGGTTGGGCTTTGTCCTGTGCACCATTTCTATTCCCAGTCAGGGCACATGCCCGGGGTTGCCTATTTAATCCTGGTGGGGGGAGTGCAGGAGGCAGTCAATTGATGTTTCACTCTCACATCAATGTTTCTCTCTCCCTCTCTCTCTACCTCTCTCTAAAAATCAATATTTTTTTAAAGTTCTTGTGAAATGAGGCTGTCAACAAAAGAATATCCAGCCTAAGAAAAAACTTTAGAAGAATTTATTTGAGCCAAACTGACAATTGCCAGGAAGCAAAATCTCAACAGACTTGAGAAAATGCTCAAGAATGGCAAGAAGTTTTGCAACTTATTTTAGAATCAAAAGAAAAGATGTAAAGGGGGTTACATGGAATCCATTGGGGTGGATTAGAAAGGCGGGATAAGGCAAAGAAGGGAAATCTCTGATAGTGTATAAGAAGTAAAATTGAGACACACACTGAAACTGGAAAAGTCAGTGATCATGCTACCTGTCACTACCAGAACCAATAAGTAGAGACAGTGATTTTTTTAGACACTTTAATCAGATGGCAGAGATCAGAGAAGACTGTGGGTTATGTGCCCTAAAGACAGTCTTATATCTCATCTCAACTTGAGCTTTTTCTGGGGAGAAGAAGAATGTAGGTAAAGATTTTGGAATTCAGGGAAAAGGGTTAATCAGATAAAAGCTACAGTCCAGGGATTTTTCTAGCATACTTTCATCTGCTGACTGGTGATTCTTTATCTGCCTCCTGGGCATCAAACATTCTCTCTCCAGAGCACAATGGCTCAGATACCATCTTGATTTCTCACAATACCCCTGGAGCCCAAAGGTCCCTGAAATATTAACTTTCCACATTAATAACCAAGCTTATTAACTATAACTAAAGCTAACATTTTTAACTTTTTGAGTTCCCCATACTTCCCCACTATATCATAAGTCTTTACTTTATTTCTATGACATTAATTTCATATGGAAGCATTCATTTTGCTGTTGAGCACGTATCTTAGCATTAGAAAGTCTTGTAGGGGCTCGAGGAATACACTTAATTGCAGATTCACAGAAAGGGGCACATTGTATGCAACAACAAGCTATGGTACTGAAAAACGATGAAAACCAAAATGCCTCACTAAGACCAATAACAGTAGGTGGCCAGGCGGGTAGTTTAGACAAGTCAATACCAAAGAATCCCTCTCTTTGTTTTATCTTGGACAGCACTTCATTAACTTGTTTTACTTTATGCTTTGTGAGCTGTGAATTGTCAGTCAAGTTGAAAGAGTAGAATCCTTTAAATTCTTCACATCCATCACTATGTCTTAAAAGGAGGTAATCTATAGTTGTGCCATATTCTAATACTGCTTCTTTAACTTGTCCTAGTTCTTGACTGATGGCACTAATGGCTTGAGAGGTTGCATTCAAGGCTTTTATTACAGCACATATTAATCTACTTATTTCTATGACTGGCATTACAAATATAGTCAGGGATATATAGGGTGTACCAAAAAGTATATACACACTTTAACAACTGATAACTCACTTAATTTTCACTCCTTTTCAGGGTTAGCTGATTTGAAATAATGTGTGAAGCCAGACTATGTTTTGAACAAAGAAAATTTATCACTAGACTTTTTTTTTAATGGGGCTACATAAAAGATAAAGTTTATGGTACAAAACCGGCAATAGTTGATGAATTGAAGGCTCACAAATACTGAACAAAATGATTCTTGCTGTTTGTAATTCCATTACTTCGAGTTATCAGCAGTGCCTGGAACATAATGGTCAGCAGTTTGAAAATAAGCACTGACCCCCCCCCAAAATTATTCATTTCTACAGATTCTTTTAAATTTGAAAATGAACTGCATGTTAATAAACACCGACTTTATAATCATTTAAAGTGTGTGTACATTTTTTAGGACACCCTGTATCCAGTAGCGCTAAAAAAGCGCAAATCACTGTTACAATCAGGTGCCAGGGAGAGTTACATCACTCCCAGTTGGAGTGGGGCTTCTGAGGCTTAGACACCATCAGTCTTCCTAGAGAACATGGTTCCTGGAACTGTGTGCTGGAGCATAGGAATAAACAGCCCTTCCACATGTTAGAAACTATCCTGCAGGCAATTTGATGTGACCAAAGGCATAAGATACATTCACGGTGGTGCTGCAATTCATCTCCATGCCTGCTGAAAGCGTAAAACAGATTTTAGTGCAGTTGACAAAAATTGTACACTCTCCAGCTCAGCCTACCTTAGTGACTCTTAAGGAAAACATTTCCCTGTCCTTGAGAGTTATCATAGGTCCCCAGTTATAAACATCGGAGTAGGTTGTGGTCTTATTGATATGCTGAAACTAAGAATAATTTCCAAGGCTTTCTAGGGGAGTACAAGATACCTCCAAGACATGAAGTGAAACTTCATTCAACATAGGTTCCCCCTGCAAGACAAAAGTCAGAGCTGTTTAGAACATTTTGTTTGCTAAATATATCCAAATATTTTACTTATTAAAAAAATATTTTATTGATACTTTACAGAGAGGAAGGGAGAGAGATATAGAGCTAGAAACGTCGATGAGAGAGAAGCATCGACCAGCTACCTCCTGCACACCCCCTACTGGGGATGTGCCCGAAACCAAGGTACATGCCCCTGACCGGAATCGAACCTGGGACCCTTCAGTCCACAGACCAATGCTCTACCACTGAGCCAAACTGGTTTCGGCTATACCCAAATATTTTCATCTCGTTTGAAAGGAGTTAGTTCTCCATAACATGGGGTTAAACAAAGAGTAATGAATAAAGTAAAAATACTCCTTTTCAAAATGGTGGTCCATTGTTCTTCCAGTACTTGTTTTACTGGTGTGATGAATCCTGGTTTTATTCCTGCCAGCTTCACCGAGGTTGGGTGGTGGGAGTACATCCCAAGATCCAGTCCACTTTTCTTCTAGTGACTCTCTAGGGTCCTGTCTTCCAAGTCTTGAGTAGCAAATTTTCTTCAGGCTCAAAGGAATGCAGCGAACCTGGGGAGGAGAGGTCTCTAACACAAGCAAGGTCATTCATTACAGCTAAGGTCTGACTTAAATGTTGTTTACCTTAAATAGTTCTTTTTTTATTGTTTAAAGTATTACATGTCTTCTTTTCCTCCCCAAATAACACCCCCCCCCAACACTCCCACCACCAAGGGCAAACTCCCATGCCAGTGTCAGTGTCCATTAGGCATGTTAATATGCATGCATGCATGTCCTTTGGTTGATCTCTAACACCGCCCCCCTCCCTTGCCTTCTCCCTCCACTCCTTCACCAGCAGCCCAAGATGAGAGTGCCAGCATGGTCAGGTTGCTTTTGTTCCAGCCCTCCGGTCCAGTTTAAGAACCCATTGTGGCCCTGGAGTCAAAAAGTTTGCCTACCCCTGTAATCTAGACAAAGTCATGTGGCGGGGCCAAGGCAGAGGATGTTAGGAGCAATCAGGCTGGCAGGGGAGGGCAGTTGGGGGAGAGGAGACTGGCAAGGGAGGGGCAATTCGGGGCAAGCAGGCTGGCATGTAGAGTGGTTAGGGGCAATCGGGCAGGTAGGCAGGTGAGTGGTTAGGAGCCAGTGGTCCCAGATTATGAGAGGGATGTCCAACTGTTGGGTGGGATCGGGCCTAAACTGGCAGTCGGACTTCCCCCGAGGGATCCCAGATTGAAGAGGGTGTAGGCTGGGCTGAGGGACATCCTTCCCTCTTACCCCCTCCCCAACACACACACACTGCACAAATTTCATGCACCAGGCCACTAGTAATTTTATAAGCCAAAACTTGGCCAAAAGGGCTATTTCCCGGAACGGAGGCTCTTCCCCCCATTCTACCAGATGGAGCTCTGTAGATGGCACAAACAAACCAGAAGGTACCTTAATTCCTGCTAACATAATCCTGAACCAGAAAGCACATAAATTCAATTGAAAGTGAAGGCAGCCCGGCTGGTGTGGCTCAGATGATTGAGCAACATGCCATGTACCAGGAGGTCACCCATTTGATTCCCCGCCAGGGCACATGCACATGCCCTGGTTGCCAGCTTAATCCTCTTCTTTTGGGAGGCAGTCGATTGGTGTTTCTCACTGATCAATGTTTCTATCTTTCTCTCCCTTTCCCTTCCTCTCTGAAATCAATAAAAACACCTTTTTTTAAAAGTAAAAGTGATGGGTTGGAGTTAGTCTCCAAATGAAATCACTTGGCAGATGCTAGGGAGTCTCCAAATCCACACCCCAGTGCCCCCCAGTCCAGGCAACCAATGGGACTCTGCCAAATACCCAAACTTCCTGGAGAGTTCTGTAGCTATTCCACCAGAGTTGCCAGAATATGAAGCCAGAAAAGTTGGCATTCATGGTAACTGTCACTACCAGAACCAGTAAGCAGTAGGTTTAAATTTTTATGGGCACTTCATTCAGATGGTGGAGAGCTAAGAAGATGGTGGATTATGTGCTCTAAGGACAGTCTTACATCTTATCTCAAACTGACCTTTTTTTTTATAAGAAGAAAAGTGTACCATATTTGCCAGCGTATAAGACGATTTTTTGGCCCTGAAAAATACGTATTTGCCGGCGTATAAGACGACTGGGCGTATAAGACGACCCCCTAACATTTCCACTAAAAATACAGAGTTTGTTATATACTCGCCGTATAAGACTACCCCCCACTTGTAGGCATATTTTTCAGGGCCAAAAAATCATCTTATACGCCGGCAAATACGGTAGGTAAAGGATTTGGAATTCAGGGAAATAGGATAATCAGATAAAGGCTGCAGTTCAGCGATTTTCTTAGTATCCCTTTATCTGCATCCTGAGCAGCGGACATTCTCTCCCTGGAGCACAGTGGCTCAGATACTATTTTTAAAAAATGTATTTTTTATTGATTTTAGAGAAAGAGGAAGGGAGAGGGAGAAAAGGAGAGAGGGAAAAAAGCATCGGCTGCTTCCTTCATGCCCTCTACTTGGAATCACACCCCCAACCAGGTGCATGTGCCAGATCAGGAATCAAACCAGTGACCTTTTGGTGCATGGGACAGTCTTCAACCAACTGAGCCACACCGGCCAAGGGCTCAGATACCATTTGGTCATTTCCAGTCTTCTTGGGATAGACACAAAGGTTCTTGGAATAATAACTTTGTACATGCATTCATTACCAAGTCTATTCTATATAAGAAAAGGCTAATATACAAATCAACCGAACAGTGGAATGACTGGTCGCTATGAAGCACACTGACCACCAGGAGGCAGACGCTAAACACAGGAGCTGCCCCCTGGTGGTCAGTGTGCTCTAAGGAGCAGTGAGACCGGCTCATGGCTGGCGAGCACAGCAGCGGGGGCAGAAGCCTCTCCCACCTCTGCTGCAGGTGGGCGGTAAGGAGCAAGGGGTCCCAAACTGCGAGAGCCTCTGTGAGAATTATGTCTAACTGCAGCTGGTGGATGTCCCCGAAGGGGCCCAGGACTGCAAAAGGGCACAGGCTGGTCTAAGGGACCCTCCCACCCCTCCAGTGCACGAATCTCATGCACTGGGCACCTAGTTAACTGTAATAAATAAAGCTAAAAAAATTTTAACTTCTTGAATTCCCCATCAATTATTCTTTTACATTAATGGGTACAGGATTGTTAATAATTAACATTTATAGCATATAAGATGGTATATGAGCAACAACAATGTGGTCTCATGCTCTGGTGCCTGCATTGTGCCTTCAAGAGATTGGGAAAAGATTACTCTGATTGCTAAGGTATGTTATCTTAGATGCACAAAGACAATAAACAATTCCAAAGTTAAAGATTGAACTTTGTCAAGGAAGCTATAGGCCTAGGACATGACTACCCACCGTGACCATCACTTAGTGAAGAATGTTTACATTTAAACCACCCTGTGTGGTTACTCTGGTCTCGGGTTTGTAAGGCCTGCCATGTGTGCCCCGCACCGTCCCCCGAGCTTGTCAGGTGTAGTATATGATCCCATTTTTGTCCACTAGACTACAGTGTGTAAACTGTCAATAAATCTTGTCACTGCTTCAATTTTAAGCTGGATACATATAGAGGCTTTTGTATGAGTGAAGTGTATGTCCAAAGACATTTCATATTAATCCAGTGATCATTCTGGAATCACATGAATGTAAATGCACAAAGTATATTTTACTGATTCTAAAACATAGTTGAGCATCCTGAGCATATTAATGTTCCATGAATACTTGTCTTATAAAATCTTTGTTTCTGAATAAATGACAAGTCAACAGCAGTTAATTCAGTCATCATAAGAAGAGAACTTGCCCCTACTCCCCCCCCCCCCAATAAATGAGGTTCTAAGCCACAAAACTTGTTTCAGAGTAAAGAGACATCTGAGTTTCTTAATTTATATTCTGGTGCTTTCAGCCTTACTATGATGTGACTTGGTAGTGAAGCATAATCTTTACAGTGGCTAAATGTACTGGCATTCCCTTCAAGAGATTCCAGGGAACTGGGAAAGTCCATTTTGGTTAAATAAGGTTTTGAATTAATATACTGAGTGGGGCAAAAGTAGGTTTACACTTTATATGGAAAAGAATACAATAGTCTATAATAATAAAAGCATAATATGCTAATTAGACTGGACATCCTTCCAGATGACCTTCCTGACAAAGCCGGGGCTGCGAGGGAAGCCCGGGTCCCGGGTGCTGGAGGGAAACCGGTGCCAGCAGCCAGGAGATGGAAGGCCTACTCTTGCATGAATTTTGTGCATCAGGCCTCTAGTTAATAAATAAGAATAAACTCTGTTTTGCATACTCATAGTTGTAAAGCTACTTCTGCCCCCCATATAATATTGAGTTTATTTTCAATCATCCTGCTAAGTGCACACAAGCTATCCATATGGGTGTGACATGAATATATTTTGTTCTAAAAGCTAAAATAAACATCGTTGTCATCGAGTTATATAGCTTTCTCTGTAAATATGTTTAAGTGACTCTTGAATTAGAGTGTTTTTGAGGCTGAAGGAATAGCAAGCTGGAATGAACAAGAAAGTGAAAATCAGATTGATGCTCACTCCAAAGGGAAGATTTAGGGAGAGTAGTGAATGAAAAAGTATATAATTTATCATTGTAAGGTTTTCCCCTCTGATTTTTCCCAGCTGTTACTTAGTAAGTCATTTGGTGGACTTAAGAGTTGTATACTGATGAGACAATGGACATAAAGAAACACTAATAAAGAGCTTCCATTTCCCCACAATTCCTAGTTTGTCTAGTGAAACAAAGGAGGCTCTCTATTTAAAAATCAGTTTCTTGGTGGTTGTCCCAGAGATCTGTAATATGACACTTCTTTCCCAAGTTCAGGATTAATGTATGAGTTGCCTTGTCCCTCCTGTCACAGCCCAGAAGGATCACAAAGGATTTCCTGCCACATGTTGCCCCGTTGGATCTTAGGAGCCTGCTCAGCATTATCTGACCTTTTTGCCCAGGTTGCCACCGGCCTCAGGAGTCATTTACATTTTCATCCATAGAGCTGTTTTAAAATTACACAAATAAGACTTTCTCTTTTGAAAAACAAACTTTAACTTTTATAATATATTTTAAATTCAACACACATGTATTTTCACATAATCAGACCAGTAAAATTTAAGTCTTTATTTCTCTGAGATTAATTTCGACCATTATTTGAGAAACAGTAAAGTCCACTAATCAAGTGAGATCACTAACTGGAATCCATGCTCTCATAACTATTGCAATTTCTCTTTCCACTGTATTTTCCTGAAAACATCTGCATTTTAAAGAAAACTCAGGATTGTTTCTCACCCACTCCTTTTCCTGCCCAGAGTCACTGCCCATTAGTGTTACTGAATTTATCCTTTCTCTTTTAGAGGTTAGGAGAGAAAACACTATAAATGGATTATAGATGCATTAGTTATAGTAGTTAACATTCTCTATAATGATACAATTCTAAAATCTATATTTAAAAGAAAAAAATAATCTTTGAGTGCTAAAAGGCTAAAACTAGGTGAAGACTTCCACCAAGAAAATATTTTACTATTATGAGATCATGAAAAGAAAAATTAGTACACTTTATGTACGGTTCTTTATTTTCTAGAAGTCAACTAGTTCCTAACAGAAGGATAGATTGATGTACACACTTTTTGTTATTAATCCTCACTCGAGGATATTTTTTCCCATTGACTTTTTTAGAAAGAGGGGAGGTGGAGTGGAAAGAGAAACATCAATGTGAGCGACATTAGTTGGCTGCCTCCCGTACTTGCTTTTAAAAGAAAATTTGCTAATATTCTCTTAAATTATTTATATGACAAAATGGTTGTGCTCTAAGCCCATTTTAATTTTAATTTATATTGTTTTAAATAGACATTTATTCACTTTAAAATGTTTCTTATACCTTGTTAAGAATTACACTGAAGATAAACATTCACAAGAATAACTTGCTTGCATGCAGTTGAAATAAAAAATTATCAAACAAATGAAATCACTGAAGTAACCTAACTTACCAAACAGAAATTACTGGGTTAATTTAAAAGGCTGCAGATTTCAGTTTCACTGGTTTCAGTTCTATCTGTCCAGTTCATTTCCAAATTATGCATCAGTTCTACATACTTCAGATATTAGCACCATGTATTAAGCTAAAATTATGTTAATTTTGTTATCATTCACTTAATTATTGTTTTATATTTATTTCCAGTAGTAGCTTCAAAAGTTTTATATAGGCAAAGAAGGAAACAGCTTTCTAGTTGGAAGAGATGAATTGGGAAGGGCTTGAAGCCTCTATTATTTAGCACTTGAAAGAAAATTGAGAAAATACAACAAAATGCTTTCTATTCTCCATTGAGTAGAAATGATTTATCAATAAGAAAAAAGAATAGTAATACTTAAAAAATTGGAGGTCAGAGACTTACATTTACATAATTGTCTTTTGATGCTAAATTTTGGCAAAGACAATGGGCTTAGTCACAAGTGGTATATAATGGTAATAAAATCGTTTTTATCTTTTTCCTCTTATTATCTGTAAAATAGATAATACTTGTCAGCTCTTCTTTCCTCTCCTCCCCTCCCATAAATTTGTCTTTTTCTATCAGTCCAATGTTGGGAGACCACTTGGGCTGATGATTGATTGTTGATGAGTTAATTAATTAACATGAGTTAAGATGATATCCCAGAAGATATTTAAAATAACATAATATTCAAATATCAAAACTCTAACCATCACAAAATTCAAGTGGCCATCAAAAAAGGCCACTTTATCCACAGTTCAGGCTGCATTTTGCCATTTGATGATTTCTTTTCCTCTTAGAGCCCGCTAACGATGTTCAATATGATTTGACATTATCTGGATTAAAATGCTAAGGGAAAGGTATGATTTTCTTTTACCTCTTAAAAAAAGACTGAAAGCAGTGAAGTATAGGTCAACTGACACTTTATGAAAATGCACTGTCAAACAAAAAAGTATGTTCTAATTTCATTCACCAAGGAAATAATCTGGACTGCTCAGTAAATCCCTATGTTGGTTTGTTTATCAATGTGAAAGAAGGAAAATGTAAAATAGCCTATCCATATGACTCACAGATTGTCTCTTGCTTTGTATTAGCAGTAAAAGAATATTTTTTTACTTTACTATGAATATACTAAAATACTGTAGATATTTTAGAATAGATAAACTAGAATATATAGAAATAGACTAGATAGGTATGATTATTGCTTAAAAGGTTAGAAATAAAACCTGGCACACATTTTCCCAAGAAATCATTAAAAGCTTTCCTTTGTTTTTCCATTGAAAAGGATACCACTTGTACATGCAGAATAGCCAACCTGCTTCCCCTCTGGTCAGTACTTGATAACCAAAGCACATACAAACAGAATCTCCTTTCATCACTGTTGTTAATTGTAAAAGAGCTTTATTCTCCACCATGTCCCCAAATTCAAAAACTGGTACAGTTCCAGTGTGTCCTGAATAGAGCTATCTGGCTTTGGATTAAATCTCCAAGGAGCTTTGTATTCACTCCCTACTTCCTGTGGAAGCAGAAGTTGTAATGATCATTACAAATATCTTGAATTTCACCCTTAGCAGCATCGTTAGCCTTTTTGCTTCTCAAATATTTAGTATTGAGTCACTGAATGACTTTATTTTCTAATTTTGAAATTGACACATTTTGTTTTTCTGTACAGCAGATTTCATTTTTACTCACATGGAATTAAGGCAAGTTATTTAATATCTTTTAATGAGACCAGAATGTTATAAAAGAAATATATTTGGATTTTATTTCCATACTCTTGGAGAGAAGGCCATAACTTGCAAAATGATTGGAAAGAAACTAATACTCATTATTAAGAATATGTATTTGTTTAGTTAAATTTCAGTTTCCTTAAACTTAATAAATTTCTATGTAACTAATGGAGTAATTTACAAATAATTTAAGCTATGTGAATATATTTTAAAGTGTTTAAAATCTGTTTTTGAGACTTAACAAGTCAGATATACTTGTCTCATATCTTTGTTAACCAGGGACAGATCTGAGCAGTGGCTCACTGTACTTTGTGTGTGTACGTTTTGTATTTCACTGGTTCTTTCGCTACCTCCTTACAAATCCCCTGCACTATCCTCTACCCATGTAACCTATACTCAGACCCAGACAGTCTTTTCAGGACTTCTTATGGGCTGTTCGTGAATAACTCTGGTCCGTTATTTCACAGATGTGTGCAGGTAGTCCTCTTCTCTTCTCAGACACCCTTTGCTGGGCGAGGCTGTGTTGCCATATTCCCCAAACATCCACCACTACATGTGTGCGTGCTGATAGCCTGCTGAGCACCGCTGCTTGGCAGAGGGTCCACTGCAAATGCAGAGGAGCATGCAGGTACCAGATTCCACTCAGGATTCTGTGCAAAAGTTGAGGATAATACCTTTCTCTTCTTTTTCTGCTAAGATCACACAAAACCTGTCTTGCAACCCCAGTATCTATGTCAATTTAAGTACATCCCATTCTTTTTCATCACTCCCCACAGGTATCACTAGCCATGAAGAATGCCAAGCAATAAGCTTTTTACTTCTGAATAGTATTTCTCTTATGTCCAAAGCTTCGTTACTGAGACATCCTTGTCAGTACCTGACCACTCCGCCAGTGCATCTCCTTAGGTGGGCTCCCACCCAAGATGTTGCTCAGGCTCTAGCATGAAGTAGACTGCCCCAGCACTTTTACAGAGAATTCTGAAGCCATCTCCCGCTGTATAGTGATAGCAGGTGACAATGTGTGTACTCCCTCTGGCATATTAGAAAACTACTTAAAATACATGATTGAAAAAAAAATACATGATTGAAATTAATAATTTTAAACATTGGTATTTATCTCTTTAAAATATTTTTTAAAAAGGTATTTTAAGAGTTCTACTAGTTGCCAAACCGGTTTGGCTCAGTGGTAGAGCGTCGGTCTGCGGACTGAAAGGTCCCGGGTTCGATTCCGGTCAAGGGCATGTACCTTGGTTGCGGGCACATCCCCGGTGGGGGTTGTGCAAGAGGCGACTGGTCGATGTTTCTCTCTCATCGACGTTTCTAACTATCTCTCTCTCCCTTCCCCCTTCCTCTCTGTAAAATATCAATAAAATATATTAAAAAAAAAAAAAGAGTTCTACTAGTTGGTTTCTGCTGACTCATGGCTCTACAGTTTTGCAATGACTGCTGTCTCAAATCCCTCTGCTTTAAAGTACAGTTATACTTTAACAAAGCTCTTTCAGTATCTCTGTCCTCTTTTCCTAATCCCCAGTGCTCTTTATTTGCCATGTATATATTCATATATTCTTAATCCTAGAAGCACTCTAAACCTGTCAAGGATGAGTATTGGCCCAGCCAGTATGGCTCAGTAGTTGAGCATTAACCTATGAACCAGGAGATCACGGTTAGATTCCCACAACCCAGGCTTGGTCCCCAGTGTGGGCGTGCAGGAGGCAACTGATCAATGATTTTCTCCCATTGATGTTTCTATCTCTCTCTCCCTTTCGCTTTCTTTCTGAAATTAGTAAAAAGATTGTGTGTGTATGTGTATAAAAGGCTAATATGCTAAGTGTCCCACCAGCCAGATAATGACATCAAGTAGCAACACCCAGCTTCCTCTCCCTAGCAACTAGTCTTCTTGCAGTTTCTTCAGCCCAGGAACACCACTTGCTTTATAGCCAGGTGGAAACATTTCACACTGTAACCAAATGTCTGTGAAGTGCCTCATCTCATTTGATCCTCTCAGAAGTACTACTTGAGTAGGTAGATAGGAGACTCAATGGAATCCTATGTTCTTTTCATTAGCCGGAAAACGGAGATTTAGAAAGCTTAGAAACTTGACCCAACTGGAAAGAAGTAAGAAATGGTGGACCTTGAAAATGACCTCAGGTTTTCTCACTGTGCAGAATATAGTCAAACACTGCTGCAGTTAAATATTTTATCCTTTGTTCTCTCTGCATGATATATAATAATAATATGCTTCGTGTCGATATTTACTGCTGTGTTGCTGACAATTACCTGAAAGAGAAGTTGGGGTGCTTCACTGGGCTGGAAAAAGTTTAGCTAAATCAGAAAGCAGGTCTAATTAAGCAAGTTTATTCTAAATCTATAAAAGGCTAAGTTGAATCACGCTTGCATGATACATATAAAGCTCTCGCTGGTGCCAATCACACGCGTGTGTTTCAATCTGTCATTGTCAGTCATGAATTTGATTGACACTTCTATTATATAGAAAGGGCAAATAGCAATATTAAAATATTTCTTCTAGCCGAAACCGGTTTGGCTCAGTGGATAGAGTGTCGGCCTGCAGACTGAAAGGTCCCAGGTTCAATTCCGGTCAAGGGCCTGTATCTTGGTTGCAGGCACATCCCCAGTGGGGGGTGAGCAGGAGGCAGCTGATTGATGTTTCTCTCTCATCAATGTTTCTAGCTCTCTATCCATTTCCCTTCCTCTCTGTAAAAAATCAATAAAATATATTTTAAAAAATAAAATATTTCTTCTAGTTAATTACTTTTCAATGTGCACGAATTCATGCACTGGAACGACAGTACTATAAAAGGAAAAAGAGGTAAAAAATGGATGGCCTAAAGTTTGCTAGCCCCATTCCTGGTATGATTTTTGACAAGTTTATTCAGTACTAAATGCATTCTTCAAATGCTTTATTGAGTTACAGTCTAGTGTGTTCCAGGTACAGAGGATCTTGACAAGTTTGGGAAAAGGAGAGTGGTCAGTGAAAACCAAAGATGATTAGGAGCCATCTAGGGAAAAGGAAGAACATCTGCAGGGCACTCAGAGAGAGTAATGCATGGGGAGCTTCAGGTAACTCATTATGCCTGGAGCCCAGAGGGCACATAAGGCATCTTGGAGAGGAGATTTAGAAAAGTGGGTAGAGAATTTTGGCATAGTCAGCCAAAGAACTTAATAATTATTTGATTTTTTAAAAAATACTTCAGATTTTATGCCAAACAGAATGCAAATTCTTCCGCAATATCTAGTTGGATGCCAATGAATTGAGGTTAAATGCATAGTGTATATGTCTGGACTATCTTAGTGCAGTCCACTGACAAGGTAGACTTTCCTTCCTCTGAGCTCCTGCACTGTATTATTTGTATTATATTAAAATAACGAACAGCACTTGTACTGATAAAATTAATGAAGTTATCACTGAACTTGGCTTGCTTAGGGGCTTTGATTTTTCTGTAATTTTAACCTACTAAGAGAAAAATACCATTTTTACTTTTAACAAAATGGTAATTTGACCAATTATTTGAGGAGAGTGCAGCAAATCCAGTGAGGGAAGTTCTGCATGGGTTTGTTTTGATTGAAGAAAAATTCTCCATGTGGGGATGGGTCATTCTTTACCCAGATACCTTATTCCCATAGGTGTATTAGTAGGTAAAGCAGAGTGGATTAACCCTTCTTGTACCCTCTGATCATGTATAGAGAAATATTAGAGTAGACAGTTACTGTGTTCCTGACCTTTTAAAGATGGTTGGACCGAAACCGGTTTGGCTCAGCGGTAGAGCGTCGGTTTGCGGACTGAGAGGTCCCGGGTTCGATTCCGGTCAAGGGCATGTATATTGGTTGCGGGCACATCCCTGGTGGGTGGTGTGCAAGAGGCAGCTGGTCGATGTTTCTCTCTCATCGACGTTTCTAGCTCTATATCTCTCTCCCTTCCTCTCTGTAAAATATCAATAAAATATATTTTTTTAAATAAAAATAAAGATGGTTGGATTTTGGTCACTTAGATTACATAATATGAAATTCAAGACTTAACCACTTTCTGCTAATTGCTGTTGAAAGGTGGGGTAATGACTATTTTTTTTCAGCTTTATTGAGAATTGACATCTTTAAAATATTCAGAAAAAATACAAAATGTAGTTTGCATTTATTTATATCATTGTCTAGAGTTTTAAAGTTTTCTCTATGAAGAATTTATGTGCTATTGGTTAACTTCTAAGATTTTTTACAGTTTTGTTACTATTGGTTCTTAATTATTGCTAAAGTAGAAAGATAATAATGGGTTTTTTAGTCCTGTGTCTAGTAATTTTGCTGAATTCTTATTAGGTCTGACAGTTTGTTGATTTTCTTGGTTGTTTTAAGTTGATGATTCTATTGTTAGCAAAAATAAATCTATTATCTCTCCCCTTCCAATACTTGTATCTTTTTGTTTTTCATTTTTCATAGTATTGCCAATATCTTCAGTACCAGGGTACACATTAGACATAGCAGTTAAAGTCTACTTCCTTGCCTTATTTTTAGGTTGTTTTTTTTTTAAGAGAAAGCAGCTGAAATTTTTGACATTAAATAAAATGTTTAAATAAAATTAAATAAAATGCTGTTGCCCTGACTGGTTTAGCTCAGTGGATAGAGAGTCGGTCTGTGGGCTGAATGGTCCCAGGTTTGATTCTGGTCAAGGGCATGTACCTTGGTTGTGGGTACATCCCCAGTAGGGGGTGTGCAGGAGGCAACTGATCGATGTTTCTGACTCTGTATCCTTTTCCCTTCCTCTCTGTAAAAAGTCAATTAAAAAATGTTTGCTCTTAATTTTTGGTATCTTTACCAAGTTAAAGACATGTCCTTCTATTCAGAATTTACTCTGAGGTTTTTTTTGTTTGTTTGTTTGTTTGTTTGCTTGTTTTCCCCAGTGGAGTATTTTATTTATTTATTTTATTTTTTATTTATTAAGGTATTATATGTGTACATAGCTTATCATTGCCCCCCCCACCTCCCATATATGCCTTCCCTCCCCAGAGTTTTGTGTCCATTAGTTGTACTTATATGCATGCATACCAGTGCTTCAGTTTATCTCCCCCAGATCACCCTACCCTCCCCGCTGTCATTTGACAGTCTGCTTGTTGCTTTACTGTCACTATATCTATCTTTCTGTTCATTAGTTTATATTGTTCTTTATTATCCATAAATGAGTGAGGTCATGTGGTGTTTCTCTTTCATTGACTGGCTTATTTCACTCAGCATGATGTTCTCCAATTCCATCCAGGTTGCTGCAAATGATGAGAATTCCTTCTTTTTTATGGCAGCATAGTATTCCATTGTGTAGATGTACCATAGTTTTCTGATCCATTCATCTGTTGACGGGCACCTAGGCTGTTTCCAAATCCTAGCTATTGTAAATTGTGCTGCTATGAACATAGGGGTACATATATCCTTTCTGATTGGTATTTCTAGTTTCTTGGGATATATTCCTAGGAGTGGGATTACTGGGTCAAATGGGAGTTCCATTTTCAGTTTTTTGAGGAAGCTCCATACTGTTCTCCACAGTGGTTGCACCAACCTGCAATCCCACCAGCAGTGCAGTAGGGTTCCTTTTTCTCCACAACCTCGCCAACATTTGTTGTTTGTTGTTTTGTTGATGTTGGCCATTCTGACAGGTGTGAGATGGTACCGCATTGTTGTTTTGATTTGTATCTCTCAGATAATTAGTGACTTTGAGCATGTTTTCATGTGCCTCTTGGCCTTCCTTCTGTCTTCTTTTGAGAGGATTCTATTTAGGTCCATTGCCCCCTTTTTTTTTAATTGGCTCATTTATTTTCTTTTTATTGAATTGTATAAGCTGTCTGTAGATGTTGGAGATTAAACCTTTATCAGTGATATCATTTTCAAATATGTTCTTCCATATAGTGGGCTTTCTTGTTGTTTTGTTAATGGTTTCTTTGGTTGTAAAAAAACTTTTTATTTTGATGTAGTCGCATTTGTTCATTTTCTCTTTAGCTTCCATTGCCCTAGGGTTAGTATCAGTGAAGAAGTTCTTTAGGCATATGTCTGAAATTTTGCTGCCTGTGGATATCTCTAGTATTTTTATGGTTTCCCATCTTATGTTTAAGTCCTGTATCCATTTTGAGTTTATTTTTGTGTATTGTGTAAGTTGTGATCTAGTTTCATTCTTTTGCATGTGTCTGTCCAATTTTCCCAACACCATTTATTGAAGAGACTGTCTTGACTCCATTGTATATTTGTGCCTCCTTTGTCAAATATTAATTGAGCATATTGATTTGGGTTGATATCTGGATTCTCTAATCTATTCCATTGATCTATATGTCTGTTCTTGTGCCAGTACCAGGCTGTTTTTTTTTTTTAATATATATTTTTTATTAAGGTATTATCTGTGTACATAGCTTATCATTGCCCCCCCCCCCATAGATGCCCTCCCTCCCCAGAGTTTTGTGTCCATTGGTTGTTCTTATATGCAAGCATACCAGTCCTTCGGTTGATCTCTTATCTCCCCCAGATCTCCCTACCCTCTCCCCCCCCCCCCCGCTGTCATTTGGCAGTCTGCCTGTTGTTTTACTGTCACTATATCTATCTTTCTGTTCATTCGTTTATAATGTTCTTTAATATCCATAAATGAGTGAGGTCATGTAGTGTTTCTCTTTCATTGACTGGCTTATTTCACTGAGCATGATGCTCTCCAATTCCATCCAGGTTACTGCAAATGATGAGAATTCCTTCCTTTTTATGGCAGCATAGTATTCCATGGTGTAGATGTACCATAGTTTTCTGATCCATTCATCTGCTGACGGGCACCTAGGCTGTTTCCAAGTCCTAGCTATTGTAAATTGTGCTGCTATGAACATAGGGGTGCATATATCCTTTCTGATTGGTCTTTCTAGTTTCTTGGGGTATATTCCTAGTAGTGGGATTACTGGGTCAAATGGGAGTTCCATTTTCAGTTTTTTGAGGAAGCTCCATACTGTTCTCCACAGTGGTTGCACCACCCTGCAATCCCACCAGCAGTGCAGGAGGGTTCCTTTTTCTCCACAACCTCGCCAACATTTGTTGTTTGTTGTTTTGTTGATGTTGGCCATTCTGACAGGTGTGAGATGGTACCGCATTGTTGTTTTGACCTGCATCTCTCGGATAATTAGTGACTTGGAGCATGTTTTCATGTGCCTCTTGGCCTTCCTTCTGTCTTCTTTTGGGAGGATTCTATTTAGGTCCATTGCCCATTTTTTAATTGGCTCATTCATTTTCCTTTTATTGAGTTGTATAAGCTGTCTGTAGATGTTGGAGATTAAACCTTTATCAGTGATATCGTTTGCAAATATGTTCTCCCATACAGTGGGTTTTCTTTTTGTTTTGTTGATGGTTTCTTTTGATGTAAAAAAGCTTTTTATTTTGATGTATCAGGCTGTTTTGAGAACAGTGGCTTTGTAATACAGCTTGAAATCTGGTATTGAGATCCCTCCTACTTTACTCTTCTTTCTCAAGATTGCTGAGGCTATTCGGGGTCTTTTATTGTTCCAAATGGATATTTAGAGAGTTCTTTCTAGGTCTGTGAAGTATGTCCATGGTATTTTAATGGGGAGTGCATTGAATTTATAAATTGCTTTGGGAAGTATGGACATTTTGATGATGTTGATTCTACCAATCCATGAACATGGTATGTTTTTCCATCTGTTTACATCTTCCTCTGTTTTTTTTTCAGTGTCGTGTAGTTTTCTGCATATAGCTCTTTTACCTCCTTAGTTAAGTTTATTCCTAAATATCTTAATTTTTTTGGTGCGATGGTAAATGGGATTGCTTTTTTAATTTCTGTTACTGTAAGTTCACTATTGGTGTTTAGAAATGCCATAGATTTCTTGGCGTTGATTTTGTATCCTGCTACATTGCCAAATTATTGATTAAGTCTACTAGTTTTTTTATGGAATCTTTTGGTTTTTTTAATGTACAATATCATGTCATCTGCAAATATGGACAACTTTACTTCTTTTCCAATTTTGATGCCTTTTATTTCCTCTTCTTGTCTAATTGCAATGGCTAGTACTTCCAGTACTATGTCAAATAGGAGTGGTGAGAGTGGGCATCCCTGTCGAGGTTTTTGTTTTATTTTAATTGAGATATAATATTATATTGGTTTCAGATATACACCGTAATGATTCAGTATTTTTACATATTGGGGTACAATAACCCTAGTAAGTCTAGTTAACTAACTATGTGTGGTTATGGATGTTTTTTATTATGAGAACTTTAAAGATTTTAGCATCTTTCAAATATACAATATAATATTAATTATAATCACTATTCTGTCCTGCAGTGGCAGCATTACCCAGATTGCAAATATAAGCAGCCATATTTTCTTCATCAGCTGAGGGTTCTAAGATGGACTACAGCACAATAAACTAACCATGAGCCCTTCTTCTGCTGTTCAGCCCTGAAACCTTTTAATATGCAGGCATAAAAACACTGTTACTGTGCTTTATTTTAGTTCACATTTCATACAAGCAGTGTCACTGGAGCTTGCTGTCTCGATTTTCACATCTTTAAACTGGGAACAATGCCCAACTTACAAAGCTATTGTAAAAGTCATAGCAAATATATATCAAATGCCTGGCACATTATTACTTAGATCACTGTTTCCTAAAGTGTGGTACGCGTACCCCTAGGGGTACGCGTACCACACTTTGGGAAACACTGCTCTAGAGTACAGTAGTGAGAAGTTGAAATGTTGAGTGGTAGACCTCACAAAGGCATATTAAGGGTTATCTGTTAAATATGAGTGAATACATTGTATAAAGTCAGCTGCAAGAAAGCAAAGAATTTTTAATGTCCACATTTAGTCATTCTGTAAACCTTCTAGTAGTTGCATTCACAGTTGTGAACACATTTCAAATTTATGAGAGACTGTCTGTGAACAGTCTCTCAGGAGTCTACCAAAGAGCTTTCAGCAGTGGACATTCACCCTGAGCCTGGGAATAGCATGGAGACTCACTGTGGGATGGCATTCTAGTCTGGGTCCCTGGCCCCACGGAGAGATTCCGTGTTCTTGTCTCAGTCTTGACCCTGAAGTTGCTGGGAGACTTTCAGAGCTGTGTCTGGTGAGTCTGAAATATGATATATTCCAGAGCTGGTCAGATCCTATTTCCTGACTTGCTGTCATTGAGCACTTCAGATTTCATTTTCTCTGAAATATATTTCTAAAAAAGAATGTTAAGGATTTAGATACTGATTTCTTCCAAACTAACTCAGTTTTGTCATCTTAATTGCTTTTGCTCATTTTAAAAACAATGAAAAAGGGAGTTGGTGGTGGGAAATAGCTATTCTGATTGAAAAATATTTTTAAATGGTCTATAAAACTACGTCAACAAAATAGGACAAGATATCCAGTCACTGGATTTTTAAATACCCAAAGTAGATAAATACTAAAAGCCACGAAGTACTTAAAACATAAATAAAAGAAGGAATGCCAAGAAGGAGGAGTGAGTGAAGGTGAGAGGAAAGGGAGGAAGGGAAAAGTGGAATGAAGGAAGAATGGGGAGGAAAGAAAGGAGTGCAAGAAGGTAAGAGAGGGAAGAAAACTGAATCTGGAGTCCTGTCATTTAAAGATCAGAAAAACCATGGAGTGGTTTATTTAATCGCAGTGCTAAGGATTCTGATTGCGAGACTGCCTTTGCTAAAGAAAATCTTGGGTTATCAAGATATTCAGGATGAAACCATCGACACAGTGATTACAGTGTTTGTACCTTTAAGAACAGACCAGGAAATTGCCTCCCATTAGATGCCTCTGCTTTATGTTGCTTTCCAAAACCTTCATGACTGTCCTGTTTGCCGAGTATTCTCTGAGGCAGGAATACCTGTAGATCCAATCCAATCTACAGGCAAGAGTACCTGTAGATCCAGTGTTGGGCATTGCATGTCACATGGCCAGGTAGAAGAAGGAACAGGTATAGGACATTACCCGGATATTATGAATCACCGCTCCTGAATAAGGATGAGCATGTAGGAAGAGATGATTGCAGTTATGCCTGATGTGATAAGGTGGTGGAAGCCACCTTGCTCTGAATTATGACTCTTTGATTAGATAGAGCCATTTCTGGTGCTCTTGATGCTTCTTGGTGCAATCTTTTCCTTTGGGCATGAAGAACGTCTGTAGTATACTTTGTAGTGCAGTTCTGCTAGCTTGTGCATATGTGAAAATGTCCTTATTTCACCCTCACATTTGAAGGATATCTGTTCCCCTCCCCTGGACATCCCCAGCCACCATGATTTGCTTTCTGTCACATAGATAAGTTTGTATTTTCTAGAATTTCGTATAAATGGAAACATAAAAGGTCTTCTTTTTTCTGTCTAGCTTCCTTAATGCAGCATCAAATTTTGAGATCTATTTATGTGTGTCAATAGTTCATTCATTTCTGTTGCTGAGTAGTATTTCATTGTATGGCAATTTGTTTATCTATTCACCTGTTGATGGGTAATTGGGAGGTTTCCACTTTTAGCTATTACAAAGAAAGCTGCCATGAATATTTGTGTACAGGTCTTTGCATGGGTAGATGCTTTATTTTCTCTTGGGTAAATACCCAACAGTTGAATGTTTATTTTCACAAACTGCTAAACTATTTTCCAAGGAGTCGAACCATTTTACATTATCACTGGATATGGTAGACAGTCAGGGATACACAACTAAGCAAGGCCCAACTGGCTTCCAATCTCTCTCTCCTTCAACTGTTGCTATACACAGTCACAAATTGAATCCACAGTCATGGGACATGGACTTCACTAAGTGGGAAAGGAGAAATCACTGAAGTTGTTCTGGAAGTGGACTCAGAGAATTGTTGTTTGGCAGGGAATTCTGTGACCCGGGGTACTTGGAAATAGTCTGGAGGTGGAACGCTGTGGCTATAAGTAGGCATTTCTCTGGACTCAAAAGATTTTTCCCTTTTGTGGAGAGGTATAGCCAAAGGACGACCAGAGTGGGGCCCTCTAAAGTATGGAGCTCAGGAGACCACCCCTTGCCAAGGTCCAAGGACTGTACTATTCCTCTCCTTATCTACCCAAATTCTGACCATCTTCACACCCATCGTAAGTCATCCCTCCTACTGCATCTTCCATCACTGTGACAGTTCTGTTTGTCTCTTTCTTCTCGACTGTTTTCTATTTACCTTTGTTTGTATTTATCACTTTCCCAATTTGTCTACTAAGCTTTTGAGTCCACCACTGTGTTCTTTGTTTTCTTCGTATATCCAGCAAAGTGCTCTGAACACAACAACTGGTAAAGATGCTGGTTGAATGAAGTGCTGCAGGTTGTTGGTTGGTTTTCCTTAGCTCCTAGGTTAAGGTGTTAGTCTTGAGAGATTGCCCTGCATGCTATTGCATTTACAAATATAGAACCCAGTGTATAGAATTCATTACCCAAGCTCTTCTCATCACCTTTGCTAAGCATTCATCCTTAGCTGACTAACACTGTCCAAACTCCATACTTGCACTACGTTTTACCAAGCCAGGGTAAATTTTTATCTGATCTCATCTCACCATTGTCTTTTTACATTACATTCTTACCAACTGTATTAAGTAACCCAGAAATAAGTAATTTTTTCAGGTTTCTGATTTTCCCAGCATTGGCTTTATTTCTGTCAAACTGGTCACTAGAGACCTGGCCATAAATGTTTCCCAAGTCATGTCTCAGTGTATTCGCATGTGCTGACCCTTCTCCCTCAGCGGCTCTCTCCTCTCCCTCTGAGTGATGCTGGGCTCTTTTAGAACTCGGCGGCAGCAGCAGCAGTTTTCACGGAAGGCTTCTTTTAAGAGATCCAAATTAAATGTCCTGCCTCTGTGTTCTCTCTTTTGTTTCATGTGTACAGCATAATGATTGGATATTTTATATACTGCAAAATGCCCACCACAGTAAGTCTAGTTATACAGATAGTTACAAATATTGTTTCCGTGATGAGAACTTTGAAGATCTACTCTTAGCACCTTGCAGATATACCACAGGGCATTACCTATAGTCACCCTACTGTACATCTGCATGACTTATTTATTTTATAACTGGACGTGTGTACCTTCAGGCCACGTTCACCCATTATGCCTCCACCACAGCCCCACCTCTGACAACCACCAACCTGTTCTCCAAGTTTTTTTTTTAAAGTTTTTTTTCATATGTAAGACCATACAGTATTTGTCTTTCTCTGACTTATTTATTCACTTAGCATAATGCCCTCAAGGTCCATACATGTTGTCAAAATGGCAAGATTGCCTTTTTTCCTATGGCTGAATGGTATTTCCTTCCTCTGGGTTCTTACAGCACATCTCTTTAAACCTTTCTCAGCATACTTAAGACACTAGGTAATTTTAGATTTACTTCTCTATTATCCTATGTGAAGATAAGGACCTGTCTCTTCTGACTTTGTATTTCAGCATCTAGCATGGTGCTTGCAGCACAGTAATGTTTAGATAACTGGTCAGTGAGTCAGTGAATTAACGACTGAAAGAATGGAATGCCCCTTCTCTTTCGTTTTCTTCACTCTGCTCTCTCTTCATGGCTTCCCTCATTTGCTTTTGTTTCCGCTCTTCTTCCGCTGTGACTACGTTTTTGCAAGGTTATAGAAAGAATAAAATCTTTGTGACCTTTAATTAGAGTGTTCTCAGGTCTACAGTTGTTGGAAAATGGATTTTGAACCTTAGCAAACAAACTGAAAATGTTTAAATATTTGTGGGTAGGTGTGGCAGTGAAAGAGAAATTTTAATTTGTTATGAAGGTGGATACGTCAGTAAGGTTTTGCTCAAGAATTAGTGATCTAGACAGAGCTTCCCTATTCTAAGGGCAACAAAAGTCAGTCTGTCACACTAAATGTTAGGTAACTGATCTTTTCCAAGCCTGGAGGTCTCTTGAGATGCCCTTCATAGAAGCCAAAGATAAAAACACTTTAAAAACTTCAAGTTTTGTCCCAGCCAGTTTGGTGCAGTGGATAGAGAATCGACCTGTGAACCAAAGGGTCCCGGGTTTGATTCTGGTCAAGGGCACATACCTTAGCTGCAGGCTCCTCCGCGGCCAGCGCCCTGGTCAGTGTTCCTACAGGAGGCAACCAATTGATGTGTTTATCTCACAATGATGTTCCTTTCCCTCTCTCTTCTACTCTCCCTAAAAATCAATGGAAAAGTGTTCTCCGATAAGGATTAACAACAACAACAACACACACACACACACACACACACACACACACACACACATACACACACACACACACACACACACACACACACCTTCAAGCTTTGTTTATCCCAGATACTCTTTATATCAATATTAGGGAATAATAAAATCCCTAATACACTGGCCAGCAGTAGTAGGTACTAATGAATGTTAGTCTCTAATCTTCATCCTCCTTCCTAAAGTTCCCAACGACAGTGACCTAAGTTTCCTTGAAATTTCTCTTAGGATCTGATAAGGAATAGGTCCAAATGGTATGTGCCAGTTACTAAACATGTAGACCTTCTCTTCAGGTACCAGTAAATTAACTCTCCTCTTTGGCACTTATATTTTCTTTGAGAATGCCATGCTCTTGACTGCAGTCCAGCTATTGATAATAGAGAGTGCTCTCTCTGAACTGAGGGCCTTCACACTCAATGCACACATAGTCAGGGCCCACCCCATAGGCCCAGAGTCCTCATCAAAGATTTATGTCCTAGGAATGTTGGGAAGTACTCTGTCTCTAGTTCGCTTTGCTTGAGAGGGGCCGGGAACACCTCAGCAGGTCTTTTGAGCAGTATCATAGCAGACCAGCATGAATACGATCTGAATCTAGTGCCAGAAACTGGTTTATCAATCTTAAGATCCTTAGCAGAAATTCTCCAGTTCCAATCTGAATCCAGTTAAAGTGGCAATAATTAATCTTTGTACCCTAGTGGCACTGTCTACTGTAATATTAAGTAGATGTTAATGTATGAAGAAGTTTTGAAAACAAAATATAAAGATAATGGAAAAAAATAACTGTAATGCTTAATTTCCTTATTTGAAAAGGAAGTACCATTTAAAGCTTCAGAATCAGCTATTTGAAATACAATTCAACTGAATTTCACTATATCCTGTAGGTTAGATTTCCCTGTTGCTTACACACAACTTCTGTTAACTGTAACAATAGAAGTTACTTATGGAACCGCTTATACCCCTAAGCATTGTAGAGGGAAGTAGAATTAAGGCCAAATGTACCATGCCTGTTTTTCAGAATTCTTCTTGCCTAAGGAAATGAAAGAATTGTTTGCTTCCACATCTTTCGAAGCTGGTGAGAAATGATGCTAGTACATTTATTGATTCAGTTTCCTGAAATCTTTGCAGTCAAATGTCCTTGAGCCCAGGACCCTTGGAGATTCTCCTAACTGCACATTGTTAATAGTGATTTGTTTTGAGTTTCCAAAAAACAAACAAACAAACAAAAACTCCACTTTAATCATGGTTTTCTTTATCTTTTCAGGAGCTTCTAAAGGCCTTTGATGATAAAATCAATGCTTTTTTGGACAATATGTTTGGACCTCGAGGTGAGTGAGTTACCCGAGTACTTAATGTGGAAGGAACACAGTATTTTGTTATAGAAGAGGCTTATGTCACTTCCAGTGTCTTGAAAATAGTATGGTACCTAATGTGTAGAGACTTAACCTCTCTCACCTTTGACATCCTTCTCCCAGAACATCCAGAGGCCCCGCTTCTCCTGGGGTTAAAGTTCTGGGCAGAACTAGAGTGCAGTGCAATGTCTTCCTTTGGTGTCTCTCTGGCTACCAGAGTGGGTAGTAGCTTTCCTTCTAAATGTATGCTGCTCCTCTCCCGGCTGTGCTGTCCATTCAGAGTCTACCTTCCTCACATGCAGTCATAGTCTTTCTGCCCTTGCTCTCGGAGCGTTCTCTGCCCAGGCCCCTTCGGTTGAGCTTCTAAACGCTCGGTCATTCCTCTGTCACCAATCTCTATGACTACTGCAATGTGCCAGTTGGTATATACTTGGTGACTCTTTCCTTTGAACTCAGCACTGAGGGTTGTAAGTTATCCTAACTAGTCTCCCTTTCCAATCACTTATTAACTATCAGCTGGAATAATACTTGAAAAGTGTAAGTCCTAGTATGTGGTGCTCTAGCTTAACACCCAGGGCCCTTTCAGGTAAAAGCCAACTTTCTTACATGGACTACCCACCTTTGTACACCTAGCCCCAGCTCCCTCCAACACTCAGTGCTACTTCCCCTCTCATTTGAACTCTAATGTCTTTTACTTTCTCAATTATATAAAATTCTTTCATACACTGTTCCTTGAGCCTAGAATTTCTCATTATTCACCCTCTAATATACTTCTAGTATCAGCTTAAATGTTACCTTTTTCTCTAACAAAGATGTCAGGGAATTTGCCCCTCTAAAGTAGACCTCTTATTATACTCTATTTCAGTCTCTGTCTATTCCCTTCATAAACAACCTTATTGTCATTCATAGCTCTTTCTCCATGAGGACAAGAACTGTGACTGTTCTCTCCGGTGCTTATTACAGCTCCAAGAACATAGTAGGCACTATATATTTTGCAAATAAATGAATAAATTCTAACAACAGGTTTTGTTTCACTTGAGCCTTTCTGTATCACAAAACTGTGAAAAATCTGCAAATTATTTTCTCAGCACTATTGGTGGGGGGAGAGGGGATAAAGAGATTTTCTGTTTCTCAAAATCTTTGAACAGAATCACTTAGAGATTATTATACCACTCTCCAGTTTCTCTTCTAAGTGAATTACTATATAGTTTTAATTAAATGATACCCAGTGATTGTATAGAACATTAAAAAATACTTCCTCATTATCCTTGGTTCTGTTTTGCTTTTTCCGTTTCATCCTTGTAGTGACCCCTCAGGACAGGCAGGGTGGGACACCGTGTCTGCAACCTATTCAGTTAATATGTCTCTGCTCACCCCTGTAGTGGGTAGTATAAAGAGCACGATTCCTAACTTACACGTGCAGGCTTCTTGGTGACAGTGGCTTTCTACTAGTAGACACTCCCACTGGAGAGTTAAATAACAGACTCTCTGAGCCAACTTCACACTGAACTTTGCCATTAGTAAGGTCCTGGTAATCTGGAATTATGTGGCTGTTGGGATCAATTAAGGATAGTATTACATTTTACTCAGCTATGGTCATTTTTATGGAAGTTTCCTTTGTAGCAAAGAGACTGTAAGATTGGCATTTGACAACTGGATCATGACATCTGGACCATCATGAATTTTTGTCCTCTTCCTAAAGGTGGCACAAATTTATGTTGGCTGGCAGCCACCTGGTTAGCTTCTAAGTATCCCCAGGTCTTCTCTCATCTTACCTACACCATATTAGTACCATCAGAGGATGTTGTCCTGGGCGAATACCTGACACAGATGAAGAGCTGACACCTCTCAAGTCCCAAAGATAGTAATATTCCAACAAGTATTTGCTCCTTTATTTTAGTTAGATCAGTTATGTTCCTCTGTCACAATTTTGGCAAATATTTCTAGGACTATGACATAAGGAAACAAAAATTCAGGTGCTGTAATTAGGTTTGCAATATGTGTTTGACTCAATGTGCCAATTAGTGTACATTTAATTACATATTAGTGTATTTTCTCTCAGCACTACATGGATGTAAGTTGTAAATGAGACAGAATTGAAATATAAGATTTAGTCTCTGTCTCATGGAGCATATACTGTTGTTGAGAAGGAAAAAGTCGCACATCTGAAACCATTGGAGAGCCATCAAGTAAACCAAGGGTATTCTTTTTCTATGGCTGCATTCTTTTCCTATGGCTATAGACTGCATGGTTTACCACAGAGCAGTTTATTCTCTCACAGTTCTGGATGCTACAGGTTTCAAATAAAGGTGCTGGCATGGCTGTGTTTCCTCCGGAGTTCTAGGGAAGAATCTGTTCTGCCTCTAACTTCTGGGTGTTGCCAGCAATACTTGGCTTTCCATGGCTTATAGCTGTATCGCTCTAATTTCTGCTCCATCTTCAGAGTGTCCCTGAATAAAAACTTCCTCTTTTAAAGACACCAGTCACCTGGTCAGGGGCCACCCTAATTCACCGTGGCCTCGTCTTAACTTGATTACATCTGCAAAGACCTAATTTCCAAATAAGCTCACAATCACAGATGCGAGGAGTTAGTACTTGAGCATATCTTTTTAGGGACTACAATTGAAGCATAGTAGGAGGGAGGGTAGCAGTTTAGTGCAAGTTATTTAATTTTTTACCCTCTGTAGCTCAGTTACTCTCAGGTGTAAACTGGAGGTAACAGTATCACCTTGTGTCTGTTATCCTGATTATGATGATGGCATCATCAGTGTGTGTGTGTCCAAGCTCATCAAATTGTACATATTAAATATTTATAGGATTCTGTGTCTCAATTATATCTCAGTAAAGTTACTACAAATAATATCACCTATATAATAAGATGGATTGAGAGTTAAGTTAATGCATGTAAAGGGCTTTAGAACAGTGTGTGCCACAGAATTAGTGCTCAGTACATGTTAGTTATAATAGTATTATAGCCATAATAACATAAATTATGAAGTGGTGATCATTTGATGCTGATGAGGTGCTGTGGTTATGAAAGAGCAGTAGGAAGTGGCTTCCTTCAGAAGTCAGGGCCTTAGATGTGGAGATACACATTAGGAAGTGGCACATAGCACAGCCTTTTATGACCGATAATTACGAGCTAGTCTGTGAAAGGTCATGCCTGTTAGTCACCTGAAAGCTCCTTTCTTACCTTTTTATCCTTATCACAAAAGTGGAAAGTTTGCAGGATAAGTGATGGGACAGAGCTTGAAAAGACACTTTCCTTAGAAGTGGCACTCTGGAAGATGGTGGTTTAAAGAGAGGCCTGTGCACAGGGTGGGGTAAATCAGAAACTGAGACTGAGGCTGAGGGAACCACAGAGATCAAGAAAAGAGGATTATCTCTGGAGAAACCAGCTCCTTGCAACTCTTTACAGCAGTCCATTTTTATAATCCTAGGCTAAATAATTTTCTTTATTTAAACAACAACAGCAATAACAACAACAACAAAACCAATATAAAGAACAAAAATCTTATGTCCATAATTATTTTCAGGTGTTATTATATTATAGATCTATTATGTGTGTTTTATTTTTGTTAATCCTTACCAGAGGATATGTTTTTATGGATTTTAGAGAGAGAGGAAGGGAGAGGGAGTGAGAGAAACCTTGATGTGAAACTGAAACATCAATCATTTGCCTCCCCTACAAGCCCTGACCTGGAATCAAGCCTGAAACATTTTGGTGTATGGGAAGATGCTCCAAACAATTCAGCTACACTGGCCAGGGCTATTATGTATGTTTTGTTTAGGTTTTTAAATTTTCACTCTCCAGAATAAGGAACACTTGATGTACCTAGGTTCTTGCCTCCTGGCTGTTTGTACTCCTAGTCCCTGGCCAAGCTTTGGGTGCTTACTTAGCTTTATTTTCTGCTCTCAGTTCTGAATCATCACCTCCAAGGCTTTGCCTTTATTAGCTTAGCTCTCATGCTTGTCATTCTGAAATCTCATTGTGCTCTTTGGATCAGCTGAACTTAAACCACTCTTGGTTTGCTGCACAGTGATCCCTGGCAAGTTCTGGCCAGCGTGGGTTTTAGGAAGTAGGACACAGTGTCAATAAGCTTTCCCTCCTGTCTCCTCCAGGCTTCTCCCTAGGAGGCAGCAGCAAGGTATGGCGGGCTGGGCATCAGGTGTGAATTCAAATTCTGACTCTGCTGCTATTGTATGGCCTTTGGCAAATTCTTAAAGCTTTCTGAGCTGTTTCTTTACCAATAAAGTAGCATATTTAGTGAGTCAGTATAAATAAACGTAGTAATTATTTCAAAGTAGACATTCAAAAACTATTGCTTCCCACCTTTGTTAATTTTCCTGTCATTCAGTTCCTTAATGCTGCATCACCGTGTCCCCTGTTGTATGTGGTATGTACCACCAAAATGTATGTGCCAATCTATGTATAATAATAAAAGGCAAAGAGGTGTCATGACCAAAACAACCAAACAACCGGTCACCAGGAGGTACATGAAGCACTTCTTGGCCCGGCGCCCCACAGGGTGCCTCCTCACAGTGGCAAGAGGCGGGGCACCTCCTCTCATGATTTTTCACTGTGGGCCTCTAGCCTACACTAATAAAACAGTAAGATGCAAAATGATAGTACCTCCACAACATCCACCAGCCAATCAGGAGTGAGTATGCAAATTAATCCAACAAAGATGGTGGGTTGATTTGCATACGCAGGCACCACCAAGTGGCCAACGGTGGGGTGGGATGCTTGCATCACCACCATGGTGACGATGCAGGTGTTCCTCACCAACCCAGCCATTCTGGGCCTCAGAGCAGCATGGGAAGGCGGAAAGACAGCTCCAACCAGAGCAAAGGTGGTGCCAGCAGCCAGGAGAAGAAAGGCCCATTCTTGCACAAATCTTCGTTCATTAGGCCGCTAGTAAAGTATAAAAGGCTAAGTGTCCATTCATCTGACTGGTAGCTATGATGTGCACTGACCACCAGGGGGCAGGCACTCAACACAGGAGCTGCCATGATGCACATTGTCCATTTAAAAATAAATGGCACCCCAGACCTGGCATTGACAAACTAACACTTGACTTTTCCCCAAGTGGGACACAGGTCTCACCACCACCCTGGAGTGACATCCCACCAAATTGCAGCCAACACTGCCAAAACCCTATGTTGCAAAATGCAACCCACAGCCCAGCCCAGAAACGGTCACTGTGGGCACCTGGTAATGACATCACATAGCAATCCCAGCTTTTTCTCCCTAGTGAGTAGCATCCTTGGAGTTTCTTCAGCTCAGGAACACGACTTGCTTTATAGCCAGGTACAAACATTTTACAGTTTAACCAAATGTTTGTGAAGCATTTTTCTGTGCCTCATCTCATTTGATCCTCATAGAAGTCCTAGAGTGGGTAGATAGGAGACTCAATAGAATCCTATTTTCTTTTCATTAGCAAGATGCAAATAGTGATATTAAATATATCTTCTAATTAATTTCCTTTCAATGTGCATGAATCCATCCACCAGGACACTAGTACCTTATTACTGAGCAGTGTTACTCTGCAGGATTCTCACTGTCTGTGTTTCTTTTCAGATACTCGAGTCAGAGGATGGTTCATGTTGGACTCTTACCTCCCTACCTTTTCTCTTACTGTCATGTATCTGCTTTCAATATGGCTGGGTAACAAATGCATGAAAAACAGGCCTGCTCTCTCCCTGAGGAGCATCCTCACCCTGTACAACCTCGGCATCACACTTCTCTCCATGTACATGCTGGCGGAGGTAAGTGCCGGGGCATCTCTGTCCCATCACTGGGAGGCATTTAAGAGACTCTACAGCAGCGGTTCTTGACCCACAGGTTGAGAGCTGCTAGCAGGGTCACCTAAGACCATTGGAAAACACAGATATTTACATTATGATTCATTAACAGTAGCAAAATTACAGTTATGAAGTAACAATGAAAATAATTTTATGGTTGGGGGTCACCACAACATGAGGAACTGTATTAAAGGGTCGCGGCATTAGAAAGGTTAAGAACTACTGATATAGGAGAAACAGCAATTGTCAAGTTCTTGACAAACTTAGTGTTTAAGGAATATACAAATAAACAATGTAGCAAAGACACAGGACAGGAGATAATGATTCAGGATGAGGTGGGATGTGGCAGATCAAATAGGGCCATGTAAGGCATTTGACTTTTATTCTAAGATAGCTAAATGGAAAGCCACTGGAGGATTTTACTGAGGGGAACAATATGATCTCCCTTTTAAAATAGATTATTCTGGTTGCTTTGTGGAAAATGGACATGAGAGTGAGTTGTGGGGCAAGAATAGAAGCAGAGTCCAGTTCAGATGCTGGTGGCTTGGATTAAGGTGGTGGAGATGGGAAGAAGCCAGTGGATTTTAGCCGAACTTTGGAGTACTCCTCGCCTCCTGAAGGCTAAGCCTGTTTGACAGCCTGGATTTCTTCAACTCCTAGGTTGGATAGCTCCTGCACACCAACCCAGCTAGGGGGTTAGGAAAAGTTCACGGTGAGGCAGATAGAGCCTCCTGTATCTTGGCTGCTTAATTCTGCTGTTAGCTCTTAAGTTGTCAGGTAGTTCTACACAGGTGGCACAGGGATGGGGGTGGCCTGGATAAATCTAATTGAAGCAGGAAATGTCTTGGGGTTCAGAATATGGTCTGTCCTCTCCACTTCTATATTGTTAGGGTACAGTGAAGAGACTAGAGCTCCTTTCTACAGAACTGTAAACTGTAGATGATATTAATTAAACTTTCTGCACGGTGTTCAATAGCTTTCCTACTTGAAAAATGCACTAAAACACAAAAATTCCCTATACTTTTAGGTATCCCAAGATCCCTGTAGCCTGTCACTGGTTCCCACTTGAGCACCAAGTGCATAAAACTCTAGGGACTGTGGAGGGTGATTCATAATAAATAGATCCCATCAGGAAAATTCAATCCTTTTCCTTTCACTGGATCTATTTATCCTGGTAATCTGTAATTATCATGATGTTAACTGAAAAGTGCCTTGGTTGAAGGGAAAGAGGTAAGTCAGGATAGTAGAGTAAAAACAAGGATTCTAAAATATGAACTAGAGGGCCAGTGCACAGATTCTTGCAGTGGTGGGGCTCCTCAGCTTGGTCTGCGGGGACCTTTTTAATGTTCAGTTCATTAACATCCTGTCCCTCCTGCTCTGTGTATATAGTTTGACAGTTCTCTGCCTTTCCACAGTTCTGATAAGCAGCAGAGAGAAGGCTTTTGTATATAATACCTTATGTAAATGCCTTATATTTTAGAATTTTAACTTTATTCAGTAACAGTGGAAAGAAGGGAGAAAACCACTTTTGTAGAATTTTCCACAAAGAATAAAAAACCTTTTTTTTGTGTGGAAAGAACACTAGATAAGGAATTAAAAGCCCTGAATTCCTACCATTGTTCTATTTTTCTAGTTATGTAATTTTTGAAGAAATCATTTACTTATGTATTTACTGAGTATTTTTTAAGTGGTAGCCATTGAATAGGGGACTGTGGATATAAAAATAAATGAAAAAAGCATAGATTTCATGGAGCTTTTATTTTCAGCTAGGGAAAAATAGTCATTAATCAATTATAGTCACACAAATGCTTGATTATCATGTATTATCGATTAATGAAGAAGTGGCAAAAGAACCCTTCTGAGCTCTGGTTTTCATATCTGTAAAATGATACTAAATGCATACTTCATAAAATGATTGAGATGATCAATTAAGATAAATATTTATATAAAAGCCAATATAGAGTATTATTAAAATTATGGTGTAGTTTCCTCACATTTATTTGCACTTAATTTTACATTTCATTTGTGGGAATATATGACCAGGTAATTCCTTACATAAAACATTTTGTTACTCAAATGATAGCTAAATTCTTTCTTTTTAGGTTTAATTTAAAAAGAAAAAATGTTAGAAGTAAATTACATTAAGTTCTGTAAGGACTGTAACCTTTGGTATCAGTTCACAGCAAGAATTAAACCCTTTGACAATACGTGTTTAAGGATAGGATCTAAAACAAAGTCAAGTTCTGGGAAATTTTACTCAAACCTTAAGTAGATGCCAACTAGGAACATGAATGGGAAATTGTTTTTATCCAAATTCCTGTGTTGATCCCTCACATTTCTTGTTTCTTTGGCAGCTTATTCTCTCCAGCTGGGAAGGAGGCTACAACCTGCAGTGTCAGGATCTCGCCAGTGCAGGGGAAGCCGATGTCCGGGTGAGTCCTGAGGAGCAGCTCGGCCACCTGTACCTTTTCTTGCTGAAAAGAAGAGAAGGCTTCCCCTCATAGCTATGAGGATGGGGGCTTGGGTAGATGAGAAAGGCACTCCTGTTCCAATAGAAATGTTTGGTAGGAAAAATGGCCAACTGTGGGAGACAGACTGAACACATTGTGCTGTGCTCATGTAATGGGCCTCTTTCAGTGTGGAGTGGGGGGGTCTCTGCACTGTTACAGAACCTCCCCCAGGGTATGGCTACGCGAAGAGAAGAAGCCTAGGCAGCCCTTGTTTACAGTGTAGTAATTTTTTTGAGAGAAATGATATGAATACATGTGTGTATAGCTCATGTTTTTTAAACAATGGCAGAATAAACCAAAAGTGAACAAAGTGGTTTCCTTTGGGGCAGGGAACAATGAAAAGGGACCAGGATAGAAGCTGGACTTCTCTTAATGTGCACTGTCTTACATTTGACTTTGGAACACCATTAAGTGTTTTACATAATTATGAAACAAAATTAAATCTAAAAAAAAGAGCAGGGCAGCTTCCCAAAAGAAACTTGGAAATAAAATAAAATAAATGAATATACCATATATTAAGTTGGTGACATAATCAGCCAAAGAAGAATTATTTCAAGTAACATTAAAATGCATTGTTTTCACGGGGCATCACTAGTGAGATATATCTTATCAGTACTCAGTAATGTTTTATTGCTATTAATAAAAATATTGATATTGCTTTTTTGAGACTGTTATAGGTACAGAGTAGGATAAAGTAATTATACAGTAATGTTAATGTCATTACAAATAATATTTAAACATAAAAGAGAGATCAGTAAAAAATTTAAATGAAACACCATAATCAAATTGGAACTATCAGAACTAACTTGATTCTTTATAAAACAAACATGTTTTTAGCTTTCAATAGAATAGGCCTAGTCTGTGCAGTAGGATGAGCAGAGAATCCCCAGATTGTGTTCTCTAAGTACTATACTTTTCCACCAGAAGGGATAGGTTCTTAGCGAATTGGACCGCTTTTGGTTTGGGTGGGGAATGTGCATGGGAGAATGCAGGAGCTCTCATGGCAGAGAGCCAGGGAATAGCCAAGGCTGCTAGTCGACCAAAGATCCAGGCCCCGCCTGGACAGACTCCCACTGCTGAACGTGGGCAGTGTGGGTATCCAAAGGAACACTGAGTGCAGTGGATTGAAACATATTAAATTTATTTTAGAAACCACGAGCTTAGTCCTACCCGGTTTGGCTCAGTGGATAGAGCATCAGCCTGCAGACTCAAGGGTCCCAGGTTCCATTTAGGTCAAGGGCATGTACCTTAGTTGCGGACACAGTAGGGGGTGTGCAAGAGGCAGTTGATCACTGTTTCTCTCTCATCGATGTTTCTAACTCTCTGTCCCTCTCCCTTCCTTCCTCTCTGTAAAAAATCAATAAAATATATTTTAAAAAAGAAAAAGAAACCACGAGCTTAAAATGATACTAAAAAACCTTCATTGTTTTTTGAAGGTTGCAAAACACCAACTCATTGTATTTATTTTAAAAAATTAAAGGGAAAGAATCAAACGTTTTCTTGCCTTCCATGTGTGCATCTCCAAAGAGGAAGTGTTCTTCCTAAAAGAAGAGCAAAGGCATGAGGAACATGAGAATTGAAATCATCAGTTTGGAACACTTGAAGTCATGGATCCAGCAGCAGGGATGAGGAAACGATAAAACTGTTGGGTGAACGTTGAATGGAACTTCATAAGGATTGGCTTATGCTGTTAACACCTGAACTCACTGTACAGGAGTACCTCTTTTTCATGGACTTCAGAGGGGGCCGGCTGCTTCAGGATGAAGCTGAGCATCTGGCTGTCAGAGACTCATTGAAGTGGGCGATGAACACAAACTCAGAAAGAAGCATATGGCCATAGAAGTTGCTACTGACACTCTGAATGAAGAATGGAGAGCTGTGTGGTTTGAATTAGTGGTGGGAATGAAAAAACAAGGTTTCCCCTTTAAGCAGGTGTCTGTTGGCCATGTCTACTGGCTACTGAGTAAGGGGCATTCCTATTATAGTTCAAGAACTGGAGAGAGAGGGGGGGGCGAGCGCAGATCTGTTTGGAGTTTTCTTATGGATGCCAATCTGAGTTCTCAACTTGGTCATCATAAAACATGACCAAGAGAAATATTCCTGGAAAAAGATTTATTCTGGTTATTCTGACACTGCTGTGCCTCATCTCCTGAGACCCAAAAGAGCTAGCAGAATCTGCGGACGGACTTTTCAGTCTCTCTCAGGAAAATGATATCCACCAATAAGTTGTGAGAAAGAAGGTTAGAAATCTCAGATCAAAGCACCCGAGATTCAGTGTCCTGTTACTCCATGTGCCCTTCAACATAAACGTCAGCTCTGAAGAAACAGTGTACTAAGAAAAATAAGTAAGAGGCTGCGGAGTATGCTAAACTTCTGGCCAAGAGAGTGAAGGAGGTTAAAGGAAAACTCCAGGAACAGATTACCAAGATACATGGACTGCCTTCTCTGAGAGCTTCTACCTCTAAGGCAGAGTACAGTAAAAAATGGGATTTTCTAAGAGTAATAAATAAGAACAAACTTTTTTAGAAAAGAGAAAAAAAGGAAATCGTGTCCCTCTTGATGTGATAGGAAGTTCACAGAACAACTTACGAAGGAATCTTGTCCCCAAATTAAACCTGAGTCAAATCAAACTTCTTCTAAGTGCTAGTTACAGAAAATGTGGGGGATGGAAAAACAAATAACACCAGCAAAAAAACAGTCATCTAAATCCATAATAGTATTAGAATTCTCTACAACAGCTGATCTAACTTTTTTAAGAATAAAAGACATGAAAGAAAAGCAGGGATCAAGGAAAGGGAGAGTTATTGATTAGAAGAGACTTAAGAATCCATGGCAAACAAATGCAGGCTGGACCTTGTTTGGACCCTGATTTAAACAAATCCTATATAATAAAAGGGTAATATGCAAATTGACCCTAACGGCACAATGACCAGAACGACCGCTCAACCAGTCACTATGAGGCGCACTAACTACTTCTCGGTTCCCTCCCCAGGTCATCAGGCTCCGATCGCCCATAGTGAATGGGGATCTGGGGGGGGGGGGGGGAGGGCAGGGTCAGCTGCGGGCAGCTGAGGAAGATGATCCTGATTGCAGACCAGGCTTAGGGACTGTCTGCACACGAATTTCCTGTGACGGGCCTCTAGTTACTTATAAAGAGACATTTTTTAGATAGATTTGAACATGGACAAGGCTATTAGAAGATATTAAGGAAATACTAATTTTATTAGATAATGTCACTGTGGTTATGTGCAAAAAACCACACTATTAGTAGTTTTTATAGATAAAATAATACTTTGGATTTTCTTATATGCTACACTCACCCCCCCGCCCCCCCCCAAAAAAAAGTGGTGGGAAATAGAATTGATTCAACAAATTTGAAATCCTACTGAAAATGTTTGAAATTCAGTGATAGATGCCACAAATTTTATTATACTTGTTCTCCTTGTACTTCTGAATGCTTAAAAATTTCCATAATAGCCGAAACCGGTTTGGCTCAGTGGATAGAGCGTTGGTCTGTGGACTGAAAGGTCCCAGGTTCGATTCCGGTCAAGGGCATGTACTTGGTTGTGGGCACATCCCAAGTAGGGGGTGTGCAAGAGGCAGCTGATCGATGATTCTCGCTCATCGATGTTTCTAACTCTCTATCCCCCTCTCTTCCTCCCTGTAAAAAATCAATAAAATATATATTTTTTTAAATTTCCATAATAAAAAACAGTTATTAATAAGAGAGGTAGTAGAAGTCTTTTCAATTAAAATATGTACATTTTTAAAAGCATCTTCAAAGCAAAAAAGAAAGCTATATCGATATCTCTACACCCATTTTATTTCTGATATCTCATCATAGACCAGTACACTTTAAGATACCTTACAGTCCTCCAAAGGTCATTATTGCACGTATGTATTGTATGTATTTATGGTTTAATTATTTTGGATTAATATTTTGAAGATTTATCGTTACCTCAAACAATAAGAAGCCACCACATCTTATCTTCTTGAAAATAGACAGCATGTATGCTGACTTCAAAGTTCCTGTTATTTAGTGTCTCCTCTCATGTTAACATGTGAGCGCTGAGGGGCTCAGACAGAAGGGAAGTGGTGCTCACGACCTACTGCCAGTGAGGAAGAAAAGCATCTTGATTTTGAATCTTTTAAGGAAGAGGCATGGAAGGAGAAGTCGTAGACTGCTCCTGGGTAATATAATTTTAGGAGACATACATGCACATTAGAGGAATAAATAACAAGAGAAATCTAGCGTAACCAACAGTAGCAATCAATTGAGTGTGAGGCCCAGAGGAAAGGTGAGATAGTCTGTCTTCACGTGATTTGCATTCTTTTGGGAAAGGTAGATTCATAACACTGACTACACATAAAATACTTTGGGAATATAAATGAAGAAGCAGTTGGTTCAGCCTGAGAAAGGGTAGAGCTCCAGAGAAGGGTGGTTTTAAGAGGAGTATGCACTGGTTCTGTAGGTGCAGAGGAGTAGCTTGCTCAGACACGTATTTTGGAAAGATGATGCTAGAGTAGGTTGGAATGCTGGGAAGAAGGAAAGATGGAGGCGGAGACACCAGGCAGATGCTCTTTGGGTGGTCTGACATCAATGCAATGCAGTGGGGTGCAGGGTGGTCTGACAGCAATGCATGCAGTGGGTGCAGGACAAGGATACTGAGTGGGAGGGCAGCTTGGGCGCATTTTCATTGCTCACCTTTTATTTTTCCCATTTTACATTTTTTTTACAGGTAGCTAAGGTGTTGTGGTGGTACTACTTTTCCAAATTAATAGAGTTCCTGGACACGATTTTCTTTGTTTTGCGGAAAAAAACCAGTCAAATTACTTTTCTTCATGTATATCATCATGCCTCTATGTTCAACATCTGGTGGTGTGTTTTGAATTGGATACCTTGTGGGCAAAGTAAGTGCTTTTGTTAACTTTTCCAGTTCTATGTAATGGGTCTGGCAAGGCCTCTAGTGTGTCTGTTACGTTGAGCATTGCATGCAGGAGAGAGGGACGAGGGGCTGTGGCATAGCCTGCTGTGTCACACAGGGATGCACATGTTTGCCAGTGGCCCTTTGTTTCTGGTCTCTGATACTGGCAAAGTCTGAGTGTCACCTTAAATTTAAAAAATATTTTCTTTTTCATGCACCAAATGTCCAATGGCCAGAAGCACATATCCTGGCTGGAGCAGTTTTACTGCAATACCTGGGCTGAAGAAATACTAGTAAATGTGGCACCTTTCACAGTCACTACTTGGCCGTGGTATAGATTGAGTCATTTCAACTTTTAGGGCTTGTTTTTCCATTCTGAAAAAATCAAAGCCATATTGCTGACCCACCAGAGTATTGGCTTGCTTTGTTTACAAAGAACTATAATATATGTTTCACATCACACCCACTCATTCATATCTATACTAGAGACCCAGTGCATGAATTCGTGCACAGGTGGTTGCCTCCCTTGCCTCCCACAAGTGCCCCTGACCAGGGCCAGGGATGGAGCCTGCAACCAAGGTATGCACCCTTGACCAGAAATCGAACCTGCTGATGTTTCAGTCCTAGGGCCAAACTGGCCAGAGCTGAAGGCTCTCTTTTTATAATCAGAATGGCTCATCTAAGATTTAGCTAAAGCTGATACTTCTGTCATTGGCTTTAAGCTAACTTTTTTTTTCTCCCTGATTAGCTGACAGCAATAAGTTAAAGGGACAGTAAAACCTTTGCACAGCAAGAATTACTGGTTTGGTTTAGTCCTATTAGGTGACTTGCTGAATCCTGGAGTGATGGCACAGTAATCAGGGAGTTTATGAGTGTGAACTATTAGTTATTCATCTTCATGATGAGCAGGAAGGATCTCACTTGACAAAGAATGAACAATCTTACTTTCTAGAAGAGCAGTAATTCCTGTGTGGTACTTTCATAGGTTTCTTTGGACCCACTCTGAACAGTTTTATCCACATTCTTATGTATTCCTACTACGGACTGTCCGTGTTTCCGTCGATGCACAAGTATCTGTGGTGGAAGAAATACCTCACCCAAGCTCAACTGGTATGTCCTCCCTCCCTTAAGCTCTTCTCCAGGTGAAGCTCCTAAATATCCACATGGATTGGGGAAAGGTCACAGCAAACCCAGACTTCTAGAAGTGAGAGGCTTTGCCAGGTGACAAAAATGCCCATTTTCTCTAAAGACACTATGACGAAGGAAACCTTGCATGCTAGGACATCCTTTGTGTGTGTAACTAGCTTATTCCTTGCTTTGGAATATAGACAATGCTTTTAAAATTAATGTTGTTGTTAAATCATTTCAACTGCTACTTTTCCATGAGAAAAGAAATGAGCAATTAAGTGAACAATTATAGTTGCTTACTAATAAAATTTCTGAATAGCATAGTAGGCTGGGTTAGCATTTTTTTTGTTTTATTCTTACACAATTTAAGGAGTCAAAGAAGTTATCTCTAGATGTGCAGAACCTGGCAGTGGTCCTGTGCTCGGCTGGTTCCCTCACCCGTGCCCTTCCGCCTGCCCTTCCAGGTGCAGTTCGTGCTCACCATCACCCACACCATGAGTGCCGTCGTGAAACCCTGCGGCTTCCCCTTCGGGTGTCTGATCTTCCAGTCTTCCTACATGCTCACCCTAGTCATCCTCTTCCTAAACTTCTACTTCCAGGTACATTACATGGAAACGTTCAGTGGTAAAACGTAAGAGACTGTGCGCTTCTCCATTACATATTTGTTTAATTTTACTGATTAAATATGAAAGTAGCACATGTTTGTTGATAAATAACAGAGATGCCCAAAGTAAAAATGAACCCTTCATCCCTAACTCCTCTCCCAGCAAAGGAAGTCCTCCTCAGAGGATAACTTACCCGGTGTCAGCTGAGTGGGCATTCTGCTAGACATTTTTCAATGTATGTCTACAAAGTTTTATTAAATAGTATGCATTTGTATCAGACATTTGCACTTGACTACCAAAGCTGAAGTCAAAAAGTTAAACACTGTGTACAGTAAGACGGATCCAGGAAATGTATGTGAATGAAGAAAAACATGGGCTAAATGAATTTAATATTAAAAAATTGTTTCCATACCAGCTACTGTGATGTTACAGACTCACTGTTTCCTTGGAAAACATTATTTTAAGGCAAAGGAGTATGCAAAAGTCACAATGACTTTTTTTCTTGAGTGTCATTTTAGAGGGAGAGGGAGGGAGGGAGGGGGGAAGAGAGGGGGGGGGAGGGAGGGAGAGAGAGAGAGAAAGAGAGAAAAAAAGAGAGAAGCAAGCATTGATATAAAGAGAAACATCAATTGGTTGCTTCCGGGCACTTCCCAACCGGGACAGACCCGCAACCTATGTGACCTGACCAGGAATAGAACCATCAACTTTACACAGCACTGTCACCTGGTGCACAGATGACGCTCCATCCAACTGAGCTACCCAGCCAGGACAGGTGTTATTTTCTTTTTAATTAACAATTTAAAGGGAGGAGAGCTTCAAAATGTAATTTTAAAGCAACTTTGTGATACAAGAACTGATAAAGTAGTAACCGCACAGGCCTCAGGTGGTTGTAGGTTTATATTTTTTTAATATTTATTTCAGAGAGGAAGGGAAAGCGAGAGATAGAAACATCAATGATGAGAGAGAATCATTGATTGGCTGCCTCCTGCACGCCCCGTACTGGAGATTGAGCTCACTATCCGGGCAAGTGCCCTGACCAGGAATCCAGCTGTGACCGCCTGGTTTATAGGTCCACACTCAACCACTTAGACGCGCTGGCTGGGCTGGTTGAGGTTTAATTGCTCTCCTATGTGGGCTGGAGAAATAGAAAACTTCATGAAAAAAATGAGAACATTTATGTTCAAAACAGTACTTTTGAAATTATATTTAGCTATATTTTCTTCTTCTTCAGACATACATCTGATTTTTTAGTTTGCATTTGCTGAAAGTCAACCGTAGTGTTTTATACAAAGTACAACTGTGGGAACTGAACTTTGGACAGTTTTTCTGCTCTTTGTTTCTGAAAGTAGACTGGCTAGGCTTTGTCTGTTGTAAGATAAAAGTTTCCTTTGAGAATTTCTAAAGAAATAGCCATTGATAGAACCAAACAAAGCCATGGGGGTGGGGTCGGGTCAGGTCGGGTGGGGTGGGGTAAGGGGGCTGAATGTTAAAGGACAGCTAAGGGAGTCATTTTGGTGTTGAAATTTGAAGAGAAGCACAGAGCCCAACAGGGATTGCCAATGGCACTCAGAGCTTTAACTACTTGATTCAATTAATCTTAGTCTTTTAAAGTTGAGTATATTTTTTTTAATCTTAACCCTTAATACCATTGTTTTAAAAGATAAAAATGAGTTGGGATTAGATATTTTGTCAGAAGAGCAAAGATATGCCAAAACCCAAATCAAGCAAAGCCCCAGGTATTAGTACTTTAAAATAACAGTACTTTTTCACTTGAATTGTATTTTTGTTTAATTATGTCCTTAAGTCCTGGAGATATAATGTTGTGCATGGTGACTATAGTTAATAACATTGTGTTTCATATTTGTTAAGTTGCTTAGATAGTAGATCTTAAAAGCTCTCATCACAGGCCCTGGCCGATGTTCTCAGTGGTTAGAGTGTCAGCCTGAGCACCAAAAGGTCTTGATTCAATTCCTGGTCACAGGCACGTACCTCAGTTGCAGTTTCGATCAGGGTACTTGCAAAAGACAACCAATCAATGTGTCTCTCTCACCCCTTCCTCCCCTCCCTTCTCCCCCCCCCCTTCACCCTCCATCCCTCCCTTCCACTTTCTCTAAAAAGCAATGGAAAAAATATTCTCAGGTGAGGATCAAAAAAAGTATATGTTCTCATCACAAGAAAAAGTTGTGAGGTGATAGATGTGAACTAGACTTAATTGTGGCGATAATTTGACAATATATACAAATATTGAATTACGTAGCCCTATAAACTAAGATAATGTATGTTAATTATTCCTCAATTAAATATATATATATATATATATATATATATATATATATATACTTTACATGTATGCAACTAATGCAGAATAAATTAAATGCTAATCCCATAATACATAAGTACTATGCTCATAAGGTGAAAGAAATAACCTTTAATTAGAATTCATACATATGTCCTGTTTCACCCTATTTTTATTTTTAACCAAAAGCTTTTAAAAAAAAATAGATCAGTGTTTCCCAAACTTTTGACATATGTGTACCCCTTCTATAATTTTCGTAATGCTGAGCACCCCTCATTTAAAAAAAAAGGATGTATTTTAATAACAATCAAAATAATTTTTTTCTTTTTTTGGTACATACACAAAATAATAAAATTATTCATAATAAAATATAAATAAAAGTTATATTATAAATAACATTTATTTGCACACCAGACCATTTCACGCCTCACAAGACTGTCTTGACTTGACTCATGAGAACATAGAATTAGGCGCAGCTAAGCACAGTGCAGTGCATATCCCCACTGAACTCTGGTGCAACGTGTACCCCCACAAACTCTTCCGTACCCCTGGGGGTACGCGTACCACACTTTGGGAAACACTGAATAGGCTTATTTTTAGTTTTAGGTTTACAGTACTGAGCAGGTAGTACAGAATTCCCATGTACCCCCTCACCCCATCAGTTGCTCCTATTAACATTTAGTGTTGTGTTGCATTTGTTATCATTGATGAGCCAATATTGATATGTTACTAACTATAGTCCATTCCCCTCTTTGTGTTGTACATTCTATGGATTTGGACAAATGCATAAAGTCCTTTCGTGTAGAATGTAAGCCCTCTGCTTTTCGCAGCTTCACTACAGTCCCCACACTTGTTCCTGGGCCCTTCCTACGGCTGCAGCGCCGTCACGTGCTGCTCCTGCTCCCACAGCTGTTCCTGCCACTGGAGATCCAGAAGCTTTAAACTTGTCGCATTAAAACAAGACTTCTTATTACTAGTACAAAGTCCAGTACCCAAGAAAATCATACTGTTTTATACTATATACCACTTTAGAGACCTCTTATTAAAGAATCCTTTTCCTTTTTCTCTTCAAAATGTACACATCCTACAGACATACCGAAAAAAGCCAATGAAGAAAGAGACGGCCGAGTTACCAGCAGGGAAAGAAGTTAAGAATGGTTTCTCCAAAGCCTACTTCACTGCAGCTAACGGGGTGCTCAACAAGAAGGCCCAGTAACGCCGAGCAGCCGGCAGCATATATAATGGCCTGACAGATTCGCTTGCTCTTGGGCAAGGACCGAATTGAAAGTTATATATGCTTTAGCATACACTAACTTCTTTGAGTTTATAAATCATTTGTACCCAGAATGTATTAATATCTTGCTATGAGGTTAATCGGTTAATTGAGTGCTTCTGTCAGCATTGAGGTGAACTCTGCAGCCCTCCTACTGGTGCCCCCTCCACACCTGCCCCTCCCAGGAGCCCTTCCCGCTGCCTCACACACAGCCAGGAAGCAGGGCACTGTCTGCAAATAGAAAGTTAACAATTAGTTCTCATGAAAATGTTTAAAAGAAAATGTCAGTTACCTCCCAGGTACAGGGTGTGTTCGAATCTACATGAAGCAATAACTGTCAGTGCATAAAGGAATTGGTCCCTCTGTTCCTTTAGGGATCAACCCCAAAAGATGTTAAAAGAGGATTGATTATAAATGGAAATGCTAACAAAACTTTTAAGCTGTGTCCGTCAGATTCCCACAACCACTCCTAACTGTCAACATAGTGATGTGGTGATGAAACTTGAGAAAAAAATCCTCTGCCAAATCCTCATAGCTCAGGGGCTTTGAATAGTTGTTCCTCGGTTTTAATTTGGTTTCCTTGATTATTCATGTCTACCTCTCATGCTAAGTTGCCTCGATTAGGATCCAGACAGACACAGTGCTCAGAGTTCCAAAGCAGGGCTAACCTGGCTGCCTGTGCTTTCCGAACGAGGACTCGCATCCACTCTGCCCTTTTCCTGAGGAGGATGCGCCTCTGGGACATTCATGAATCAGAGCTCACAGAGCTGGGGGGAAGAGACATTGAACCCGTTTGTGAATATTGCTCCTTATCACCTGCTATCAGCCTTATGCCAGTTAAATTTTTGAAAATGGTAACTAAAAATTGGAGAATGGTAGAAAGATTTCAACACTGAGCCATGGGCTGGTAAAGAGCCAGGCCAAAAAGTGCCGATTTGGCAAACTCAGCCCTCCTTTCCCGGCTCTGTCATGCAATCTGGACCAAGAATCCGGCACAAAAGCACAGGAGTCGTTTCTGGGTAGTCCCGCCCCGCTCCTGTGTGGGACGGAGCTCACTGTCACATTGGGCCTGATGAAGATTTGTACCTGTGAAGTGTTGTTACCCCTGCACCTTCTTTTTGAGATGTTTTAGGTCATAATGTGACATCAAATGCTTAAGTGCCAGGAAGGCATTATCACCATTGCCCCAGCGCGCTCCAGTCTGTCTGGGAGTGCCTGGCTGCCCTTTTTGGCCTTTTTTTTTTTATTTTCCTGAGCTCTAGTTTTTAAATTATTTTTCCTATTTAAAAAAATAAAAACACTAGCTTTTATACTGACATTGTACCCTGACATCGTACTGACTTTTATATCTTCTCTTTCATGTGAACTACACACGTAGGATTTCGCCCATGGTGGACAGGGACTGAGCGTAGCCGAGTGTCCCTGGGAAAGGGTTGGACCTAACATTCCCTTCTCTACTTGTTGACCCACTTCTGTTGAACAGACATCTCTAGCTGATGCCCACCTGCCTTGGGTTTATTTTTCTAAATAGTTTTCTAATACTGACTTGCTCCAGGGTGCTTACTCCCACTTCCATCACATTATAACTGTGTTGTTAAAGATTTCTCCCAGAAACTCATTTTAAAACAAGGGCTAACTTCGAGTATGACTGTCACTGCACTCTCTGACCAGCACAAGTTGGACCAAGGAGAAAGCCCTTGAGCAACTGGACTCAAGTTGTTTTAGGTCTCAGACGTGGGCTAAAATCTGTTCTCAAAGGAATTCCAGGTAAAGATGAGATCCCGAGAGAAAGCAGACATGCTGGTCGTTCACTTATTCAGCTTATTATTCTACCGCAGCTGCGCTCTGGGTGCTCTTAGCTGACAAGCAAGGAGGCAGCTGCTGTCCCACGGGGACAGGCACAGGCCACGGTGCCCCTGGGCAGAGCACGAGGCCCTCTCAGATCAAAAGGAGAGCTTGGGTAATTGACACTTTCAAGCTCAGTTTAGTTGGAGGCTTCGGGATGCTTATTCCCCAGCGGTCTTTAGTCCTCGAAAAGCTTGATAAAAACTTGTAGCCTTAAACCACTCAAGGGCCAGTTAAATTATACAGAGCTATGAACTCTTAGCCACGAAAATTGAGTCATTGTGTTGCAACTTTAAAAAAACACAATGTTTACTTTTAATGTGATTTTCCTAAAAACAAAACTATTTTTAAAAATCTGTGTAATCTGTTTTTAAAAAATGGAAAAACTGTTTTTACTAAATAAATTTCCTCTTCTAGGAATGAAAACACTTATAAGCATATCTGCTAATTCACACAATTTTTAAACTAACAGAATAAAACATTTACTTAATGGAATTAAATATAGAAATTTTCTATCCTTCAAAATTATATATTGTGTTGCTTGTCATATTGGGGGGGGGGGTGTAAAGCCTCCCACTCTCATGGGAAAGGCATTGCTTATTTTTATTTTAAGGCAGAATGGCATACACTGCGATGGGCAGAGCAGCACTTTGTAAGGGACCATCTGGTTCTCTTTAATATTTCCATGTCATTCCATGATGTTTCTGGGGGCTTCCTTATTTGAAAAATAAGACTATTATCTCTTTGTTGTTTTCTTTGAAAGGTACTTATATCTTAAGAACATAGTATCATGATTGGGGTGTCCAGGGAGGCAGGAGAAGCCATTTTTCTTTGTAGATAGATAAAAAGCATTCTGTATGATTGTTGTATAATAAATTGATTTTTACACTAAAGTAAAGCATAATGTGATTTTTCTTACCTGGTTTAAATGTGTGTTTGCATGGTATTCCAAATGACCAATTTTTTAAACAATAAAGTAATATTTTAGCAATTCATTTTAGGCATTTAATTTCTCTTTCATTTCAGTAAGCAATGAACTTTTATGTGACATTACTGCCTTTATATAGTATTCATATATCAAGTTAAACTATTTCAGAAACTAGTCATTCACAAGAAAAATATAAGACCAGTTAGATAAGCAAAGGATATAAAGGTGTAACAATCCACTGCACAGAATAGCCTGGAAGGAGCACTAGGGGGTTAAGGAGACCATATCCGGCACAGACAGCACTGTATGATGCTGGAGCCCAGGGCCGGAGCTAGACAGGCAGCTCAGGAGTGGGCATGGGCTGAGACTTGGCCATGGTGGAGCTTGGGAGAGACTGAAGTCAAGGTTGTGGGCAGGATCACAGATTGGCGGTGTCAGTGCAGAGAGGAGAGTTTTGAATGTGATGTTAAGGAGAACAAGACACGCGTCCAAAAATAGTTATAAAAGATGTGTTCAAAGTCTGCTTATGAAGTTGGTTAAATTCCTGAATAGTAGCTGGGGTGGGCAGGGTATATTAAGGAAAGGCCAGTGGGAAGAGAGAGTGGATGGTGGCATTGAAGCAGGAAACTTCATGCTAACGATCTGAATGGCAGCTAGGGTATGGGAGTCAAGAGTGGACATTTGCAAGAGCCTTAACCTAAAGGGCTTTCACTCTTTTTTTTTTTAATTGGTTGATTTTAGGGGGAGGGAGAAAGCGAGAAAAACATCATTCCACTTTATGCATGCATTGGTTGCTTCTCATATGTGCCCCGACCAGAGATGGAGCCTGCAACCTTGGTGTATCAGGCAGGATGACACCAACCATCCGAGTCACCCGGCCAGGGCAGACTTTCGTTATTTTAAACAAGGTGAACCAAGTCATTAAAACTTTGTGCTTAAGAATATAAGATAAATTCTATGTCTCAATGGCAAGGCCTAATATCCATCATTGCAAATCAAAAGCTGTTTATACATGATAAATGTTCACCTAAAGAAGTTTCATAGTTTCTTTATATAAAGAAAAATTTAGTATGTGTTTTTCAGCAGGCATTCTTCAAAATCGAGTCAAATTACATTTGTGTATTTAAGGAAGATTTCCACTCCAGGACACACAAAGAAAAGAAAAAATCACTCTTCCAAGACTAATTACAGTCCCCTAAGGCCCAAGATATCCCTTGACCTTCAGTGAACGTGACTCGGTCATGGAGGGGGAAAAAGCTGTTGATTTGTATGCCCATTTTCTGTCTTAGGAAACTGCGCTGACATTGTAGTGACACCAGGAGGACAAGTAAATCTAAAACCCAGGCGCTCACTGAGCTGTTTGTACTAGGTGTCTGGTTAATAACAGCGGATTTTGTAATCAAAGAAAACATGATAATTTCAAGAGAAACATCAAAAGTGCTTTACCAGTATTAGTAAATAAGAAAAATCCATTGAGTCTACCTTGTCTAATGCTGTATATTACACTAGGGAACAGAAGTGACCCAGATGAACTGTCTGCTCTTTGAGTCGTAGCCTGGTAAAGTAGATGGAGAAACATCCTACTATATCATAAAGGCTAACATGCAATTCGACCAAACAGCAGAACGACCAGTCACTATGATGCACACTGATCACCAGGGGGCAGGTGGTCGGTGCAGAAGCTGTCCCTTGGTGGTCAGTGCGCTCCCACAGGGGAAGCACCAGTCAGCCAGCAGACGGGCTCGTGGCTGGTGAGTGCAGCAGTGGAGCCTCTCCTGCCTTCATAGCAACAGAAAGGACGTCCAACTGACATCCCCCAGGCTCCTGGACTGTGAGAGGGCACAGGCCGGGCTGAGGGACCGCCCCCCCCCCCCATAAGTGCAGGAATTTTATGCACTAGCCTCTAGTTTAGTTATAAAATAATAGAAATATTGAAAGCAGCTCACCAAGAAAACTTTCCTAAAGGAGGTAATACCTGAGCTTAGTTTTGATGAGTGAGCAATTCTCCCAATAGCCAAGGCAGAAACTTTGTTCAAGGAAATTCCAGAGGTAAACACAATTCTAATGGGAGTCGCCATTCTTTCAACAAGTATTCTTGGGTGCCTCCTTAGGGTTTGGAGCTTGGTTATAGTGGTCAACTCCTAGTGGGAAGGAACCCACCCCAGTCGGTAATGAAAGCGCTATGTATGATAACTGTTATTCAGGCCGGATTCACACGCTCACATCGTTTATATGGGGACTGAATGTGAATGCTGAGACCACTAGTTATTCCTCAGTCAGCTCATCACATCAATCTGTTTCTGGCCTGAGAAAAAAATAACAATTGAAATGACATCGTTAAGTGTGAATAATTATACTTTTGAATTATATTTTAAGTTTTTTCTCCTTGTGTTATCAAAAGACTATATTGCCCTAGGTCTTAGGGTCCAGACTCAGAGAAGCAGTGATATGCAGGGATTTGACATTGTGGTTGTGGGAGTGATCGAGTGGTCATCGTGTCTGATGTTGAAACAAGTCCACATGGGAGGCAGTTGGGAAGGGAGGATGGATATAGAGTGGGGGAGAGCAAGAGCAAATCAGAACCACAGCATGAGCCAGAGTCCATGAAGACAGGCTGAAACCCGGCAGTCTCATTGCCTCCAACCTGGTGATGAGAGTGTCCTGCAGAAGCAAGGGTCTGTGTCAGAGAGCTCCCCACACCCCTGGCCTGTGTCACAGAGCTACACACACGCCTGGCCAGGAGGGGGAGCTCAGGGACGATAAGAGAAGGGCGGAGCCTTCCCAGGCTCAGGTGCTGCCTCCCAGGATGGAGCCTGGTTGGCAGATGGGCAACAACTCAAATTCACTACAAGTGGCAGTCTCATTACTCTGCCTCCCAAATCCCCCACCGGACTCTCTGTGGCCCACCCTAAAAAGGAACACAGAGGAGCAGGGATTCTGAGAAATGGAGCTCAGCCTAGCAAAGTTGACACACCACAAAGCCACCATATTCTGTTATAATGATAAAAAAAAATGCCGGAGCCACAAAGGAAAAAAATCCAGAGGCCCAGGGGAAAACAGAAAGGCTTTGTTAGCGCTGAGGGCTGATGAAAGTCCTTGGCTCTCATTAGTCTTCCTCTGGCCACCGCGGCAGAGAGGCAGAAAGGTCTCTTTCCTGCCAGTGGGGGTGGATCTCGATGCTCTCCACATGGTCTCCACTGACACTGTGTGGACAGGAGGCCTCATTACCAACCAAGACGAAAGTCCTCGCTCTGCTCCCTCTCACACCACGCCGTTTGGGGAGGTTGATGTTGGGACGCCCATTCAGTATTTGTGTAGCTGGAAGTCCAGGCTTCTCACTCCACCTCTGCTCACATGACTAAGGAGGAGGCTACCGATAGGATCTGTGGCGTTTAGCTGGAGCAAAGTGGCTACTGAATAAACGTCTGTCTGGCCAGGCTACAGTTTTCTGTCTATGCTTTTGTTTGGGTTTTTGTTCCTGCTGTTCATGCCTGATGGTATTTCCAGGTTGCTGGCTTCTTCCACTAAGTTTGGCATATGTGAGGCAAAAAGAAAGCTGAGGAAATTCACCACTTTGTCATTTATTTTAGGGTTCTGAGTGGTCTGTCTTCTCTCCACATAAGGTAGCCTGTCTTCTCTCCAATTAGAAGTCTAGATATGTTTTGTTTTTGTTTTTACTGTGAAGTGGAAGTGAGAATAACTACAGTGTGATTCAGAATGTAATTATGGAAATTCAGGTCAGGGGATTTCTCTCTTGAATCCTTGGTTTTCAGGGAGCAGCAGAGAAGCCACTCACAGCTTGGCTCTTAGAGGATACAGTTCAAATGGAGAAGACCTGTGTGGTAGGAGGGCCATCACAGACACTAACCAGTGGCTCAGGCCAGAGCCTGCTCATCGTAACAAACATCAAAGAGATGCGGAGTGAAGTACTCGGCTCTCATTAGTCTTCCTCTGGCCACCTCGGCAGAGAGGGAGAAAGGTCTCTCTGAGTACTAGCCCTTGTGCCAGCGGCTTTGACATTATCTTCATCAGCAGGTTGGTGATTCTTAAAGTAGAGGAAAGTCAGGGACTACAGCAGGAAGCAGGAGTGGGAATAAAAGTCAGAGAGTTCTTCCACATTTCCAGTCAGCTCCTCTGAATGCCTGGTCTTTATATTAACTCCAAAACACAGAATGGGCCGATAGTACCACTGCTCTCACTCCCTGAAGAAGACAGACCTGGGGCTACGTAGGAGAAAAACAGTGCCAAGAGTCCAAGAACGCAGCTTCACAATCACCAAAGAGAAGAAAAACAGATTCAGAAGAGGAGGTTTACTGAAAACAGGGGCAGGGAAAGGAGACAGAGAGGGAGTGTGATGCATCAAGGGAGCATGCACTTACCTCTCCTCACTCATCTCTCCTCACTCATCCCTCCTCACTCACCCCTCCTCACTCACCCCTCCTCACTCACCTCTCCTCACTCACCTCTCCTCACTCACCTCTCCTCACTCATCTCTCCTCACTCGTCCCTTCCTCACTCACCCCTCCTCACTCACCCCTCCTCACTCCTCCCTCCTCACTCATCTCTCCTCACTCACCTCTCCTCACTTAACTCCCCTCACTCAGCCCTCCTCACTCGTCCCTCCTCACTCACCCCTCCTCACTCATCCCTTCCTCACTCACCCCTCCTCACTCACCCCTTCCTCACTCACCCCTCCTCACTCACCCCTCCTCACTCACCCCTCCTCACTCACCTCTCCTCACTCATCCCTCCTCACTCATCTCTCCTCATACACCTCTCTTCACTCATCTTTCCTCTCATCCCTCCTCACTCACTTCTTCTTACTCACCTCTCCTCACTCATCCCTCCTCACTCATCCCTCCTCACTCATTTCTCCTCTCTCTGCTGCTTGGAGGGGGGCCCTGTGGACAGCGGGGCCTAAGAGCCCGGTGCCTATCTATGGGATCATCCTGGGCCCACTCCACAGACTCTGCAAGACCCCAGACTGAGCGGCCGCGCTGCTTCTTGGCTGCAAAGTGGGACGTGGAAGTGGGGAGGTTCTCGCCCAGGAGCTGCTGTGTGGCGCCCTCTCTCCTTGCACATGGCCTTGGGCCTTCAGTTGGTGGCCCGGCTGTCTTACCATTCACATGGCGGGCACTTCCCAATGGCCTTTATTCCTAACGGTTTCTTTGTTCACACTTGCTCCCTCCCAGTCCGTCCTCCCCACAGCAGCCAGGGCGATGAGTTTACTACACAAACTGGCAGTGTCCTTCCCCCTCTTAAGGCTTCTCTCTGCTGAGAACAAATTCCAGGCTCCTTGCAGAGACCCACAGGACCACACCCGAACCGGCCCCTGCCGACCCTCCCAGACTCACCCGCACCCTTCTTCCCGTGCTCTGCTCCACACTGAGCGAGGGTGTTCCCCGCCCTGGTTCCTCCCTGTCTCAGCCATGTCCTCAGCGAGTCCCTCTGTCTGTCCCAACTTCCCCGGGGCTTGGAGCTCAGATGCCACTTCCTCAGTAGCCTTCCTCTGACCTTCCTGCACTTTCCCAGGCTTTTCTGTCTCGATTTATTGTGGGCACTGTCCCGGGATTCAAAAGGCGGCTTTAGGTCTGCTTGACAGCTGGACTCGGGGCCCTGCCTGCAGGCCCTGTGATAGACAGGCTTAGTGACAGCCCACGAGGGGACATTCTGAAATCCACTCCCATTTCCCGATCTGAAATCCCCGCAGCCTGGGAGGAAGAGAAACGCCATCCCTAGGTCGGGGGACCAACCCTCCTCGTGTGCCTGGGACTGAGGGGTCTCACTCATGTGGGACCTTTACAACTAAAACTGGGAAAGACCCAGGAAAACTGAGACAAGTTGGTTACCCTATGACCCCAGACATCTGGAGAAGGTGCATCAGTTGGCCTGAAATCCAAGTGAATCACTTTTGCCCACTTGGTTCTATCTATCATCTATCTATCTATCTATCTATCTATCTATCTATCTATCATCTATCTATTTATCTATCTATCATCTATCTATTTATCTATCTATCATCTACCATCTACCTATTTTAGCTTTGCCCAGGTCATAGGAGTTAGGCACTGAAGAAGAATACCTTCTTTCGCAATGCCTTGTATTGTAGTACCTTGTACAAATTTATGTAAGAGGCTTCGATAGGAAAACACCTTGCAGTAAACACACACACATACAACCTGAAAGCAGATGTGCCATCCATCCTGAACACTGACTATGGCTCTGGCCCAGCCCTTTGCACAGTATCTGTCATATGAGTTTGATAAATGTTTGATAAACTCTTGAACCAAATGTAACCGAATACATTATTGGATCACATCCAAAACCTCAGGGGCAGACGATCTGGAGAAACTGGGCTGTTCCAGAAATTCCTCACAGCAGGAAACAGAGAAAGACTTCATAATAATCATTCATTACTTCTGTGACCAAATTGATCCTTCAACTGAGGATGGCCTGCCACCTGGTGGTAACTCTTAGCATCACCCCTGGAAACCCACAATTCCTGGGGTGGGTGAATTTAATGGGTAAGGGCTGGGAGAAAAGTCTGCTATAGCTATATTTCTAACCACTAGTATAGAGAAACCTGACAAGAAAATATTAAATATTTTGTGAATTATTTTATATGAGAAATCTCATAATGCGGTAAACAAAAGGAAAAAGGAAAAACTGTGAAGTGCTTACTGGAACCAGGTACTCTATATAAATTATTTCCCCTCCAATAAACTTGTAATATGGATAGTATTACATCTATTTTACAGATGACAAAACAATAATAAGAGAGGTTAAGACATTTTTCTGACATCCAACAAGAAAATAAAAGGGTCTGATGCATTTTTTTCTGGCTCAAAAGCATGAACTCAGACTGTTATATAGCATTTTGCCAAACATTTACCAAATCACTTTTAAAAATTAACTTTATTGCAGTGTAGTTTGCATACAATATAACTGTATGTTTTTAAGATTTTAATAGGAAGTTACAAACATTTAACATCTTACACAACTGCAGTATAATGTCAAAACCAGGAAATTAGTATTGGAACAGTGTCGGTGTATACTCTTCATCACATGTTTAAATTCGTGTGACCACTACTACAATCAAGAGGCAGAAGTGGTCCATCGCCACAAAGACCCCCTTTATAGCCACACTGCTCTGTGTTGGTCTCAGCCCATGGACAGTGATGCTGTGAGCTGGAAATGCCTGGGGCACTCCCTGGGGCCTGTACTACTGGTGTGAACCCCAGACATTTCTCCTCTCAGAGCCAGTGTTGTTGCTGAACTGGCCCTGTGGTTATTGTCTATACTAATGAAAGGGTAATACGCAAATTGGTCATGATGCCCTCACAGTAACAATCGAACAGCAGGCTGCATGGGGCAACCAGGTCAGCAGGAGGGTTAGTGAGGGATGACCCAACGACTGAATAGCAGGTGCGTGGAGTGACCAGGCCAGCAGGGGTGCAGTTAGGGGTGACCAGGCTGGCAGACAGAGACAGTTAGAGGCAATCAGGCAGGCAGGCAGGTGAGCAGTTAGGAGCCAGTGGTCCCAGATTGTGAGAGGGATGTCCTGGATTGGAGAGGGTACAGGAGAACCCCCCCCCCAAGCATAAATGTCATGCACTAGGCCTCTAGTTGTGATTATAAGACACCACAGTTCAGCAACAATCATCAGGAAACTGAAAAGACAAGGCTTATTACTCACTAACCCTAGCAGCTACAAAACACACACAGGGGCACACAGTGAAGTCACGGGGAGGGAGGGAAAGAGGAAGGGAGAGAGAGAATGGACCTGAGGTTCTGCCTTAATTTTGGTTGAGGGTGTGATGCCTAGGTTTTCTCAGGTTCACTCTTTCAGGAATTAATGGGACAAAAGGGAAAAGCAGGGCCACTCAAGTGGTCATTATTTAGGTCAACCAGGGCTTTCCACAAGGGGAACTTCATGACGGGGAAACGCTTCATTTAGTTGTGTAGCTGGCAATGTGCTTATTCCAAATTTGAAGTGAATGCCTTAGCAACAAGAAACTTAATGTCAGCCACTAACATTAAAATTTAAAAAATTAATTGTTAGGTACTTATGCACACCCACACCTGTCTCTTCCACTATTCCCAAACACGGTGACCATTCATCTGTTCTCCATCTCTGCAGTGTTATTGGACAGTGTTATATAATTGGAATCATACGGTATATGGTCTTTTGAGATTGCCTTTTATTTCACTCAGTATAATGCTCTGAGGTCCATCATTTTGCTGTATGCATCAATAGTTTATTCTTTTTTATTGATGAGTCAAGTTCCATGGAATGGATATACCATAATTTGTTTAATCATTTACCCATTGAAGGACGTCTTAGTTGTTTCCAGTTTTCATTTTTACAAGTAAAGCTTTTACAAACATTTACACAAAGTTTTGTGTGGAAATAAGTTTCCATTTTCTGGATCATACTGTAGTTGCATGTTTAGTTTTTAACTAAAATAGTTTGCCAAAATACTTTCCAGAGTGGTATGCCTTCCACCCGTGTCCTGACAGGGACTGGGGGATCAAACCTGCAACCCAGATACCTGCCCTTAACCGGGAATCAAACTTATGACCCTTTATTGTGCAGGTCAACACTCTAACCACGTGGCACACCCGTCAGGTCAGAAGTGTGGCTTTAGATGCATTCATTCAGCCCTGTGGGCTGCAGGGGGGAGGGAGCGAGGAGATGAGAAGACCATCTGTTTCTGCTTCCTTGGAGATGAAAGGCAACGACTAGGGGTCCTGTCCAGGTGTGCACTCCCACTCATCTCTCCCACCCCAAGTCCCCGCACCAGTCAATTCAGGGGGTGAAATAACATAACCACGCCATGAAAATTAGAGCACGATGCTTAATGGGGTTCAGAGTGTTATAGAATGATGTATTTGGGAAATAACTCTCGATTCCTACCTGACAATATAGAGGGTTTGTGTGTGTGGATGAAGGCACACCTCAGATAGGCTTTTAAAGTATTTAAAAAGTGCTTCCTGGATCAGCAAAGGAATACTGCCTCCTTACATGAATGTATGCCCCAAACTAAAAACTACAATGTAGCTCCTGGTTGAGAGAGAGCATAGGCGGATGGATAGATGATTGATAGATTGACTGATGTGAGGAGCTTTAGAAATATCAGGTCACCATCACTTTACAACAAGGAAGTTGGTGATTTGGGGTAAGTACTGAGAAAAGTGAATTCCGAGTTCTCTTCCCCCTGACTACCCATGTGTTTTCTCTCAGAGCCTTAGTTTTCTACTCGTGAATTTATTTGCGATGTCCTCATGAGGTTTAAGAAATGGCTATTTTATCTTTGGCCAATTGACAACCCCGATTAGAACAATTAATTCAACTTGCAAGGCAGATCTTATTTCACATAGATAAGAACTTTCAATCATGTCCACCACAGGAGTTATTGCACATCCAGCTCAGTGATGTCCATGTTCATGTTTCTTTTTAAATATATATATTTTATTGATTTTTTTACAGAGAGGAAGGGAGAGATATATAGAGCTAGAAATGTTGATGAGAGATAAACATCGACCAGCTGCCTCCTGCACACCCACCACCAGGGATGTGCGCTCAACCAAGGTACATGCCCTTGACCAGAATCAAACCTGGGACCTTTCAGTCCGCAGACCAAGGTTATACCACTGAGCCAAACCAGTTTCGGCCATGTTCATGTTTCAAAGATTCATCTGCAAACCAAATGACATTGATATTGTCAATAGGAGTTTCCTGTAAGCCATTCATAGGAACAACAGGGTGGTCAGTAAGCAAAACACGACTGTGGATGTCTTCATCCTGCAAAGAAGGAAGCAAAGTTGACTGTTAGATCGAGTTAAAGTAGTATTAGGTGCAGAAGGCAAGAGCCAATTGACAGAAGTGTTGAGTGTGATGAGAATTCAGTGGAGATTCAATAGAATGAGGAGCATAAAGAAGAGCCCACACCAACTTGTTTGTTTGTTTACACAACATGGCTGCTGTAGACATGTCTGTCTTACAGGGAAGAAGCCCTTTGGCTGCTGCTGAGTCTAATTGTTGACTGACCATAATATCCTATCTAATAAAAGGGTAATATGCAAATTAACCATCACTCCATCACAAATATGGCAGTTCCCATAGCCACAAGATGGCGGCACCCAGTCCTCTCAGCCCCACCAGAGTTGCCCAGTGGGGGGGGGGCTATGGAGGAGGAGGCAGCCGCTGAGAGTGGGCAGTGTAAGCGACCTGGTGGAATGCTTGCTTCATCGCCATGGCCGTGGCGGGAGAGCCTCCCGGCCAGGCTGGTACAGACGGGAGGAGCAGCCCTGCAGGGCACCTGGCAGGTCTCACAGCCCTTGACAAGCCAAGGACTGGATGAATCATGGAGCCCAAGTACAGCCGCCAGTGCTGCCAGGCGATCGCCTTGTCAGTGCATTTGGAGAGCGGGGTCTACGGCACAGCCCTCCTCTAAGTCTCATGCTAATAAAGAGGCTGGAGGCCCAGGTGACACAGTTCAGAAACCACACATGCAGGGGAAAGCCCGCACTGCCCGCTGCCTCACGATCGCCTTTTGGGGAGGACCCTACCTTTCACGGCCACCCGGCTTCTCTTCCCACTGGGGAAGGTCACATGCTCGCCTGCCTGGAGTGGGAGCTCTAGGGAGCACCCAGTGTGTAGAGGGCCTCTCGCTCCTGCTTTCCCTGCCGCTGTGTGCCATGGGAAAGGCCAGCCTCTGGGCGGCTCTGCCTGCCCACACTGAGATTAATAAGACATCAGCCCCGGGCCTGCACAGCTCATCGCTGTGGCCCCCTGTGAACGACCAGCATGCCTGACATGCGGGGAGGTCAGGGGTCAAAAGGACCCACACGAAACAACTGCGGTGAAGGAACCAGCCTCCTGTCAGCAGGTGGCACGACAGAGGTGGGACACGACCTAGAAATGTACTGCGATAGGCTTGGGAAGTTACAGTCTAGAGCCAGTCTCCTGCCAGTCATGCTCCTGAGGTGCCGCTGCCAACTCTCTTGATTTCGTGTGTCCTTTACATAGATATTTACATTATGATTCATTAACAGTAGCAAAATTACAGTTATGAAGTAGCAATGAAAATAATTTTATGGTTGGGTCACCATAACATGAGGAACTGTATTAAAGGGCCGCGGCATTAGGAAGGTAGAGAAACACTGCACTAGACAGATCTGCTATCTCCAGGCCTGGCAGCGAGGCCGTATGTAGTGGGTGTCCTGTGGGACCCAGTGGCATGTTCTCCCTGGTCACCTGAGCAAGTGCCCCAGGGGTATCCCTTGTGTGTACCCCCTTTTTATTTATTTTTATTTTGGAAAGATAGAGATAGAAACATCAATGATGGAAGAAAATCATTGATTGGCTGCCTCCTGCAAACCTCCACCCTGGGGATCAAGCCTGCAACCTGGGCATGTGCCTTTGGTTGGAATCGAACCTAGGACCCTTCAGTCCACAGGCTGACACTCTACCCACTTAGCTAAACCAGCCAGGGCTGCCCCCTTTTTAGTTGAGTCTTGTTGTTGGAACATCAGCAGATGGGTCTGACCCTCAGGCTGACTCATTTTGAGAACTGCCTACAACCAACAGTATATGAGCTTCTGTGCAGGTGCTGACCCACGGATCAGGATTCGCCCGTCGCTTTTGGTATGTGGCTTATGGAGCTAATTGGGTGGTGCTCTGCTTTGGTCTAAAGCCAGCCACAAGGTGTGTTGGTTTGGGGCTGCTTGGGAGCCTGGGGCAGGCCTGGGGCAGCAGCTGCCTGTGACTGACGTGCGGCCACTTGGTAGGAGCTACAAAGTGACCCGTGGTTGGTAACTGCTTGTTCTGGGCGGGGATGCATGGGAGAGAGGTCATGCTGTAACCACGGCCACTTCCACCAACACTGGACCTGGGGTGGGGGGGTGAGCAAAAGCCACAGGCCCTCCGGGACCTGCCGTTGCCTGCCAACTCCCTTTAAGGCTCAGCCATTGAAGGATCCTTGGGGTATGCAAGTTGAGTAAGGCAGGGTCCCAGGGAGTCACCAGGGTGGGATGAGGGTTGTTCATCAGCTTAATGTTTAGATTTGGCACCAGTGCTGAGACTGCAGTCCCTCCGCACAAGTCTCAGGGCACACCGAGGCCCCTGCCACGTGCCTCAGGCCTGTGGATTTTTGCAGTGTGTCAGGGTCTCAGGGAGTCATCCAGATGGCGCTAGTGAGGTTCACCGGGCTACTGTAGATTCCGATCTGTCTGTGTGGGGGGAGGGCTCAACGTGAGCAATGGCAGATATCTCTCCAGTCCTTACCCTGAAGCCACACAACTCAGTTTCTCTATATATGTCTCTGGTGCCCCCTGAGTTGCTGAATGCAGGGTGAGTGCCTGTAAGCTAGAGTCTGTTCGAGCATCCTTTAAGAGGATGCCTGGGGTTTTGTTTTTAGCACCCTCCATCCCACCTGGACAGATGGAATCCCCAACTGGTTTTCACAGCCAGATGTTTTGGGGACTCTCTTCCCGGCACTGGTGTTCCAGGCTAGGGAGGGGAACTGAGACCCCTGGCTCTTGCAGGGGACCTTTGCAGCTGAGATAGCCTTCTGTTCTCTCAAATGCCGTGTGTGGAAGTGGGGCCAGCCCATTTTGAGTCTCCACCCCTTTTAATATTCTTGATGTGACTTCTTTACTTTATAATCTTAGTTATAGGACTTCTGTGCAGCTAGTCTGCAGATAGTTCTCTAGGTTGACTGCTCTATAATTTAATTGTAATTTTTATGTGGTCATGGCAGGCAGTGAATACAATATCCATCTTCACTCAGCCATCTTTACCAGAACTCCCTGAAATAACTTTTTTGTCTGTAAGAAAAAAAAGCCTTTTCAATATAGATGCTGAATTTTCACATAATTTTAATTATTGTTTTTAAATTTATTGAGTCTTTATTTTTATCTCATTATTTAACAAATTCTTGCCTATTAAAGTCACATTGCATAGAATAGAGAGATGTATAGAAGCAATCCTCCCACATAATATATATTAATATCATGTACAACGTATATACTTATATTTTCAAATTATATATTTTATATCTGTATATTTATATGTCTATATTTATTTATGATGTTTCTGAACATCAATGGTGAGAAAGAATCATTGATTGGCTGCCTCTTGCATGCCTCACACTGGGGATCAAATCCACAACCCGGGCATGTGCCCTGACTGGGAATCGAACTAAGAACTGCTGGTTCATAGGAAGATGCTCAACGACTGAGCCATGCCAGCCGGAATATCTATATATTTATATAGATATCTAGAAAACACAAATGCACCATCCACTGGCAGGACTAATCCCAAGCCTCAATGTTTCCTTCGTGTAATGGACCTGGTTGGATTTAATTACAGAGCCATGGCTCAGAGTGCCCGATGGTCATTACCACTGCTGCTACTAAATGCATCACTTACATCTCCTTCTGGTTTTCAATATGGTAAGGTGTTCTTCCCACCTTTTTTTCTTACAGCACTGAGCAGTGCCCCTCAATATCAGGTATAATACAGAGGGAGTCAGAGGCAGGCTGGACTGTGCTGCCCCTATGTGTTCAGCTAAGAACTGTAGAAGAAGGAATGGTCTGTCCAGAGGAAGCTAAGGAGTTCCAGGAAGCCTGCACTAATGTTGCTTCTTTTTGAGACCAAGGACAGAGTATTATATCACCACTGTCAGCTACTTAGAGACTTTGTTAAAAGTCTGAAGAAAGTTGGAAATTCTCTCACTCTGCTTTAAGGGAGGGCAGGGTACCTCAGGCTGATTGACTGGTTGAAGATTCCATTTCTGGGAGAACCAAAACTGTCATCAAGTCTCGGGTTGGTGACCTCAGGGTTAGCACATATGATTCCAATATGGGCCTATTGTCTAATAGTTAACAGTCCCTACATTCTACCAGTCCCTACACCCTCAGGACCTTCTAGACACTAACAAGAATTTTTATTTTTATTTTTTTATTTTTTATTTTTATTAAATTATCTGTGTACATATAATTACCATTGCCCCTCCCCCCTCCTGTGCATGCCCTCCCTCCCCAGAGTTTTGTGTCCATTGGTTGTACATGCATACATGTCCTTCAGTTGATCTCTTATCTCCCCCATATCTCCCTACCCTCCCCGCTGTAATTTGACAGTCTGCTTATTGCTTTACTGTCTCTATATCTATCTTTCGGTTCATCAGTTTATAATGTTCTTTATTATCCATAAATGAGTGAGGTCATGTAACAATAATTTTTAAACTGCCTTATGACATGTAGACACAGCCCTTGGGATAGACCATGTGTTCCCACTGTTTTTCAAACATTAATTCTTTCACACTTTCCAGGACCTCAGAGAGGATATGTTTTTATAATTGCCATGTGTCAAATGGCGTACTAAGGCAAAACAACATGCTCTTACACCTGTAAAGTACAATATTAACACCTCACAACTTCTGTGGACCGGGCATCTGGACATGGTTGGGCTGGCTGCCTCTGCCCCCAAGGTCTCTGTGAAGCAGGAAGTATGTTTTCCCTGAGGCTGGACTAGGCACAGATTCCCCCCCAAGGTCACTCGCCTGGTTTGTGTCAGGATGCACGTTACACTGAGGAGAGTGCTAGCTCCTGCCTGTTGGCCTGGGCACTCCCTCACTTCTCTCCAATGAGGTCTCTGCATAGGGCAGCTCAAAACACAGGTGCGTGCTCTCCTACTTCCACGGATAAGACAGACAGACAGACGGGCAAACAAACACAGATATATGCAGAGAAAATGAAGTAGAGGCTTAGAGGAAGGAAGGAAACTCAAGAATGACAGAGGAGTGACAGGACATGACACCCCATTACCTGGGCTGTATTCTCAGCTGTTCAGATCCAGCCAGTTCCTAAGCACTCAGTGGACACACAGGATGTTCCCACCAGGAGGCAGGAATCACTAGAAGCCACTGTGAAGGCTCCCGCCACATGGACTGACATGAGGCACTGATTCTAAGTTTAACAAGAAACTACCGGGAAGTTTTAGGTCAGTAAATGACAATATTTGAATTTTCTGTCATTTTAACCCCTTCCAAGTGCAGACATAAGGCCAAGATAGGCAGTGACTTCCCCAAGATTACACACTGCACAACCCACCCCCCCAACCCCCGCCCAGCCTGGCATGTTTAGGTTGATGTTCCATGCTACAACCCACCCCTTCTTGTAATGCTTCCACTTCTATGTTTATGTATCAGATTCATGGGACACTAGCCCACAGGCTGTGACAGAGGCATTATCTCATCCACACCTGAAGAGGCCCTTAGGAAATGGTGTCTAGCATCACTCTCATTGTGCAGGTAGGGAGACTGGGGCAGCCCTGGGAGGCACAAAGGCTTCCCCAGGGCACAGAACTCATAAAAAAAAGTAGATGTGACCTCAGCTTTCTCCTCCAAGCTGGGGACCTGGGACAAGCCCAGGGAACTGTGGGAAGGGCTGTGTTAGGTATTGGTGTACAGGTGTGGAGGTGACATGGGCCAGGAAGGGTAACGGTCAACAGCCCAGAGGGGGCTTTCGGTCGCTCTGATTGGAGGAAGGGTCCCAGGTCATGGAACCTTGAAAGGGCGACCTCACTTCCTCGGTGACAGAATCCCAACAGAAAAGAGAAGTCTAGTTCACTTGACTGCAGACAGTCAGGAGAGGAGGATGTTTCTCTGTTGCTTCCCGACTTTGTGCCGAGGCTCTGGGCAAAAGAAAGCCCAGAAGGAGAGATATTTCTGTTGCTGCAGAGTCTGGCGCAAGTGCCACCACAGACACCTCTCGCCCTCTGGCAGGAGGCGATCTCAGGTAACCAAGGGCTGGCCCGTCCAGGTCAGGCCCCAACTGGGATCCCACCAGGCCAGCCCCAGCCCCTGACCCCTCATCCTACACACCTGTGCTGGGCCTGGTGAGGGAAAGTGGAGGATGAAGGGCCCTCATCCTGGCAGGAGCTGGTTGTTGGCGGTTAGAAGCCTGGTGGGTGTTATGTTCATACCCAACTCATGGCTGGTGGGATGGAAATGTGAGCGCTGTGTACCAAACACCTCACACATTTGTTAATCTTGAGCCCACAAGGTGTCATCTCATGCCTTCCCTGGCTGGAGGTCTTTGCAGATGCCCCTCTGTGCCTGATCTGGGGAGCAGAATTTGTGGTGGGCACATGCCTGAGCTGGCAATGCCCAGGCAGGCCACTGATGCCTCCTGGCCCGGCACTGGGCTCTGTCTTTATAGAGCTCCAACGAGGATGTTGTAGAGGAGCTGGTTGAGGCATTCACTTATGCCGTCAACCAGTACAAAGAACAAGAATGCCAGGCCAGGAACACCATACAGTGCCAGGCTGAGGTGAGAGCTGTCCCACATACAGGACCGGAGATGACTGGGGTGGGACCAGAACCCAGACTCAAATCTGGGGACCACTCCCAAAGACATCTGTCCCTCTAATACTCCCGTCCAGGTTCCTGGTAGGGTAGGAATATAGTCTTCACGTATTTGTTGAAATGGTAGAGAAAAAAATTCATGCTGTCTTTGCATTTGGCTCATTATGATTGTCTAACTACCTGCCCCAGGTATCCTGTGGAGCAGTCAACTCGACTGTCTTTGAACAACTTTTCCAACCCTTACACAACATCACACTTGATAGGGTGGTTTGTACAAAAATACAAGAAAGGAAAAAGAAAGAAGCATGGGGAGGAATGAAGATATAGGACACATTTCTCTGCAACCTGTCACCTCACAGAGCACGGCAAAGCATTGTGGGCCAGCCAGGTCAGGAGCTGTGGCCTTATCCACCAGCATTTTGGTGGTGTTGGACCTTGAAATTATTTTTTTAAAGATATTTTATTGATTTTTTTGTTTGTTTTTGTTTGTTTGTTTGTTTGTTTGTTTTTTACAGAGAGGAAAGGAGAGAGATATAGAGCTAGAAACGTCGATGAGAGAGAAAAACATCGACCAGCTGCCTCTTGCACACCCCCTACTGGGGATGTGCCTGCAACCAATGTACACGCTCTTGACCAGAATCAAACCTGGGACCTTTCAGTCCGCAGACTGACACTCTATCCACTGAACCAAACCGGTTTCGGCGAGGACCTTGAAATGATTTAATCCTTTTGTCAGTTCAACAGGGCTGCTGGGAACATCCTCACTGTGTCCTAACAGAATGTATTACCGTATTTGCCGGCGTATAAGACGACCCCCTAACATTTCCACTAAAAATACAGAGTTTGTTATATACTCGCCGTATAAGACTACCCCCCACTTGGAGGCATATTTTTCAGGGCCAAAAAATCGTCTTATATGCCAGCAAATACAGTAGTTTGCTAGGTCTGCCATAACAGGGGACCAAAGATGGAAGGTTCCAGATGCCTACTGGCTCAGTATCCAGCTCTGTTTTTGCAGAACTCCAATGAGGACATCATTGAGGAAGTGGTCCACGGGCCCCACTATACCATCTGCCTGGTTAGGGTGCAGGTGCACCAGGCCAACAACAGCAGCCAGTGCTGGTCTGAGGTGAGAATTGATCTGTGGAGGGGTGGGGGGAGGTTTCTCCACATCCAGGAACCAAAGATGACCAGGGAGGATCAAGAACCCAGACTCAAATCTGGGGGCTCCCCTGAGGCCCTCCCAAGGTGTTCCCACTAGAGTGTCCACAAGATCATGCATAAAGGATTCTGGACCTCCACTTCTCCTTCCAACTACATGGTAGGAGAGAGAATCTCTCCTCACATAGTTTAGAAATATTAGGGAAGAAAAGTATGTTGTTTCACTTCACAGTAGAAGACGAGCACATTTGCATGCTGCTCTTTTGGTGGTTTGAATTAATTATCTGACCTTGCTATCCTGTGGAGTAGTCAGCACAACTGTCTTTAGAGATGTTCTCAGAGCCTTACACATCACACTTGATTGGGTGGTGTGAACAAAAACTAGATACACTTCTGTGCAATTTGTCATCTCTCAGAGCACAGCAAACCATTGTAGGCTGGCCAAGTCAGGAGCCGTGACCTTCTGCATCTCCATATCACCTCAGAAAGGACATAGTTTTCCTCAGAGATTCAGCCTTTCAGTGCTGTTGGAACTTATGAACAGTTCTGCTGCTAGTTCAGCAGGGCTGCCAGGAACATCCTCATTGAGTCCTAACAGACTGTCTGAGTTGTCAGGGCTGCTATAAGATAGAACCGCAGATTGGGTGGAGGGTTCCTAATCCCTACTGGCCCCGGCCGGGCTCTGTCTCTGCAGAGCCCCAAAGAGGACATTTTGGAAGAGCTCATCGGTGGGTTCAACTCTTCTACCTCCCTAGACAAGGGGAAGGTGTGTCAGGCCACGGACACCATCCAGTGTAAGACTGAGGTAAGAGCTAGCCCAGGGGTGGTTGAGGGAAAGGAGTGTGTCCTCTCACCCACCACCCTGAGATGACCTAGCAGTGCTCTAAACCCAGACTCCAATCAGAGGACTTCCCAGGGAAGGGTGTACACATGTAACATTTTAAGAGCTGCAGCCTGATTACAAATGGAAAAGGCTGAGCAGTGATGTTGCCAACATCAGTTTTGTGTTGATGGCCGCTGACTAGCACCCAATCTGGCCCAGGTATCTTTCACTTATTTAAATATTTACCAAACTATGACCAGGTTGTTCAAGGCAATCACAGTGTTCCTTGACTGGCAATTGCCTCATGGGTACTTTGACTCACCCATCAACTTTCTACTAGCCACATGGATTAGCTACCTCCTGAGTCATGTGCTCACACTCCAACTTTCTCCAGTCTGGATTCATCAAGCCTTTGCCCCTTCCCTGAATCTGCGATCTCCATAATGAGAGTCCAAAAATGTCCTTTAATGAAAAAGGAAGAAACTTCAGTGTCATTTTGGGAGACAATGGTTTTCACAGGCTGGGTCTATCCTGTAACCTGTCCTCCAACTTGGAGGAGATGAGGTTCCCAAGGCCCTTTCCATCCAGGTCAGGAGAAGAGAAGTCTCAGGCAGCTAAGAGGGAATGTCATGCAGTCCTAGCTTGGGAAAGTTCTCAGTTCTGACCAGCATGCCCTGATGCTGCCATTTGGCATCCCCAAGCCTCTGGGTTCTCACCTCTATATAACGGAGATGTTTCTAGAGAACTCATTGGAATAATGGTCTTTATTCGTAAAGACTATTCATACAAGGAGCTCTGTTGCTCCTCAGCTAAAACAACACGCCTAGAAGGTAACAATTGTATAAATATCCCTGTCCACCAAACTTAAGTGGTACCTTTAAAACCTAGAACCTGGTTCAGGATGGCCACTCCTGTCCTTTCTTGCACACGTCCCTAGGGGTCTGAGAGTTCCTGCCTAAGCTCCAGACCTCATCCTCCTCATGATTCATAGGGATGCCACTGACGGATCCCTCCTTGTCCCACCCAGTGTGCAGCTGAGTTAGCACGTAACCTGACTGAGGCTAACAGGATGCGGGCCCTACAGGAAGGCACACTGAGGAAGGTGGCAGCATCCATGGTACCAGCTCTCCCGGGTAGAAACATCTCCCGCACTGCCACGTTTATATCCACCCACCCAGCCTTATCCAGAGCCCAAGAGTTCCTGGACCTGCTGTTTACTAGGTGAGCACACTCCCGCTTCTTGGGCAGAGTGGTGATTCTGAGCACTGCTGGCTGTGTGTCTTACAAAGGTCATCACATTTCTGTGAGCCTCAATTTGTTCTTCTGAAAAATGAGGTAGTGGGTAGAGGATAAACCTCATAAGGTTCTTGCAGAGACTACTGTAGGGATGAGCCATGGCAGGTTCTAACCTGCTGCCTGGCTCTGCTGAAAGGGCTGCTGGGTGGGCTATGGTTGTTCATGGCTATTATTTCTCTGTCCCCCGTGAAAAGTCATCTGCCTGACCAATCAGTGGCCTGTGGCATTTCTGGTTTTTTATTTTATTTTATTCTGTTAGTTTTTATGTTTTCCTTGGCCTGTGGCATTTCTGAGTTTGCAAAAGCATGTGGAAAACAACCAGTCAAGGAGTTCAGGACTCCACTTAGCTGATCTCTGTCCTCACCATTGGTGTTGGCAGACTAGAGAGAGCAGGGGGCCGCAGGCCCACTCATATATCTGGGATGGTTTTCGCTGGAGTTCATGTATTCAACAATGTGTATTAAGCACCTACCACAAGTAGGTACGTTTGGAGACACTTAGCATAACTCGGAGAATGAAGGAGACACAATCCCTGGGCCCCAGTTCCACTTAGTGAATCAGACAGTGACACTGTCCATCATTCACAGGTCCTGTCCCCAACCCATCAGATCTGATGCCTCAAGGTCTTCTCCACACCTGGAGGCACACCTCCTCACAATGACTAGGGCGACACAGCACAGGACCAAGTCAAACAACGAGTGGTCTTTGGGTCCAGGAGGAGGGCCTCCTGAGTCCACAGGATGAAGGCGATAGGTGGGGAGGGCCTAGCAGAACCACCATCTTACACATCATCTCATTCCCAAGGGAGGTCTGAGCCCTGGTGGCTTCTATTCTGGGAGGACAGGGGTCAAAGAGCACTGTGGATGGGGCCCCTGGCCTCACAGGACCTAAGAAAAGGCTGAGTTGTCTCCCAGAGCCCCAAGCCCACCACAGTCCCATCCTGCTCTGCCTGCCCCTCTCGTCATCTCTCCTATCACCAGGCTCAAACCGGCCTGATCACACATCTGTCTCAGCCCTCAGTGCAGATGCCCAGGTGTATGGAGGGCTGGGCTGGGCAGGGGACTGGACATTCAGGAGAACTGTCAGGGGGAAGAAAAGACTCACACAGATGCCGTGGGAAGGTTGCTTAATCACCAGGCTGCTGCTCTCAGGACAGCCACTAAGGGATTGGGGCTGGCATGGAGCGGTCCCCTAGATGGGCGGGGGCAGGCACAAGGGTCCGGCCCCAAACCAGGTGCCCTAGGAGGGCAGTGTGTAAGCAAAGACCAGGATTCTGACTCCGCTGCCTACCTGCCTCTCCCCAGAGCCATTGCTTCTACAGTGGGAACCTGGCCCGACCAGGTGCAGGGATTTGGCCGGGCTCTCAGCTTCCCCTGGTTCCAGCTGAAGCAGGCCTCAGTGCAGGCCCACTTGCCTGCCCCACACCACACGAACAACAACCGTCTCCTTTGGACAGAGCTGGAGCATCCAGAGCCCACCGAGGCCATGCCGGAAGGTGAGGGGAACTCGGTCTGAGAAGATGATCGGGGGAGGGGAGATTCATGGGCCGCAGGGCCCTTACAGGCAGTGCATCTTTCCTGTCTTTGGCAAGGACCGGGAACATGAGGTCTGTGTCTGAGTCTGTCCATTTCCCCTGCTCCAGGTCCCCCGCCAGGGCTCCAGAACACTCCAGAGCCAGAGGAAGGGCCTGCGCAGGAGCCAGCGGCTGGTCTGGCCAGAGGCCCCTGCCTGGCCTGGACAGGCATGAAGCTGCTCCCGAAGCCATCATGGAGGCGTCTTTTTGAACCTTATTTTTTTCTGTCTTAAAAAATTTTAAGAAATTATCCTAAATATAGTGACAAATAAGAGGAATACGCCCCAACAGTATATGTATAATAGCCAAAAACAAGTTTCCATTAAATGAACTATATGCCATGAAATGAAATACTTTGGAAACTATAGAAATAAAATTGTTGATTAAAAATATCTGTAGACAATACCTGCTCATATACATATGCATACTATGATTGTGCATTTATTATGTGTAATCATTATAAATATAGAAGTATACATTTTTTAATCACTTCTAAATCAGATTTAAATTTTGTGATAAGTAAACAAATATAAACTGATAAAATGGGAGAAATAAAATTTGGAAAGGTATGTAACACAATGTCAACACTTGTGAACTCTTGCAAGAGAGACTACTAGAAGTGACTGTCTGTTCCCTTTTTGCTCAGTCTATTTTCTGTTTTTTATACAAGGACCATATATTCATTACCAGACATTTCAAGGCTATTTATATAGATGACACTTTAAGAGTCTTTGAATTATCTCACCAATATCAATAATATCTTTCTAAATTTTCCCAACTGCTGTTTGAGATCTTGAAATGATCTCATCAAAAGCAACACTAACTTGATGAGCTACGTTCTATTTCCCTCAGTGTTCAGTTTGATTTGCTCTCTGAGCACTGAGAGCCACCAGGCTGGCTACTAACACTTAAAACCACTAGGGATAGTAAGGGCATTGCTTTGGTTGTAACTGAAATAATTCAAAAGAACTCTCTCCACTAAACACTTACTTAATCATTTTATGTTTCCTTTTTGAGCCCAGAATTGAACAAATTGGTCAAATTCAATGGAATAGGCAACGGCTGCACTGGGATAGGATGGTATGAAAACAAGGAAAACCTTCCCAGGCCTACCTGAAGGGCCACAGTTCACTGACACAACCTATCACTAAAATTAAACCCAACATGTCAACAATTTATAAGCCAAAAAAAAAAAAATGGGAATGTGATCCGTAGCAATTACTTCACAAAGAAAGCTTGCTGTGTGAGATGAAGCCACATCATGTCAATCCATACAAACATGTGACTGAATCACCCATAGGCGGTCATTCTCATGTTAATATTCTTGCTTTGAGGGGAGACACATTTTCTAGGGTTTGATTTGTATTTGGTTTGAATGAATACCAGATGGTCTATAAACCAAGCCAACACTCCTCAAGTATGCACCAAGGGAAACCTAAAGGTCGACACTAACTAAATTTTAAGTCTTACTTCATTTTACTTCATGTAAATTTAATTTTGAAAAGTTTTATGTAGCTAGTGGTAATCATATTGGGGAGAGTAGTTAAAGATACTAGCAAATAGCTTGAAAACAGGCATCCCTGAATGACAGGATACCTTTCTTCCACAAGTCCACACGGAAGACATTTACAGGACCATTAGCGCCCATCATATAAACAGGAAGACCACTTTCTCACGGTCCTTCCCTGCCTCATCTTCATCCTCATCGGGGCAGAGGCAGCCTCCTTCAGCAGCAGTTTGGTGCTCAACTGCCCCACATCCCTCACATTTGGGGCACCTGTGGTCACGGGCTCGTGAAAGAAAGTCTCAGAGATGATTTCCAAGACAATATTTTCCTTCCTGAGAAAAAGAATAATAATATAGAGAAGACTTTCTTTAAAATCACTAGGGAGCAGAGGACTGAGAAGGTGGGGCAGTTCTGTACCGTGCTGCCTTCCACTGGGTAAGACCTCCAAGAGAAAAGGCCTACCAAGGTGAGGATGCCCCTACTGTCACCTGTAGAGGGGAAGCACTGAGCTGGCCAATATTTGTGGTGGTGCTGCTTGTCCTGGCTCAGGGGAAGCGTTCCACTAAGTCTGAAAGACTAAGACATCGTGGGGACTCTCCGTCACCGCCCGCGGCCTGCTCTGCCAGGCCTTCGCGCGCGCTGTGCTGGCGCTGGGCCTTCCATCGGCAGACCCAGAGAATCCTCTCTCCGTTGCCACATGGCCAGGCCAAAGCATCAGACACTACCACCATGCGGATTTTAAAACTACAGGGGAAATTGAGCCACAGGAGCTACCATCGCTGCCGCACCCACCGCCGCCCCCAAGAATGGGAATCCACCGAAATCAGAGCTCACTACGCACCGGGCTCATAGAGAGTGTGGCTTCAGAAATTAGCCTCTGCATCCACAGCAGCTCCACATCCGCAACAAAGAGGACACCATTGAGGGCGGACTCTCCCCATGCAGCCATCACAGCCCGCCCACAATCTTCCCAGCACACCTACCATGCTGGGAGGGAGATGGAGCACGCTGGTGAGGAAATGGCACGGTGCCTTCCATTACCCACCCAGGCGAGCCCATCCTCCGATGCCACGTGGCCAAGCCCAAGCTCTCACCACCACCGCCATGTGAACTTTAAAACTACAGTGGTAATTGAACCACAGGAGCGACCGTCAATATTGCACATGGCACCGCCACCCACCACTGCCGCTGAGAATAAAGGAAATCCACCAAGAACAGAGCTCACCACGCCTTGGGCTCAGGGAGTGGGCGACCTCAGAACTTAGCCTCCATGTCTGCAGCTGCTCTGCTCCCACACCGAACGAGACACCTTTGAAGGTGGTCCCCCCGCCTGCAACCATCTCAGCCCAACTGCAGCTGTCCCAGCCTTCCCGCCATGCTAGCAAGGAGCTAGTGCGGCGCCTCCAATATGCGACCCCAACACCCTAGAGGGGCCGTTTGCCCCGGGTGAGCCAAGTGTCCCAGGGGTCCGAGTGCCCCGGGTGAGCCGAGTGTCCCATGGGGCCGAGTGCCCCGGGTGAGCCGAGTGTCCCAGGGGTCCGAGTGCCCCGGGTGAGCCGAGTGTCCCAGGGGTCCAAGTGCCCCGGGTGAGCCGAGTGTCCCAGGGGCCATGTGCCCCGGGTGAACCGTACCCCCCAAAGGGGAAGGGGATCCCGGGTGAGCCGTGTGTCCCAGGGGGCCGAGTGCCCCGGGTGAGCCGAGTGTCCCAGGGGGCCATGTGCCCCGGGTGAGCCGAGAGTCCCAGGGGGCCGAGTGCCCCGGGTGAGCCGAGTGTCCCATGGGGCCATGTGCCCCGGGTGAACCGTACCCCCCAAAGGGGAAGGGGATCCCGGGTGAGCCGTGTGTCCCAGGGGGCCGAGTGCCCCGGGTGAGCCGAGTGTCCCATGGGGCCGAGTGCCCCGGGTGAGCCGAGTGTCCCAGGGGTCCGAGTGCCCCGGGTGAGCCGAGTGTCCCAGGGGGCCATGTGCCCCGGGTGAACCGTACCCCCCAAAGGGGAAGGGGATCCCGGGTGAGCCGTGTGTCCCAGGGGGCCGAGTGCCCCGGGTGAGCCGAGAGTCCCAGGGGGCCGAGTGCCCCGGGTGAGCCGAGAGTCCCAGGGGGCCGAGTGCCCCGGGTGAGCCGAGTGCCCCGGGTGAGCCGAGTGTCCCAGGGGGCCGAGTGCCCCGGTTGAGCCGAGTGTCCCAGGGGGCCGAGTGCCCCGGGTGAGCCGAGTGTCCCAGGGGGCCGAGTGCCCCGGGTGAGCCGAGAGTCCCAGGGGGCCGAGTGCCCCGGGTGAGCCGAGTGTCCCAGGGGGCCGAGTGCCCCGGGTGAGCCGAGTGTCCCAGGGGGCCGAGTGCCCCGGGTGAGCCGAGTGTCCCCGGGGTGCCATGTGCCCCGGGTAAGCCATACCCCCCAAAGGGGAAGGGTGTCCCGGGTAAGCCATGTGTCCCAGGGGGCCAAGTGCCCCGGGTGAGCCGAGTGTCCCACGGGTCCGAGTGCCCCGGGTGAGCCGAGTGTCCCACGGGGCCGAGTGCCCCGGGTGAGCCGAGTGTCCCAGGGGGGCGAGTGCCCCGGGTGAGCCGAGAGTCCCAGGGGGCCGAGTGCCCCGGGTGAGCCAAGTGTCACCGGGGGGCCATGTGCCCCGGGTAAGCCGTACCCCCCAAAGGGGAAGGGTGTCTCGGGTAAGCCGTGTGTCCCAGGGGGCCAAGTGCCCCGGGTGAGCCGAGTGTCCCACGGGTCCGAGTGCCCCGGGTGAGCCGAGTGTCCCACGGGGCCGAGTGGCCCGGGTGAGCCAAGTGTCCCAGGGGGCCGAGTGCCCCGGGTGAGCCGAGAGTCCCAGGGGGCCGAGTGCCCCGGGTGAGCCGAGAGTCCCAGGGGGCCGAGTGCCCCGGGTGAGCCGAGTGTCCCAGGGGGCCGAGTGCCCCGGGTGAGCCGAGTGTCCCAGGGGGCCGAGTGCCCCGGGTGAGCCGAGTGTCCCACGCGTCCGAGTGCCCCGGGTGAGCCGAGTGTTCCAGGGGGCCGAGTGCCCCGGGTGAGCCGAGTGTCCCAGGGGGCCGAGTGCCCCGGGTGAGCCGAGAGTCCCAGGGGGCCGAGTGCCCCGGGCGAGCCGTGTGTACCAGGGGAAGCAGTGGGACCCAGGGGAAGGGGCGGTGAAAACCAGAGGAGGAGTGGACTCTATTCATATGGTCCTGAGATAGTCACCATAAAACAAGCAGACTGCCAAATGACAGCGGGGAGGGGAAGGAGACCTGGGGGGAGATAGGAGAACAACCGAGGGACTGGTATGCATGAACATAAGTACAACCAATGAACACAGAACTCTGGGGAGGGAGGGCATAAATGGGAGGTGGGGGGGGGGGCAATGGTAAACTATGTACACAGAAAATACCTTAATAAAGTAAAATTTTAAAAAAAAATAATAAAATAAAAATAAAATAAAATCACTAGGGATTTTGATGCTAGGCGCTGTGCCACCTTCCTGTTACTGGCAGCCATATTGTGACCATGAATGAATAGTGAAGAGAATGAGCAGCTGAATTCAATCCTAGATCCACCCACCTATGGGTTTGTTACTTTGTAAGAAAAACAAATCCCTCCTGTGTAAGTCACTTTCATCAGGATTCCCTTGTTTAAAATCCTCAGCTTCCACAATGAATGAGATCCTTGCAACTCCAGAATATGGGCAAGGTTGTATCACTTCTTGGTTTTGAAAAAAAATGGGTAAATGAGGGAGCAGGGAGGATGACAGAGGAAAGATTGGAGATGATTAAAAGCAGTATCTACAGTCTTCTAACTATTCCAGAGGGCAACCCTGAGATTTAAGGCATGACACAGCTCTAAGCTGCCATAGGAAAGTGTGATGCCAATGAGGATCTCAAAGTGTGACCAGAAGAAAGGAGTGAAGGAGTAACAAGATTAGAAAAACAAGCAAAGGTCAGCATATGGAGGACCTGGAGGGATATACTAAGGGTTTTGGACTTACTTCTACAGGCATAGAAAACCACTGTTTTAAATAAAACACATGATCACATTTACATTTTCAAATATCTTTCGGGATGCAGGTAGGGTAAAGAATAGTTTGGAATGGGGCAATATTAGAGGTTGACAGATCAGACAGAACACATCCTATCATGAGACCATTATGTCAACATGACTGAGGACTCTCAATGTTAACTTTGACATGAGAAGAGTGAAATCTACGTTGATCAGATTGGCAGGGGAGAGGTTAAGGGTGATCAGGCTGGCAGGCAGAAATGATTAGGGGCAATCAGGCAGGCAGGCAGGTGAGCAGTTAGGAGCCAGCAGTCCTGGATTGGGAGAGGGATGTCCCAGATTGGGAGGGTGCAGGCTGGGCTGAGGGACATATCCCTCTGCACGAATTTCGTGCACCAGGCTTCTAGTAATTAAGATAATTAACTTGATTGGCAACAGCAAATCGACTCAGGTCAAAAGACTCTGCTAACAGCATCACACTCTCCTTTAACAAACAAGTAGGGCCACGATCTCCCCACTATCAGCTGAACATCTCCTGGTGTCCACAGGGCCATTTAGAGCTCTGACTCTCTCCCCCGCCCCCTGGCGAGTACACCAGAGGAGGGCGCGCCCAGCTAAAACTACTTGGAGTGACATTTCAAAGCCTTTTTCAAGCCACCTCTCCACCGGCTTCCCAGGAAAGTGAAGAGAAGACCTCTCTGCAGCCCAGGATTCATCCGTTTCCCTTTGTTGGCAAGGAGACCAGAGGGCGCGTCCCTTCCAGCCCCACTCAACTCCAGACACACCACCTGGCTCCACCCACAGTGCATCTATTGTGGCACAGACAAGGGCTCTTTAGAAAGCTGACCCCAAGTAGACCCCACATCAAAACGGCCTTGAAGGAGCAGAAAGTAACCCAGGGGAAATGTTCGCCCTCTCCCCTCTCACGAAGCCCCCACCCCATCCCAGGAAGCAGGGCGCCCCGGCGGAGCCCACCACGAGCCCATCGCCCCGCCCGGAGTTGCTCAGCCTCACGTGGAGATGCACCGCCGCGTGGCTGCAACCCCCTCGGCCTCCTCCCCTTGCACTTGCACATCGCGGAGGGGCCTGGAAGGCGCGGTTGGCTTCCACGCCGCTGGTCCTTGCTCGTCTCCCGCGCCGCGGATCGCAAACTCTGAGCACCAAGGTGAGAACCCAGGACATCCCACCTGTTCCCGCCACTTCCAGAGGCCGCGCCCCCACCGCCGTGGTAGTGGCGCCAGGACCCGCCCAGGGAGGGTGCAGGAAAGCACAGGGCGCTGCTCCCAGAAGCTAGGTCCCAGCCTCCGCCCGAGGTCCCCCTGGGTGCTTCGGGAGTCGGTTGTCAAAGAAACCGCTCGCCCGCGCCGCGGTCCTTCCTGGGAAATGTAGTTCTGTGGGTCCCGTGGCCTGACCCCAGCACCCCGACCTGGACTACCAGCCCCACAACGCTCCGCGACGGGCGTGCAAATCTGAGCTTTGTAGCCTGGTGTGGTTGTGTGGAGTGTCTTCGGTTGGGTGAATCCTTCAGGTTTTCCTGCCTCCCCCTGCTTGGGAGGAGGGGGTGTTCGACCTGACCTTTGTCTCCCCCACAGCAGTGACAGTGTGGCCGTGGACGAGACCTTAGGTCAGGGCCGTCGCTCTCCTGGAAACGTCTGCTTGGGAGTGACTTCTCTAGCCTCAGTCCCAAGAGAAACGCTCACGGGACCCCGGGCACCCGGGGAGTCTCCCTAGACCTGCGGAGGCACAGGACTAATGAGTTTAGACCCCCCTGCCCTAAACGTCGTCTTGCACTTTTCGGTGCTGGGTGGCCTGCTTCCTCCGGATGGAGCCTGGTCCCACACCGCCCAGTGTGCCCTGCAGAGACCCTACAGTTCTTGTTGCCTACAAGACCTTTCACTGAACTCAAAGGCTTTCTCTTTTCTTCCCTATCTGTAAGGTGTCTTACTGTGGGGCAGTGATTTTCAACGGTGTGCTGCAAGAATTTTAAAACATACAGTACCTGCCTATTGAGTCAGGGGCACTGACTCCTTTCCCCTTAGATTGTCAAATAAATAAAAAATCGCAATAGCTGCCTGGCCTGTGCTGGTCCGTGGTTAGAGTGGTCATCCTGTGCACCAAAGGGTCCTGGGTTCGATTCCTGCCCAGAGCCCATACAGGAGGCAACCAATGGATGTTCCTCCCTCTCCTTTCCCCTCTATGCCCTCTTCCACCTCTACCCCCCTACCCCATAATCACCACACTGCTGCCCATGTTCGTGAGTTGTTTTTTTCACACACACCCCTCTCCCTGCCTCCACCAGAACTGTCTGCATGCTTTCTATCTATGAGTCTGTCTCTAATTCACTTGGTAGTTCAGTTTGTACCCTCTCAGTCACAATTTATCTCGCTCTATTCACTCGACTGTCTCGTTCAAAAGACTACAAGCCCTTGATGGCAGAGACCATGTTTTTCTTATAGAACTAGAGGCCTGGTGCATGAAAATTTGTGCACTGGAGGAGGGTCCCCTCAGCCCAGCCTGCCCTCTCTCACGATCCAGGAGCCCTCAGGGGATGTCCTCCTCTGCGGGAGGCAACCAGGCTAATGAGGGGAAGGTGCTTCCCCCATCACCTGCTACTGCTGCCACTGCCAGCTGCCACAGCTGCTGGCCCTCAGCCCTCGCTTCTTAGCGCTGGCCACACCCCCACACCCACTGGTGAGAGGGGGGTGATCTGGGGCCAGGCCAGCTAGGGGAGGGACTGTGGAAGGTTGAGGCACAGCAGGTTGCAACCCATCCAGCTTCTGCAGAGGCATGGCGCCTGGACTCTGCCACACTGCTGCTTCTGTGGCTGCCTCTGCAGAAGGGACATCACTGGGACTGGACCCGCGACAGCCTGTCCTGAGCCGCCTCTGCAAAAGGGGGCACAGTGCTGGGCCAGTGGCGCCGGACCTGTCCGCCCCTCCTGTGTGGTGCTGGACCCGCCTATCTCTCCCTCGTAACACCGGCCCTAGGCCTTTGTAGCAGCTGTGGCTTTGTCTGGATGGATATCTGATGGACATCCAGAAGATGTCCGTCCTAATTAGCATATTACTCTTTTATTAGTGTAGATGCACTAGAGGCCCAGTGCACAAATTTTGTCCACAGGTAGGATCCCTAGCGGCTGCGGGCCAGGGGTGCCTCCCTTCCCTCCCCCACCCCCCACCGCCTGCTGCCAACACTGGCCCCGCCCTCTGGTTGAATTCCTGGTTGAACTCCCCAGTGGAGGGGACAATTTGCATATTAGGTTTTTATTATATAAGATAGTACCTGGCTCAATATTTTGGGAGTTAGCACTGTTCTACAGAATGCTACCTGTCTGCGCCTCTGTTTTTTGTGTGGGTTTTTTTTTCCCCCATTCTATCCATCCTGCAATCATTTCTCATTCCAGCCCTCACTTAACCCTTCTCCTTAGGTCTGCCAATGATGCCCAGTGTCTTTCATGGATGTTCTGAAATCCCACTGGTAACTCTTGGGACTGAGGACTATGTTGACTCTTGGAATGGTATGAGCATCATGTTCCTATGACACTTTTTATTTGCATATTTTTTAATAATAGTGCCAAGCACCATGCTAAATGCTTTGCAGATGCTGTCATACTTAATTCTAACAACTCCAAGAAGTGGATACTTTTATCCCCATTACATAGATGAGGCATGGACGAAATCCTCATTTAGCTAAGGTCCCACTGCTCATATATGAAGCTGGGGTGCAAACTTTCAGTAACTCCAGGACCAAACTTTGATCTCATAGAATCACCCAGATGGAGATTTATTAACACACCCCATGATATCACCAACATAGTCCTAAACTTTGACTTGTATAAATCTTTCTCTTTCAAGTCACAATAGCAACAAACCTGAGACAGAATGGATAACAAGGGGAGGAAAATTATAAATGTGGAAGTACTGAATAAAGGGAAATATAGTTTCTTTTAGGTTTTTAAAAAATACTTTTTTTAAATTGATTTGAGAGGAGAGAGAGAGAGAGAGAGAGAGAGAGAGAGAGAGAGAGAGAGAGAGAGAAATCTTGATGTGAGAAGCATTGACCATCTGCCTCCTGCATACCCCCTACTGGGGACTAAGACTGCAACACAGGTATGTACACTGACAGGGAATAGAACCAGCAACCTTTCGGGGCATGGGACAGCTCTCAACCATTTTGGTTGGAATACAGATGTGGTCCAGTCTCTATTCTCATGTAGTGAATCTTACGTTCAGGTAGATAAATTGAACCAGAGAATATAACATACTCAATAGATAAAGTGATGCCTGAAGACCTCACAGAGGAGTAAAACTGGTCTGACTCAACCCGGGAAGGCCACGACCATAAGAAGCTAAATATATCTTAGTGTCCCCTGCCCCTGGGTTAGAGCACTTCCTGCCCCAGAAGGAAGTTATAAGACCATTTCCTATAATGAATTTACCAATGCCAGTCAGCCTGAACAGCACTAAAGTTATTCTTATTTAAACAAACAGTAGAACTCCTCTGTGCTGCAGTCTGGATCATACATGTTTGTAGGGTAGTTCTTTATCAACTTTATTTCTTCTGTGAATATCTGCCTGTATTCCATGTATTCAGGAGTCTCTTTTGTTAAATTATATTTCCTGGAAATTGTCCATTATTCCAGGTTCTCATCAAAACTTGGATTGCTTAGGCATCTGAAAGTTAAAATGTTAACAAATTAACTCTAGTTTCCACTCCAGCCACACATTCCTCCCACCCCAAGTCTTCCCTATCTGTCTAACTGACATCACCACCCATCCAATTGCTAAAAGACAAAATCTAGGAGTCATCCTTATTTCTCCTTCCTTCACTAATTCCGTCCGTCTATCAGCAATTTATTAATTCTAGCTCCAAAATGGATCTGGAATCCATTTCGTCCACCTCTAACACCTTCCCCTCTTCTCTTCTTCCTCTCGCCCTCTATTCTTTACTTCCCCAATCAATTCTCAACAGAGTAGCTAGAATGTTCTTCTTAAAATATAAATCATATTATATTACCCTCACCCTCAATGCCTTTGCTCCAAACTCATCCAAATTTTCCTTCACCTTTAGTAAAAAATTCAACTCCTCAACAAGGGCAATGAGGCCTAACTCACTCACTGAGAGTTGATCATGTTCCCAACTTCATTTCAAATAACTGTCCCTTATACCTCTGTGGGCCAAGATGTTCCTCAAAGATGTCAAGTTCTACCCACCCAATTTGGTTGCTTTAAACTGTTCCCAAATCTATTCACCTTAAATGTCACTTCCTTAGGGAAACCTTTGAAATTGGTACTTTACACTATTACTGCCAGAACACCTTGTTAATAACCCTCAAAGCATTTAGTAAACTTGCAATTATTTTTGTTTACTTGTCTTTTTTTTTTCTGTATTCCTTCAGGGAATTTATTTTTAATGGAGTGGGAGCATGTCTGTGTGATAGCCATTGTATTTCCACGTTTTGCATAGTGCTTGGCAGCAGAGAAAGCACTCAACTGTAAATGTTTAGTGAATGAATGACCCAGATCCAAGAGGAGAGTAGCTAAGATGGGAGATACTGTGAAAGGGAGAAAGCTCAGTGAAGAGCTGTAATACGGACAACATATCTTTTAGTGTTTGCTTTCCCCACTCCAGTACACATCATTTGGACAAAGCCAGTCTTGTACCTACCCCAGGAATGTGATAATAAAATTGGATGTTGGCTTTCTTCAGGAAGGCTGAATTGCATTAAGCCTGGAAGAAATTAGTCCATCTCATTATATTCACATTAGGCAATTAAAAATAGGAATATACATATTATGTATATACATAAACAGAGTTATTTCACAGACTGTTATCTATGTTGGCTGAGAGAGTCAATGGCCAATCTAGGATACTGACATAAGAAATTAATATTGAAGTTGATTCTATAGTATGCATCTTCTGTCAATACCCCTAAACCACACATATGCAGATGTATGTCATGACCACAACTCAAATCACTTAATCCCAATCTCTTTGTAGCCCTGTGCTACATTTCTCTAGTCTGAGAAATGTTCTGATCTTCCTAGAAAAATTATGTAAGGCCAACATGAAGGCGTCAGCGTGACAGAGGGACAGACACTGGACATTGACCAGATCCAGATACTGGATATCAACCAAGCTAATTAACTTCTCTAAACCTCATGGCACTCCAAGCGCTTAGCCCAAAGCCTGGCACCCAGTCAGCATTCAGTGTGCGCTAAGAGCATCACCATCCTTCTCACATGCAAGCCACAGGGTGCTTTCCTTGGGTGTTTGGAAGAAAGTAGAGCAAATGCAAAACCCAGAGGGATGTATATTTAGAAGCAGTTTTGCTCTTTGAGGTATTCTAAATTCACACCAGGGCCTATTATCAAGGGAGATGATGTAAATACTAATTAGCATTCTACAATGTAGTCTGTTTGAACTAGAGAGACAGTTATCTAAAACCTGGCTTCAGTCCAAATAAGTGACTTCCCAGGTTTCAGAAGACTAGGGGGCATAATCTTCTCTAATACTTATTATAGTGTTGCTTTATATTAGCATTTCTCAAAGTGTGAATCTTTGGAACTCTAAAGGGACCCACCTCCTTTTCTTGGGGACCTCTAAGGAAATTAAGTTTCCAAAGGTTCTGTGAGAACAAAATGTATTTTGGCAAATGGTAATAATAAGACATTATTTGCTTTTTTTTTTTTCTTACTCGCTCATGAATATAGTTGAATTTTCCAGAGGCTTCAGGACATGATATCACAACAGACTGAATTCAGAAGCAGACATGAGAATGCAACTGTCTTCTATTAGACCAGACATTAAAGAAATTTGCAAAAACATAAAAAAGTGCTACTCGCCAAAACCGGTTTGGCTCAGTTGATAGAATGTCCGCCTGCGGACTGAAAGGTCCCAGGTTCAATTCCAGTCAAGGGCATGTACCTTGGTTGCGGGCACATCCCCAGTAGGGGGTGTGCACGAGGCAGCTGATCAATATCTCTCTCTCACTGATGTTTCTAACTCTCTATCCCTCTCTCTTCCTCTCTGTAAAAAATCAATAAAATATTTTTTAAAGTGCTACTCTTCCCAGATTTCCTGCTTTCAAAAATCTGCTTATTTTTCATAAAAATGTACAAATTTGTTATTTTAATATATTTTTTAATCCCAGTCCCAATTTTTAAATAAATAAATATATATATATATATATATATATATATATATATATATTTGATTGATTTCAGAGAGAGAGGAAGAAAGAGGGAGAGAGAGAGAGAGAGAGAAATATCAATGATGAGAGAGAATCATTGATTGGCTGCCTCCTGCATGCCCCATGCTGGGGATCAAGTCTGCAACCCTGACATATGACCTGACCAGACAGGGAATCAAACCATGACCTCCTGACTCATAGGACAACAACCACTGAGCCATGCCGTTTGGGCTCAGTTTCGATTTTTAGTATGGAAATTTTTCACAGATATAACCCATAAATCAAAAGCTCTTTGGGGATCCTCAATAAATTTTAAAAGTTTAAGCCTGTCTTGAGTCCTTGCTTCCAAGAAGTCCAAGAAAAGAAGGAACAATGATCATGCCAAAAAAAGGCCATGGCCATGTGCAGCCCACTCACTGCACCAACTGTGCCCGATGCGTGCCCAATGACAAGGCCATTAAGACGTTCCTCATTTGAAACCCAGCTAGTATGGCTCCGTGGTTGAACATTGACCTATGAACGAGAAGGTCCCAATTGGATTCCTGATCAGGAACATGCCTGGGTTTCTGGCTTGGTCTTCAGTAGGGGGCATGCAAGAGGCAGCTGATCAACAATTCTCTCTCATCATTGATGTTTATCTCCCTCTCCCTCTCCCTCTCTGAAATCAATTTTTAAAAGAGTTTCCTCATTCAAAACACAGTTGAGGTTTCAGCCACAGCCATTAAGGCCATTTCCAAAGTGAATGTCCTCACCACCTAAGTGCTTCCCAAGCTGTATGTGAAACCCCATCGCCGTGTGAGCTGTGCCATTCACGGCAAGGTGGTCAGGACTCCTTCTCCTAAAGCTGGGAAGGACCGAACACCCTCACCCCAGTTTAGACCTGCAGGTGCTGCCCCACGACCTCCACCAAAGCCCATGTCCTTAAAGACTAAAATAAAGTTTTCTGGGGGGAAAAAGGAAGTTATACTTGAGTTTTTTTAAGTTTAAGAGGTCCTAATTCCAAGAAGTCTGAGAAATATTCAAAACCTGGGGCACTCAGTGAAGAGGTTCTAAAAGCACATCCCTTTTAGTCACATATGAGGATACATGTGCATGTGAAAGCATTTTGAAAGCCCATGGTCTGTACAGTCATTATTATTGTGCTAAATGCATTAACAGAGGAGGGACAGCTCAGATTTCTAACGTGTTGTTTGAAATGCAAGCAGAATACTGTCATTCCAAAACCATCTGACACAGATTTCTGTGACAGAGCTGGTTCTCAACTGGCAGACACAGCTTTAGCCACTGCAAGTTTACACAGGGATCCTTTCTGATCGTTCAGGAGGGAGAAAACACTAGACTTCCTCCCAGGCAGAAGCGCTGCCCTCCCTCACGCAGCGGGAGGGGACTGCAGAAGGACAGCAGCTGCAGCCGCAGAATGTGAGGAGGATACACCCACTTGTCTTCTATGTGTGTGCTCTTGACCGAATCGATTGTACCAAGAACACAATTCCATATACAACTGAAAATCAACTGTTTACTCCCAAATCTATTTTGCTCAAAATCTACTCACCTTAATTTTTAAAAATATTGCTTAAAATAAATCAACTTGGATTAAACAAACAAAACAAAACAAAACAAAACAAAAAAACACTGCAATTTGGATGACCCTGTTTCTGCTTTTCAAAATTTATACTTCTAGGTGGATGTCCCAAGCCACACTCTGCTCAGAGCGCCACAGAAGTGGCTGGTTTAACAAGCAGCAGCTACATGGCTCCTGTGTGAGGCTTTACCAACATCAACCCCCTCTGCCTCACACTTCAACTAAGATACTTCTAGAAAGAATATTTTTTTAAAAAAATACCTCAGCATTTGCAGATCGCAGAATGATTTCAGATCAGCAGCCTGTTTTCCCCAAAACTCCTAAAATTGAACAAAAAGTGTCTTTAAGCAGTAAGCTGTTATTCCACCCTGGAAGAGATTCTCGTAAGTGACAGAGAATGCTGTAAACACAAAGAACTTACCAGAACATCCTTCTCAAGGCATTTCAGAGCCTGCATATCCTTCTCAAGGCTGGTCAGCTCTCGAAGAACAAAATTGTTAAACTGTTCTAGTTTATTCAGCCTGGTAAAGGTAAAAGCAACAGATCTCACTGGACTGCTTGGCTGTGGCAAAGTCCCTCTTAATCCTCTCCCTGCAAGAATACGTCATGTCTGCCAAAACTGGTTTGGTTCAGTGGATAGAGCATTGGCCTGCGGACTGAAAGGTCCCAGGTTCGATTCCGGTCAAGGGCATGTACCGTGGTTGTGGGCACATCCCCAGTGGGAGGTGTGCAAGAGGCAGCTGGTCCATGTTTCTAGCTCTCTATCCCTCTCCCTTCCTCTCTGTAAAAAAAAATCAATGAAATATATTTAAAAATAATAATATGTCATTATCTTCTCTAGACAGTTCTTGTTTTAAGAATACATGTCTCTCTTCCCTCCCTTCATGCCTGCCTATCCTCACCCTAAAACGTACTATGCAAACTTTGATTTAGCCTTTCAACAGGAGCCGGGGGAAGCTGGTGTTTCAAAACATACTTTGCAGAGCAAAGGAGAGAGGACGCAGGGAAAGGGGGCCGCCAGGCCTGGGCCGGCAGCAGCCACTGTACCACTGACCACTGACCACTGACCACAGCTCCCGTGCTTCCTACCTTCCGCTTGCCTGAAACTGGCTAACTTGTTTTCCATCTCTATGTTTTCATTTTGAAATTTCTAACAGTCACTATTCTGTGTCTAACCACCACCTAAACTGCTTGTTAGCTCGCTTCTTGTGTGTCTTCTCTTCCATTAGGCCAGAGGTCTGCAAAAGCAGGCCGCCCTACAGTTTGCTCTCCCTGCACTCAGGCAGCGAGCACTGCTGTGTGCCTTTCCTGAACAAAACGATGAGTACAGCCCTGGCCGTGTGGCTCAGCTGGCTGGGCATCATCCTATGCACCACCAAGGTCGCAGATCCTATTCCCACCGAGGGCACATTCCCAGGTTGAGGGGCTCCATCCCCAGTAGGGGGCGCGTAGGAGGCAGCTGATCCATGTTCTGCTCTCATTTCGCTGTTTCTCTTTCTCTCCCTTTCTCTCTAAAAATCAATAAAACTTTTTTTGTAAATGAGTACATGTATGCCCCTTAAAAGATGACGGAAGTTCCACGAGTCCAAAGTCCCTCATGGGCTTGTTTTGAGACTCAAATGACAGTGCATGTATAAATGTTTGAAAAAAATTATCAATTTCCATGCGTGTTATATATTCTGCCCTAGGAAAGTTTCTATTTCAGTTAAGCAAACTGGCCTGCCCTCACCTTCTTTCCCACTCCCCTCACCGGCCTTTCTCCCCAACAGGAACATCTCTACACGCACCTTCCCTGCACCGGTCAAATCTCTGTTTCCAAAACCTCACTCCAGGAGCACTTCCACTGTAATCACTCTGGATCAACCCCAGTCACTACAGAAACACACCTCTCCGCTCGCACGTCTCGTCCTTCGCATCTGTCTGAAAGCTCAGCTCCTTTTTACTTCTTGCTACATGGTGGCAAGGGTCTGTGTGTGCATGAATGTATAGTATATTTTTTTTATTGTGGCAAAATATACATAGCATAAAATTGACCCTTTTGACCACTTTAAGTGTACCATTCAGTAGTGTTAGGACATTCACAATGTTGTGTAACCACCGCCAGTCTCCATTTCCAGAATGTTTCCATCATCCCAAATAGAAGCTCTCTGTTGATTAAACAATAACTACCCATTTCCTGCTCCCCCAACTGCTGGTAACCTCTATTCCTCTGTATGTCTCTGTGAATTTGCCTATTCTAGGTACTTCATATAAGTGGAGCCATACACTAATTGTCCTTTTATATATTTCGCTTAAAATAATGTCCTCAAGATTCATCCATGTTGTAGCTTATATTAGAATTCCATTCCTTTTTAAAGTTGAATGCCCCACTGTATGTCTATACCACATGTCATTTATCCAGCATTTTATATGCTTGTTGTCTTCACAGTTGGACTATGAACTTTTTAAAAAGAGTATTTTAGAACCCTATAATGGTAACATGAAGAGGCTTAAGGAGGGCCTTCAGTTCAGCCCCTCGTCGTATGAAGAACCGGACACCCAGAAGGGCTAAGCAATGTATTCAACCTCACATCTTTCTGAGCTCCACCTCCTCACAGCCCAGCACAGTGGTCATGAGACAAACATTAGTGAGCAATCACACTTTCATAAACTTGTTTTGAAAGCTAATACTTACCTACAGTGATGTATCTGGTTTAAAAGTTTTACTAGGCAACTCGGTGCTTGCTTTGCATATTCTGAATAAAGTGCACTCCTTCTGTACCTGAGCTAAACCATAAGAACAATACAAGGTCACTTTTGGGTTAACCATAACTATACCAACTGAGCGCAGGCTTTGTATTTTGACAGCATACAACATGCACAGCAAACTTTACTGCTAACACACAGTGATAAGGTACAATGCTCACACTTCCCATGTTCTACCTCAGGGCCGGTACCAATACAGAACTATAGGCTAAAAGAGAAAAACTTGCACACATATTGAATATCACGTACAACTTTCCATTATAAATTAGCTTATAAAATATTATAGAAAATAAGACTTTGGAGATTGTCCAACTTAGTTAAATGAATGTATGTTAGTGTAAGACAGTTCTCTCAAATGTGCTATTAAATAACTAGGGATATACAAAAATGGGACAAGAAAGAGGAGACTGAAGTGGTCCCAACATTCATCTGGCAGGTCATTTTGGGAAGCCTCCCACAGCCTGACTCCATTTTTGTCCCCGACACCTCTCTTATCCACATGCCTTCTTCCCCCCTCCTTCTTGTCCCTCATTGTGACAAAATCATTGCTTCCTGGTAGTTTGGTTGTCTGAGAATGCCATCAATGACACCTAACCATGAGTGCAATTTCCACATAGCCCTTCTGGTCCCATGGCAGCAAATGCACATGAAGTAGCTCTCTTAAAATACAGACCACAATTCACCAAGACTCTGAAGTCAGGGGCCACAGCTAAGACAGACTCAGGAATACTTGCACACATGAAATATAATGGTATTAATAAATAATATGACCGAAACCGGTTTAGCTCAGTGGATAGAGCGTCAGTCTGAAAGGTCCCAGGTCGACTCCAGTCAAGGGCATGTACCTTGGTTACGGGCACATCCCCAGTGGGGGGTGTGCAGGAGGCAGCTGGTCGATGTTTCTCTCTTATCGATGTTTCTGGCTCTCTGTCCCTCTCCTTTCCTCTCTGTAAAAAATCAGCAAAATATATATTTTTTTAAATCTGATGTTTCCTTGCTTTGTACAATGTAAGTTGACTTGCAATTTAAAATAATAATAATAATAATAATAATAATAATAATAATATGAACCGGTTACTTTAAACTCCTAACAAGCTAGCTTTTCATTGTCAGTGGACCATTACCTCACATTTTCTTTCCAGTTCTCTAGTGAAGTTCTCAAAGGTTGTGATGACAGCCGAGCTATTCATGGTCTCGGGCACAACAACCAGGGGTGGAGTAGAAATGTTTTCTGAACAATAAAAACAGAACATTAAGTAAAATTAACTAAGTGCAAAGTACATGTGCTCAGCCCATCATCAGCTGCCCGGAGGATGGAGCGAGGCAGAAGCCCACATCCCATCCACGAAGCCCTTGGCTGCGGGGCCTGACTGCAGAGGGCTGACTCTGGCTGATGCCGGCAAGGCCAACTCAAGCCGAGTCCCCACCTCATGCTGCTTTCTTACCAAACCTCCTTCTCCAGCAAGTGCCCGCTTCATCCAAACTTTGCCAGCACTTTACATCAGTGCAACTGATATGATGTCTGAGCAGCAGGCCGAGGTGTGGTGAGCTTTATGGAGGACGTTATAGGTAGGACATTTCTATGAGGGAAACGCTGACATAACAACTCTGTATGCCAGAGGTTTCCTGAGAGCACATGAGGGGTCTGGCATCATCCTAAGAGATTTGCATGTGTCAACTCCTTTAATCCTTGTAAAAAAACAGAGAGACCAGACACCTTGTGCGAGTTCACACCAGCTGCTTTGGGACTGGAAGCGAGGCTGCCTGGTCTTCACCGCCCGCCTGTACCTCTGGCTCCCAAATCTGCCTCTTGGGGGCCTTGTGTTTCGAAATATAGTGGTGTCACTCATCCAGAAGGCCATCCCCCCAAATGCAGACATTTCAGACCTTCCTCTTTCACTGGTACAGAGTGAATGTGTCCACCACAGTTAGTTAATAACTATCAACTAAAGCAGAGACCTAGACGTTCAGGAGTGCGTGGGCCCTGGAAACTGCCATAGAGACGAGTTAAAAGGCAGAAGTCTAAAGGCTGGAAGGAGATGTGCTGGCTTTTATCTGTAATTTGTGCAGCCATTTATGCATCTCTGAAAGGACAGAACGCTTCGTTTTTAGGGCTCTGCAGCTGCTATGGTCTTCTGTAATTCCCTGGTCATTTGTGTTGGCACATTCAGTGCTTACACTTTCTCACATTCCTGCCTGCCTGGCTGGCTGGATGCATACCGTTACCTGCCAACTGTGCTGCTTCTGTCACGGAGGAAAAGGAGCCTGGAGCATCATCATCTTCCAATTTTGACTGCTTCCACTTAGCAAAACTACCACCCGGCATGTCTAAAGGCAAGCACTGAACATTAACAACCGCACACACTTTATTTTTATCCCAAGTTTATCTTGTCCTCTTTTCGACAGTTAATATCTAACCTTGATGAGCAGTAAGTGAAACTTCTTCTCTGTTGCTAATTACTTACCATTTGGCACATTTAACAAGTATCAAAACACTAAGTCTACTGATGCCTAAAGAGGACATGGGAACAGGCCTCCCCTTGATGAGCTCTGTAACATTAGTAATAAGTACATGCCGACTCAAACAAAAAGCAGTACCGTATTTGCCGGCGTATAAGACGACTTTTTGGCCCTGAAAAATATGCCTCCAAGTGGGGGGTAGTCTTATACGGCGAGTATATAACAAACTCTGTATTTTTAGTGGAAATTTTAGGGGGTCGTCTTATACGCCCAGTCGTCTTATACGCCGGCAAATACAGTAAGTATTGGCACAAAAAATACTGCTCCCCTCCATGTCCTGCAAAACAAAACAACAACAACAAGCATTTCTCAGGCTTAAGACTAAATGGCAAGGTAGCAAGGTTCCCTTCCAGGCGAATGGGCTTTGGAAGCTCATCTAGCACCCTGCGGAATGCGCCACCTGCTGGTAACACTGGAGCTTCAAGGTTGTACTGAGGGCTGCCTTATCAATTAGGTCATTTTGGCTGCTCATTAGCCACTATCTCTTCTCTTAGCTCTTAGACTTTCAAGAAATGTTAATAAATAAATAAATAAATAAATAAATAAATAAATAAATAAATCCTAAAAGAGTTCCTCACCAGGCTGAGAGGTTGTCAGGTGCATGCTTACTTGGTGCCATTACGTGCCTAACAATGCGATAAGCTGCAGAACGATAAAGGTGAGAGAGAAAAAAATCCCTGTGGAAAGTATTCATTTGTTTGAAAAATATAGATGGATATTTTCTAGAGGGTTGCATTGTTTCAAGGGTAAATGATGTTTGAAAGAAAATAATGCAGCCCTGGCCAGGCGGCTCAGTTGTTTGGAGTGTCTTCCCAGATACCAAAAGGTTCGATTCCCTGTCAGGGCACATGCCTAGGTTGTGGGTTCAATCCCGAGTCAGGAGGCAATCGATCAATGTTTCTCTCTCACATCAATGTTTGTCTGATGCATTTGAATAATATCCCAGCCCACCAAATCTGATTAGTTTTGCTTTCTCTAATTCGGCAAAAAGAGTTCAGTATTCTCTCACCTCTGTCTTCTAGGTTTTCCCGTTTGTGTTTGAGGTCAGCACTCTTCATCACTGACGCTTCTTTTACAGTCTTGAAAAAAGGCAAGCAGACCACAAATACATGTACACATTTGTTTCCAAATAAAACACAAATGATGTTACATTATCCTTTAAGAAAGAATAAACCAGTACATTATGCAACTATAATTCAGGAAAACCCAATAATTAAATAGTACCTCAGATACATTCTGTTCAACTTCTGAATGCTCCAGCGAAGAGACACTGCTCAGTGGGCGGGGGCTCTCAAGTTCTAAGTATCAGAGAGAACAGTTTCAGGGGAATGAACACACTATGAAGCAACTTCAGGCACTAACATTTCACTATCCCTCTGCATAGTAAGTCTCACCATCAAAAACAATGGGACGCAGTACTAACTGAAAGAAAGAAAACCCCCAAACTTTGTATCATTCATGGCATATATGATCACTGGCTCAGGAGTTCACCTGAGAGGCCCGAGGATGCACTGTGGATAAAATGAATAGCCAGTTCCTTCAATTAGGTTAATACATATTCTTTTAATACATGTTCTCTGGCCCCAAATTCATGGGCCAGGATTCTACTGCCTCAAGCCTGTGATCCCTCTCCTTCTCTCTCTTAGTTCCACTCCCCTATTTCCTCTTAGTCTCTACTGCTAATTTTCCTCTCTCCTTGTTTCTTTCCCTTCCTTCTTTTCTGCCAGCGGCAGCCAAGCTGAAAGATTGTCATTTGCCTTTCTTGGTGCCATTATGTGCCTGGCAATGTGGTAAGTAACCTGCAGAATGATAAATGTGAGAGAAACAAAACCCCTACTCCTACAAGTTTAAAAGATGCAAATAGTTTAGATAAAATACAGTGATGGTTAAAATAAACCCAATAAGTCAGGGGCTGGCAAACTCTGGCCCCTTATGCTGCTTCTGCTGCCTGGTTTTATAAATAAAGTTTTATGGAATCACAGCTATGCCCATTGGCTTACATCTTACCTGTGGCTGATTTTGTGCTGCAACCGCGAAATTAAATAGTTGCAGCAGAAACTATAGGTGCCAAAAAAGCAAAAAATATTCACTATCCAGTTCTTTACCAAAAAAGTTGACCACTCCCTGCTAGCAAGTCATCATTTGAGTTTCTTATTTCTTTAAAAGAGAACAAAACATCATTTTACACAAGCTGATCTCAATTGTTAAAGTAATATTACAACTTAATCATCCTCTATCTTTTGCCAATGAGAATAAAACATTTTTCTTTTTACTGTCTGTTAAAGGGTGAAAATATGCTCAAGAGAAGAACATCATATTTTCACCTTTTAACAGAAAGTAAAAAGAAAAACATTTTATTTATTTCAAACTACCTTTCCCAGAATATAATTGTTTTCTATGTAACTCAACAGAAATCAAGTACCTGTTTTCTGGGAAGAGGTTTCAGGAGTTAAATGGGCAGAACTACCCTGAAATTTTGATTCAGAAATTTTTGGATGTATGGCGTCATTTTGCCTCCAGGCACCTTTCCATAATGGTGTTAAATGTTTAGCCTAAAATGTAATACATTTTAGAAGTGTTAACATTCATAACCACTCAAGACAAGTTATCAAAAAATTCTAAGACATTTCCAATATCCTTTTTAAAAGTTTAAGTATTGGTTTTGCTTCATTTGAAACCCCAAGACTATAAGATCCCAGAGTTGGAGCACATTAGGTCATATATCAATTGATAATTCTAAGTAAATAATCACTCAAAGTTCTCAAAATGTGGTTCCAGCCCACAGCATCAGCAACACCTGGGAACCTGGTGGAAATGCAAATTCTCAAGCCCCATCTACTCAATCAGAAACTCTTCGAATGAAACCCAGCAACCTGCATGTTAACAAACCCTCCTGGTCATTCTGATGACTGCTAAAATTAACCACTACTCTAAATCAGGTTTTGGTAAATAAAATTTTATTTGAACACAACACACCCATTTGTTCCAGTTTTGTCCATAACTCTTTCTTTTTTCTTCTTCTTCCAATCTTTTTTTATTAAGGTATTATATGTGTACATAGCTTACCATTCTCCCCACCCCCCACCTCCCATTCATGCCCTCCCTTCCCAGAGTTCTGTGTTCGTTGGTTGTACTTATATTCATGCATACCAGTCCTTCGGTTGTTCTCTTATCTCCTCCCAGGTCTCCTTCCCCTCCCTGCTGTCATTTGACAATCTGCTTGTTTTATGGTGACTATCTCAGGATCACATGAGTAGAATCTGCTCCTCCTCTGGTTCTCATGGCCCCTTCCCCCTGGGTCCCACTGCTTCCCCTGGGACACACGGCTCACCCGGGGCACACAGCCCCCTGGGACACACGGCTCACCCGGGATACCCGGCCCCTTTGGGGAACATGGCTCACCCGGGGCACATGGCCCCCTGGGATGCAGGGCTCACCCAGGGCACACGGCCCCCTGGGACATATGGCTCACCCAGGGCACTCGGCCCCTCTGGGGCACTAGGGTCACGTATTGGAGGCAACACGCTAGCTCCTCGCTAGCTCGGTGAGCAGGCTGGGATGGCTGCAGGCGGGTGACCACCCTCAAAGGTGTCTCATTCGGTGCGGAAGCTGAGCAGCTGCGGATGCGGAGGCTAAGTTCTGAGGGTGCCCACTCAATGAGCCTGGGGCGTAGTAAGCTCTGTTCTCGGTGGATTTCCTTTATTCGCGGCAGTGGTGGTGGTTGGCGTTGGCGGTGGCGGGTGCGGCAGTGACTGTAGCTCCTGTGGTTCAATTTCCACTGTAGTTTTAAAGTTCACATGGCGGCAGTGGCAGGAGCTTCAGCGGAGAAAGGACTTGCAGGGCCGCAAACGGAAGGTGCCATGCCATCCCCCACTAGCACAGTGCTCGGAGGCTGGGCCGAGCTGGCTGCGGGCTGGGAGACAGACGCTGCGCCATCTCTTCGTCATCACTGCGTGCGCAGAGGCCGAGTGGAGCTGGCTGCGGGCAGCGGCGGCAGCTGGACTTGCGGGGCGCAAACGGAAGGTGCCTTGCCATCCCCCTCCAGCACGGAGCGTGTGGAGACCGGGCCGAGCTGGCCACAGGCCAGGAAACACTATGCCAGATCCTTACCAGTAAGGCAGGCGGGCTGGCCCACTTCCTGGGCCCTGGGGCGGAGCGAGGTCTGGCTTCCCTCATTCCCAGCAGCAGCTGTTCTGGCAGGTCCAGTTTCGCCGTAGTTTTAAGCTCCACATGGCAGCAGTGGCACCCTGCTTGGTGTCTAGTTGTAGCCTTCCCATTTTGCCAGCTCTCCTGTGGGTCAGGTGCGATCCCTTTTGATTTTAGCTGTTGTTTTTTTCCAAATTGTTGATGAGGTGGCAGCGTAGGAGGCTGCCTAGGCCGCCATCTTTGAGTTCTCGTCCATAACTCTTTCATGTTACAATGGCAGAGTTGAATAGTTGCCACAGAAACCATATGGCCAACAGAGTTGGAAATATTTACTCTCTGGCTGTTTGCAGAAAAAGTTTGCTAGCCCCTACTCTACCCTGTTTCCCCAAAAATAAGACAGTGTCTTATATTAATTTTTGCTCCCAAAGATGCACTAGGTCTTATTTTCAGGGGATGTCTTATTTTTCCATGAAGAAGAATACGGTACACATTTATTGTTAAATGAAAGTAAAGGAAATTTATTACCTGTATAAGGTACGGCAATATGTTAGTTGTCAACACAAACCAGATAAACTGTGAATCCTACAGTACCAAGAATTTACTCATTTATTCAATGACAATCATGTCTTCATCTTCTGGAACATCATCCTAACAATCCAATTCCTGAATTTCCTGGTGAATTTCTTGTGACTCCATTTCTTTCAGAATCAGTGAACCAAATCTCTCATGTTTAGCAATAGCACTGTCTTTAAATGAGTACTTCTTGTCAAGGTAGCCTGCTCGCAGTGCATTTGCAATGCAACTGTCAGTGATTTTCTCCCATGAATTCTTCACCCAATTCACAACTTCTTGCAGTTTAGGTTTCACAACGTTTCCACGCTGATTTCTCTCCATTCACACAGCAGTGACGTCAGGACTCTGCGTAAAGTCACTGGTTGCTAGACGCCAGTCGGGGCGGCCCTAGCGACCAGTTTTCGGTAAATTAATTTTCATTCTGAGACAGAGCCTGGGGGCCTTATTTTTTTGGGGGGGTGGGGGGATGCCTTATATGTCACTCAGAAGGAAACCTGTAAGTAGGTCTTATTTTTGGAGGATGTCTTATTTTCGGGGAAACACGGTAAATTATTCTCTTAAACGCCAACACAGAAAAGTGAATTTTGAATACCAGTATTTGTACAAAGTCAGCAATGCCCTCACTGCAAGTCAGCATAGACTTCTCATCACTTGCACAGCGGCAATTCATGGGTTCTCAGAGCTTTGACGTTTCTTTGGTGCTTATGTATTTACTAAAACTGTTCTCTGGGTCTGTTTCTAACTGGCAATTCATTATTTAGGTTGAATAAATATGTGAGTACTTACTCTGGCTCACAGGTTTAATCTGTCAGAGAGGAGAGGAGAGACCTCAGATGCACTGTGGGCAGCACTCCCCTGGCTGGAGGAAGGTGAGGGCGGGGGGGCAGATACCTAGCTAGGACTGGAGCACTAACCACATGGCTGAGGGTGCCCTCAGAAGCCAGCAGCCAGACCCGATGGCTCTCATTTAACAAGAAACAAAAGCCAGCTGCTGAGAGAGGGGATTCAGCTAAAATTAGGCTTTGCATTGGTCTGGAGGACACTGGTGTTCCTACTCTTAACTACTTTTCTATAAAACAAGGATAGTTGAAGGAAATTAAGAAAGTTTGGGGGTTTATTCAATATTTACATAACCCTGAAGGCATTTCAATCATTTGCAAAATAAAGGTTTAAATGTCTAAATCGTTAAAAGCTTTGGAAGTATCAACAAACTGAATACTAAGGGGAAATTAAACCAAGAAGTTTACTTTTAAAAGTAAACTCGAAGGAGCACACATTCGCAGTAAATCAGAACAGCCCAGATTTTAAGCACTATTATAATCTTTCAGCAACATCTGGGAACAATGAAAAAAGATCCTAAGTTTTTATCTCAGGTCATACTAAATGTTTCGAAGTCCTTGTAGTTTCTACTGACAGTGGATTACAATCACTGCTTCTTTTTTTTTTTTTTTTTTTTTTTTTTTTTTTTTTTTTAGAAATAAATACAGTTTAGCCCTAAGCAGATCGACCTGTGCCATGCTGACACCACAGGGTACAAGGCAGCCCAGGTAAAACGGACTTACTTGGTCTTTATAACGGTCACTGGCAGGACTGGGAGGGAAAAGCGGCAAGACTAAAAACGAAAGGAAAATGTGTACAAGTGGATAAATTTACTTATGAGAAATATAAAAACTCATGTATCCCTCTCTCAATTATGCACGTCCAGGAGAAAAGCAGTTCCTGTTTCCTACAACTGACCAGATGTCTGTCTCTTAAGACCCCTTCCTGATGATTCAACATTGTTCCTCACCAGCCCACACGAATTCTCGGCTCCTGATCATGTCCCTGAATGTGGTCCTGGGGTCCTCCATCTGTCTTTGAAGAGTTACCTAAATTAGAAAGCTCCCCGCTTCTGCACACCTATCCTTTTCCCAATGATGAGTTCAGGCCCCACCCACCTCTGCCATGGAGCTTTTCCTGAAGATTCCAGCTCTTATCAGATTCCTCTTATCTGAGCTCAGATTTAATAGTTGTGGCCCCTTCCATGTTTTTGTACTGTTCCTCACAAGTACATTTTGCCTTTTCAATGTAATTGTAGCAGGAAAGGAGAATCCCAGGATCGCACATCTCTTTGGCACTCTCTCTCATCTCATACTGAGAAATAAACACCTGTTGATTTACTTGAAAAATGACTCGAAAGAAGACAGGCACCAGACTTACTTTTTAAGCTACTTCTGGTTCTTGTCCTTTTCCCACCAGGATATGGTTTCAGGAATTTCCTGTCTTGGTTAATGGCCCAAGATAGCACAGTAGCACTAGAACTTGAATCTCGATTACTCTCCGAGAAGAGGTGTTTTCTATAATTGAACTTCTACAAACAGAGATAGTAAGTGAACCCCATTAAAGGGTTGTCAGTACCCATTATGTACAATTAAACATACCACTACAAAGTTAGACAAAAGAGGAGTAACAGGGACTCTTACATAATAAAAAGGCACCAAAGTAAGGAGGGGAAGAAGAAACAGATTTCACCAGTCAATTCTCAACCAAGCCGCTCTTGAAAAGGATGACAAAATCGTCTCCAGTCAGAAATTGCAACTGAAGAGATGTGAGGTAGCTGTGTAAAAGCTGATGCACCTCAATTTCATGTCAACACTATAACTTCAAAATACTACCGGAAACAGCAAAAGGAAGTGTAACAATGATTTTTTGCAAAGACATGCCTGTCTACATTTTAGAGGAACCAAAATAAAAATAAGAGGATCATTTCTATTTACTGTATTTGCCGGCATATAAGACGATTTTTTGGCCCTGAAAAATACCGTATTTGCCGGCGTATAAGAGACTGGGCATATAAGACGACCCCCTAACATTTCCACTCAAAATACAGAGTTTGTTATATACTCGCCGTATAAGACTACCCCCCACTTGTAGGCATATTTTTCAGGGCCAAAAAATCGTCTTATACGCCGGCAAATACGAAAAACTTAAAGCCTTTTGAAATTGAGTAGGCCCTGACTGGTGTGGCTCAGTAATTAGAGTGTTGTCCCATGCACTGAAGGATCACAGTTTTGATTCCTTAGGGCAATAGATGGATGTTTCTCACATCAATGTTTCTCTCTCCCTCTCTCTCCAATCAGTGAAAAGCAAATCCTTGAGTGGGGACTTAAAAAAAGAAAGAAATTGAGCCTGAACTGGAAAAGTTAGAGATTTAAGGACAATTTAATCTGTTTTGGTGGATTACTCAACTCTACAATGACAAATATATATTTTTAATTTCCTACTTTTGGATTCATTTTTAGAAATGCAGAAACAAAGAAATTTTAATATGAAGTATGTTTTGACTTTAATAAGACACATCTCTGTTTGAGCCCTGTCTCCTGTGCCCTCTGGAGACCCGGTCCCGGTGCTGCCACGCCTCTCTCAGCCGGGCTCCCCCACTCAGCTCTTCACAGCCGTCCCCGTTTCAGGCCGGGGAGCATGCTCATGAATCCCAAAGTATTAAGTGGTGACAGTACCTCCCATGCTCTTCTTGCCCTGACACATGTCAGCTGGAGGACCCACCCTGTGCCTAAATGGCAAAGTGTAGAAGCAGCTTAGGGTGGGAGGCAGTGTCACCCTTGTTTATGGTAACACAACCCATAACCTTCAAGGTGGGTGATGGTGAACTCTTTATTTTCCAAGTGAGTTTATTTTTGAAGGCCCAACTTAAAATGCAGTTCACCTTTTTTATAGAGAAGCTCATGTGTGAAAGGCACTCTGTGAGCCAGGCCTATCAGCATCTTCCTTTTCTGAGAAAAATAAAAAAGGTGGGCAGAACCCCCACATTCGCTCCAGAGTTGCTCAGCCAGCGTCTTGTAAAGGAGCAAGCATCACTTCGCTGCCTGCACCCAACCAAAAAAATCTCACAGCAAGGTTTTCTCACTTTCTTTAGTTTTATAAAAGAGGCTAAAGCCCTAGCCAGTTTTGCTAGGCCTGTAGACTGAAGGGTCCAGGGTTCAATTCCAGGCAAGGGTACATGCCCAGGTTGTGGGCTCGATGCCTAATAAGAGGCGTGCAGGAAACAGCCAATCGATGATTCTCTCTCATCATTGATGTTTCTGTTCTCTCTCCCTTCCTCTCTGAAATCAATTTTTTAAATGTGTGTGTGTGTGTACATATATACATATACTTAACTTTCAGGGAGCTGAAAGTTATTTTTAAAAGTGCCAGTACCCACAGCAGCTGCTTTTCAAGTTGGCTAACATTAGAGTCACCAGGAGGGGGCTTTGAAACAAATCCCGATGCCTGGGCTCTCCCCTGGACCAACTAAGTCAGAACCTCAGGCTGGGGATTTTGTATCAGCTCCCTTGATGATTCCAACTAGTAGATGGGCAGTGGAAAGTGAGAGCCATTGCTAAAAGCAAGACAGGAAGATCCTTAACTCATTTTTTTGAAGCTCATAATCTTAAGTTTGTAAAAATTTCATTTAATATTCATTATAGAGATTTTTTTTTAATGCTGTGACTACAGATTTAGAGTGCCGACCTCCAAAGTGGGAGACAAGCCGGAGAGGTGTAAGCTTTCTTAGGTGGGCACCAGGGAAACAAAACCGACTCAGAGCAAAACATTTTTCACTTCATTACCATGTCCGCTTCCATTCAGGATAAATCTCAAGTATCAGTGGGTCTTGAACCCTTTTCTTCTACTTATCTTTTCTTTAAAAGCAAGAACAAGCTTTAGCCTCAAAGCCTGATACAAGTAAAAGTACAGTTTGATATGATAACTGTTATTTCTATTGTATTTATTTGGAGCGTTATTATTTGTTACAGCTCATGCTGATTTTCCATTTGGAAGTGAAATAATTCCCATTAAAATGAGGTTAAGATAAAATTAATGGAGAAAAATAGAGATGAAGAGCAGAGCCATATTGGATTTTGTAGAGGGTATGCAAATAGCTAACTTTTGGGAAGTAATGCCTCCAAACAATAAAAGTTACTTCATTACCGACATCCTTCTTTTTTGCTTTCTGGTACTCTTCAAATTAGATTCTTTCCTAAAACGAAATATATCAAATCAATGGAACTATATAACCATCACCTTCTCCTTCCCTCCTTTCACAGCCCTAACTTTTTCCCCTTCATATACCCTTTGTCTAATGTGAGCCCCATGAATGGGAAGCACCATAACCTGTAGAGAACTTATCTCGAAATCCATTTCCATAGATCCTCTGCCTGGCAACAACTACTATAGTTATTTAAAACAAAACAAACCTTTGTGGAATCCTTCTCTGTCAGGCATTCAAAGAGGAAGGCAGGGTAGGACCCACAGACAAGCAGTCAGCGTTGGCAAAGCTGGAGAGTAGTGCTTCCAGCCTGGGTCTTAGAATCCCCTGGTGTGCTACAAAGATAGCTTTTGTCCTGGCCAGTGTGTGTTAGTGGTTAGAGCAGGGGTGAGCAAACTTTTTGACTCCAGGGCCACAATGGGTTCTTAAACTGGACCGGAGGGCCGGAACAAAAGCAACCTGACCATGCTGGCACTCTCATCTTGGGCTGCTAGTGAAGGAGCGGAGGGGTGAGCAAGAGAACCCTCTGCTCTTTCGGCTCCGCTGGCCGGATAAAACAGCCAAACTGGCCGTAGTTTGCCCACGGCTGGGTTAGAGCATTGTTTCATGGACCAAAGAGTTTTGGGCTCAACTCCTAGTCAAAGACATGTACCTGGGTTGGAGGACTGATCCCTGGTCCTAGTTGGGGTGCATATGAGAGGCAACCAAGCGATGTGTCTTTCCTATGTTGACATCTCTATTATTTTTTCTCTTTTCCCCCTCCCTTTCTGTCTCCCTCCCTCCCTCTATCCATCCACCCATCCCTTCCTTCCTCACTTACACTCTAAAAAATAAAATCAATGGAAAAAAAATATCCTCAGGTAAGGATTAACGACAATAAAATCTAAGTGTTGTTGAAGATGTGGAAAAATTGGAACCCTTGCATAATTCATGGGAATGTAAACTGGTGTAGGCGCTATAAAAAACTGTATGGCATTTTTTTAAACAAATTAAAAATAGGACTATTATATGATCCAGCAGTCCCATATATCCAATGGAATTGAATTCATGATCTTGAAGAAATATCTTCACTCCCATGTTCACTGCAGCATTATTTACAATAGCCAAGATATGGAAACAATCTAAATATCCATAGATGAATTAATAGATAAACAAAATGTGGTATATACATACAATGGAATACTCATCAGCCTTAAAAAAAGAAGGAAACTGCGATGTTCAATAACATGGATGAACTTGAATGACATTATGCTAAGTGAAATAAGCCAGTCACAGGACAAATACTGCACCATTCCACTTACACAGGTGTCTAAAAGTCAAACTCAGTCCTGGGTGGGTGGCTCAGTAGGTTGGAGCATCATCCCATACACCAAAAGGTTGTGAGTTCAATTTCTGGTCAGGGCACATACCTAGGTTGAGAGTTGGATACCCAGGTAGGGCATGTACAGGAAGCAACTGATCTAAGTTTCTCCCTCACATCAGTGTTTCTCTCTCTCTCTCTCTCTCTCTCTTTTCCTTCCTCCCTCTCTCCCTCCCTCCCTCCCTCTTTTTTTCCCTCCCTCCCTCCTTTCCATCACTCTCTAAAATCAATAAAACATATCCTTGGGTGAGAAAATAAATAAATAAATAAATAAGTCACGTCACAGAAAGGGTGAATAGGATGGTGAGTTCCAGGGGCTGAGGGGAGGAGGAAATGCCAAGTTGCTATTCAACAAGTATAAAGTTTCAATTATACAAATAAATGAGTTCTAGAGATCTATTGTATAATAAATGTGACTACAGTTGACAATATTGTATTGGGCACATACAATTTTGTTAAGAGGGCAAAGCTCATGTTAAGTACTCTTATCACAATAAAAAGGGGGCCAATGAACCCCCATTTCCAGGCAATCATTGATCTACTTTCTGTTTCTAGAGATTAGTTTGCATTTTTTAGTATTTTATGTAAATGGAATTATACCATTTTTACTTTTTTTTTTGTCTGACTTCTTTGACTTGGTATTATGTAGAGATTCATTCATGTTGCCTATATCAATAGTTAATTTCTTTTTATTTCTGAGTATTATTCCACTGTATGGATATAACAAAATTTGTTTATCCATTCATATATTGATGTACATTTGGGTTGTTTCCAGTTTGGATCTGTTACAAATAAAGGAAATGCAAATTAAAACCACATGAAATACCACTACACTTCCATTGCAATGGCAAGATAAGGAAGACATTACCAACTAGTGGTAAAAATGTCTAGCATCTAGAACTCTCAAAAATTGTTGGTGGGGATGTTGCCCTGACCAGTTTGGCTCAGTGGATAGAGCATCAGCCTGCGGACTCAAGGGTCCCAGGTTCGATTCCGGTCAAGGGCATGTGCCTCGGTTGTGGGAACATCCCCAGTGTGGGGGTGTTCAGGAGGCAGCTGATCGATGTTTCTCTCTCATCAATGTTTCTGGCTCTCTATCCCTCTCCCTTCCTCTCTGTAAAAAAAATCAATACAATACATTTTTTTAAAAATTGTTGGTGGAGATGTAAAATGCTGCAACCACTTTGGAAAAACAATTTGACAGTATTTTTTTTTAAAAAATTAACATATACCAACAATGATCCAACCATTCCACACCATCCCAAGAGAAAAGAAAGCATGTGTCCATGCAAAGACTTACTCATGAATCCTAAGGACCTTACATGTAACAACAAAAAACTGGAAACAACTCAAATGTCAATCAACAGGTGAATGGATAAACAGCTTGCAGTGTACCCACCCATACAATGGAATACTACCGGGCAACACATGAATGAACAGCTGACACATACAACATGGATGAATCTCAAAATAATTACACTTAAAAAAGCTAGAAAACTAGCTTTTGTTTGATTCCATTTCTATATGATTTTTAAAACAGCAAACTTATCTGTCACAGAAAATAGATCAGTGATTGCAGTGGGGGTGGGAGGGATATAAAAAAGGGCAGGAGGGAGGGAGTTCTAAGGGGCAGGAAGAAATTCTTGTTGATGATTGGTCATTATCTGCTTGTAGTCATGGTTCCTGGGTATAGACATATGTCAAAACTCATTAAATTATACACTTAACATATGTACAGTTTAATTTATTTTAATTATGGCTCAAACCATAAAAAATCACTTATCTTATGATTTATTCTTCAGGGGCCCATAAGGAAAAGTGGCCAATTAATCAATGTCATTGATATATATTTTCTGTTTGGGGATATTCAATGTTTTGCTGCAGAAAAATACATCATGAAAGAAAGCACTGCGGGTTTAGTACTAGAGACCTATAGGTCAGGAGAAAGTTCCACCTCTGCTCAAATCATTCTATAGGGAACTGCACACAGTGTTCTCTCCTTTTGTGGGGCGTGGCCAGGTACAAGAAAGAGGGATTACCTAGACTGTTGACTTGTGCATTAACTAGTCACATTAACAGCAATCTACATAATTTGTTAGTTTTGAAAATAATTTACCTGGATTTATCTTTTAATTTAGGAACCAGACTTTTTCCTGATTGCTCTTGTAAATCTGAAGAATATTCATGTTTTGAAGTAACTTCTAATGGGAATTAAAAACAAAACAAAAAATATTTCTCAATTAAATATTTAAATATAAAATACCATTCAAGTCTTATTTATGATAGATTTAAAAAATCTGACCTTGTTGTATATCACCCAGTTTAAATTTTTCAGCTGAATTTTCAGCTATCTTTGTTTGCTGCAGAAAAAAAAAATGTATGTTTAATTATAGTGTCTTTGAAGCCCTCTTTTATCATTCTTTTGGAGCCACCTCCAAAGAAAAGTATTTCCATTGAATATTAAGATATAGGCTCTTTATTTATTAGAGTTGGCTATTCCAATAAATTGATATTCATTCTCAGGCAAAAATTTGCCATTATCAAAGATAAAGTATTCTAAAGTTACGAAGGGAAACATCAAAGGAAAACTTACAAAAAATGTCTTTAATAGCATCAAGATTGTTTAGGACAAATGCATAATCTGCCAAGAAAACTGACTATCTAAAGGAGTAATCTTTGGTATGTTTGTTTTTAAAGAATCATTACAATGTTATCACACTTCTGTATGATGTGTCCAAAAAAGCCTATCTAATGAAGAGGGAATATGCTAATTGACCCTCATTCCATAGCAAAGATGACAGCACCCACAGCCAATAAGGAGGGAATATGCTAATTGACTGCCACTTCCTCAAAGATGGCAGCTCCCAGTCACATCAGCCCTGCTGGGGCAGCAGGCACAAGTGGGCCCAGCCACTCCATGCACCTGCCTCCGGGGTGCCCCAGTTCCCTCTGCCCCACAGCTGCTTAGGGCTGCCTGAGGCAGCAGCAGAGGTGTGATGGGGCATCGCCTTCCCCTGATCACTGGGTCACCTCCCACCCCTGAGGGCTACTGGACTGTAAGAGGGGGCAGGCCAGGCTGAGGGGACCCCCCACCCCTTCCAGTGAATGAATTTTCATGCACCAGGCCTCTAGTCAAATATAAGCAAAGGAGAAGGGGCAGAATACCTATCCATGCTAAGCAGTGTGTTAGGTGTTGTACACACATTCTGTTTTTAATCACAGAGATCCACATTGAGAACCAGCTACCACCTCTGTTTTAGAGATGGAAATCTTTAGGCTCAGTGATGTTAGGAAATTTGCCCAAGTTCCCTCAGGTAGTAAGTAAAAACCAGGTATATCCCCAAAGATTAGGCTCCTTTCCCTACATCTCAGTCACCAGATCCTAAGTGAGGAAATGAGGCAAGAGCCCGATAAGTCACTCATTGCATAAGAGAGTCAAGTTGAGAGAAAGGAGAGATCACATAATCATGACAGACAAAAATAATATAAAGGAAAGGGTGGTCAAAACAGAGACAGAGGGTTAGCCTAGAGGAAATGGACTACAGGACAGGAGAGTGCTTCCACCTTTTGGCATCCTAGTGGACACAACTCAGAATCTTGTCCCCCACACCCCATACTCACAGAAAGCTCAGACTGGTCGTTTAAGGGGATAGTTATTAGGCAGCAGTCAACTTCAGCAGGCGTTAACTGTGCCAGCTTGGTGGGTTCTTCTGCCTGGTCTATCATGTTAAGAAAGAGCACATAAAGGTAATCACAATATCCACACATGACAGTGGGCACTCTCTCTAAGTGCTCGTCGTGGGACCCCCAGTGTAGGGACCTTACCATATTTTGGTAAGAGCTGGTCACTCTATAGGAGCCATAGAAAGCAGCCTTGGGCTGTAACTCAAAAAGGGTACACGATGTGTGCGGGGCCAGCTTTGTAGGTAGATGCTCCTGCACACCCTGTCTCCTGCTGCCTGCCACCCACATGTTTGCTCCTTTATTTCCAATTGACCCAGAAGAGAGACTGTATCAGGTGGGCAAAATGATTCAAGGTTCTCAGCAGTTTTCTTTCTCAAAAGGCACAATAATACATTTATTACTCTTATATGATCATAGGTTTTCAGTGACCTCTTCCAAGTAAGGTTTTATCATTATTTTTATAGGGTATTCAGAGTACAAACATTTGTTATTTCCCAATATACCTGTCTCTCCTTTGTGGCTGATAGGACTCTCAGGTTCTTCCTTTTCAAACGTATCAAGAAGTTGTGAAGAGATTTTTATCTGGTCAAACAATATCTGAAATGCAAGCCAAGAGCCACATGACTTCTAAAACTAGAAATCTTTTTTTTTTAATTTAAGGAAAATTTAAAGCTCAGAAATAGCATATGAAAAATTAGAAATTGGTCTTCATTTTGAAGGGACATTTCACTATTTCCAGCCTTCTGCCTCCTCCTTTCAGAACCAGCTCTGGTTGACCACTTTCCTGCTCTCAGTCACTCCTGCTCTGAAGTTGTAATAGCCTTTGCTTCCTCTGTCTCAAGTCTGACCCCTTGAGCTTTCTCAGGGACTGAAGCTCTCAGGATAAGTCTGCTGAGTCCCCAACTGCAGGCTCTCATCATCCCCACCCCTTCCTCACAGGGTCTCATGATCAATGAACGGTGGCTTAATAGTGTGCAAAGCCCAATTTTCTCCCAAAATATTTTATTAATTTTGTGAAATGTGTACTTACATATAATTCTGGTGTTTTTCATGAATGAAGGCAAAACTACAGTGTTCGGCCAACTCATATGAAGTATAATGGAGGAGGTGTTTTTTATTAACTAATCAATTGATTCTACTTTTATTTCTCATCTTCATCCATGGAATGGTCTTCCTCTTCTCATAAGTAAGTCTTTGGAAACTATACTTGCAGAGAATTTTTAGCATCTATAGAATGATTCCATATACAACTTAAAGCCAAAATAAAACCAGCCTGATACGTACTCCCTCCGGTCGCTGACATTTTAATTTCACCCCTATTGACCATACCATAGTCTTCTGTCTTATTGTCACAAATTTCTTTTCCCTGCCTACTGTCTAAGGTAGAGAAAGGTTCCTTGTTCTTATGGATAAATAGGAAATACTATACTCAGCAAGACAGAAACCATAGCAGTCCACACAAGGCTCATATCATTTCGACAACATAAGACCAGTAGATAGAACTGTTGAAAACTTTCAAAGAGTTCCTAGTGACTCTTATACTCAAGTAGCTCAGTGTTAAGAAAGTGTCAATAAGTCCACAGCAAGTATCCTTAGAATTTCTGGAAGAATATGGTTAAGGAGGTGTTATCCTAGAAAATTTTTCAACTGTTCAAAATAAATAAAAGTAAAGCTTTTGAAACACAAAGAGGCTTTGTGTCTTATGTAGTTAAGACAATGATAAATGAAAAGGAAGAACTGGGATTACAACTCACACCTATTATGATATGCAAAAGATCAATCTTTCTGCACCCTCTTGCAATCCGGGACCCCACAGGAGATGTCCAATTGTCAGACATCCCTCTCGCAAGGCAGGACTGTTGGCTCCTAAGCATTCACCTGCCTGCCTGCCTGATCACCCCTAACCACTCTGCCTGCCTGTCTGATTGCCCCTAACCACTCTGCCTACCTGCCTGCCTGATTGCCTCTAACTGCTTGCCTGCCTGTTTGATCACCCCAAACTATTCGCCTGGCTACCTGCCTGCCTGATTACCCCTAACCACATGTCTGTCTTCCTGATTTCCCCAAACCACCTCTACCTTGGCCCCCACCACCAGGGCTTCATCAGGAAGAATATATTTGCATACGTAAAAAGCTGCTGGTTGATGGTCTGTTTTTCAATCAGCCTGAATGTAGGTATTGATTGAAATCTTCCCTTTGGGATACGAACAACTCTTGACACAACCTCAAATACTAGGAGCCATTGAAAAAAAAAAAAAAAAGGCTGGTTGGATAGCCACAGGATTGAAAGAAAACTAAAAGCTGGCTAGGGCAAGGTTGAGCAACAAAGCTCATCTCCTCACGAGGCCATTCCTTTAAATTGAAAGAGGTGGCTGTTTGATCTAATGCATAGAAACCAACACAGAGAGTTAGGGAAAATGAAGAAACAAAGGAATATGTTCCAAATGAAATCAAAATATACCTTAGAAGACCTTAATGAAAGAAGGTAAATGATTTACCTGATAAGCAGTTCAAAATAAAAATGCTCACCAAATGTGGGAGAATAATGGAGGAACACAGTGAGACCTTTAAAAAAAAAAGACATAAAAAATATAAGAAAGTGCCAAATAGAAGTAATAAACCTTAATACAGTAACTAAACTGAAAAATATATTACAGAGGTCCAACATCAGACTAGATGAAACAGAAGAAAGGATCAGTGAACTTGAAGACATGGCAGGCAGTAGAACTCACCCAACCAGAGCTGCAAAAAGAAAAGGAATGAAAAATGTGAGGATAGTGTAAGGAATTTTTGAAGCAACATCAAACAGACATTCATATTATAAGGGTACAAGAAGGAGAAGAAAGAGATAAAGGGATATAAACTTTATCTGAAGAAATAAAGGCTAAAAACTTCTCTAACTTGGAGTAAGAAATAGACACACACCATGACACACTATAAATGTCAAAAATTAAAGACAAAAAGAGAATTTAAAAAGCATCAAGAGCAAAATAATTTGTTACATACAAGGGAACCTCTCCAAGACTATCAGTTTTCTGAATTAGACTTCAGGCCAAGGGTGTGTAGCACAATATATTTAAAGTGCTGAGACAAAACTGGTTTGGTTCAGTGGATAGAGAATCGGTCTGTGGACTGAAAGGTCCAAGGTTCAATTCCAGTCAAGGGCATCTACCTTGGTTGTGGGCACATCCCCAGTAGAGGGTGTGCAGGAGGCAGCTGCTCAATGTTTCTCTCTGATTGATGTTTCTAACTCTCTATTCCCCTCCCTTCCTCTCTGTAAAAAAATCAATTATATATATATATATATATATATATATATATATATATATATATATATATATATATTTTTTAAGTGCTGAAAGACATTTTCCAACCAAGAATACCCTACTGATGATGCTGTCATTCAGAATTGGAGATAAAGGGTTCCAGACAAGCTAAAGGAGTTCATCATTATTAAACCATCTAAATGTCAAAAGGATGATCTAAGCTTAAAAGAAAGGTGCTAATTAGTAAGAGAAAAATATATAGCCTGGCTGGTGTTGCTCAGTGGTTAAGCATCAACCTATGAACCAGGAGATCACAGTTCAATCCCAGGTCAAGGCATATGCTCAGGTTGCAGACTCGATCCCTGGTGTGAGGCATGCAGGAGAGAGCTAATCAATGATTCTCTCATCATTGATGTTTCTCTCTCTCTCTCTCTCTCTCTCTCTCTCTCTCTCTCTCCCTCCCTCCCTCCCTCCCTCCCTCCCTGCCTTCCTCTCCCTTTCTCTCTGAAATCAATTTTAAAAAACTGTTTTAAAAAATTCCCAGCCAGGGCACATTCCCTAGTTGCAAGTTTGACCTCCAGGACAGTGTGTGGGGAAGGCAACTGATCAATGTTTCTCTCTCACATCGATGTCTCTTTCTCTCTCTCTCTCCTTCCCTCCCTCCCTCCCTCCCTCCCTCCCTTCCTCCTTCCCTCCCTACTTCTCTCTAAAATCAATTATAAAAATATATAAAACTATAAATTACTGATAAAAGTAAATATATAGTAAAATTCAGAATCTAATATACAGTATTTGCCGGCGTATAAGACGACTTTTTGGCCCTGAAAAATATGCCTCCAAGTGGGGGGTAGTCTTATACGGCGAGTATATAACAAACTCTGTATTTTGAGTGGAAATGTTAGGGGGTCATCTTATACGCCCAGTCTCTTATACGCCGGCAAATACGGTATTTTTCAGGGCCAAAAAATCATCTTATACGCCTGCAAATACGGTAATTATTTAGAAAGCTAATATGAAAGCTAAAAGACAAAAGTAGTAAAAATAATTATAACTATAATACTTTGTTAAGGGAATACAAAATAAAAAGATGTAAATTTTAACATTAAAAAATAAAATGTGGGGAAAAGAGTAAAAATGCAGAGCATTAGAATATAATCAAACTTAAATTGTTATCAACTTAAAAATAGGCTGGTATAAGTTGTTTTATATAAGCCTCATGGTAACAAAGCAAAAACCTATAGTATACACAAAGAGGATAAAGAAAAAGGAAACTAAGTATAACACTACAGAAAACCATCAAATGACACAGGAATAGAGCAAGAGAAGAAAGGAACAGAGGATGTACAAAACAGCCAGAAATCAATTTACAAAATGGCAATCAGTATGTACCTATTGATAACTTTAATATAAATGAATTCAATTCTCTAGTCGAAATAGACAGAGTGGCTGACTAAATTAAGAAAGAGAAAGGTCCATCTATATGGGCACACATAGACTGACAGTGAAGGAATGGAAAAAATGTTCCATGCAAATGAAAACCAAACAAAAGCTGGGGTAGCTATACTTATATCAGACAAAATAGATTTTAAAACAAAGATTATCATAAGAGACAAAGAAGGTCGTTTTATGATAAAGAATCAATCCTAAAACACAATATAATATTTGTAAATATTTATGCACCTAACATAGGAACACCTACCTATATAAAGCAAATATTAACAAACCTAAAGGAGAAATAGACAAAAACTATATATTTGAAAATTACTAAGAAAGTAAGTTAAAAATACTCACACGAAAAAAAATCTTTATGGAAAAGGCTTTTAACTAGACTTGTGGTCATTTTTCTATATATTCAAATGTTGAATCATTATGTTGTACACTTGAAACTAATATAGTCATGCACCACTAATGATGGGGATGTGTTCTGAGAAATACATAATTAGGTGATGTCTTTGTTAGCAAACATCGAGTGCACTTACACAAATCTAGATGGTATAAACTACTACACACCTATGCTATATTATATAGCCTACTAGAGGCCCTGTGCATGAAATTCGTGCAAGGGGATGTGTCCCTCAACCCAGCCTGCACCCTCTCCAATCTGGGACCCCTCAAGGGCAGTCGGACATCCCTCTCACAATCCAGGACTGCTGGATCCCAAATGCTCACCTGCCTGCCTTCCTAATCACTTCTGCCTGCCAGCCTGATCATCCCCTAACCAATCCCCTGCCAGCCTGATAATGCCTTACTGCTCCTCTGCCAGCCTGTTTGCCCCCAACTGCCCTCTTCTGCAGGCCTGATTCCCCCAACTGTTCTCCTCTGCAGGTCTGGTCCCCACAACTGCTCTCCTCTGCAGGCCTGGGTCCCCCCCAACTTCCCTCCTCTGAGAGCCTGGTCACCCCCAACCACCCTCCACTGCAGGCTTGATCACCCATAACTGCTTTCCCTTGCAGGCCTGGTCCCTCCCAACTGCCCTCCCCTGCTGGCCATCTTGTGGCAGCTGTCTTGTGTCCACATGGGGCAGCCATCTTTGACCACATGGGGGAAGCCATCTTTACATGTTGGAGTGATAGTCAATTTGCATATTACTCTTTTATCAGATAGGATTGCTCTTAGGCTACCATCCTGTATAGCATGTTACTATATAAAACAACATGAGATTAAAACAAACACAACATAAAATGATTCAGTCAAGGCATAGTAAGACAGTAAGCCTCAGAAGCTGCTGCCAATGTAACACAGCATACTGTTTTACAGCAAACATTTTTCTTAATAAAGAGAAAGAATACTCTAAATAAATGACAAAATCAGTGATATTGCTGTTTATTATCATTATTAAGGATTATGTGCTACACTTTTACGCAATTGGCTGTGGGTTTGTTTACACCCACTTCATTACAAATGCATTGCACTATGATGATGTTATGAGTGCTATGCTGTCACCAGGTGATAGGAGTTTTTCTCTTTTTTTTTTTGTTCTTTTTTTCTTTCTTTTCTTTTTTTTTATTAAGGTATTATCTGTGTACATAGCTTATCATTGCCCCCCCCACCCATAGATGCCCTCCCTCCCCATAGTTTTGTGTCCATTGGTTATTCTTATATGCAAGCATACCAGTCCTTCGGTTGATCTCTTATCTCCCCCAGATCTCCCTACCCTCCCTCCCGCCCCCCCGCTGTCATTTGACAGACTGCCTGTTGTTTTACTGTCACTATATCTATCTTTCTGTTCATTCGTTTATAATGTTCTTTAATATCCATAAATGAGTGAGGTCATGTAGTGTTTCTCTTTCATTGACTGGCTTATTTCACTCAGCATGATGCTCTCCAATTCCATCCAGGTTACTGCAAATGATGAGAATTCCTTCCTTTTTATGGCAGCATAGTATTCCATGGTGTAGATGTACCATAGTTTTCTGATCCATTCATCTGCTGACGGGCACCTAGGCTGTTTCCAAATCCTAGCTATTGTAAATTGTGCTGCTATGAAAATAGGGGTGCATATATCCTTTCTGATTGGTCTTTCTAGTTTCTTGGAGTATATTCCTAGTAGTGGGATTACTGGGTCAAATGGGAGTTCCATTTTCAGTTTTTTGAGGAAGCTCCATACTGTTTTCCACAGTGGTTGCACCAACCTACAATCCCACCAGCAGTGCACGAGGGTTCCTTTTTCTCCGCAACCTCGCCAACATTTGTTGTTTTGTTGATGTTGGCCATTCTGACAGGTGTGAGATGGTACCGCATTGTTGTTTTGATTTGCATCTCTCGGATAATTAGTGACTTGGAGCATGTTTTCATGTGCCTCTTGGCCTTCCTTCTGTCTTCTTTTGAGAGGATTCTATTTAGGTCCATTGCCCATTTTTTAATTGGCTCATTCATTTTCCTTTTATTGAGTTGTATAAGCTGTCTGTAGATGTTGGAGATTAAACCTTTATCAGTGATATCATTTGCAAATATGTTCTCCCATACAGTGGGTTTTCTTGTTGTTTTGTTGATGGTTTCTTTTGATGTAAAAAAGCTTTTTATTTTGATGTAGTCCCATTTGTTTATTTTCTCTTTAGCTTCCATTGCCCTAGGGTTAGTATCAGTGAAGAAGTTCTTTAGGCATATGTCTGAGATTTTGCTGCCTGTGGATGCCTCTAGTATTTTTATGGTTTCCCGTCTTATGTTTAAGTCCTGTATCCATTTTGAGTTTATTTTTGTGTATGGTGTAAGTTGGTGATCTAGTTTCATTCTTTTGCATGTATCTGTCCAATTTTCCCAACACCATTTATTAAAAAGACTGTCTTGACTCCATTGTATGTTCGTGCCTCCTTTGTCAAATATTAATTGAGCATATTGATTTGGGTTGATGTCTGGATTCTCTAATCTATTCCATTGATCAATATGTCTGTTCTTGTGCCAGTACCAGGCTGTTTTGAGAACAGTTGCTTTGTAATACAGCTTGAAATCTGGTATTGAGATTCCTCCTACTTTACTCTTATTTCTCAAGATTGCTGAGGCTATTCGGGGTCTTTTATTGTTCCAAATGAATTTTTGGAGAGTTCTTTCTAGGTCTGTGAAGTATGTCCATGGTATTTTCATGGGGAGTGCATTGAACTTATATATTGCTTTGGGAAGTATGGACATTTTGATGATGTTGATTCTACCAATCCATGAACATGGTATGTTCTTCCATCTGTTTACATCTTTCTCTATTTCTTTTTTCAGTGTCCTGTAGTTTTCTGCATATAGGTCTTTTACCTCCTTGGTTAAGTTTATTACTAGGTATCTTAATTTTTTTGGTGCGATGGTAAATGGGATTGCTTTTTTAGTCTCTGTTTCTGTAAGTTCACTACTGGTGTAGAGAAATGCCATTGATTTCTTGGCATTGATTTTGTATCCTGCTACATTGCCAAATTCGTTTATTAAGTCTATTAGCTTTTTGATGGAGTCTCTTGGGTTTTTTATGTACAATATCATGTCATCTGCAAATAGTGACAGCTTTACTTATTCTTTTCCGATTTTGATGCCTTTTATTTCCTCTTCTTGTCTAATTGCGATGGCGAGTACTTCCAGTACTATGTCAAAGAGGAGTGGTGAGAGTGGGCATCCCTGTCTTGTTCCTGTTCTTAGAGGGAATGGTTTTAGTTTTTGCCCATTGAGCATGATGTTGGCTGTGGGTTTATCATATATAGCTTTTATTATGTTGAGGTATGATCCTTGTACTCCCACCTTGTTGAGAGTTTTTATCAGGAAAGGGTGTTGGATTTTATCAAATGCCTTTTCTGCATCGATAGATATGACCATATGATTTTTATCTCTCAATTTGTTTATGTGATGTATCACGTTTATTAATTTGCGAATATTGTACCATCCTTGCATTCCTGGTATAAAACCTACTTGGTCATGGTGTATGATCTTCCTGATGTACTGCTGGAGCCGATTTGCTAGAATTTTGTTGAGGATTTTGGCATCTATGTTCATGAGGGATATTGGCCTGTAATTCTCTTTCATTGAGTTGTCTTTATCTGGTTTTGGTATTAGGGTGATGCTGGCTTCATAAAAGGAGTTTGGCAGTGTTCCTTCCTCTTGAATTTTTTGGAAAAGTCTGAGGAGGATAGGTTTTAGTTCTTCCTTGAATGTTTGGTAAAACTCTCCTGTGAAGCCATCTGGCCCTGGGCTTTTGTTTGCTGGAAGCTTTTTGATGACTGCTTCAATTTCTTCCCAAGTTACTGGTCTATTGAGATTTTTAGATTCTTCCTGATTGAGTTTTGGAAGGTTGTATTTTTCTAGGAATATGTCCATTTCCTCCAGGTTGTCAAGTTTGTTGGAATAGAGTTGTTCATAGTATTTTGTAACAATCCTTTGTATTTCGGCGGGGTCTGTTGTTATTTCACCTCTTTCATTTCTAATTTTGTTTATTTGGGTCCTCTCTCTTTGTTTCTTGGTTAGCCTGGCTAGAGGCTCATCAATCTTGTTAATCCTTTCAAAGAACCAGCTCTTGGTTTTGTTGATCTTATGTATTGTGTCTGTGGTCTCTATGTCGTTAATCTCCGCTCTGATTTTTATTATTTCCTTCCTTCTGCTTACAGTGGGCCTTTCTTGCTGTTCTTTTTCTAACTGTTTGAGTTGTAGGGTTAGATAATTTGTTACCATTCTTTCTTGTTTTTTGCAATAGGCTTGTAGGGATATGAACTTCCCTCTCAAAACAGCTTTTACTGTGTCCCATAGATTTTGGATTGTTGTGTTTTCATTGTCATTAGTAGCCATGATGTTTTTGATTTCTTCCTTGATTTCTCTGGTAACCCAGTCTTTGTTCAATAGCATGCTATTTAGTCTCCATGTGTTTAATTTCTTTGGCTTATTATTATTGTAGTTGATTTCCAATTTTATGGCACTGTGATCTGAGAAAATGCTTGATAAGATTTCTATCTTCTTGAATTTGAAGAGACTTTGCCTATGTCCCAATATGTGGTCTATCTTTGAGAATGACCCGTGTGCACTTGAGAAGAATGTATATTCTGTGGCTTTGGGATGAAATGTTCTGAAGATGTCAATTAATTCCATCTGGTCTAATACGTCATTTAGAATTGACGTTTCTTTACTGATTTTTTGTTTAGATGATTTGTCCAGAGGTGACAATGGAGTATTAAAATCTCCTACTATGATTGCATTGCTATTAATCTCTCCCTTAATGTCCTCCAGCAGTTTCTTTATGTATTTGGGTGCTCCCGAATTGGGTGCATATATGTTTACCAGGGTTATTTCTTCTTGTTGAATTACACCCTTTAGTATTATGAAGTGGCCTTCCTTATCTCTTGTTATGTCCTTCACTTTGAGATCTAGTTTGTCAGATATAAGTATTGCTACCCCAGCTTTTTTTTCGTTTCCGTTTGCCTGGAAAATCTTTTTCCATCCTTTCACCTTCAGTCTGTGAGCATCTGTTTTTCTGAGGTGGGTTTCTTTGTAGACAGCAGATGAATGGGTTTTGCTTTCTTATCCAATCTGTTACCCTATGTCTTTTAATTGGAGCATTTAAACCATTTACATTTAAAGTAATTTTTGAAAGGTAGGTATTTGATGCCATTTTTATTCTATCCCCCTGTGTTCCTTCTTCGCTTCCTATTTCTTTATTATTACAGTAGACCCTTTAGCATTTCTTGCATTGCTGGTTTGTTGGAGATAAATTCCTTTAGTCTGTTTTTGTCGGTGAAGCTCCTAATTACACCTTCAATTTTGATTGACAGCCTTGCGGGGTACAGCATTCTTGGGTTCAGACCCTTCCTTTGCATGACTTTGTATATGTCATCCCATTCCCTTCTGGCCTGATGAGTTTCTGTTGAGAAATCAGTTGCTAGTCTGATGGGGTTTCCTTTATATGTAACTTTCTGTCTCTCTCTGGCTGCTTTTAAGATTCTGGTTTTGTCAATATTTTTTGCCAGTTTATTTATAATGTGTCTGGGTGTTGATCTTTGGGGGTTCATTTTGTTGGGGACTCTTCGAGCATCTTGGATTTGTGTTGGTTTTTTCTTCTCTATCTCAGGAAAGTTTTCTGTCATTATTTCTTGAAATACTTTTTCCATATCTTGCTCAGTTTCCTTTCCTTCTGGAACCCCTGATAGGAGTTTTTCAACTCCGTTATAATCTTATGGGACCAACCTCATCCATGTAATCTGTCACTGACTGAAAAATTGTTATGTGACACATGACTGTATAATATTTTGTTGATTATATTTCAATTTTAAAAATCCCAACATGAAAATTTAAGAGACATGAAAACATACTAAAACACAGTCAAATAATTAAAGAGAATTAAACCTGCCACCTGTTTGTCTTCTCCTAAAGCTTTAACGGAAGCTTGTGATATGTTGAATTGCAAATCAAAATGAATTTCTACTTTCCTCACTTCCTTGTTTCCAATATTAATAGGCTTCAAGTAAATGATGAACATCTTTTTCTTTTCAGTTTCTAGAAAAAAATAAAACATACCAATGTATATCAACACATTGAAAGTTTGTATTTTATAATTTTAAATAAGTACACCGAGATATTTGTCAACAATCCAGATTTTTCTACAATGAATAGTTGAAAAGAAACCATGTTTTTTAAAGTTACATAAGCCAAAACTCAACCCCATATATCATCTCTGGTATTCTTTCTTAATATGAACAATGATTTTGTTTGGTACAACCACCTTAGAAAGATTAAAAGTGCTGATTTTGTTTCTCCCCCGCCCCCGTGTTTTTCTTCTCCTTAAGGATTCTAGTTCCAGGATCTAATTTCTTTACTCAAAAAATTTCACAATTAAAACACAAACAAACCTGAAGGCAAAAGAGTTGTTCACTTTTTTGAAATGCATTAAATTTCACTTTTTTGAAATTTTATTCACAGATGCATTTAAATCTAGGTTGAACAGATAATATTTTCTTCTTCCCCCAAATTACACTCAACATTAAAGCTGTTTATAGCTTGCCACCAGCATTATTCTGGTAGGTTTGTCAGTGTTAAATCTGTCTGTGGTTTTTTTGTTTGTTTGGTTGGTTGGTTTTTTACTTTAAAATCTATTTTTAAAATAGATTAATTCAGATATGTACCAGTGTGTATTCTTCAAAATGTTCTTCCTTAAAAAATTGTTTGTAAATTATCCATTGTCTTTGAGTATGCCCAACTGATGGGATAAAATTTTCATTGTCTATAAAGCCTTGATGATCAAACACTGATACTATGAAGCTTTGTGGATTTTAGAAGTGCGAAACAAAGCAACCAAGTTTAAATAATTTTTAAAAACTACTTTGAGGTTATTTTTATTAAATTCACATGTGTGTTTATAGACACACAAATGATGAAGTGATTAATATGACAGAAATAGAAAGTAACTAATCTTAGCAGCACAGCAATGGAGATATCCTTATCTATTAAAACCATTTTTCAAAGAGCATTTTGTGAATACAAAGCTATCATATGCAATAGATATTTAACTTTCCAATATATTAAGCACAACATTCATTCTCATTCTGTCTCTCTCCCAGATACCAATTATTTCTAAAAAATTCAATTTCACTGTTTGCAATATGCAAAGTGGAATAATCTACCTTCCTTTCAATAGCCTCCACTTAAAAAGGAGAAATGGAAACATCATAGATAAGATACAGGCCTGTTTTCTAGACAACAGTCTCCTTGAGGGCCCACTACCAGGACACCAGCCCTTTACTGACAAATAGTAATTGGTTTAGAACAGAAAATAGCTTAGAAAAGCGATTTTCAAAGGGTGTGCTACAAGAATTTTTAAAACATGCAACACCTGACTATTTAGTCAGAGGTACTGACTTCTTTTCCCTTAGATTGTCAAGTAAAAAAAAAAAAAATGACAACAGCCAACACAATAGCTCATATAAAAGAGCTGCATCTTATTGTCACCTTGAATAATAAGGTTGCATGTAATTGGTTAATTCTTGGTACCAGAAATCCTTACATAGTATAGGCACCTGGTTTTTAAAAAAATGACTTTGGAACAAAAATTATAGGTAATTACTATGAGCTTTTTAGTTAACCAGTCAAAATTATACATATTTTTTATTGAATCAACAAAAATATAATGTATATTTTAGTATGCTGCAGAATTTTAGTAATTAGTTTAGTTCATTTCCATGAAATAAAAAAAGGTTGAAAATTATTGGCTAATAATTCAAGGAAACTCCAAGAATAAGCCATAGTAAGTACATACTGAGTTGGAAGCAGCAGGAGAGAAAAGAGGAAAGTCTATGAAAGAGTAGCCAAAGCTAACAGTCACAAATTGATGAGGACAGAAAGGGGAAAACAGAATGAGATACACCTAGGTCTAGATTTATTACTGAGTACTTGTTATATGGCTAGCACAAATCAAAGTGCACCATAAGCATAAAATACACATCAGTTTGTGAAGACTTAGTACAAAAAAAAAAAGAGAGAGATGTCTCATCAATTTCTAATATTAATTACATGTTTAAATGTTAATATTTGGATATATTGGGTTAAATGTATATTATTAAAAGAACTTAAAGTGACTATGTGAAAATTTAATATTAAATATGTGTCTCATACTGTGTTTCTATAGGACAATGTTGGCAAAGAGACAACCTAAGGGGGGAGTTTATCTCACCCACTGAACAAAGAAATCAACCCAAGGTTCATCCTTGTTATCAGAATTTCTTTCCTTTTTAAGCTGAATAATATCCACGGTATGTATACACCCCATTTTCTTTATTTACTCACTGATAGGTACTTAGTTGCTTCTACCTCTTGGCTATTGAGAATAATGCTACATGAACAGGAGTGTATAAATATCTCTTTGAGTCCTGTGTTCAATTCTCTCAGATATATACCCAGAAATGATATTGCTAGATCACAGTGATTTAATTTTTAATTTTTTAAAAAACTAAACCATTTCTACAATGAGAAAACGAGGCAAGTAATTGAACCCCAATGTCACAAAGCAAAGAAGTCACCAGTTCCGTTCCCTTGCATCCTGGTCCTAAGCACAGTGCTCCTTCCACCACACTTCCACCCCAAGGCACTAAATATGCCTTGTAATTAACTAAGCATATACTGCAACCATAAACAGAAATAATACTCTGATAGTTTATCATCTTACCTATTATGCTGAAATTAATCACTGCTTCCTTCAAAAGTCTTACTGAGTTCCACAGAGCACTCTTGGGGAGGGTTGGGGGAATAAGTGAAATTCATGAGCATATAATACATATGAACAATCTCTAAGTGCTTAAGTTTAAACAGAAATCAAACATGATTACCTCAGTACTATCTATATAAAAAGTTACACTCTGACTTCCTAGGTTGAAATCAATCCAAAATTTCTCTAATTTTTCATCTGCTGGTTTTCTCATCTGTAAGATATAATTTCAGTATAAATTATACACATAAGTACCATGTCAAAGGGTCAAATGAAAAATTTCCATTAAAAACAGAAGTGCTTTTCCTTAAACACCACCCTAATATTACAGGGTAACTCTGTGGAGAGTGGATGCAGTTTTGGATAGGTTCAAGCCTCGGACTAAAGAGAGGGCACAAGTCTTCTCATTGCCTCGTGCAAGTCCCAGCTTGGAGGACAGAGCCCTCCCAGCACAATGACAGCCAACAACTATGGTTGTGAGCTTGAACCTATGGTCCAAACACGTGGCCCCACGTGCCTGAGTGATGTGGGCTTGATAGAGTTCAGGTACATGGTACATGTAATTGAGTAGGTCAGATAAAGAGCTTCACAGACAAGAAAAAGCTAACGGAGTTCATCACCACCAAACCAGGATTATATGAAATGTTGTAGGATATTCTTTAAGAAGAGGATGAAGAAGAAAAAGATTAAAAAATATATAAACAACAAAGTGGCAACAAATACACATCTATCAACAACTGAATCTAAAAATCAAATGAATAAAAAAATCTGATGAATAAAGTGGTGAATAGAATCAAATCAGGGGCATGGAAGTGGAACAGACTGATGATTCTCAGAGGGGAGAAAGTGTGTGGGGGGGCGGTGCAGGAAAAGATTAGACAAAGATCTTATGTGCATGTATGCATTAAATATGAACATAGGCAATAGGGTGGTGATAGCCTAGTTTGGGGTGGGAACTGGGTGGAGGAAAGCTATGGAGGGGAAAAAGATGGACATCTGTAATAACATCAACAATAAATATTTTTTAAAAGCTATGAAGACCAAAAAGAAACAACACAAAATAAAAACAAAAAAAGCATCAAACAGTATGGTGATGTTTATATAGAAACAGCAAGTATCTCCTTCTCTGCCGCCCCTGACTTCCCAGAGATATCTTCACTTAGGCACCATTAATAATGCCTTTGTTTTCTCCCAGATGTGCTGTGGACATATATCAGGAAATACAGTTTTTATTCCACAACAACGAAGCACACACTAGACTTACTATTCTACCACCTGGTTTCCAATAAACAGTATATCTTGGACACCTTTCCATCACATATACCTACTTTCTGATAGCTATAGAGTTAAACAAAGGTTTTAACCCACAATGTATGTTGCTGGAAGCCAGTGTAAGAGCCCTGATTGTAGCTGATGGAAAGTCTGAAGTCCAAGAAAGAAGAACCAAATAAAGAGTAGACTCCCCCATTCAATTAGAAGGAAAAATAGAATTTAGATACAAAAGTCAGGCTACCAAAACCAGTTCCAGAGAGAAATTTGTAGTGTCGTCATGAGTTACAGATGCAGTTCACAGAGGCCAAGAAGGGGGTTCTGAACCCCAAACAAAGAAATGATTAGGTAATTAGGACATTCTGAAGCCTTGGTCCAGGAAACCCCCAATAGAGTCAAGGTTCAGATATCTTTAAAGATTTTATGCCAAAATTGAGATGTTGCAGGGTAGGACACCTATATATGAAGTACCTCGGAAATCAAAGGAAGTAGTGAAAAAGAAGCTCAATTTTGGACTAGTGCAAAATATAATTATTTAGAAAAAAAAGGAAAGTGTCCCCAATTTGCTGGAGATAGAGTAGGAAGTATCAACTGTGTGAAAAGAAGCAAAATAGTTGGTTTTTTATCCAGACATGAATAATGTTAACTACTAACAGAGTAAAATAAGGCTAGGTTCCTGTAATTGAGCTCATGAACACATATACACCCTAAAATGTCTTGATCTAATAGTAACAGCAGGCACTTAAACGTACTGATAATGCACTGTAGTCACAGTGTGAGAGAAGACAAAGGAAAGGGGCAATAAGCTTCAGAGTTGAGACCTATCTACAAGAAGTAAGCTTCCTTTTTAATGAGCCCTTCTGAGAAGTAAGAGCAGCGTGACTAAGTAAACCTAATCATGGGTTTCATTACACACCACCCTCACAGCCCGCAAGAAATACAAACATACCTCATGCCAATCAGCAAAAGCAGCAATACATGGAAATGTATAGACCCTGTAAAAACACTTCACAATTAAAAAATAATAATATGGATGGAACCCATGCACCACCTACAGATGTTCTAAAAACAAGCATTTATAACTAGTGGATGACATCAAATCTCTTGGTACAAAGTATTGAAGAGGACCTTAAACCTGCCAGTGGAGATCCACTGTGGCTAGATTTCAAGTCTCCATCTGTTAGCCTACAGGCCAGGTTTACCAATACTATCTCTCTGCTCAGTCACTTGGCAAAATCCCCAATGAAAGAAGTGAATTTAGCAAATATCTTCTCATCATGCACTTTATTGTCCATCATACACCTATCCCTAGTGGCCTCAAGTCTGTATGGAATTACTCTTCATAAAATCTTCCCAGAGGACATAATGTTAAAAATACTCCAAATCAGCCAAAACCGGTTTGGCTCAGTGGATAGAGCGTTGGCCTGTGGACTGAAGGGTTTCGGATTCCATTCCAGTCAAGGGCATGTACCTTGGTTGTGGGTACATCACCAGTAGGGAGTGTGCAAGAGGCAGCTGATTGATGATTCTCCCTCATCAATGTTTCTGGCTCTCTATCTCTCTCTCTCTTTCTCTCTGTAAAAAAATCAATAAAATATATATTTTTAAAATACTCCAAATCATAAATATGCTAAAAGACTGATAGAAATTATTTTTCAAAACACAAATGAATCAAAAGGGAGAATGGCTCTAATCTTCTGAAGTTTCTACTCAATAACTCAGTAGTACTCAATAAATTACGTGTCCTATAGTCTTTCCTAAAATAAAATAATAAAATAAAATACATCCTAGATTTTTTTTTTAATTAGACATTTTCAAATACAACTAGCCAATAGAATAATGCTCAGAGAAACATCTTACCTTCTTTGGTCACCAAGTCTGTTGTTTAGGTAATTGAGAAACAGCCTACTGTCCTTCAAAGTAAATAATGCAAGTTTTTAATAGAACACCAAGATGTCTTAAATAGTACTACCCTCACCAGCATGTAAGGGCCAGTGTTTGCTTCTAAATTTCCAGGATCTAGTAATATCACAAGGATTCATTATTATGTGCTAACTAAAATAATACTTTGTGTCACAAAGAGGAGGCTCCAGACATATGTTCTAGAAGGAGTCCCCTAGTCAGGAGATTTTCAGCTGAGGAATGTGTAGGTCTCCAAAAGTTACATGTGAAATTACATACTCTCCTCTCCTGGTGAAGAGTAGCAATAGAAATACATCTTACTGATGAGCTGAATTACAATATTTGACTAACCCACTGGGCATCCATTTCCCTAACATCTGCCCAGCATAAGCCAACCACAAACCCATAAAACTTACTGACTTTGGGTTTACCTGGCTATATTATCACCTAACAATTTTCCTTTTCCAGAACACTCTTTCCTGCATTTTCTGAGTTTTCTCTCCCAGTATATGTTCTAAGAATAAAGAATATTTTTAGAATTCTCCTATCTAACAGCTATTAGGAAGGAAAATGTGTTGCCTCCAAAATTCAAAAGCCAAAGAGACTCTGATCCAGGCATTTTGTCCCTTATGTCAAAGCAATGACTGGCTGTTGTTTTCAGTCCTTACCCTCTGTCTATATTCAGCATGAAATAGACAACAGTAATGTAAGTCTGCATATAAAAACAGTTTAATAAAGAAGTTGATGGCTCTGGAGTGGGAGGTATAACTTGAAAACCAAGATAATTACTTTTGTCCTATTTTTATCTAATTTCCGTGCAGATGAGGGAATGACACAGAGGATAAAAAAATAATAATATCTGAGTGTCCACAACATGCCTAGCACTTTCATTTTCTCTCATTTGATTCTCTGAGTATTGAGGTCAGTTTCATTTTCATTTTACAGATAAAGCCACTCAGGTTTCTTCTAAATCAACTTGACAAAATGCAAGTATCAAAATACTAGTACATATAAATCAGGGAGGTAGGACTCCTGGGGCTCAAACTATATCCTGGCTATTGCTCAAAGTCAAATATAATATATTTAATTACATATTTAAAGGTTTGTATTTAACAAAATCCTAATTGCATAGCCATTTATCAAAAAGCTTTTGTTCAACATAAATACAGATATAAAGAATTTTACTTTTTCTGCACTGGCCAGTGTGGTCAGTGGTTAGAGTGCCAGCCCAAGAACAAAAAAGTCTGTTTCGATTCAAGGTCAAGGGCACATACCTGGGCTACTATTAGCTCCCTGCCCTGAGTCAGGGCACATGAGGGAGGGATGCAACTAATAAATTTGTCTCTCTCACATTTCTTTCTCTCTTCTCTCTCTCTCTCTCTCTCTCTCTCTCTCTCTCTCTCTCTCTCTTTCCACCCCCCTTCCTCCTTCCCTTCCACTCTTTAAAAATCAATGGATAAAATATCTTCAGGTGAGAATTAACAACAACAAAAATATATAGATTAAACAGAATTTTGAGGACCAGGAATCACACCGTTTCAAATTCTTGATCCTTAATTTTTTTGAAAGCTTCAGCAATGACGTCATCCTCAAACCACTGATGGACAAGGTCATCCCTTGACTTTTTAGTTGTCAGTCTACACAATGCTTCGGAAAGAGCAACCTGCTGGCCATAATCTAGAGATTAAAAACATGGCAGATATGGGTAATTCTGGGCTCAAAGCAAAAGAATAAATGAGTTCCAAAGATTAGCACTTGCTCTAAGAAATTCCATCTTAGAAGCCTAGCATTGTCTTATAAGAAGCAAGATGTATCCTAGAGTAATTACAATCTTATAAGTTCAATATTTAAGAAATAGTAGGAGAAAATCTAGACAATAGGTCAGCATATAACAATTTTAAATAAATATCTTTGCATTTTGTATTACATATATTAAACATTCATCAGAAGCCGTTTATCAAATAGCCTTTAAAAATACTTCTACTACAAAGATTAAATTTCAAGACTGATTGTGGAATTTCACAGAAGATTAATAAAAACTACATATTTCAACATGTTTAAATCTCAAATAATTCTAAAGATAAAAAAAAGTTGCAGCTGTATATGTACATCAGGATGAGATTTAGAAAATGCTTTTAAAATCTCAAAATAATAATGTATGTTGCTTTTGAATACATACTAAAAAAAGTAAAACAATATACTTAGGAATGAAAAAAAAATCTAAGTCAAGGTTTACCTCCACCAATGAAGAAGGGGTTGAAAACAGCAACACAGACACAGATTTAGTTTTTAAATATTTGAAACAAATGTAGAGAAAATGATAATATTTGTTAAAGTTGGTTGGTGAATAAATGAGCATTCTTTAATTATTATTTATGGTTTTTAGCATTCTGAAATTTCTCATAGTAAATGAAAAGCAAAATCCTAATTCTTATTTTCAATTTGCCCATAATTTATTCCCCATAGTTTCAAAATACTTTTTAAAATGTCCAACATTTAATATTCTTATATTTAAAATTCTAAACATTTCTTACCACCCACACTCAAGATTGTTCTTGCAAAATCTTTCCTGAAAAACATTTAGAAAAACTGCATTTTAAAGAAATGAACCTAAGTGAGTAAAATTTCACTCTATTGACATTAACATTTAAAACCAAGAGCTATATTTTTTAAATTATTTATTTCAATTCAGCATCAGCATTTTATCAATGTCAAAAGTAGATTTTATGGCAATTTTTATCAAGTTTATATATTAATGACTTAAAAGTACATTTTTTTAAGACACACACACACACACACACACACACACACACACACCGCTGCAGTTCTGTTTCGCCTTCTGATCTATTTGGATTCATCAAATGTTAAGATTCTGGATTTTATAATCATTTCACCAACCTTGTGAGGATGTGTGCCCCCCCCCCTTTTTTTTTTAACATAGTTTAACATCTGGAAGAAATATTATAAGCAGGTGCTCTGAGTCTTTCCAGAGAGTTTTTTTTTAACTTATTTTTAAAACTGATTATAGACCAAGATGGCAGCAAAGGTAAACACCTAAACTGCTGCCTCACACAACAATTTCAAAACTACAACTAAAAGACAAAACGTCTATCACCCAGAACCACGGGAAAGCTGGCTGAATGTAAGTTCTAAAACTAGAAGGAAAGAGAAAAGAGCACAAGCGCTGAAAAGCTGAGGTACGGAGGCATGCGAATCTGGATGCTGGCGGGCGACTGGGTGTGCAGCTTTTTTTTCAACTGGAAGGGAGACAAGCTCCTGATTACTCTGAAATTCAGTTTTTGGGGACACGCAGGGGACCCAAACGCCTATGGGAGAAGCTGGACTGTTGGCCACCAGGCCGGAAAGTGAGGGTGACTTTCTTGCAGAGGTGTGCCCAGCAATCATTGATGACTGTGCTGAGGCTCAGGGACTTGGAAACACTGAAACGCAGAAATAGCTGACTGGCAGCCATTGCTGTTTGCCACCCCCTAGCCTAGTGTCGCCCTGAGACTCCACCCTGCACAATCGACAAGCACACCAAGCTTCTTGCAGCTCTTTTGCATATAAATGGCCTTCCCTGTCACAGCTTACCCAAATAAATTATAGCTCTAGTCAGACAGCTCCAAAGCCTCCAAACCCCAAGCAAAGAGGAGAAAACTGTAGTTCTCGCTGCAGCTTCTGCTGGGTGGCCTCAGGCAGTAGCTGACCTGCACCCCATTGGAGATCCAGAAGCCAGTGTATCTACTGTTCTGTGTGAGATGACACCAGTTTTCAACTACTCTCATAAGGGACACATTCAAGAGGCAGACTCAGTGAGCACCAAAGTCCCACTGGAAGAAGTCCTGTCCCATAAGTGTGTCTTCAGCAGAGCAATTCTTCCATTACAGATACAGCAGGTCTTCACAGCCAATTGGCCTGGAGGTCAATTCCTCCCAGTGATACCAATAACAATCAAGACTTAACTACAACAAGGCTGTATACACAGTCCACAAAGGGGTGCACCAAGAGTGTCCATCTCAGGTAACTGGGAGGCTGACCCATTGAACCATATAGAACAACTAGCATACAAAGCCACCCTACCAATTCAGGGAAGCAGTGAAAATGAGGAGACAAGGAAAAAGATCACAAACGCAAGAAATGGAGGAGAACAAACAACTGGATATAGAGTTCAAAACCATGGTTATAAGGTTTTTCAAGAATTTCCTAGAAAAGGCCAATAAATTTAATGAGACCCTCGAGGATATGAAAAAGGATCAACTAGAAATTAAACATACTCTGACTGAAATTAAAAATATTATACCGAGATCCAACAGCAGACTAGAGGAACCCAAGAATCAAGTCAAAGATTTAAAATACAAAGAAGTAAAGAATAATCAATCAAAAAAGAAAAAAGAAAAAAGAATCCAAAAAGTTAAAGATAGTGTAAGAAGCTTCTGGGACAAGTTTAAGTGTACCAACATCACAATTATTGGGGTGCCAGAAGAAGAGAGAGAGCAAGATACTGAAAATCTATTTAAAGAAATAATGACCAAAAACTTCCCCCACTTGGTGAAAGAAATAGACTTACAAGTCCAGACAGCACACAGAACCCCAAAACAAAAGGAATTCACAGAGGACCACATCAAGACATATCATAATTAAAATGCCAAGAGCAAAAGACAAAGAGAAAATATTAAAAGCAGCAAGAGAAAAGCAGTTAGTTACCTAGAAGGGAGCACCCATACAACTGTCAGCTGATTTCTCAACAGAAACTATGCAGGCCAGATGGGAGTGGCAAGAAATATTCAAAGTTATGAACAGTAAGAACCTACAACCAAGATTACTCTACCAGCAAAGTTATCATTCAGAATTGAAGGGCAGATAAAGAGCTTCACAGACAAGAAAAAGCTAAAGGAGTTCATCACCACCAAACCAGGATTATATGAAATGCTGAAAGGTATTCTTTAAGAAGAGGAGGAAGAAGAAAAACGTAAAGATAAAAATTATAAACAAGTAAATACATATCTATCAAAAAGTGAATCTAAAAATCAAGTGAATTAAAAATCTGATGGACAGAATAAACTGGTGAATATATCAGGATCAAGGGCATAGAAAGGGAGTGGACTGACAATTCTCATGGGGAAAGGGGTATGGGTGGTGCAGGAAAAGACTGGACAAAAATTGTACACCTATGGATGAGGACAGTGTTGGGGAGGTAAGGGAGGGAGAGACCGGGTGGAGGGAAGCTATTTGGAGAAAAAAGAGGAATAACTGTAATAATCTGAACATAAAGATTTTATTAAATTTTTTTAAAAAGACTGTGCTCCAGATAATGCAATGAGCATAAATGGCAAAATCACGATCTGAAGCCAAGCAGTTGATCAGCAGGATCTGTACTCAACAGTGTCCCATGAGTAACTAGCAATTTAGTTTACAATGGCAGTGAAAAAATTATCTGTAGCCCGAGAAAGCATTTTACCTCACAAACTTGATGGGGGGGAATTATAAATCCATACTACTAAAAACAAACATAAAAAACAAAACATACTACAAAAAATCCATACTTCTAGAAACAAACAAATAAAAACAAAATAGACCTAGCTGGTTTGGCTCAGTGAATAGAGCATCAGCCTGGGGACTGAAGGATATCAGGTTTGATTCCTATCAAGGGCACATGCCTGGGCTGAGGGCCTGATGCCCAGTGGGGGGGTGCAACATGCAGCTGATCAATAGTCCTCTCTCACTGTTAATGTTTCTATCTCTCTTTCCCTCTTCCTTCTTCTCTAAAATCAATAGAAATATATTTTAAAACACCTGAGGTAATAAAAAATATAACACACACACACACACACACACACACACACACACACCATACTATTAAAAAAAGAAAAGCTTAACAAAGGCTAGCTTTTTTCCTCAGTCCTTCATCACTACTTAGCATAGTGCCAGACTCGTTATAAGTGCAAAGCATTTGCTGAAGGAAGGAATGAAGTGATCAGGCTTGAGGAGAATAAAGAGAGTTTTTGCCTGACATCATCACATAGTTGAGTACGAGGTCACTTACATGAGATGACACCGGCCTTCTGATGAGGAGAGTTTTCTCTCTTCCCAAGGTACAGCCTGCAAAATGCTGTTCAAAGTCATCAAAGCCTGTTCAGAGTTGGAGAAAAGCATCCATGGAGATGAAACAAAACAGGGACCAGTGCACAACCTTCTCCCAGATTTCTACTTCATCTGTTTTGTTATTTGCAACTTACCTCTTGTTGAATCAAATGATTTACTGTCTTCTCTGTCACCAGAAATCCTAAGGTAAACATGAAGGAATCCAACATCTGAATTTTTCCTAAAAATATAATTTTAAAACAATCAAATGGATGCTGGAAAGAATAAGGCAAGAAAAGACAACAGTCTAAGATGAACATAGCGAACACAGAAGTAAATGAGAAAGAAACATGTAATATGAAAATTGAAGTTATTCTAGATATTTCAATCTGAGGGAACTTAATACAGGAAATTAATTATAAAACAATGAAAAAAAACCTAAAAAGTCAAATTGGAAACAATGAGGTGGCCCAGAAATTAACATCATTAACATTATTACTAGTCCCCTCCTAACTGTACTCTCCCCCAAAGTCACCTAGAGGAAGTAAGGGGTATTACCAGATCCCAGGAGTCAAGGTCACCTAGCAAAAGCTATAGTAACATGAATGGGCCAGAGCCACAGAGACTTTCCAGACACTCCTGGAGGTTACACCTCTGCAGAAGGGAGGGGAGAAATGCCTTCTCTGCTCCTTCCTGCTTCTAATTTCTTTTCTTTGGCTAAACCTAGCAGGCAGCCAGTTGATAAGAAAACCTAGGAAAAATAGTCCTCTGTAATATTACAAAGGGGAGAGAGAGAATGGGAGGATGAGAGAGAGAGAGGGAAAGAGAGAGAGAGAGAGAGAGAGAGAGAGAGAGAGAGAGAGAGAGAGAGAGAGAAATGGGTATAAAAGCAGAGGCAGATCACACCCGCACACAGGAAGCAAAGATGTGATAGCAGAATTCAAGTCTGCACTGGAAGCAATGAGCAGAATTAGTTAAAGCGATGGCTTCCAAGAAAAACTTAAGAACTGCTTTCAAAATACATGGGAGGAAATGACAAAAAAAATGATGCATATGAAGATAAAAAAGATGTAATGGATGAATAACAGGTAATCTTACAAAGAGACTAGAATAGAAGGAGTAACTGTAATGGACTTTTTGGTGCCTTCCCATCATCCTTTCCCCTTCCTCTGTTACGTAGCAGTCTTTCTATGGATGGGTGGGCTTGCTTCAGGGGTGGATCCTGATTGGCTTAAGCTAAGCTGGGACATCCTATTCATTTTTACATAGTGATTGGTTCATTAAGGGGGGGGGGGCAAAGCTAGAGCTTTCTTTTGGTGGTTGAAGAAAGAGAAAGTTTCTTTCCCTGGACATGAACCTAGAAGCACAAAATGCTGGTTACTGGCCTCCATCTAACAACCATCAGACTCGAGACGCTGAGGAAGGTAGAATTGAAAGAACGGCAGTGAATGACACATAGCCACAACCAAACTTCTCCTGAAACTCCTGTCTCTGGACTTTTAGCTCCTGTGCCTGTAATTCATCTTTATCATTCAAGCCTACTTGAACTAGATATTGTGACATACCAAAAACACTTTAACTCAGTGGTTTTCAACTAGAGATGATTTTTACCCCCACCTTCACCCAGGGGGGCACTTAACAATTTTTGGAGATTTTTTTTTTAGCTTGTTACAACTGGGGAAGTGGAAGGGGCTGCTATTGGCATCTGGCGGATAAAGGCTATGGAGATTGCCAAACATCCTAGATGTACAGGACAGCAAATCACCCCCAAACAAAGAACTATCTGGTCCCAAATGCCAATAATGTCAGAGTTGAGAAACACTGCTCAAACTGATAAAGTTACCAAAGAATAAAATGTCCCAAAAGGGACAAGTAAGATTTGATTCAATATAACTCATCAAGAACCACCTAAAACAAACTTGTGTGTGCAATGCTCTCAACACTTAATATTAGAAGACAATAAGAATCTGCAAAGAAAGCGTGTATAAAAGCCACAAAGGCATTCTTAAACAATAAGAAGCTCTGACTATGTCCAACCCACACACACCAATAACACTCTTCCAACTACATTACAGCAGATGGAGATAACACAGAACAATGAGGACATCACAGCATAAACAGGTTGGTAGTGACCCTAAATAATTATTGTAAATAGGACTGCAGCACAAGGCAAAGAGCAAATACTATTTACAAAGATATATCCATTATTCAAGCCTAAAACCAAAACTAAACTAAATAAAAATCTAGGTAAAAGATGAAGGAGGAATAAAAACGTGTTGAATTCCTTGCTATATATTAGAAAGAAACAATATGGTGCTATAATTTTGATGTTGATAATTAGATTAAGAGTAACTACCAGTATAATAAAAGTTGAACATAAGCCATTCAAATCACTAGAGAGAAGAACATTGTTAAAGAAAATATAACACATATAGTAAAGCACAAAACAAAGGAATTATAAAATTATAAAATGGAACAATCCAGTAAGATGACATAAATCTTGGAACAAAATGGAAGGAATAATTCTATCAATGGCAGGAGGATGTGGGAATGTCAATGAAAACATCTTTGAACTTCAAAGAATGAGATTAGTTCCCAATTCTGTACAGCCTAATAATACCCATGGCAAAATGATTGTCAGAGATTATATGTGAAAATCTGACACTTACAGGTTTTCACATGTGGCCAGAATGGGCTCCAAGCACAAAATGTCATTGCAATGGATTTACATGTTTCCCCCAAAAATTAATTGGTTGAAGTCCTAACCTGAATGGGATGGCATTTGAGATGGGCTCCTTAAAAAAGGTAAAGTTAGAGGAACATCCAAGATGGCGGCCTAGGCAGTCTCCTAAGCTGCCGCCTCATCAACAATTTAATTAAAAAAACAACAAAAATCAAAAAGGACTTCACCAAAACATCAGGAAAGCTGGCGGAGTGGAATAGCTACAACTAGAAAGAAAGAGAGAGGCTCACGGATCGGACTGGGAGCCGAAAAGCACTGAGGTAGGGAGACGCTCACGCACGTGGCCGCCAAATGCCTGCCTGGCGGTGGGAGGGGAGGAATCCCTGGTTGCACGGAACCCTTTTGGACTGTACTGAACCCAACCCCGGCTGAAATTCCGTGGTCCCAGGCTCATACGGGTGGAGTCTGGACTGTAGAGAAAGGCACCCAGAGACTCAGAGACTCAGAGACTGGGAGACCGGGGACCGGGAGCCGATTGCAGTCTGCAGGGTCTACAGGCTCGCGCGCGCGAGCAAGTACGCGCTGAGGTCTGACCTCCGCCCCTCCGTAGCAGAAGGAGTCAGAAGCTCCAGGTCTGACCACCGAGGCTGCCGCCTCCTCTCTGTACAAGGTGGCGGCCTCTCTGTAGCGGAAGGAGTCAGAAGCTCCAGACTACAGAGACCAGCCCAAGTCTGGGTGAGCCCCTGGGGCACCCATGCTCTTGCTTGGGGAAACTGGGCCGGTCAGGCGGAAACTCAGGCGAGTGCACAAGGGCAGGGCAGAAGCCAAAACTGTCAGTTCAGCCCTGAGACTCTGCCCCATCCAAGCTGAGCAGAGGCTTCTGCAGTTTTTCAAGTCTGATCCTATAAGACTGTCTCCAATACAAAAGTTATCCCAGAGTAGACACAGCTGATACCCACATCCAATTGGTCTGAAGGTCAATTCACAACAATAGAGACTTAGCTACAACAAGGCTGTGCACGCAGTCCACAAAGGGGATCACCAAGAGTGTCTACCTCAGGTAACAGAGGAGGCTGACCCACTGTGCTATATAGGACACCAAACACACAAAGCCATCCTACCAACTCTGAAAAATAGTGATAATGCCGAGACAAGGAAATAGATCTCAAACAAAAGAGATGGAGGATATAGAGTTCAGAACTACGGTTCTAAGGTTATGCAACAATATCCTAGAAAAGCTCGATAATCTTCATGAGACCCAACTAAAAAGTAAACATAAACTGACTAAATTGGAAAATATTATGCAGAGATCCAACAGCAGAATGGAAGAACACAAGAATCAGGTCAAAGAGCCAAAAGACACTCCGCTGGAGAAGGAAGAAGAAAAGAGGATCCAGAAAGTTGAAGATAGTGTAAGGAGCCTCTGGGACAACTGCAAGCGCACCAACATCAGAATTATGGGGGTGCCAGAAGAAGAGGGAGTGCAAAATACTGAAAACATATTTGAAGAAATAATATCAGAAAACTTCCCTCACCTGGTGAAAGAAATAGACTTACAAGTACAGGAAGCCTACAGAACCCCAAACAAGAGGAATCCAAAAAAAAATTCTTGGAGACACATCATCATCAATATGCCAAGGGTAAAAGACAAAAAGAGGATCTTACAAGCAGCAAGAGAAAAGCAGTTGGTTACCTATAAGGGAGCACCCATACGACTATCAGCTGATTTCTCAACAGAAACCATGCAGGCCAGAAGGGAGTGGCAAGAAATATTCAAAGTGATGAATAGCGAGAACCTACAACCAAGATTACTGTATCCAGCAAAGTTATCATTCAGAATTGAAGGGCAGATAAAGAGCTTCACAGATAAGAAAAAGCTAAAGGAGTTCATCACCACCAAACCAGTATTATATGAAATGCTGAAAGGTATTACTTAAGAAGAGGAAGAAGGTCAAGTGAATTAAAAATCTCAGGAATAGAATAAACTGGTGAATATAATAGAATTAGGGGCAAAGAAAGGGAGTGAATAGATAATTATCAGGGTGAAAGGGGTGTGGGGTGCAGAAAGAGACTGGATTAAAATTGTATAACCTATGGATAAGGACAATAGTGGGGGGAGGGGGTAAGGGCAGAGGGTGGGGTGGGAATCAGGTGGAAGGGAGCTATGGGGGAGAAAAAGGAGAAACAATTGTAATAATCTGAGCAATAAAGATTTATTTTTTAAAAAAAAGGTAAAGTTAGATGCAGTCATGAAGGTGGGGTCCTCATAATGAGATTAGTGCCTTTATAAGACAAGACACCAGAGGGTTGACTTGCTCTCTGCCATGTGAGGACACAGCAAGAAGGTGGCCAGGTACAAGCCAGGAATAGAGTTCTAACCAGAACCCAACATCCTGGTACCCTGATCTCAAACTTCCAGCTTCCAGAACTGTGAGAAAATAAATTTCTGTTGTGTAAGCCACTAAGCCTATGGTATTTTGTGATGGCAGCTGGGGCTGGTTAAAATAGTTAGTATATCTAGAGCAGTGTACTAACTAAATCTCTCTATGTTTTGTTTTTTCAAATATGCAGTGATATTCACTGCTGTAATAACAAATTTAGTTTTAAATGTTAAAAATTGAAAGTAGTTTTACCATTGTGTATTTAATTAATCAATTTTAGAGACAGTAACTATCATTTATATAGTTCATAAAAAATTGGCTTAAAAGTATTTGGATCCACTGACTTAGAATAGGGGGGGAGGGGAACTTTTTTTAAAATCAAGTAAACACCATATATCTAATCTTCTAGCATTGAATTTCCTCTCTTATGAGATACCATCCATTGTAGAATATAATCTCAATTTAATAACAGTTGTTCAAAAGAAAAATAAGTTAAGACAAAGGAAAGAGGACATATCCATTTTAAGATGGCCTCAATTTCTGAAGTGTTCAAATATTTTGTGTGTTTGAATCCATAGTATCAAAATTCAAGATATCCAATTACCTTTAACTTCATCGAATGGAACTGAATTATCAGTATAACTTCCAAATATTCTAAAAATTTGCCTTTTACACTCACAAAAGACAGAGAAGGCATCTGAATCAGCTCCAGGTCAAATCAGTAAGCCAAACTTTTGCTAGTTCCTCGTGACAAAAGAGGCTCTCTGAATCTGAATAGAGCAGGTAGTCAATGGGATAGGAGCAGCTAAATTAAGGTGGACCTCAGGCTGAGATATACTTTACAAAACTCACTTCAACATCACAAATAATGATCAATAAATGCAAATTTAACAGTTAAGTTCACTTTGCTTTTAAATATCATTTAGCTAAATATTCTCCCTGAAGCATAATATTCTATTAATAAAAAGTAAATAGGCAATTAATAGCAAATAATTCACTTACCTTTACTACTCCTCCTGGAAATAATCTAATAAAACAAGAAAAATAAAGCTTGTATTTAAAAAAAATAACAAACATTATAAACTATAATGTTAATACATTAATTCTGACATTTCTCTAAAAGGCAGAATTGACTTTAAATACAGCAGAAAAAATCAAGAAAAATCATATTTGATCTTCACTTTATTAAAATCAACATTTCACTCTCAATCAGGTGAATAATATAGTAGTATGTATAAAAATAAAATACCTCATCTTTTTTTAACATTGATTATCTATATTAGTGCTTATTTCTATTAAATATAATATTCTAATAATAACATTTTTAGTAAAGCCCACATGTTAGAAAAATGTAAGTTTTAGAAATAACTCAAAGATTCCTGCAAATTACCGTATTTGCCAGAGTATAAGACGATTTTTTGGCCCTGAAAAATACCGTATTTGCCGGTGTATAAGAGACTGGTCGTATAAGACGACCCCCTAACATTTCCACTCAAAATACAGAGTTTGTTATATACTCGCCGTATAAGACTACCCCCCACTTGGAGGCATATTTTTCAGGACCAAAAAAATCGTCTTATACGCCGGCAAATACAGTACCAATGTTGCCTGTTCAGTGAAGCATCCGCCCCCATCCTTACCAGCACTGTGTCAAAGAAGTCTTCTGTGAGATTAGTCAGGGATGTGTCTGAAGCTAGAGCTTCTTCCATGGTCAGAAGTTCTACTGTTCTTTTAAACCAAGTAGCCATGTACACAAGAAGAAGAAACAAAGATGGAACTCCCATGACTGCATAACTACTCCCTATTCAATAAAATTTCATAAGGTAATTCTTTCACTAGAGCAAATAATTGAAAGACCTTTAACTCATCCATCAGTTCCATTGGGCCTGGCTCTGGGGCCTCCATGTAGAACACTACAGGATGATATCATACTGCTACTGAATTGCAATAAGTTCTCAGATACCAGCAAGAACGGTTAGACTTGGCCTGGCCAGTAGCAATGCCAGAAAGGCACACGAAGGGATTAGCGAGGAAGGGTGATGTGATAAATGAGCCTCCCAGCACAGGAGGAGTTCCTGTCCTCTGAGAAGCTGTAGAAACAAGCTACCCAAAGAGATGCAGAATTTGGTACGTGCTCCAGAAATACACATAGTACAGTAACTATGCCTTTCTTTTCCAGCTACTTAGAGATTTTTATTTTCTAAAGGGATATATATTCATATTAAATTTCTAAGATTGGTATGATTTTTTAAAAATATATTTTATTGATATTTTACAGAGAGGAAGGGAGAGAGAGAGCTAGAAACGTCAATGAGAGAGAAACATCGACCAGCTGCCTCTTGCACACCCCCTACCGGGGATGTGCCCGCAACCAATGTACATGCCCTTGACCGGAATCGAACCCGGGACCTTTCAGTCCGCAGACCAATGCTCTACCACTGAGCCAAACCGGTTTTGGCGTAAGATTGGTATGATTTAAAATAAACTTCTATACACCCTCCTACAACATATTTATTTAATTAAGCAAAGGCCATTTTCACTTTTACAAGAAAAAGAAAAGGAAAAGCCCTGTACACATAGTTAGAAGTTATCGGTTGGACACAAAGTTAGTGACATGAGCTCATGATGAACAATTCTTATAGGAGTGGGGCTTGGAAGCTGTCCAATTTGGAGCCAAGAACACGAGACACACCAGCTGAAGACCATGAACGAATCAATCAGCTCTCTCCGGTGGCTGCGCATTAGGGGAAACCAGGGAGCTCTGAAACGCAGGCAGGCCTGGGACCCATCTCAGACCAGTAAACCCGAATCTCTGGTGATGGGACCCAGGCGGTGCCTGCTAAAGTTCTCCAGCATTTTTTTCCCCCAGAGAGGAAGAGAGAGGGAGAGAGAGAAATATCAATAATGAGAGAGGATCATTGATTGGATGCCTCCTGCCCGCCCTCTACTGGTGACCTACCCCACAACCTGGTACATGCCTTTGACTGGAATCAACCTGGAATGCTTCAATCCACAGGCGGAGGCTCCACCCACTGAGCCAAACAAGCTAGGGCTCCAGCATTTCTAATACTGTGTTCGAACTAACATTTCTTTTATCTCAAATCAGACAAATGTTTGCATTAGATTAGATCATCCACCTCCTGAAGCACTTTTCTCCAGCAGTCAAGAGGAAAAAAATATGTCTCCATATAGAACTCACTGCTAAGGCGTAGTTTCTCTCTATATATAACCGTACACAAAAGTATATGCTTTTAAATACATTTTGTTCATCGTTCTATTTATTCCCTAAATCCTATACCCCCTCCCAGTGCATCAAAATATATTGGTTGAGTAGAGATACAGAGAAGTAGGGGAAATGCCACATTATTTGATCAGGACTTAGGACCAGGAAGTCACTCCTGAACCCATTTCTATGCCATGATCATACATAGTCTAACAAGTAGCACTAACTGCCTCCACAGCGGTGTCATTCCCAGAAGTCCAGACGAAATAGTTATTTACAGATGCAATAGCTACTACTCATTAAGTACATGGTATAGAACAGGTTACTTAATCCTCTTGGATCTTAGGGTACAGGATTAAGTACATTCCTTTCTGTAGGAAATTCTTATTCTGTGTAGAGTAACATCCCAGCACATTTTTTATTGACCTGCAAACACAACTAGCTTTATAAGTACAGGGTCTAATGTCACATCTACTTTGATAATATCAGTCCATTCTTCTTGAGCAAAACTTACATGAACAACAGCACATGCTTTAAAAAATTACCAATCAGGATTCCAATGAAATAAGAAATTTCTATTTTATTTCAAAATTCCAGTGTAGATTTGCTCTATCACTTTAAACCTTTGGGAAAGTATCTTAAGTCAAAATAGAAAATTCAAGTTGGGGCAGATGGCAACTCATCCCCCCAACAATCAGCTTAAGGTTCCAAGGTACCCCTGGGAAAGTCCTGCTCCATTTCCTTTGAAGTTTAACTTCTCTGCCCTACTTCTTGTTTCTGCCTAACTGTACCAGGGAGGTGGGTGAGGCTAAATTCAAAATGAGCCCTGGCTGGTTTGGCTCAGTGGACAGAGCAGTATGCCCATGGACTGAAGGGTCTTGGGTTTGGTTCAGGTCAGGGGCAGGTACCTGGGCTGAAGGCTCTTGCAGGAGGCAACCAATCCATGTGTCTCCACACATTAATGTTTCTCTCTCTGTCTCTCCCCCTCCCTTTCATTCTCTCTAAAATAGCAATGGAAGAATGTCCTCAAAATAAATGCAAAATGAAATACATACAGTTAAAATTAAATAAAATATATATAGTTTGTATAAGAACAATCCTTAATCCTTCACCACCACCCCCATCCCCATCCCCCAAGAGGCCTTAGGAAAAGCCTGGTGTTTACTCTTTCTCCCCTGGGTGGGTGGCCACGGGGAGGCAGAGACAGATCTCCTTGACCCAACCAGATCTTAACAAATTTCAGGCAGTCCAGCCCAGGGGGTAAACCAAAGGTATTATTACCAGCCAGATCACCCTTCTACACCTTTATCTCCCGCCATCTCCTCACCAATAAATAAATTGTCCTGGGCTGCATGAAAAGGGACTCTGCTTTGCTTCCAGATGCCATTATAAGGCACCCATAATGTTACCTTCTAGTTAATTAAAACACAGAATAGAATTTCATAATTGGGATGACTTAGAATAAGCAAAAAAAATTTTTTTGCCAATTTTTTTCTGCTTTAAATGGGGTTTTTAGAAAGTTGGGAAAGTGGGCTGTGGCAAGGGGAAGTATTTGATAACTTATCTAGGTCCAGTCTTGTTACTAACACCTATTAAAACACTTTTAGAGCCTTTGGTGGGAAAGAAGTGTGGAATAGCCTACTCCCCTCATCCTACACTCCTGAGTCAAATTCACTAAAATAATAAAAACATGTTATCACTGCATTGGTTTGTCAAGGGGAGAAAGAGGTGGAGTCTGACTCCTTGATGTAGGCTCCCAAAGTGCCCTGACCAGCACCTCCATCAGGAAACATGTTGAACTCAAGTTTTGATTGGATATCTATAATAATAAAAGGGTAATATGCTAATCAGACCAGACATCCTTCCTGGCGACCTTTTGGATGAAGCCCGGGCTACATGAGAAGCCAGGCTCCTGGGTGCCAGAGAGAAGCCGGTGCCGGCAGCTGGGGGAAGGAAGGCCTACTCTTGCACAAATTTTGTGCATGGGGCCTCTAGTGTGCAATAAACTTTGTTACCAGTTTCTTTTCATATTTGATTTTTAAGAAAACACCAAACTTAGTGAGACAACTGAATCCATTCTAGTTAAGTTCCCCAAAGCCATACAAAATTAAAACAGGACACTTATCTTTGGGATCAGTCCCTGCTGAATTAGCAAAGGCTCATCTTCTTTGAGGCCATCAATGAAGAACCGCTGAATACACATCAGCAACAGTGAAACATACTGAAATTCATTTTTATCCAGTTCCTAGGTATGAGACCACACTAAGTTAGAAGTCTTACAGTGAAAGTTAAGAGGATAGATTCTAAGTGTTCTCATCACAAAGAAAAATATATTTTTTTAAATTTTCTCTTATTTTTTATTATATGAGATGGCAGATGATAACTAAACTTATTGTGGCAATCATTTCTCACCCATATGTAAGTAAAATCACTATGCCATATCCCTTAAAATTATACAGTGCTGTATGTTAATTACATTTAAATAAAACTGAAAGGAAATCCTGACAAAGTATTACACACTGGTATTCTGGTCAGATAACAAAACAAAACAACTTACTTGCCTTATTTATAGATTTGTCAAGATGGTATAATTTAAGATGATTATATTTTTGAGGAATGTGGCTCCCTTTCTGTTGAAAATATTCTTTTATTTTCTGAAATCCTTTACCATGGAATGCATCAATAATAAGTGATTCAAGCTGGAAAGTCAATAATTTGAAAATTACTTTTTCAAAAAAACACATTAATTTTGTAGTAACATTTGTAACTAGAATTCTCAACAATAATTCAGTGTGGAAATAATAAAAGGTAAATGTAAGATAGAGAGTTATATCTTGAGCAGTAGTCATGTAGCCAGTGAGCAAGCTTGTTGGCTTAAGACAGTGCAGGCCCGTCTCGGAGATATTGCAGGCTCCGTTCCAGACCACCCCAATAAAGCAAGTATCGAAGCAAAGCCAGTCGCAACCTTTCTGCTGGTAGAAGGTCTTCCTTTCAGTTTGTAAAATATGCAACACCTGTGAAGTGCAATAAAGCAAAGCACAATAAAATGAGGTATGCCTGCAGTTTCCAAATGTGGTTCCTGGACCACTTGAGACTTATTAGGAATCAGGAACGCTGAGGGTGCTGTTCCGGTGATTATCATTAGACTACAGTGTGAGAACCACTTTCTGAGAAATTGCACTTGAGTTACAGATATCTGAGGGTGGAGAGTGTTAATTATCACTAATGTTAGAAATTCTAAAACACTAAAAAAATTCAAGCCTAATATCACCCAAGAGACATGAATGATCATAAAAGGGAAAAAATTATTTCAACACTAATACTGACAGATAATGAAAGCTGATAAATATGTAAATTTCCAGGATGAAACTGTTTTTTTTTAACATTAGCCAAGACATACTTCTAAGTATATACTTGAATAATATACTTCCTTAATATCTGTGCTTCAGATGTGATTTTTTAATTTTTAAAAATCCAATCCAATCTTACAGACTAAATTATAACATGTAATGTTATTTTAATAAGGAGACATTTTACCATATACTGCCCAAAATTGCACTTATCCTCAGTACAGATTTAAATGTGGGGACAGCATTTGAAATTAAATATTTAAACATTATTTCCTTTAAGTTACCACATAGTGAACCTTTTTCGCCAAGTGTGTTAAGGGTTCTGCAGATGTTCCCATTTAATCCTCTCCGCCCCTCGGAGAGGTTCGATTCTTTATAGGGGATAATAATAGCAAGGCTGGGGGAGGCTGGGGCAGGTTAAGAATTCCCCGAGATCGCCCAGCTGAGATTGACACTCAGGTTCTTTGGCGCAGAACCTCGGCCCTCCACCTGCTCAGCTCTCTGCCTGGCTTCTCCGCACCCGGGAACAAGCCAAACCCTCTGCCTGGCTCTGCCAGCTTGTTCTGTCAGCTTCCTCTGCCCGCCCGCCCTGGCAATGAGTCCTCAAATGAGTCAAGCTCTTCCTTGCCTCGGGGCCTCTGCACTGGCTACTGGGGGCCTAGAACTCTTCTCCCCACAACTTTCCCCCCTCCTGGCTCCTTGTCACCCCTCAGATCTTAGCTTCAGTATCCCATTTTCAGGTCTGCCTTCCAGGACCTTATGTAAAGTAAGCCAAGTGCCTCCCTCCGTCCTTAATTAGTCTCATTAATTAGTCCTTAATTAGTCTCCACCACATACCTGCTCCTTTGCCTCCTACTCCCTTCAGCGGGTAACCTGTTTCTCTGGCTCTCTGCCAGGCTGTAAGCTCCGTGAGGACACCCTGTTTGCTCTGTTCAATACTATCTACCTGCATCTAGAACAGTGCCTGGCACAAGATGGCTTGACTACCTTAGACTTATCACAAGACCCACGATAATTGGTTGTCGGAGATTAGGGAAGGAGTAGCAGCAAAAGGTGATTTCTCTGTCTTGAGTGTGAGCAACTGGAGGAACAATTGTGCTGAAAGCCCAGGGAACAGAGAACTAGGAAGACTACACACATACACACACAAAACACACACACACACACCACACCACACACACACCCTACACACACACACACACCTCCCATACACACACCACACACAACCCCACACTCCACACACACACCACACACACTCCACACTACACACACCACACTCCACACCACACACACACCACACACACACCACACACACACATACCACACACACTCCACACACACACACACCACACACACACATACCACACACACTCCACACACACACACACCACACACCACACACACACCACACACACACCACACACACACCACACACACACACCCCACACCACACACACACTCCACACACACACACACACACCACACACACCACACACACCACACACACACCATACACACACACCACACACACACACTCCACACTACACACACACACCATACACACACACCACACACACACCACACACACACACTCCACACCACACCCACCCACCACACCCACCACACACACACACACCACACACACCACACACACCACACACACACCACACACACCACACACACCACACACACACCACACACACACACCACACACACACACTCCACACTACACACACACACCATACACACACACCACACACACACCACACACACACACTCCACACCACACCCACCCACCACACCCACCACACACACACACCACAAAATTAACCTGATCTTTACATAGAAAGCATCCTGGGCCATTCCACTGCTGTCGTCTTCCTTAATAGACTGCAAAGGGCCTTCCTTGTCCTGTGTACAATAAAAATGTTTGTTTTAATTTTTATTTTTAAAAATTCAGCTCAAGTTTTTAAAATAAAACAAAAGAAATAAAGGTTCACATTATTTTATTGGACAAAATTTTTTGTTTGCTCATGCCCCTGATTTTAAGTCTAAGTAAGATATTACTTTAAAAAAAAACAACCAGCCAACCTCTTTAGCACTATGAGAAATTCTATCAAAAGAATTTCTTGCAACTATCACAAGAAGTAAAGCAAACATCATTGTAATAAACACACCCAAAATAGGTAAATTTAAACTCTATAGTGAGAACTATAAAATAGAAGAAAGGCTGTCAAGAATTTGTAAAATAAGGTTTTAAAAGATACATTTCAACAACTACAGCAGGAATTTACAAAACAGCAGCACATTGTTACACATTTTCTTCAAATAGTGGTCCCTGGGTCTGCCCTCATGGTTTTCACAACACCCTGTACTATTGTGACAGCATCGCATCTTTGCATCCCATCTGCTTGCTTCTTCCTAATTAATTAAATTTAAAAGTATAACACAAGAAGAAATCTTTTTTTAAATCTCTCCTAAAGTTTTTTTTTAATCGAGCTTGGGTGGACAATCCTACTTCTCTATGTACTTGCCCCATATCCTTAAACGTCAGTATATTTTACAATATTATCATTATTTATAAATATGAAAAATAGAGTGAATTTTAAAACCCAAACCTAAACTTTTTTCTTCTCACCAGCTGTGCACTCCGTTCAATAAATGCTGGAAAGTATTGGCTCTAGTAGTGCCAATCCACACCCCACTCCAGCTGCGTTTTCAGGATTATCACTTCCCGGGGCCGGCTGAAGTCCCAGCGCTCGGACCCCGGGCCGGTGCGTTACCATCACCGCACTGCGTACGCAGCCTGGTGGGGACCGGACCGGGCTAGGCAAACATCCGAAGCAACTCGGAAAGAAACATCTCTGCCTTCCAAGCATTAATTATCCACTTTCTCCTTCCCCGGCGCTCTATTAGCAAAGGACCAGAGGTTTCCTTTCGCACTGAAAGCTGCCAATAAACTCCACGCAAATCTAAAGAGGAGGAAGCGCTCGAAGGCTCCCCGAAGGGCTCCTCCCCGGCGGCTGGGGCTCGGCGTCCCGCGCCGGGTCTGGAGCCGCGGAGAGGCGGCCGGGGTGAAAGGGGCACCGGGGCCCTCCCAGCGTCGCTCACCGCCTGCATCCCGAGGCTCCGGCCGGCGCCGCGCTCCAGTTCACGCGATTCTGCCTCCCGAGACCCGCGCGGGCTGGGCGGCTGCGGGAGGGCCCGGCTAGACCAGGACTCTAGGATTCCGGTCTGGGCCGGGAAGTCTAATTGCTGATCCCGCCCGTGCAGCCCATTGGAATCCAGTGTTTGAGATGCAAGGTGCGCTTGCAAAGAACTAGCAATCCTGGCGCGCGCACACACACACCCCTTAAGAGATTACTCAAAGAATGTGAACAACGTCATTTAAACAGTCTATATTTGCAAAACCTACACTGATAAGATGCCTCTTTGCCTCAGCGAGCAGTTTCCTCTCCATCTTTTGAGCTGTTTTGGGTCCATTAATATTGATATAAATTAAGGCTGAAATTAAGGCTGAAATTTCACCATAGGAACAAAATTGGGTATATTACTGATATCACACAAAAAAGGTTATTATTTTTTTAATTTTTATTGATTTTTTAAAATAATAAAAGTGGAAGAGAGAGGAACAGAGAGTTAGAAACATCAATCAGAGAGAAACATTGATCAGTTGCCTCTTGCACATCTCCTACTGGGTATGTGCCCACAACCAAGATACATGCCCTTGACTGGAATCAAACCTGGGACCCTTCAGTCCACAGGCTGACGCTCTATCCACTGAGCCAAACCGGTTCTGACGTTATGATTTAAAAAGAAAAAATACCTTGGTGTATTTAGTCAAAATAAAACAAAACCAAAAAAGCAAGCAAATATTTTCATTCAGTTTGTTTTGTGCCCGGGGACAAATATATTTACCAATGGCCAGGTTTAGGCCAGTAGATGGCCTGGTATGTGAACACGGTGGAAATAAAAATAGAAATAAAAAGACCCCTCAATTCCAAACATTCTTTCAGTGTAAATAAACTTGAATTATAACTAGATGTTAAGGGTATTTCATGTTATGATATTTACAGAAGATATTTGTTTACATCCAAGCAAAACATATTAGGACCAGATCCTGCGGCGTGGGCACAGTCCCAGGACTGTGCATCCCAACTCCAGTTCAAGTGAAATGATACTTATTTCAAAGCTCATTATATCCCTTCCCGGGGAAAGATGATGTAAATGCACTTACATTAATTTATCAATTTTAATATCAACCTAGAAAAATTCAAAGCCTTCTTCCTTGCTTTTCAATTAGTGGGCTTTCAAAATATCAAAATAGTAATTAAGGAAGAGCCAGCTTTGAAAAGGAAGTGTTCTGAATCACAGCAAATATTAACTGCAGGAAAGAATTTAAGGAGAATAAACAATAATCAAAATATAGTTTAAATATATTTTACTGTAGGAAATAAAACAATATGGCAATATAATAACAATATAACATAATATAATAAAACTGTTTATATTAGACTTTAAAACTTCATAATCCATTATCTTCAGACTTTTCAGGAAAAATATGCCTTTCCAAACCATATGTTTGTTAATACATTCAGTCTTTTAGGAGAAATGAAAGATAATAAAATAGAGAACACATCGATTTGTTGATTTTTATTTTGTTGTATCTTCACTCTAATTCGTTTTACTAATATGTTTTACCCAGACTCATTTTTAGGACGATTTGGAATATGTGTATTTTAATTCTGTAAATGGAATATGGTGCAGGCTCTATGACATTTATTTGGATACCAGAATCCATTTAGAAAATACGTACACAATTAATTGATTTGTTTTAACATTAAAACTTGTATTTATGTTTTTGCAAAATATGGGCTCTCTAGAAACATCCCAAATTATAGAGACAATAAATATTCTAACAAATGTTTACAGGAAGACCAGAAATTAATTCCTGTGCATTCTCAGAGGTAATTATAAATTATTTTTGAAGTTACATTAAAAATATTTTAAAGTATACATTAGGTTAAACTATCAAATTAACGAAATATCGATTTGTAAAAAAAAAAATAAAGTGTCGATTGTTTTAACCTCTGAAAGACGAAGCAACTGGATAGCAGGATTGCAATGACTTTCGGCGGCCAGTTAATACGACGACAGCCCAAGGATAAAACGGGGGGTGAAGAGTGGGCTCTCTCCACCGTTCCTCAGGGACCTTCCTCCCGATTAACTGAGCGTGATTTTAATCGCAAACCCAGACCGACGCGACCTTTCAGGAGACAACGTTGGGGCAAGGGGGGCTGGGGGATGAAAACGGCATCTTCTCCTGCGTGGATAGTTCGTCCTTGATCCGGAGGAGTACCCGGACTTGAATCCAGAGACAGATAAGCCGCAGAGCTGCCCAAAGATGGCATTTCCAGTCACGGGGGTTCTCCGCTGGTCAACTGCCAATTGGATTGACTTTGCCAACGCGCCTGGCTGTGCCCTTGCCTGGAGAGGTAAGAGGGTCGGAGTGTAGGCGGTTGTTCAGGTGATGGGTTTGAGTTTCACCAGAGGAGAAGACTAATCCTGCCAGAGGCGCTGGCCTGGGCGCCCCACCAGCCGGTCCCCGCGCCATAGTCCGTGCGCTCGGGGATGCCAAGGTCCAGGGCGCGCCAGCTCCGTGATTTAGACTCTAAGGAAATAGGTTCGGAACCTCCTCCTCTAAGTGACCCACCTTCAGGGTGGCTCTGCTCTGGCTAGGGCTTGGAACCCTCCGGCAAACAAAGCAAATTCCAGAAATCCATCTTCCCTCTGCGCTTGGCATGGGTAATGAGCGACTTCAGTCACTTCCATCCTTTTCTCTTCTTGGGTGCTACCGGGTACTGGAACCGCTGAAACCAGGCAAATAAACTGGTCTCAACCTCGGGAACCCGCAGCGTCCCATGCCCCCTCACCTGGCTGTTGGGGTCTCCAGAAAAGCCTCCCCAGATGAACTGGGGGTAAATGCAATTTTGCCATGGTATTTCCACAACAATATCAATAAAGATGATTTTTAAGTAAAGTATAACCTATGCCCCCCCCCCCATTGGCTCCCTCCAACCTGCCCTTCCCCCCCCCCAGGCCTTCAGCGCCCCATTGTCTGTTTCCTGGGCAATGCATATATGCATACAAGTAATGAAGATGATTTTTAAAAAGGGTTGTGTCAGGTGGATGGTGACTGAGAACTCACCGAGCCCCAATGCCTCCGGTAAGCAGATAGGAAAACTGGCTCAGACCGAGCTCCGGCGGGCGACAGAGAAAGCTCCGGGTTCTGCGGGAGCTCCCCCTTCTCTCTCCACCTACCCCACGCTGATCTTCCCCACTCTCTCCAGGTTCGCTCTCCGGACTCTCTTCCCACTGGGCAGGGTCCCCACAGCCCCGGGGTGCGTGCACCCAGGCCCGGGGGCACACAGGGACCTTAGGCGCTCCCCTGGACATCAGCTTCGGCGCCCCCTCCTGCACTCCCTCTCCCCCCCCTCCCCGCCCTCCCCTCCTCCCACACACACTCACACACATAAACACACAGAAGAACACACAGGCACCTACAACAGCAGCTACAACAAACGCCGGGAAAAAAGGGTCCGATCCTGCGGCGTGGGCACAGTCGCTCAGACTGCGCGCACAGTGACCTGCGGGTCCCCAGGGCATGAGAACTGAGTACTGGCTCTCGGGGATGGCTGGAAAGCCACTGTCTCCAAAGCTTCCGGAAACCCCAGAGGCCGGGCGGGGTTAGAAAGAAAAGAAAGACAAAAAAGAAAAAAAAAAGAATTTCAATATAAATGAGGCATTCCAACCTCCACACCGCCACCCAAGCCCCTTAACATCTTGGCCTGTTTCCTGTCACCTAAGGGCTCAGGTCAACCTTCCCCTCCTGTTCCTATTCTGTCCAGGAGGTGCCGGACCTGAGAGCTGGAGAGAGAGAGTAAAGGCGGAGCAGGGGGAGGGGGATCCTTATAAGTGTGCAGGCAGCTGCCTGGCGCCTTCAGGACCGAGCCCCACATCTGGGCTCCACCCGGGTCCTCAACCCCCGTGGATTTCCTCTCTCTCTCTCTCTCTCTCTCCTTTCCTTTTCCTCTCCTTTCCACTCCCTCTCTCCCAATCTCCACTTTTTTTTAAGAAGGCAGAATTCACCTGGAGCGCCTCTAGATTTGTTTTCCTCTGGTGTCTTTCAGGATCCTCACCAGCAACAAGGTGGGCAGATGCCAACGGAAGCGGGGCAGAAGGCGGACTGTGTGCGCTCCTATGGGATGAAGCTCAGCTGGGACATCAACGACCCGCAGATGCCTCAGGTATGTGACACCGGCGTGAGCGCACAGGCAGTGCTGTCCATCCAAAGGGGGGTGGCATTCAAGTCCTTGCAGAGATTGTGGGCAGAGCATACACACACACACACACACACACACACATGCCAAGAAACACATGAGAGTCCTCACATGTAGATGGACTCTACAAAGGGCAGAGTTGAGTTTCTAGGTGTAGCTTTGCCTAGTTCATGTGGCCTGTCCAAAAATATAGAAAACAGTGGAAACTGTCCATCAGCCTCCACCTTCCCAGGCCTCTGGGGAGGGATGCCTTGTTCCACACTTTCCTTTAACCAAGGGAGACATCACGTGATTCTCTCCTTTTCCATTCTTTGAAATCCATGAGAAAGCTAGGGGAGAATCTCATAGCACTGCTTCACATGCAGCAAACATGTGAGGGATTACAGGACTGTAATCCCTGTGAGGGGAATGGAGAACTAATAGCATGCCTTAGGCAATTTATTCAGATTCCCGGGGTGCTGTCTGGATGAAGCCTGGCTCCTGGGAAACTCCAGTCCTGCCCACTAGGCCCCTGGAATCCAGATTTTGGACATAACTTCCGGGGTTACTTTAATGGCAAGAAAATCTCTGTCCTTTTAGGATTTGTTTTATTTTGTTTTCATGAAACAAAGTGGTTTGGAGACATGTCCAGGGAATTGATGCTTTGTTATACTGGTTTGGGGCAAAAACTGAGGAGTTACTTTAAATTGAAGTGGGGTGGAGGGAGAGTGGGAGTGGCCTCCCAAGCATGTACAAAGGTGGACTTGCCACACTGTGGTGGCATCGGAGTGAGAGACTTCTTTTTGCTAAGCATCTAACGTGCCATGTAGTTGTTCAGATGGATAGCAATTCATTAGCAAAGTTGTGTAGCCTCTCAAAGAGTCAACTCTTTGGAGGATGTGTTTTTTGTAGAAAGTTCGTTCGTTCGTATTTGTTTTAAAGTCTGCCTACTTTACCGTGAAACTGTGTCATTTTTGTGAGAGTAGACCACAGGACAGCAGGGGCATCTCATTCTCGCTGACTTCAGTCCACATACATTTTTATAGGAAGAAAGCTAATCTTGCATTTTAGAGCCACAGCCAAATAATGAAAATCTGGCTCCCCTCACAAACATTTTCTAGCCTTCCATCAATGAGAGTAATTTTTTCCTTTGGAGACTGGTTCAAAGGGGGCAGTTGCACTGGACTATAAAAAGAGAACTGGAAAAATGTAGGCTTCTCGCCCTGTTTTGGCTAATTGAAGGAGCAAGAGCTACCCTGGCTGTCTGACCTTGAGGTAGTTATTGAATTTGCTTAGTCTCAGGCTACTCACCTGTCATCAGGGGCAAAACTAGATCACAATCTTAAGCTCTCTGCCATGCTGGCTGTGGTGTTCAGCGTGTGCCTGTTTGTGTCTGAGTGGATGGGCTCGCACGTGCCAACACATTAGAGCAAATGAAACCCAATCCTGGAGTCCTCCATGCTTGTTTTGACTTGAAAATACCGTCTCGGTGGCTTCATTTTCAGTGTCACTACTTTAGTAGCTGGTGTGAGACATGGGAGCGTAGGTAGTCTGTATACAGGGCAGCACTAAAAAAATAATCTGTTCTGGAAAACTTTCAATTTGTTACTATGGTCCTGAAATTAAACGTTCACTTTAACAAGATATTAGCATTTAGTATGAGCTTAGAGTTGATAGCACATCATTGTATGTTTCATTTGTCACTGACCTTAAGTCAATCTATTAATTTATTTCAATTATAATATTTCTAGAAAATATAATAATGTCTATTAGTAATAATAATAATTTCAACAATATATCTGTGCTTTGAAAACAAAATTGCATATCTACTTATTACTGTTAAAATGTACAAAACTAACAATGTGTGCAAGTCTGAATTGTCCAACTGAGAATACTTTTGCTCTGCAAATGTTGGATCCAATTCTCTGGGGTGATGGGAGGGAGAGAGGTTGCAAATGTCTTATTACTGTGGTAATATTCTTCTGAACCTCTGTCATACCAGCACAGCCAGTGGGGCCTGGCTGCACAGTCCTCCGTTTAAATCCCACTCCTATGCCACTGTAGGAGGTCTCTCTCTCACTTCCGCATCCTTATCTAATACATTGTTAAATGCACCTCATGCAACATTGCAGTGAGGATTATAGATACTGCATTAATGTGGCTTTGTGGGCCATACTGTCTCTGTCCTAAATACTCAATTCTGCATCATAGTGTGAAAATAGCCATAGACGATACATAGACTAATGGACATGGCCATACCCAATACAACTTTACCTATGGATACTGAAATTTGATTTTCATATAACTTTCATATAATTTTTTTAAAAATTCCCCCAACCATTAAAAATATATAAAAAACCATCCTTAACTCATAGACTGTACAAAAACCTGTGGCAGGCTGGACTTGGCCCACAGTCCCTTGTCCACTGACCTCTGTCTGTACCAGGTACTTTTAGGGCAGGGGTCAGTAAGTGCTAATTGAAAAGTAATTTTCTATTAAACTTATATGTAAGAAAGACATTGCAGTTTAATAATGCATAATATGATACAACATTATTGCAGCCATGTGGCTCTTTGTTGAGAATGCCATTCCCGGCTGCTCTGGGGAGAGGTCCAGTCCTTAGCAGGCCTCTTCCCAGTGCCGGGGTTTAGCATGATGGTCAGGCCCTTCATTCACAACATCCTTGAAAACCTGGAGAGCTAAATTGGGAGGAACGTCAGAAGTTGTTCCCGCCTCCCTGACGTTGCTCTGAGTGTCACTGCTGATGTGACTGACAGGTTTGGAATAGAGCCAGGAGTTTTGAAGAAAAAGTGCTGGATTGAAGTAAAGCTATTTATAGTCTCAATTGCAGGCCAGTAAGAGAGCATCCCAATCACTTTTTGCCCTCGTTCTTTGATACTTAATCTGGAAATGTTTTCAACATTGAAACACACAAAAAGTGGTATAACACGGTGACAAGGAGAAGAGGCTCTGGGGTCAAACTGCTAGAGCCAGGTCTTACTAGCTGTGTGACTTTGGGCAAGTCAGCTAACCTCTCTGTCCCCATTTATTATTAGGTAACAGGGGGAGAATAATCTTATCTATTGCCTGTATGTTATGAAGTGTAGACGAATTGATACATGTACATTTAGAAGATAAGCGCTATAAACTGTTACAGACAGGATGAGTAGCATTTGTGATGGCATGGTTTCTGAGTTTTACAACATTTCCGAATCTGGAAGGGGGCAGTGTTCCCTCTGATATGCTTGGAGGAAATTAAAAGCGCAGTGTGTTGGGTTTGGTCTCGGTGGACTTGACCGCCCTTCCTGTTGTGCGCCTGTCCAGGAGCCGGCCCACTTCGACCACTTCTGCGAGTGGCCCGATGGCTACGTGCGCTTCATCTACCGCAGCGATGAGAAGAAGGCGCAGCGCCACCTGAGCGGCTGGGCCATGCGCAACACCAACAACCACAACGGCCACATCCTCAAGAAGTCCTGCCTGGGCGTGGTGGTGTGTGCGCAGGCCTGCGCCCTGCCCGACGGCTCCCGCCTGCAGCTGCGGCCTGCCATCTGCGACAAGGCGCGGCTGAAGCAGCAGAGTGAGGCCCCGAGGCCTGGGGCGGGGCCGGGCGGCCTTGCAGTCAGGAGTTCCCTCCGTCCAATAATTTCCCTTTTGTTCTTTTGAAAGGGTCTGGAGTTGAGCTGTCATTAATAGTCTCTCCTCTGGCTTTGCAGAGAAAGCATGCCCCAACTGCCATTCCGCTTTGGAACTGGTTCCCTGTCGAGGGCACAGCGGATACCCAGTAACCAACTTCTGGAGGCTCGATGGCAACGCCATATTTTTCCAGGTGGTTGGGGGGACACCACCGTTTCTGATGCATATTTTCATCATACAGTAGAGACCAAACCACCTGCCATGTGCCTTAGGAACTCCACCAACCCAAACACAGCTCCGTGGCCAGAGTAGGAGCTGGTCTCCCAGGGCCTTTTCCGGCTCCTTGGATAATTAGTGCGCTCCTTCCTGCTGTGTGCTCTGCAAGGGCAACAGAGAGTGAGCCTGTTGTAGTGAGAGTTGATTTAATATGGTGAAAGGACTGTTGGTAATCTTTTAAGGTGTCTATTCTTATTTTTTAAAATACATTTTTATTGATTTCAGAGAGGAAGGGAGAAGAAGAGAGAGATAGAAACATCAATGATGGGAGAGAATCATTGACTGGCTGCCTCCTGCACGCCCCCTGGGGACTGAGCCCACAACCCAGATAAGTGCCCTGGCCAGGAATCGAAACTGAAGTCCTGGTTCATAGGGTGACACTCAACCACTGAGCCATGCCAGCTGGCAGTTATCTATTATTATTTTTTTGTTGTTGTACAAATTTTGTTGTACAAATAGTAGTACATATGTCTCTTTTTTCCCCATTGACCTTCGCTCGGCCTTCCCTACCCCCTGGCACACATGACCTCACCCGCCCCCCCCCACCAATGTCTTGCATCCATTGGTTATGCTTATATGCATGCATACAAGTCCTTCAGTTGATCTCTAACCTCTCCCACTCAACCCTCCCCAGCCTTCCTGCTGTAATTTGACAGTCTGTTCGATGCTTCTCTGCCTCTGTGTCTATCTTTTTGTTCATCAAGTTATATTGTTCTTTATTATCCAAAAATGAGTGAGTTCGTGTAATATTTTTCTTTCACTGACTGGTTTATTTCACTTAGCAAAATGCTCTCCAGTTCCATACATGCTTCTGCAAATGGTAAGAATTCCTTCTTTTTTATAGCAGCATAGTATTCCATTGTGTAGATAGATGTACCACAGTTTTCTAATCCACTTATCTACTGATGGACACTTAGGCTGTTTCTAAATCCTAGCTATTGTAAATTGTGCTGCTATGAACATAGGGGTGCATATATCCTTTCTGATTGGTGTTTCTGATTTCTTGGGATATATTCCTAGAAATGGGATCACTGGGTCAAATGGCAGTTCCATTTTTAAATTTTGAGGAAACGCCATACTGTTCTCTACAGTGGCTGTACCAGTCTGCATTCCCACCAGCAGTGAAGGAGGGTTCCTTTTTCTCTGCATCCTTGCCAGCATTTGTCATTTGTTGATTTGTTGATGGTAGCCATTCTGACAGGTGTGAGGGGGTAACCTTATTGTTGTTTTGCAACTCTCAAATGATTAGTAACTTTGAGCATGTTTTCATGTCTCTTGGCTTTCTGAATGTCCTTTTTTGAAAGTGTCTATTTAGGTCCTTTGCACATTTTTTTATTGGATCCTTTAGCATTTCTTGCATTGCTGGTTTGGTGGTGATAAACTCTCTTAGTCCTTTTTGATCTGTGAAGCTCCTGATTTCATAATCAATTTTGATTGATAGCTTTGCTAGGTACAGTATTCTTGGATTCAGATCTTTCCTTTGTATTACTTTGTATATTTCATTCCATTCGCTTATGGCCTGATGTATTTCTGTTGAGAAATCAGCCACTAGAATGAGGAATCCTTTGTAAGTAACTTTCTGTCTCTCTCTGGCTGCTTTTAAGATTCTTCCTTTGTCATTGGTGTTTTCCAATTTAATTATAATGTGCCTTTGTGTTGGTCTTTTGGGGTTCATTTTGCTTGGGACTCTGTGAGCTTCTTGGACTTGTGTGAGTTTTTTGTTCCCTACATCAAGGAAGTTTTCTGTCATTTTTTTTCAAACAGGTTTTCTATTCCTTGCTCAGTTTCTTCTCCTTCTGGCATCCCTATAATGCAGGTGTTTCGTTTCATGTTGCCCAAAGTTCCCTTAGAGTTTCCTCCTGTTTTTTTTTCTAGTTGTTTGTTTGTTTGTTTGTTTGTTTGTTTCTAGATGCTGCTCTGCTTGGGTATTTTTTCCTACTTGTCTTCTAGCTCACTGATGTGGTCCTCCACTTCTTCTAGTCTACTGTTGATGCTTTCTATTTAATTCTTTATTGCAGTGATGTCATTTTTCATTTCTTCTTGGTTCTTCATTTCCTCTTGTTCTTACATATATTGTTGAATTTGTATTCCAACCTTTCAGCAACCTTGTGACCATTTCTCTTAATTCTTTCTATGACAAATTACTTGCCTCCATTTTGTTTACTTCCTTTTCTGGTAATTCCTTCTTTTCTTTTGTATGTGGGCTGTTTCTTTGTCTCCCCATGATCTATCCTCTTGGTTGTCTAGTTATGTAGCTCTCTCTCTCCTATGTTGACTTTCTATGAGAATTTTCAGAGCTTGTCCAAATCTGCATATTCATGCTGCTTTTAGCCTGGTTTTCATGGGTTCATAGCTGGTCCCTGGGTATTGTGGTTGTAAAGTCCTAGGAGTTATCTGATTCTTCCCGGTTAAAGGTAAAGCTAAGCATCTGATCACAGCCCCTCTCCCCTTCAAGATGGCTCAGTCTCTGCGGCAGAGCCGGTCGCTTTGGGAGAGATTTCAGCAGCAGTGGAGCTGCCTAGTCAGGGGAGGCTGGTCTGGCAGTTTCCAACACTCCCATGGAATATAGCTGTCCCTCACTCACAAATAGACACTTCCCATACATTCAAAGACTCTTTTTTTGTTCTCTCATTCACACAGTATCTTGCATCCTGCCTTCCTGTCAGCAGTCATCTTCAATCTTGATGCTGTTTTATTAGTTCAAGACATTTTTTTTCCTGTCAGTTTGAAAAAACAGACATGAATTTGAGATCTTGGGAAAGACATAATTTTTACTAATATTTCCAGTTTCCTTCCCTATTAATGCAGGCCAAGGGGGTTCATGATCACCCAAGACCAGAGAGTAAATCAGAGACAGAAGCTAGAAGAAGTGCTATCAAGAGACAAATGGCCTGTTCTTATCAAATGCAGAAAAAGAGAATTCGAGAACTGGAGGTAATGGGGAGCTGACATTACTTTGTGGTCTGTGTTTATTTTCATCACAACATATACTGCTAATTATGTAAAATGTTAAGGTCAGACATTAATTTAAAATATTTGATTATCTGTGAAAATTGTGTATCTCCAACAAAATGTCATTGAATTAACATTTTGGATAGTGTTCCCAATTTAATCTCTTCTCTTAAAAAAAAAAAAAAAGCCAACTACCTACACAGTCAATAATATAGTGAGTATGCTGACTTCCTGATACAAGGACACTATATGATGGTATATGTGCATACCAACAGTGAGTTCACATGCATCCTTGAGAGAGTCCTTTACATTATTTACATAGAACAGATAGAATTTGTTTGGCCAGCTAGACCCAGTTTGGCTTTTCAACCAAAGCATGCCAAGCAGGCAGACTAAGGATTAGTCTGAGGATAAGAGAAACAGGCATTGTTTGACCTCTTTCTATGTGCTAGGCACATAAGGTCTAAAGTTTCACACATGAGACGTTCACAAAATCCTGAAGAGGAGGTTACTATTATTGAGCCCCATTTTAAAAATTAGGAATCTGAGATTCAGAGAGATTAAGTAACTTGTTCAATTAATGAGGAACAGAATCAGGATTTGAACCCTGATCTGTGTCAGGTTCTGGAATCTCCACTCTTACAAACATAGTAAAGGGAGAACAGGGCCATCTGCCACTCAGACCCACTCTTGCCTGGTTACTGTGGACCCTCATGCAACCATGTGATATTCACACCTGAGCAAGCTTCAGCTATGCAACCCCTGTACCAGGAGCCCAATTCATGTCCTAAGCTATGTAGTGCTCACAACACAGAACCCACCAATTGGAAGTATATATATTTTATAGAGCAAGGGAGAAGGAGAGCAATAGAAACATCAATCATGAAAGAGAAACATTGATTGACTGCCTCCTGCATGCCCCTTACTGGGGATTGAGCCTGAAAACCAGGCATGTGCCCTGATGGGGAATCGAACCATGACCTCCTGGTTCATAGGTCAATGCTTCAACACTGAGCTGCACAGGCTGGGTGGAAGTTGATTTTTGGTTGGTTGGTTGGTTGGTTGGTTGGTTGGTTGGTTCATTGGCTACTATTACATGTGAGAGTTGTTGTTTTTTTGTGTTTTTTTTTTAAACAAATAAAAATGTATATCCTTTTAGGCAGGAGAGGATCAAGACAACAGTGGACATTTCAACAATATGCCTCCCCTGGAAAATCCAGAAGAATTTGATATAATTGCTGACAATGGTTTTCCTATTCTAGGGCAGTCTTGCTTTTCCTTCCAAAACTCTGATGCTTATAAAGCTACCTATGACCTAGCCACCTTTCAAGGAGATGTAATGCCACCCTTTCAGAAATATCCAAACCCAAGAATCTATTTGCCTAGGTCTCCTTGCAGCTATGAATTGGCAGGTCCTGGTTATATAAATTCGAATGCATATTCCACCCTGTATAAAGATTCTAGCAGCAGCGCTAATGACACAGACTGGATCCACCTGAATGCACTACAGTATAATGTCAAGTCATACAGCAGCTTCCAGAGCAGCTGTGATTTCACCAGTAAGCAATATGGCTGGAAACCAGCTCTTGGAAAACCTGGCCTTGGGGAGAGGACTGACCCTGGACAGTTGCAGGCCATGGCCACTCGCCCCTCTTATAACACAGAGCTTCCTGGTAGGTACCTCACCACACCCCCACCAGGTGCTCCGGCCCTTCAGACGGTGATCACTACCACCACCAAAGTGTCCTACCAGGCTTACCAGCCGCCAGCTCTGAAATACTGTGACAACGTGCGGGGAGCTAGGAGTCTTTTGGGCTGTAACTATGCTTCTGAAAGCACCCCGATGCCCATCTATCCGGAAGCCTTGGACCTTCCAGCTACGGTCGCCAGAGCAGCCTCTCCATCAATGTCACTTCCCTTGACAGTTCCAGGAGATTGCAGGGCCATCAGAGCCACTGGGGCTTTTCCTCAGGAATCAGCTGCTTCCAGGACGGACCAAGCAGAGGCCTGGGATGTGTGTGCATCAGGACTGGGGTCCAGAATCAGTTATTCAGACAGAGTTAGTCCATTCTTTAGCTATGACAATGAGGACTTTTAAACAGCAAATCTGTTCACAACATAATATTGGTAGCCATGCTGGCAATGGAACAGGAAATGGCAACTCTCATGTTGAGTTGGGAAATTTATGTAGTATAACATTTTTAAACCCTCTATACTACACAGAATCAGGACTGGAATGTGACTTTGTTAAATGGACAAATGAGCAAACTGGAGACCACGAAGACTGACTACAAGCTAAACCTGGTTCTCACTCTAAGATTTTTCCCATTAGACCGTATTAGAGAATCTTTATTTGGCACTTTGAGATTGTCAAACAGCTTCAGGAAGAAATCTTTACAATCTTATCTCTGGAGTCACTTCTCAGGATTTTTATTTAGCATTTAAAACCTGTAGTAATTTTGATAACTTTACCTCCAAATTTTTTGTCTACAGCTTTTTAAAATATTTACACTATTGCAATGATAAAATGCAGTTATTTTTAATATAATTTGTTTTCCTTTGTCAGCTGAATAGCTTTTATTATCATTGACAGATGTCTTCATAACAGAGACAGCCTAATAATGATGTGTACTTAATGGATTATTATTATACTATTAATCTAATATACTAATTACTAGAGGCCCAGTGCATGAAAATTTATGCACTGTGGTCCTCAGCCCCGCTTGCTCCCTCTCACAGTCCGGGAGCCCTTAGGAATGGGAGGCAACCTGGTGATCAGAGGAAGATGATGCTCCCATCATGCCTCTGCTGCTGCCACTGCCAGCAGCACAAACTTGGCTGACCCTGGTTACCTGAGTCTCGGGTGGCCCTAGGAGGCTGGGCAGATGCCATCTGAGGCTTGCCTGCACCTCAGGCCAGCCCTTAGTGACGGGGGAACTGAGGATAGGTCTGGCCGCACCATGCACCTGCTGCACCTACCCCCTCTCCCTGCCCCTGGCTGGGCTGAAAGGACCGTGGGACTCTGGTTGCAGCAGGTGCAAGGAGCAGCCGGACCTGCCCTCAGGCCGCTCCGTGCACTGCCACCCCTTCCCCAAGTGGGGCTGAAAGGACTGGGGGACTCTGGAGTGGCTGAAGGGACTGGGCACTGCCATCTTGTGGCTATGGCACTGCCATCTTTGTGACGGTGTGATGGTCAATTTGAATATTCCCTCTTTATTAAATTATTATGCTAATTATAGTCTTTCTGATTAGGTTTTAAAATTAGAATTGAGATGCTTTAGTCAAAAATAGCTTACCATTCCTTTGTTACTTCTCATAAATGTAATTGATAATATTGTTCAATTAAATGTAATAAAGAAGCTTTAAAGTAATGTAGCTGATGCTTAAGTTATTTCAAAACAAATAGAAAAAAATATTGTTCATATTATGACCTGAGAAACAGTTATTATAATAGATGAGAACATATTACCTTCTTTACCAGTATTGTTTCACCTCCCTCGTTTACATATTGGGACTAACCAATCCCTCTTAACCTAGCCTACTATACTTTATTTGCATGAAAGAATTACGTTTTCTGGGTTTTGCTTTTATAAACCCTGCCTTTGTTTGTTCTCTCTGGAGCACAGTGTAGGTTGTTACCTAACTCTGTGTCTCTGGAGCTACAGCTCCTTTCACTCAAATATTATTTACTACACTCTAAATTTAATTTTGGTTTACACCCCCTTCATCCATTTTACCCACCACCCCTACCTCTGACAACTACCAATCTGTTCTCTGTATATGTGAGCTCAATTCTATTGCTCATTTTGTTTTTTAAATTGCACATATAGGTGAAATTATATGGTATTTGTTTTTTCCTGTCTGAATTCACTTAGCATAATGCCTCCAAGACTCATCAGTATTGTCATATATAGCAAAATTTCATTCTTTTATATAGCTGAATAATATTTCATTATATTATATAAATAGTTATATATACTTTATATATATGTGTGTGTGTGTGTGAGGGTGTATATATATATATATACACACACACACATATATACCACCATATATATATATATATATATATATATATATATATATATATACATATACATATATACCACTATACACACACACACACACACACACACACACATATATATATATATATATATATATATATATATATGGTGGTAGATAGATATGCCACATTTTCTTTATCCATTCATCTGTTGTCTTGGCTATTGTAAATATGCTATAATGAACATGGGTGCATATATACTTTCAAATTAGTGTTTTCATCTTCTTTAAATAAATAGCCAGAAGTAGAATTGCTGTATCATGTGGTACTTCTATTTTAAATTTTTTAAAAGAACTTGCATACTGTTTCCATAGTGGTTTTACCAATTTTCATGCCCGCAACGCACAAGTGTTCTCTTTTCTCCACATTCTCACCCACAATTGCTTTCTTGTTATTGTTGCTACACTGATAACCCAATGATAGTTTTTATTGATTTTTACAGAGAGTAGAAGAAAAGGGGGAGAGAGAGAGAGAGAGAGAGAGAGAGAGAGATCAATTGGTAGCCTCCTGAAGGCTCTCTGAGGTAGGGTTGAACCTGCTGTGACCTTTTGTGCTCAGACTGACACTCTAACCACTTAGCCACACCAGCCAGCGATATTATATTGTTTTTATTTTTAATTGAATCTTTATTGTTGAAAGTATTACATATGTCCCCCCTTTCCTCCCCCATTGCCCCCTTCTAGCCTGCCCCCACCCAACCCAGGCCTTCACCATCCTATTGTCTGTGTCCATGGGTTATGCATATATGCATGCAAGTTCTTTGGTTGATCCCTTCCCACCACCCACCCTCCCCTGCCTTCCCTCTGAGATTCCACAGTCTGTTCTGTATAATGCTTTTTTATAATAGCCATTCTAACAGGTGGGAGGTGATACCTGCCTTGGTGATACAGTTGTCAGAATTAGCAAATAAATATACTGGATGTCCTGTTAAATTAGAATTAAGATAAATAATATTTGAGTGTAAGTAGATCCCAAATATTCCATGGGCATACAAAAACTATTTCTTGTTTATCTGAAATTCAAATTTAATTCGACGTCCTGTATTTTATCTGGCACTTTTACTTGGTAAAAATATTATAATTCAATTTCATTCTTGTTCAAAATATGGTGAATGACAATTGATGAACTAGGACTAAAAATGTCTTTACAGAAAAACAATTTGGTTGTTGAACTTTTCCAAGGAAATAGTGTTTATTTTAACTGTATAGTCTACTTAACAAGAGAGAATATATTTTATCACCCTTTAACGTATAAACATCATAAACTTAATAAAGATTTTTAACAGCCAAAAATCACCCTTTAATATTTCTACTTACAAACCACATTAAACAACCAGATACTCTATCACTTACCTCTTCAGCTGATAGTCACTCTATTTATTCATATTTCTATACCACTACATATCATATATCAGTATTGGATTGTCCATTAATTAGTCCATTAGAGCTTAGTCTTCTGATCCTCTCATAGCTAAGCTACCCACATAACATTGTGTTTTATAGTTTGATAAATCTTTTTTAAAGATGAGTTCTTCTGGGGCTGGGGCATGGAGAGAAGAGGTTTAGGAAGCTACTGTCAGACTTCAGCCACCTGTGGCTGTCCTGACTCATATACCAGAAAGACATTACTGAGTAAAAATGCCACTGGCGGCTGCCTATGGAGGTTTCTGCCTATGAATGGCAAACATTCTCTTTTCTAATACCATATATATACTGAGTGGCCAGATTATTATGATCTCTGGACACATAATAATCTGGCCACTCAGTGTATATTCTATATAATAAAAGGCTAATATGCAAATTCTCCCCTCAAACAGGAGTTCAACCAGAAGGCTGGACAACTGCCCATGTCCCCTCCCCCTGGCCAGACTGGCTGGACTCCACCCATGCATGAATTCATTATATATATAATAATCTGGCCACTCAGTGTATATGTTTGTGTGTGTGTGTGTGTGTGTGTGTGTGTGTGTGTATGTGTGTGTGTGTGTGTGTGTGCATTAGAGGCCCAGTGCATGAAAATTCATGCACTGGGGGAAGGGGTCCCTCAGCCCAACATTCCCCCTCTCACAGCCCTGAGGGGAGGAGGCAACCTGGTGATCAGGGAAAGATGATGCCCCATCACACCTCTGCTGCTGCCACTGCTGGCAGCACAAGCCTTGGCTGGCCCTGGTTACCTGAACCCTAGGTATCCTGGACAGCTGGGCAACTGGCATCCAAGGCTTGCCTGTGCCTCGGGCCAGCCCTGGGTGACTGGGAGGCTGAGGAGACTGGGTGTCACCATCTTGTGGCTGTGGACGCCACCATCTTTGAGTTCAGGGCAATCAATTAGCATATTCCCTCCTTATTGGCTATAAATGCCACCATCTTTGAGGGCGGGACAGTCAATTAGCATATCCCCTCCTTATTGGCTGTGGGCACCACCATCTTTGCAATGGTGTAAGGGTCAATTAGCATATTCCCTCTTTATTAGATAGGATTTCAAAGGGAGAAAGGTAGAGAGAGAGAAACATCAATGATGAGAGAGAATTATTAATTGGCTGCCTCCTGTACACCCAATATTGGGAATTAAACCCACAACCCAGGCATGTGCTCTAACTGGGAACTGAACTGTGACCTCCTGGTTCATAGGTTGACCCTCAACCCACTGAGCCACGCTGGCTGTGCTCTAAAGCTTCTTTAAGGGCTAGGTTTTTTTAAAAAAACAACAATAAGCCTTCTGCCTGGAGATAGCCTATTTGATGGACCCTATTATTTATTCAGGTTTCCATAAACTAACTGAATTCCTTCTTTTAACCACTCTCTATCCCTCTCCCTTCCTCTCTGTAAAAAAATTAATAAAATATGTATATATTTTTTTAAAAAGATATGGCCACCATGGAATGCCTGAAACAAGAAACTGGAAGCATTGCTAAATGGGGAGAGCTGTGCTTATAAGCTGCAGTGTCTCTGAGCAGAGCAAAGAGCTGCACTTGCATAGGGTTTAGGCAAGCATGGAGTCCAGGGACTGGTGCTTTCCAGACGTAGTAGAGATATTGGGGATGCACTGGTTGGTATTTAGCTCTGGAAACATAGTGATTTGAGTAAGACAGTTGTTGATAGGCTGCCCTTTAGAAGTAGAGTGAGGTTACTGCTAATCAACTGTTTTTAAATACGAGCTGCCACTGGTTGGTTTACTGGTTACTGTGGCAAGGTGTCATTGATCAACCCAGATGGGTTTAAACTAAGGTGACCAGGCGTCCCACTTTTGGCGGGACAGTCCTGATTTTTAACAATTTGTCCTTGTCCCATGGCATTTTATTGTGTTTTTTTTCAATTTTTTTAATTAAGGTATTATATGTGTACATATCTTACCATTGCCCCCCCCCCCCGCCTCCCATTCATGCCCTCCCTCCCCAGAGTTCTGTGTTTGTTGGTTGTACTTATATTCATGCATACCAGTCCTTCGGTTGTTTTCTTATCTCCCCCCAGGTCTCCTTCCCCTCCCTGCTGTCATTTGACAATCTGCTTGTTTTATGGTGACTATCTCAGGATCACATGAATAGAATCCGCTCCTCATTTGTCAGTCTGCTTGTTTTATGGTGGCTATCTCAGGACCACAAGAATAGAGTCCGCTCCTCCTCTGGTTCTCACCACCCTCCCCCTGGGTCCCACTGCTTCCCCTGGGACACACGGCTCACCCAGGGCACACGGCCCCCTGGGACACACGGCTCACCCGGGACACCCGTCCCCTTTGGGGGATACGGCTCACCCGGGGCACATGGCCCCCTAGGACACTCGGCTCACCCGGGGCACATGGCCCCCTAGGACACTCGGCTCACCCGGGGCACATGGCCCCCTAGGACACTTGGCTCACCCGGGGCACACGGCCCCCTGGGACACACGGCTCACCTGTGTCCCACGGCATTTTAAAAAAGTCCTGATTTTTGGAAAGAATGCACAACAAGCCAGGGAACGGTGGAAAATCGAGAAGGGAATATATGGTTTTCGGCGGCCATGTGGCTATTTAGCCAGGATATGAGTTTTATATTTTTGTGAATCTTATGATATTAAACTTTAATAATAACAAATAATTGTTGATAACTGATTATCAAAGTTCGAATTGTTGATCAGTTGTTAGAATTCGACCACCATTGTTTGGACTTAATGAACAATTTTTGGGGATTGGCAACGACGAAAACATTTTGTAACTGTCTCTCAGACGATACAGATCGTACTGTGTGCTAGTAAGCTAGTTAAACAAGTGATGTCGTTACAAATCCGCTATTCAGATAATTTAGGTAAGTAATGTATTTATTTATTTCATAAATACATAAATTTTCTTGAATTTAGCAGACAGTACTCATATTATTTATATATTATAGTGGCGGCAAAAAGTCTAGCGCTGGCCTTGAAAGTGACACTTATGACTATACATAATTTTTTATTTATTATATTTGTAAATTGTATTTTATGTTAAAATTTTTAAAAATATATTACAATACTATTTTTGCATTCTATGAAAATTTTTATTGCTCCATATAGACCAAATTTTTAATCAAGACCCCCCCCCCAATGGTGTCCCACTTTACCAATGTTAAAATCTGGTCATCTTAGTTTAAACTTGGTTCTGATTATTACTTGTTGCTAAAGTGAAAGAACTGGTTCTTTCCTTGGAGTGGAGTATCTTTTTAATATATTTTATTGATTTTCCACAGAGAGGAAGGGAGAGGGATAGAGAGCTAGAAATGTCGATGAGAGAGAAACATCGACCACACTACCTCTTGCACACCCCCTACTGGGGATGTGCCCACAACCAACGTGCATGCCCTTGACCGGAATCGAACCTGGGACCCTTCAGTCCGCAGACCAACGCTCTATCCACTGAGCCAAACTGGTTTGGCTGAAGTATCTTTTTATTATCATGTCCTGAAACCCTGTAATGTAGTTACTAATATTTTCCTCTGGCAGAGATTTGAATAAACTGAGATTGAAGTAACTGGTTTAAGTCACAAATAAGGAACTTGGGGACTTAAATGTGGCTCTCTCTATATACAAGCCTTTTATCTTAAGCTGTAAATTATATAGGGCTAGGATGAGATGGGAATACCATTATATTGCCCTACCTTGTACATATCATACCTTATGTATAGGTGAGGTATTAGTAACCTAGAACATATTCAGAAAACAATAAGGAGGTTGAAAAAAAAGAAAAAAAATGTTGCTTTATGCGTTAGTTAGGGCTTGCCAGAGGAAGAGATACATAGGTATAGGTAAGTATCTAGATAAAGAGATGAAGATATATAGAGATAGAGATAGAGATTTAAGGAATTGGCTCACACAAGTGTGGGGGCCTATCAAGTTAGAACTCTATAGGGAAGACCTATAGGCTGGAAATTCTGGTGAAAGTTGACTTGCAATCTTGAGTCCAAATTCTGCAGGGGAGCAGGCTGAAACTCAGGCAGCATTTCTTTGTTGCAGTCTTGAGGTAAAATTGTTTTTTCTTTGGAAAACCTGTCTTTCCTCTTAAGGCCTTCAACTGATAGAATGAGGCCTATCCACTTAATGGAAGGACAGAGGGTAATCTACTCTTCTCATTGTTTACTGATTTAAATGTTTATTCCTGTCTTTAAATACCTTCACGAACTTCTAAAATAATGCTTGACCAAACAACTATAATGTTTGACTTAGCCACGTGACCTTATAAAATTAGCCATTATACTTAATAAAGGTAAATGAAAGGGATCGGGAATATTTAGCTAAAAGGAGAGACACAGATGGTTCATAGTAAAGTCTAGAAATATTTGCAGTAACCTCGTACAGAGTGGGGTTGAGTAGTGTAGTGTAGAGTTTAGGGACATGGTCTTCAGACAAAATGGAAAACAGTGAGCATGAGAATGGATTTTGCAGAACTCACACAGCTATTTAGTGAGAATAGGGATTTGAACTCAGAGATTTTGTGCTCTGTGAAGATCAATCAGGTAAGCAGTTCCTTTTGGGGATGGTTTAAAGGCTGTATTTCTCCCCCCCAGAGTACCTAAAATGTCCTTATTTAGGGGTTCTAAATTCCCTGAAAGATTTGCATGGGAAATATGTGCTTTACAATCTGAGATAATTAAGGATGAAGATGAACCAGAAAACAGGATGTTAAGAAGTTTCCTTAAAATCAACCTATTTAAGGTGCAAATGCGAAGACTGGGGAAAATAATGCATCCAGTTAAGCAAAAGCATTTTGTTATCATAGAACCTTTTCCCCGGACCTTGGAATTCTTGAATCAAGCTAAGCCCTCTCAAAATGGGACTAGTACATCCTTAGGAGGAAGATAAAAGGGGACACTCCAACACTTCATGTGGGGCGCAGCTACAGAGTTTGGACAGGTTCAAGCCTTGGACTTAAGAGAAGGCACAGTCCTTTCCTGGCCATGTGCAAATCCCAGCGTGGAGGGCAGAGCCCTCCCAGCACAATTATAGCCAACAGCTGTAGTTGTAAGTGTGACTTTATGGTCCGAACACGTGGCCCCACATGCCTAAGTGATATGGGATGCAAGTAAACAAAGCTTGATCAGGTGCATGTAATTGAGTAGGGTCAAAACCCACGAGAATGTTGTAAACATCTTGACCACGCCCTTACTTTGCCTCGTGGCATCTGGCTATAAAATAAAGACATGGCTTGTGGGTGTCCATGCTGCTGGCTCCTCATCAGGGAAGCAGCGTCCCACCGAGTCCTAAGCTTTCCTTCTCTTGTCTGTCTTTTCTCAGTCCTTCATCGCCCCCACTTGTGTTCTCTGAACCCGGCTGAGCATGCAGCACTTAAGGCGCCTTAGGGCTGAGTGTGCCATGGCCCTGCTGGCTCCCCACAACTCCAAATACCGACTTCCATCACACATCACTTGTTTTGTATTCTTTCAGAATTTGTTCAGAACCAAAGTCAAAAATCAGGCTTACAAACTGCCTATCCATAAACACACAGCTTAGAATACCGACTTAATTTATTTTAACAAATTTTAACCAGCACAATTCAGTATTAGACAAGATCATTCATTAAAAAATACGATGTATTTTGTATGAAGAAGAAAAGAGAATTAATGATATGCAAAGCTAATATATGTAAGGTTTTTTGTTTACCATAGTGATCTGTAATTTTTACTCTGCTACCAGCTATTTGGTAGCTAATGACATTCTTCTACATTTTGCACTGTTGGTGGAAAATATTGAAGATATACCCATGATTGTCAGCTATGGCCAGGAGACCTTGGAGATTCAGTTCTCTGATGAGGACAAGTTGCCTTGAGTCTGTGAAATGTTATACCAGGCATTTGCTAGATTTGAAAGGAGTAGCAAGTGGTGACAGGATAACAAATGTTATCAGTGGCCTGTAGTAGTTGTACAAATGCCAGGAAAATAATTTCCAGGTGATTTCACAGGTATTTGTAATAGGTCATAAATCAAAATGGTTGCTTGCTTTTATCATCATGAATTCCATCTTGAATTTCTAGAGTATCCCCTGGACTGTAAATATAAAAATTGTTCTCAAAAATTATCTACTTTAAATGATCCAGCAAAGAAAAGACAGATCTAATTTGAACTCCCACAATTACCTCTTACTCTCTGAATGTTCTCTGAGGGAAATTCTTAAGTAGAAATCAATTGTAAATTGTAGAAATGGAGCCCTCACTGGTTTGGCTCAGTGGGTTCGAACATTGGCCTACAGAATGAAGTGTCCCAGTTCAAGTCTGGTCAAGGGCACATGCCTAGATTGCAGGCTTAATCCCCAGTAGGGGACGTGCAGGAGGCAGCTGATCAATGTTTCTCTCTCATCATTGATGTTTATATATCTCTCTCTCCCTCTTCCTCCTCTCTGAAATCAAGAATATATATATATATATATATATATATATATATATATATATATATATATATATATAAATGCAGAAATTGAGTTAAGGGATGAATTCTCCATTTTTTATTAAACACTAGAGAAATCATGTGAGACTCAGAGTCCGGCCATGCCTCGGGACCCATAGTCCCTCCCACCACTGCCGTGGCACCCATCAATGCACCTGATGACCGGTTGTTTGGTCGTTATGGTGTTACGGCGTTATGGCCACTGGCTTTTTATAATATAAATTTGCTCTGGTAGGCTACCCCACTACACTGTAGGATTCAATAAAAAGCAGAAATACTTGTAAAATAGAAATACTTCCTAAAAGTCTCACCCACAGCTTTTTTGATTCCTAAATAATTCTGGCACCATAATCCATTAGTGTCTACTCTCCATACTCACTCACTTGGCTGTGGGCTCATAGACACTTCATTCCAGGTAGTACAGAAACTCCCTAGAAGATATATGTATCAGTCATAGTTCTCCAGAGACACAAACCAAATAGAACACACACACACAAAAATACTATAATGTGTATGTGTGTGTATATGTATGTATTTGTGTGTGTGTGTGTGTGTATATATATATATATATATATATATAGTGTCTATATATATAAACACAATATATAGGATTTATTTTAAAGAATTGCCTCTGATGGTTGTAGGGACTGGTAAGTCTGCAATCTGAGGAGCAGGCTGTCAGACTGGCAATTCAGCAGGATTTGATTTAGCAATCTTGAGGCAAAATTATTTTTTCCCTGAGAAATCTCAATTTTTCCTCTTAAGGCCTTCAATTGATTAGAGGAGACCCACCCATACTATGAAGGGTAAACTCCTTTACTTAAATCCAATGGGTTGTAAATGTTAATCACATCTATAATCTAGCATCATAGAACATCTAAGTTAGTGTTTGACCAAACAAACGGGCATAAGATTTAAACCCTCAGGTTCATTGGCTGAGGGCCCTCCAACATCTACCCTTACTGCACCCGACTGCCTGGAATGCCTTTCCCTGAGTTATTCCCTGGCTAGTTCTTCTGGCCATTTTGGTATCAGCTCATATGTCATCCTCACAGGCACTTTCCCTGGCCACTTACCTATTCTTGCCCAGCAACCCTTTCTGCCCCATTTTCTCTATCACAGTTCTCTGTTTTTGTTTTTTGTCATAGGAATTTTATTTGCTTTGTGGGGAAAAAACACATACATATTTATCTCTCCCATTTACAGAATGTAAGTTCTATTACAGCAGGCCCATGACTATCATTACTTGTTCACATCAAAAGCAGTGTCTGGCATATAGTAGGCATTTAATAAATATTTGTACAATTAATAGATCCAATGAGACAGGTAGCTCATTCTACTTTTATTTTATTTTAAATGTATTTTTATTGATTTCAGAAGAGAAGAAAGAGGAAGAGAGAGATAGAAACATCAATAATGAGAGAGAATCTTCCCACATTGGGGATAGAACCTGCAACTCCAGGCATATACCCTGACTGGGAATCAAACTGTGACCTCCTGGTTCATAGGTCGATGCTTAACCACTGGGCCACACCAGCTGAGCACAACTGACTATTTTTTAAATAGCTCAAATTATGAGAAAGTTGTTACTATGCTAAGCTGAAATCATCCCTGTATTAAAGACCATTCATTTGTCCTAGGTTTATCTTCTAGACCTCCTAGAATAATTGTTTCTCATTCTATATCTATAAACATTTGAATACAGTGTTCTTGTCTCCTATTAATCATTTGTTATCCAGGCTAAATACTTTTAGTGGTTTTCAGAGCCTATCCAACTTGGTATCCAATTGAAAGATATCTACCCTAACATAGGCCTGCCAGAGTGGAACACATCACCCTGTGTGTTGTAACCAGCACAAGTAGTAAAACTGACACTTCCAAAACCTGAACACTATATGTCTGTTGATTTGATCTAACACATCATTATCATTTCTAGGAATCAGATCACACTTCTACACACAGATAAATGTGCATGCTTATAGTGGCTAATCACTTACTAAGCACCTGTCTATGCTGAACAGAGACCTTATGGGATTAAAAAAAGTTTATGTGTCTATCCTCATAGCACATCTAGGTTAGTATCTGTCTCAAGAAGTCTAGAATCCAAGAAGAAAAAATTATTACACATAATGAGAATTTTCAGCAAAGGAAGAAACTTTAAAGGTCATCTACTTTAATCTTTTCTGTTTATGGAAAATGCAATGGGGCCCAGAGTAGCAAGTGATAAAATGATAATGAACAAGAAAGGAGACAATGTAATGGAGTGATTATCATAAGTGCAGACAATAAGAGCAGTAGAATAAATTCAGAGAGGGGAAGAAAACCAGTGACACCTTGAGGTGCTGGTGAAAACCTCACAGAAGAAGTAGCCTGAGTCTTTGGGTGTGGAGAGAATTTGCTATGTAGAGAACAGAGATGGCATTTGGGAAAAGTGAACATGCTGAGAGGACTCAAGAGCCTGGTATGTTCTTGAGACACACTCACAAGAATAAATGGCATTTATATAAATTACCCATAAGTTATATAACATGTAGTTACTAAAATAATAGTAAATAGCCCTAGCCGGTTTGGCTTAGCCTTAGAGCACTAGTTAAGTATACAATTTTACCTATATGTTCCCAAAAATTCTAGTTTAGCACTTCTTAGTTGGGATTCAGGAATCTGTATTTTAACAACTCCACCAGGTGATTCTCATCATGAGAAAAGTTTGGGAAACACTGGCTTAGAGGATAGAGCTAAGGCCTTTGAACTGAAGGGTCCCAGGTTTGATTCCAGTCAAGGGCACATGCCGGGTTGTGGACTCAATCCCCAGCAGGGGGCATGCAGGAGGCAGCAGATCAATGATTCTCTCCCATCTTTGATGTTTCTCTCTCTCTCTCTCTCCCCATCTCTATCCCTCTCTTTCTCCTTTTCTCTGTCTCTCTTCCTCGCTGAAATCAATAAAAATATATTTAAAAATAAATAAAATAATAATAAATAGGTTTTGTAAATGTAAAACTACAGTTTTACAGAAAGCCTACAGACAAAGGTGAGCTCTTAACAGACACCAAATAATTTATGGATAATACTCATGTAAGTATCAAGAACATGCTACGACTAGTAATAACTAACCAGACGTCAAAAAGATGCATATATCACCATGCTATTTGTAAGCTCTTTTTCTTCCAAAGCCCTCTGAGTACTCCCAAAGTACTAAAGCCTAGAAATAGACCAATGAACATAGTAGAAAAAAACAACAGTGTTTAGAAGGAACTGAATCATGAAGAGGAATATGAATTCTCTATGTTTTCTTCTGACCTGCTCTCTATATTTGTCATAGCATGATTTGAAGAAAACAAAAAGAAGAGAGAGAAAGAAGGAAGAAAAGAGGGAAGGAAGAAAGGAAACTTATCATTAAAATTCTATATTACTAGCCGAAACCGGTTTGGCTCAGTGGACAGAGCGTCGGCCTGCGGACTGAAAGGTCCCAGGTTCGATTCCGGTCAAGGGCATGTACATTGGTTGTGGGCACATCCCCAGTAGGGGGTGTGCAGGAGGCAGCTGATCCATGATTCTCTCTCATTGATGTTTCTAATTCTCTCTCCCTCTCTCTTCCTTTCTGTAAAAAATCAATAAAATATATTTAAAAAAAAATTCTATATTACTAGAGGTGGTGCTTGCACAACATCATGAATGTATTAGAAGCTCCTGAATTGTTCACTTCCAAATAATTAAATTTATATTATATAAACCCCACCTCAATTTTAAAAATCTTATTAGTTTAGAGGAAGTATTATAATATTATTGAAATAGCAACACCTGAAAATCCCCTTCTTCTTGATTTATAAAAACATCTGTTTTTACTTGGTTTCAGATGATTCACAAGCTACACTGATCTCAGCTTTAAGGTGGAGCAGTGCAACCCTGGCTGGTTGGCTCAGTCAGTTGAAGCATCATCTGTACATCAAAAAAAAAAAAAAAGTTGAGGGTTTGATTTTGGTCAGAACACATACCTAGTTTGCGGGTTTGATCTGATTAATGTTTGCACATGTGCTAAAAAATCAATTAAAAAAACATATCCTCAGGTGAGGATTGAAAGGAGGAGGAGGAGAGAAGGGGAGGAGAAGGGGTGTAGGGGAAGAAGAAAGAGGAAGAGGAGGAGGGGAAGGGGGAAAAGGAGAAGGAAGAGGAGGAAGAGAAAGAGGAGAGAGGAGGAAGGTGGAGTCATTCAGCAAATGTGTTTGGAGTTTCTACTGTGTGCTAAACCCTGTCTGGGCACTGGAGATAGAAGAGAACAACCAACTCAAGTCCCTGCCCTCACTGAGTTTACATTCTAGTTATGGAGATTGACAGCACACAAGATCTCAATGAGAACATATATAGTATGGGGCAAAAGTTGATAAGTGATAAGAAAAAAAAATAAAGCAGACAAAAGGAATTGGAAAGCAGATGTTGCAAGGTAGTATTCAAATTTAGAGAGTCACTAAAAATGTGGTCTTTGAGTAACAATCTGAAGAAAATGCCAGAGCTGGCCATGTGGCTACATGGTATCAGACTATTCCAGGCAGAGGGTACATCAACCGTTCAGCATGTTCGGAAGCTCCAGTTTGCTGCAGCTGGGTAAGTGAGGGGAGACTAGTGGACTTGTAAGTCTTAATAAGCACTATGCCTTTTATTGGGGTGACACAGGAAAACATTGGAGGGTTTTGAGCAAAAGGTTTGATCTGGTGTGTGTGTGTGTGTGTGTGTGTGTGTGTGTGTGTGTGTGTGTGAACAGAATCACTCTGGTTTGTTGGAAATAGACTGAGGAAGGGTAAGTGTGGAAGTGGGGAGGCCAGATAGAAATTTATTGCAATAATGCACATGAGATATGATGGCAACTTGACCCAGAGTTGTGAGCAGCAGGATGGTGAGACATGGTCAACTTCAGGATATTAGAAAGGCAAATTTATGGGTTCTGCTAATGTGGAGAATAATAGAGAGAAGATCTGACAGCTGAAATCATGGAGCTGCCATCAACTGAGATGGAGAAGGCTTAAGGACAAGCACTTTGGGGAAGTAGAGGAAGAAGATAGTATTAAGAGCTCAGTTGTTAACATGTTAAGTTCAAACAATTAGATTTCTAAGTGAAGTGTTAAGTAAGCAGTTGGATTTATGAGTTTAGGTTAGAGACACAGACTTGAAGATACAAATTTGGAAATTACCATAGAATATTTGGCATTTGTAGATTGCAAAATGCTATTCAAATATGAAGTATCTTACCTAGTAATTCATTATTCATGCATAAAACACAGCAACAGTCATTGGCTTACTAACAACTCTAGAACACCAAAGATACTTTTAAAAAATATCCTTAATAGCACACAGTTGTTCTTGGAAAATAGGACATATATAAGTGTTAACTTCTTCTTATTTTACTTCTCAACTATTTTATTGCTGATCTTAAATACTAAGTATTTCAGAGGTTCTTAACTGATTTAGGCTTATAAAGTATTATCAGGTCAGAAGTTCTGAGAAGGCTCTGTAATGACATCTTCTTTGAGAATGCTTATCTTCCTAGGGGAAAAAAAAGCTTGAATGTGAAATGTACAGTCTTAAAGAAGCATGAAACTGCTAGGTCAGCCATCGTCTTGATAACAATCAAGTACTGAATGATATTTGGTCAATCTTTGATAAGAAAAATGCTGGTAGTTTGAAAATACACATACTTTTGAACACCCCATCCTGATAGGAGAATTTATAGTAGACTCTACTAAGATTAACCATTGAAAATTTGATATTTTGAGGTTCGGAAACCAAGATGGCAGCAGAGGTAAACCCTGAACTTGCTGCCTTGCACAACCACTTAAAAACTACAACTAAAAGACAAAATGGACATCATCCAGAACCACAGGAAGGCTGGCTGAGTGGAAATCTACAACTAGAAGGGAAGAGAAAAGCACACTGAGAAACAGAGGAGGTGCGGAAGTAAAGTTCAGAGGTATGGAGGTGCACATGGAGAGGACTGGTAACTGAGTATGCGGTTGTCTTTTTCAAACAGGAGGGAGACACAAGCTCCCAACTGCTCTGAACTCCAGCTCCGGGCGAGATTGTTACATATCTGCATATCAATCCATGAAGCTACAAATAATTGGGGTCATAAAATACAATATTTTTCTGAAATATTTTGAGTATCAACACAGAAGTAAATTCTTAAATTTCTGTTTCTGGAAATGGTAGAGTGGCTTATCTTGGACTAATTCTCCTTCATGTAACATATATAAACTCTGGAGAAATTATAAAGTTTAACCATCAAAAGGCCCTGGAAAAATCACCAAGTTAGCTAGAAATTGGAGGTGATTGGGCCTTTAAGAGAAGGGTCTACATGACATGCATCTGCTAGAACTGGAGCCTTCCACTTCCACCGCAGTGGCTGGCTTGTTAGAGGGTGGAATCTGAGCTGTCAAAGTAGCTGGAAACAGAGGGAAAATCGTGGACTAGAGGAAGCCACAGAGAGTAACCCCAAAAATCTGTCCTCCATTATTTCTAATGGGAAGTCAGAGTTACTCATATCATTTTCCCTCATTTTATCTAAAGATTTTAAGCTTTTTCTCTTTATTTTTCAGATGTCTGAAAATTATGAGCCATGGTGTGATTTTTTTGTGTATTTCTCTTTTTGAAATACACTGAGCATTTTGGATCTGTCTGTTGATATTTTTCAGCTATTTTTGTAAATTTAAGAGTGTTGACTTTATTTTCAGTAGTCAGTTACCAATTCATCACTTGGAACTTATGGATGCTTGGTATTATATTTTAAAAGATAGGTTTGTTTTAGTTTTGCTATTAGTTTTACCGTAAATTCTTTTAGACCTAAGATATAACCTTTACTCTCTAAGGTCATTTTTAAGGTTTTGATGGAAAGATTATGGCCTTTACCAGACCCTTCTAACTGGGTGAGATGCAAACTCCAAATTCAGTCTCCTTTACAGTGGGCAGCAGAGGAGACTGTTGCTCAGCTTTTGCAGCTTTCCAGCTGTTGCTTGGCACTGTTCTCCTTGCACTATAATTTTATATTCAGTATTGTGAGTCCTTCTACTTTGCTCTTCTTTCTCAAGATTGCTGTGGCTATTTGGAGTCCTTTTTGATTCCATATACATTTTTGGATATTTGTTCTAGATCCATAAAATATACCATTGGTATTTTAAAAGGGATAACATTGTTTTTATAGATCATGCATAAAACACAGCAACAGTCATTGGCTTACTAACAACTCTAGAATGACAAAGATACTTTTAAAAAATATCCTTAATAGCACACAGTTGTTCTTGGAAAATAGGACTTTTGGAGAGTATGGACATTTTAATGATGTTAATTCTTCCAATCCATGAACATAGTATATTCTTCCATTTGTTTGTATCATTCTCTGTTTATTTTTTCAATGTCCATATAGTTTTCTGAGTACAGTCTTTTATTCACACAACTAACAAGCAGAAGACAAACAATCCAATTTAAAAATGGGCAAAGGGGGAGAACATCCAAGATGGCGGCCTAGGCAGTCTCCTAAGCTGCCGCCTCATCAACAATTTAATTAAAAAAACAACTAAAATCAAAAAGGACTTCACCAAAATGTCAGGAAAGCTGGCGGAGTGGAATAGCTACAACTAGAAAGAAAGAGAGAGGCTCACGGATCGGACTGGGAGCCGAAAAGCACTGAGGTAGGAGACGCTCGCGCACGCGGCCGCCGAATACCTGCCTGGTGGGAGGGGAGGAATCCCCGATTGCACGGAACCCTTTCGGACTGTACTGAACCCCAGCCCCGGCTGAAATCCCGTGGTCCCAGGCTCATACGGGTGGAGAAAGGCACCCAGAGACTCAGAGACTCGTTGACTGGGAGACTGGGGACCGGAGCCGCAGCCGGCAGGGTCTACAGACTCGCGCGCGCGAGCAAGTACGCGCTGAGGTCTGACCGCCGCCCCTCCGGAGCGGAAGGAGCCAGAAGCTCCAGGTCTGACCGCCGAGGCTGCCGCTGCCTCTCTGTACAAGGTGGCGGCCTCTCTGTAGCAGAAGGAGTCGGAAGCTCCAGACTACAGAGACCAGCCCAAGTCCGGGTGAGCCCCTGGGGCACCCACGCTCTTGCTTGGGGAACCTGGGACGGTCAGGCGGAAACTCAGGCGAGTGCACAAGGGCAGGGCGGAAGCCTTCAGCCCTGAGACTCCGCCCCATCCAAGCTGAACAGAGGCTTCTGCAGTTTTTCAAGTCTGATCCTATAAGACTGTCTCCAATACAGAAGTTATCCCAGAGTAGACACAGCTGATACCCACATCCAATTGGCCTGAAGGTCAATTCACAACAATAAAGACTTAGCTACAACAAGGCTGTGCACGCAGTCCACAAAGGGGATCACCAAGAGTGTCTACCTCAGGTAACTGAGGAGGCTGACCCACTGTGCTATATAGGACACCAAACACACAAAGCCATCCTACCAACTCTGAAAAACAGCGAAAATGCTGAGACAAGGAAATAGATCTCAAACAAAAGAGATGGAGGATATAGAGTTCAGAACTACGGTTCTAAGGTTATGCAACAATATCCTAGAAAAGCTCGATAAACTTCATGAGACCCAACTAAAAAGTATAGATAAACTGACTAAATTGGAAAATATTATGCAGAGATCCAACAGCAGAATGGAAGAACACAAGAATCAGGTCAAAGAGCCAAAAGACACTCCGCTGGAGAAGGAAGAAGAAAAGAGGATCCAGAAAGTTGAAGATAGTGTAAGGAGCCTCTGGGACAACTGCAAGCGCACCAACATCAGAATTATGGGGGTGCCAGAAGAAGAGGGAGTGCAAAATACTGAAAACATATTTGAAGAAATAATATCAGAAAACTTCCCTCACCTGGTGAAAGAAATAGACTTACAAGTACAGGAAGCCTACAGAACCCCAAACAAGAGGAATCCAAAGAAAAATTCTTCTCGACACATCATCATCAATATGCCAAGGGTAAAAGACAAAAAGAGGATCTTACAAGCAGCAAGAGAAAAGCAGTTGGTTACCTATAAGGGAGCACCCATACGACTATCAGCTGATTTCTCAACAGAAACCATGCAGGCCAGAAGGGAGTGGCAAGAAATATTCAAAGTGATGAATAGGGAGAACCTACAACCAAGATTACTGTATCCAGCAAAGTTATCATTCAGAATTGAAGGGCAGATAAAGAGCTTCACAGATAAGAAAAAGCTAAAGGAGTTCATCACCACCAAACCAGTATTATATGAAATGCTGAAAGGTATTACTTAAGAAGAGGAAGGTCAAGTGAATTAAAAATCTCAGGAATAGAATAAACTCGTGAATATAATAGAATTAGGGGCAAAGAAAGGGAGTGGATAATTATCACGGTGAAAGGGGTGTGGGGTGCAGAGACTAGATTAAAATTGTATAACCTATGGATGAGGACAATAGTGGGGGGAGGGGGTAAGGGCAGAGGGTGGGGTGGGAATCAGGTGGAAGGGAGCTATGGGGGAGAAAAAGGAGAAACAATTGTAATAATCTGAGCAATAAAGATTTATTTAAAAAAAAAAAAAAAAAAAAAAAAAAATGGGCAAAGGGGGTGAGCCGTGTGCCCCAGGGGGACCGGGTGTCCCGGGAGAGCCGTGTGCCCCAGGGGGCCGTGTGCCCCGGGAGAGCCGTGTGCCCCAGGGGAGACATATGCCCCGGGAGAGCTGTGTGCCCCGGGGAAGCAGTGGGACCTGAGGGGGGGGGGCGGTGTGAACCAGAGGAGGAGCGGATTCTATTCATGTGGTCCTGAGATAGTCACCATAAAACAAGCAGATTGTCAAATGACAGCGGGGAGGGGAAGGAGACCTGGGGGAGATAAGAGATCAACCAAAGGACTGGTATGCATGCATATAAGTACAACCAAGGAACACAGAACTCTGGGGAGGGAGGGAATGTATGGGAGGTGGTGGTGGGGGCAATGGTAAGCTATGTATACATATAATACCTTAATACATTTTTTAAATGAAAAGAAAAATAAATAAATAAATAAATAAATAAATAAATAAATTTTAAAAAATGGGCAAAGGACCTGAATAGATACTTCTCCAAAAAAGAACATACAGATAGCCAAGAGACACATGAAAAAACGTTCAAAGTCACTAATCATCAGAGAGATGCAAATTAAATTGACAATGAGGTATCACCTTATACTTGCCAGAATGGCTACCATCAATAAATCAACAAAAGACAAGTGTTGGTGAGGATGTGCAGGAAGGGGAACCCTAGTACACTGCTGGTGGGAATGCAGACTGGTGTAGTCATTATGGAAAACAGTATGCAGTTTCCTCAAAAACTTAAAAATGGAACTGCCATTTGACCCAGTGGCCCCACTTCTAGGAATATATCTAAAGAAACCCGAGATACCAGCCAGAAAGAATGTATGCACTTCTATGTTCATAGCAGCACAATTTATAATGCCTAAGCTCTGAAAATAGCCAAAATGCCCATCAGTAGAGAGTAGATAAAAATGCTGTGGTACATTTACATCATGAAATACTCTGCAGCAGTAAAAAAGAAGGATCTCTTACCTTTTGAGACAGCATGGAGGGACCTGGAGAATATTATATGAAAGGGAAATAAGCCAGTCAGAGAAAGACAAATATCATATGATCTCACTTATATGTGGAATCTAATGAACAAAGTAAATTGATGGACAAAATACATCCAGAGACATGGAAGCATGCAACAGACTGATGAATCTCAGAGGTAAGAGCTTTACCCAAGAACTTATATCCATACTAGAGGACTGGTACATTAAAATTCATGCACTAGAGGGGGGGGTCCCTCAGCCTGGCCTGCCCCCTCTCACAATCAAGGAGCCCTCAGGGATGAGAGGCAACCTGGCGATCAGGGGAAGGCAATGTCCCCGCTGCTGCCGCCATTGCCGGCAGTACAAGCCTTGGCCAGCCCTGGTTACCCGAGCCTCAGGTAGCCCTGGATAGCTGGGCAGCCACCATCCGAGGCTTGATTGCCCCCTGGTGGTCAGTGCACTCCTACAGGGGTAGTACCACTCAACCAGAAGCCAGGCTCACTGCTGGTGAGCACAGTGGCAATGGCAGGAGCTTCTCCTGCCTGCACAGCAGCACTAAGGAATTCCAACTGCCAGCTTAGGCCTGCTCCCTGGGCTGGCAGTCAGACATCCCCCGAGGGTTCCCAGACTGCAAGAGGGAGCAGGCGGGGCTGAGGGATCCCCAGAGTGCACAAATTTCATGGACCAGGCCTCTAGTATATCTATAAAAACCCAATGAATTGTACTCTTAAGGTCTGGTATATACCGTATTTGCCGGCGTATAAGACGATTTTTTGGCCCTGAAAAATATGCCTCCAAGTGGGGGGTAGTCTTATACGGCAAGTATATAACAAACTCTGTATTTTTAGTGGAAATGTTAGGGGGTCGTCTTATACGCCCAGTCGTCTTATACGCGGGCAAATACGTATTTTTTCAGGGCCAAAAAATCGTCTTATACGCCAGCAAATACGGTAAGTCTTAACTCAAATTTTTATAAAGTGAAATCCTTGCATTTACCAAATTAAACTAGACACCTCTATATAAATATTCATCTAGAAAGGAAATAACTTTAGAAAGAGAAGTCCTTTATTTCTACTGTGTTTTCATGAGAAACTGCTATACTCTTAAAGATGTGTATCCACTCTGAAGTTACTCCAAGACACTTAATTTTTTTTTTTACATTGATGGAAGGAGTATTCATGAGGATTACACATTGTGGAGCACTTAGCATCCCACCACATCTTGGTGAGGCAAAAAGAAGGGAAGGATGTAGAGATCCTGCACATGTTTGTTGCAACTTTCTCCTGAAATGATCAGCAAGACAGTGAAACCCACTGATCAACTTCAATGATGTTCCTCCTCCAGCATTTATCATTTGGCTTCAACATCAGTTAAATTCATACCTACAAACTGAACATGAAAATTGAGGCAATTCAGATGGCTAAAAAATTAAAAATCTGGAATTGTGTTTGTTGAGGTGGGAAAGTAGAGAGCCGTTGAATTTTCTAGACTCCTCATCCTATATAATAAAGAGGTAATATGCAAATCGACCCTCATGCCCTCATGTAACAAGATGGCTGCCTCACATTGTCACAAGATGGCCACCCCATGTCATCACATGATGATCACCCCATGTCATCACAAGATGGCCACCCCATGCCATCACAAGATAGCCACACCCCATGTCATCACAGGATGGCCACCACAAGATGGAAGCTCCACATTGTCACAAGATGGCCGACAGGGGAGAGTAGTTGGGAGCAACTAGGCCTGCAGAAGAGGGCAATTGAGGGTGATCGGGCCAGCAGGGGAGGACAGTTAGGGTGACCAGGCCTTCAGGGAGGGCAGTTGGGGGTGATCAGGCTGGCAGGGAAGCAATTACCCTGTTTCCCCGAAAATAAGACAGTGTCTTATATTAATTTTTGCTCCCAAAGATGCGCTAGGTCTTATTTTCAGGGGATGTCTTATTTTTCCATGAAGAAGAATACAGTACACATTTATCGTCAAATGAAAATAAAGGAAATTTATTACCTGTATACGGTACCGTAGCATGGTAGTTGTCAACACAAATCAGACAAACTGTGAATCCTGGGAGCCTTATTTTTGGGGGATGCCTTATATTTCACTCAGAAGGAAACCTGTAAGTAGGTCTTATTTTCAGGGAAACACGGTAGGTGTCAATCAGGCTGGCAGGGGAGTGGTTAGGAGCAATCACGCAGCCAGGCAGGCAAGTGGTTAGGAGCCAGCAGTCCTGGATTGTGAGAGGGATGTCCAACTGTCGGTTTAGGCCCAATCCCAGCAGTCAGACATCCCCTGAGTGGTCCCAGATTGGAGAGGGTGCAGGCTGGGCTGAGGGACACTCCCCAGTTCACAGATTTTGTGCACCGGGCCTCTAGTTTCTAATTTAAAAAAACAGCAGCAAATTTCTAGAACTGTCACTTTTTCATAAATAATTATAGACTATTTTTTCTCTACTGTATAAATCATCTTTTGCTAGCAGAAGCCAATTAAGCTAGAGTCATCTCAGCTGCAAATATTTACCATATTCAAATTCTAAATATATTTCAGCTCTAAGATGATTCATTAAAAATCCAGACAACAAAGAATTCCTCAGAATCAGTATCCTACATAATAAAAGCCTAATATGCTAAGCAACTGTTCATTCAACCACTTGACCAGTTGCTATGACACACACTGACCATCAGGGGCAGACATTCAACTGGTAGGTTAGCTTGCTGCTGGAGTCCAGCAGGACTGGGTGAGACAAGCTGGATATGCCCTAGAATCCTCCCTCGGTCCTTTCCCAGCCTCTAAAATATTTCTTCTAATTAATTTCCTTTCAATGCACACAAATATGTGTACTGGGCCTCTAGTTTTGATATAACAGAATTCTCATTGACATAGGCAATACTTATGATCAAGGAACCATTACATGCTAATTTTATTTTTTCCTAAAACTACTACTTTTTAAAAAGTACATATTTTTATCATTTTCAGAGAGGAAGGGAGAGGAGAAAGAGATAGAAACATCAATTGGAGAGAATTATCAATTGGCTGCCTCCTGCACACCCCACCCTGGGGATCAAACCGGAAACCTAGGCATGTGCCCTGACCAGGAATTGAACCATGACTTCCTGGTTTATAGGTCAATGCTTAATCACTGAGCCACACTGGCCAGGCAAAAGAAAAATCTTTTTTATTTAAAAAAAATTATACATCTTGAGATCATAAAATTACATCTATATATATCTCTAAAATCTCTGTATGAAGCAGATTAAAAATCACACTGAAAGGAGAGAAAATGGTGGAAGAATAGGTAGGCTAGTTCTGACCCGGATCCCGAAGAGGAAGGAGAGAGCACCCGAGGGTCTCGCTGGGAGTACCTGTCGACAAGCCAAGAGAGAGGCGAGCACCTGGAGAAACTGGGGGGCGCCTGATTGGGGAGTCCCTGACAATTGAACACCTGCAGCCCGATCCTCTCCCGGAGCGAGCTAGGGGAGAAGACGGGGAAATCGCGCCATCTTGACGGGAGGAGATTTGGATTAAAGGACAGAATAGCCAGGCTGTAAAGACCACCGAGTGGCTGTTCGCCCCTGGACGCCGACCACAGTCAGCACGAACGCTTGGATTGGAGGGAGTGCTCTAACCCAGGGTGAAGAATCAGTGAGTTTCTGCCACGGCCCGCATATCCCCAGCGGCGCGCGCATCTCCCCCAAGCCGCAGCTGGCGCCGGCAGCTTTCGCGCGCTCGCAGAGGGGTCTGTGTTTGTAGGAAACCCAGAACTGGGCTGGAGCCACCCCTGACTGCGGTGGGGGCCCCTAAGGAGCAGTACGTCTGAATCGGTCTCAGAGGGAGGTGCAGGCGAACGTGGTCGGCTCCTCTTGCCCAACCCCCACCCCTCCATAGATCCCGGACACAGGGGGAAAGAAAAAAAAACAAAAACAAAAATGGGAGGGGCCCAGGAGGCCTGGCTCTCTGCCACCAGTAGGCACCGCCACCTAGAGGCTACAGTGCATATGGACTCTAGAACTGCTTCAAAAAACAAGACCCGATTACAACACGGAAGAAACACTGGGAATTGTTATTAAAGCCCATACTGGGAACTGGTGAGCTAGACGGAGCAACAGAGGAAGTGAATGACCTTCATTACTGCAAACTTTATTTAATTTTTGATTTTGATTTTCTAATTGTTTAATTTTTTTCTGTTTTTTTTTAAGCTACATTAGTTGCAAAGTTTACTTAAGAAGATATTTTTTTTTCATCTTTCCTCACTTGATTTTACCTTTTTAATTAACTCACTTTTATATGTAATCAATATTATTACTACTAGTAGTTTGCTCGTTTTATCTTTTTTATCTTATTTTCTTTTGTTTATTTTTATCATTATCTTTTAAGTGCCATATTATATACTTTGTAAAAATTTTTTTTTTCTTTTCTCTTTTTTACCCCTTTGGGATTACTATTCAACAGACTATTTATACCTTTCCTTCTCCAACGCTCTATTCTAACTCATCCCTACCTTTAGGCCATCACTCTTTTCCTAACCCTTTCCCTTTGATGTCCTGCTTATCTTAACTCTTTATTGCTCTAGATTTTCCCTATTTTTTTCTATTTGCCCTCTCCTAAAATTTCACCCTTCCTGTGTATATCTGGCTCCCAACCCCCTACTCCAAACCAACTCACACCTACCTTGTCGCTATCCTAAAAAAAAAAAAAAAAAAAAAAAAAAAAAAAAACCCACAACAACAAAAAATCCTTCTCTCCACCCCTTTGTAGTTGTATGTTAAATGCTAACTATATCAAAGTTGTATGCTTTTTTGTAAGATTGGTTCGCTTATTCTTTGTATCTGATTGTATGATTTTGTTAGCTGGGTTCTAGTCATCTTTATTGAAGGATATTAATATTGCAAACGCTTTTCTGCTCAGTGCCTTGTGTGTTGTACCCGGTTGTGTTGTATTTTGTACCTTTAAATCTAAGCAGGAGAGAGAGAACTACATATACAGGCATCTTAAAACAGAAAGATCATGGGGAGGCTAAGAAACACCCCACCTATGAAAGAAAATCAGACATCACCAGAAAAGGAAGTAAATGATTTAGAGGCAAGCAACCTACCAGAACAAGAATTCAGAGTAATGATCATGGGATGGCTAAAAAGAATGGAAGACAAATTTGACAATATGAATAAGACCCAAGAGGAAATTAAGAAAAACCAAGAGGATCTGAAGAAGAACCAAGAGGATCTGAAGAAGAACCAAGAGGAAATGAAGGCGACCCAAGAAGAAATGAAAAATGACATCACTTCTATGAAGAACTCAATAGAAAGCATCAAGAGTAGACTAGAAGAAGCAGAGGACTGCATCAGTGAGCTGGAAGACAAGATGGAAAAAAATACCCAATTAGAGAAGCTGCTAGAAAAAAAAATAAAAAAAACAGGAGGAGAGCCTACGGGAGCTTTGGGACAATACAAAACAAAACAATATTAGAATAATAGGGGTCCCAGAAGGAAAGGAAACTGAGCAAGATATGGAAAAAGTATTTCAAGAAATAATGACAGAAAACTTTCCTGAGATAGAGAAGAAAAAACCGACACAAATCCAAGATGCTCGAAGAGTCCCCAACAAAATGAACCCCCAAAGATCAACACCCAGACACATTATAATTAAGCTGGCAAAAAACATTGACAAAACCAGAATCTTAAAAGCAGCCAGAGAGAGACAAAAAGTTACATATAAAGGAACCCCCATCAGATTAGCAACTGATTTCTCAACAGAAACTCATCAGGCCAGAAGGGAATGGGATGACATATACAAAGTCATGCAAAGGAAGGGTATGAACCCAAGAATACTGTACCCTGCAAGGCTGTCAATCAAAATTGAAGGTGTAATCAGGAGCTTCACTGACAAAAACAGACTAAAGGAATTTATCTCCAACAAACCAGCAATGCAAGATATGCTAAAGGGTCTACTGTAAAAATAAAGAAATAGGAAGCGAAGAAGGAACACAGGGGGATAGAATAAAAATGGCATCAAATACCTACCTATCAATAATTACTTTAAATGTAAATGGTTTAAATGCTCCAATCAAAAGACATAGGGTAACAGATTGGATAAGAAAGCAAAACTCATACATCTGCTGTCTACAAGAAACACATTTCAGAAAAAAAGATGCACACAGGCTGAGGGTGAAGGGATGGAAAAAGATTTTCCAGGCGAACGGAAATGAAAAAAAGGCTGGGGTAGCAATACTTATATCAGACAAATTAGATTTCAAAGTGAAGGACATAAAAAGAGATAATGAAGGCCACTTCATTATACTAAAGGGAGCAATCCAACAAGAAGAAATAACCCTGGTAAACATATATGCACCCAATGTGGGAGCACCCAAATACATAAAAAAACTGCTGGAGGACATGAAGGGAGAGATTGATTGTAATACAATCATAGTAGGAGATTTTAATACCCCACTGTCACATTTGGACAAATCACCCAAACAAAAAATCAGCAAAGAAATATCAATCCTAAATGACTCACTAGACCAGATGGAATTAATCGACATCTTCAGAACATTCCACCCCAAAGCCACAGAATACACATTCTTCTCAAGTGCACATGGGACATTCTCAAAGATAGACCACATGTTGGGACATAGGCAAAGTCTCTTCAAATTCAAGAAGATAGAAATCATATCAAGCATCTTTTCAGATCATAGTGGCATAAAACTGGAAATTAACTACAATAAAAATAATCCAAATAAATCAAACACATGGAGACTAAACAGCATGCTATTAAACGAGGACTGGATTACCAAAGAAATCAAGGAAGAAATTAAAAACATCCTGGCAACAAATGACAATGAAGACACAACAATCCAAAATCTATGGGACACAGCAAAAGCAGTCTTGAGAGGGAAATTCATATCTCTACAAGCCTATTGCAAAAAACTAGGAAAAAAAGGTAACAGATTATCTAACTCTAAAACTCAAAGAGTTAGAAAAAGAGCAACAAGAAAAGCCCACTGTAAGCAGAAGGAAAGAAATAATAAAAATCAGAGCAGAGATAAACGACATAGAGACCAAAGAAACAATACACAAGATCAACAAAACCAAGAGCTGGTTCTTTGAACGGATAAACAAGATTGATAAACCTCTAGCCAGGCTAACCAAGAAACAAAGAGAGAGGACCCAAATAAACAAAATCAGAAATGAAAGAGGTGAAATAACAACAGACCCCATCGAAATACAAAGGATTGTTACAAAATACTATGAGCAACTCTATTCCAACAAATTGCACAACCTGGAAGAAATGGACATATTCCTAGAAAAATACAACCTTCCAAAACTTAATCAGGAAGAATCTAAAAATCTCAACAGACCAGTTACTTGGGAAGAAATTGAAACAGTCATCAAAAAGCTGCCAGCAAACAAAAGCCCAGGGCCAGATGGCTTCACAGGAGAGTTTTACCAAACATTCAAGGAAGAACTAAAACCTATCCTCCTCAGACTATTCCAAAAAATTCAAGAGGAAGGAACACTTCCAAACTCCTTTAATGAAGCCAGCATCACCCTAATACCAAAACCTGATAAAGACAACTCAATGAAAGAGAATTACAGGCCAATATCCCTCATGAACATAGATGCCAAAATACTCAACAAAATCCTAGCAAATCGGCTCCAGCAGTACATCAGGAAGATCATACACCATGACCAAGTAGGTTTTATTCCAGGAATGCAAGGATGGTACAATATCCGCAAATCAATAAACGTGATACATCACATAAACAAATTGAAAGATAAAAATCATATGGTCATATCAATTGATGCAGAAAAAGCATTTGATAAAATCCAACACCCTTTCCTGATAAAAACTCTCAACAAGGTGGGAGTACAAGGATCATACCTCAACATAATAAAAGCTATATATGATAAACCCACAGCCAACATCATACTCAATGGGCAAAAACTAAAGCCATTACCTCTTAGAACAGGAACAAGACAGGGATGCCCACTCTCACCACTCCTGTTTGACATTGTACTGGAAGTACTTGCCGTTGCAATTAGACAAGAAGAGGAAATAAAAGGCATCCAAATCGGAAAAGAAGAAGTAAAGCTGTCACTATTTGCAGATGACATGATATTGTACATAAAAAACCCAAAAGACTCCATCAAAAAACTAATAGACTTAATAAATGAATTTGGCAATGTAGCTGGATACAAAATTAACGCCAGGAAATCGATGGCATTCCTGTACACCAACAATGAATTTACAGAAACAGAGACCAAAAAAGCAATCCCATTTACCATCGCACCAAGAAAATTAAGATACCTGGGAATAAATTTAACTAAGGAGGTAAAAGACCTATATACGGAAAACTAAACAACACTGAAAAAAGAAATAGAGGAAGATGTAAACAGATGGAAGAACATACCATGCTCATGGATTGGTAGAATCAACATCATCAAAATGTCCATACTTCCCAAAGCAATCCATAGGTTCAATGCACTCCCCATCAAAATACCAACGGCATATTTCACTGACCTAGAAAGAACTCTCCAAAAATTCATTTGGAACAATAAAAGACCTCGAATAGCATCAGCAATCCTGAGAAAGAAGAGTAAAGTAGGAGGGATCTCCATACCAGATTTCAAACTGTATTACAAAGCCACTGTCCTCAAAACAGCCTGGTACTGGCACAAGAACAGACATATAGATCAATGGAATAGAATAGAGAATCCAGATATCAACCCAAATCAATATGCTCAATTAATATTTGACAAAGGAGGCACGAGCATACAATGGAGTCAAGACAGTCTCTTCAGTAAATGGTGTAGGGAAAATTGGACAGATACTTGTAAAAGAATGAAACTAGAGCACCAACTTACTCCATACACAAAAATAAATTCGAAATGGTTACAGGACTTAAACATAAGACGGGAAACCATAAAAATACTAGAGGCATCCACAGGCAGCAAAATCTCAGATATATGCCAAAAGAACTTCTTCACTGATACTGCCCCTTGGGCAATGGAAGCTAAAGAGAAAATAAACAAATGGGACTATATCAAAATAAAAAGTTTTTTCACAGCAAAAGAAACCATCAACAAAACAACAAGAAAGCCCACTGCATGGGAGAACATATTTGCAAACGATATTACTGATAAAGGTTTAATCTCCAATATCTACAAACAGCTTATTCAACTCAGTAAAAGGAAAATAAATGAGCCAATTAAAAAATGGGCAATGGAACTAAATAGAATCTTCTCAAAAGAAGACAGAAGGAAAGCCAAGAGGCACATGAAAAACTGTTCAAAGTCACTACTTATCCGAGAGATGCAAATCAAAACAACAATGCGATATCATCTCACACCTGTCAGAATGGCCAACATTAACAAATCAACAAACGACAAGTGTTGGCGAGGTTGTGGAGAAAAAGGAACCCTCGTGCACTGCTGGTGGGAATGCAGACTGGTACAACCACTGTGGAGAACAGTATGGAGTTTCCTCAAAAAACTGAAAATGGAACTCCCATTTGACCCAGTAATCCCACTACTAGGAATATATCCCAAGAAAATAGGAGCACCAATCAGAAAGGATATATGCACCCCTTTATTCATAGCAGCACAATTTACAATAGCTAGGATTTGGAAACAGCCTAGGTGCCCGTCAGCAGATGATTGGATCAGAAAACTATGGTACATCTACACAATGGAATACTATGCTGCCATAAAAAAGAAGGAATTCTCATCATTTGCAGCAACCTGGATGGAACTGGAGAATATCATGCTGAGTGAAATAAGCCAGTCAATGAAAGAGAAACACCATATGACTTCACTCATTTATGAATAATAAAGAACATTATAAACTGATGAACCATAAGTTAAATATAGCGACAGTAAAGCAACAAGCAGACTGTCTAATTACAACGGGGAGGGGAGGGAAATATGAGGGAAATAAGAGATCAACCGAAGGACTTGTACACATGCATATAAGTATAACCAATGGACACAAAACTCTGGGGAGGGAGGGAATGTTTTGTTTTTTTTGTTTTTTTTGGGGGGGCAATGGTAATATATGTACACAGATAATAATTTAATAAAAAAAATTAAAAAAAGAAATGTTAAAAAAAAAATCACACTGAAAGACTTGTGTGGTGTTTTAAAATCGGAAGCCTACATGTACCTCCTGCCATGTACCTCCTATTCTTAAAAAGCTTCCTTGATTTCCTGAAGTGGTTTCTATTTTAACATAACTTTCCCCAAATGTGCCATTTTTTACTCCAATCAAGAAATATGCATTTTAATAAATTAAAAAAAAAAAGCTGGGAATGAAAATTGGAATTTTAGTAATCACTTGTCTTTATGATGTCCCTCTAGTATTTTTAAATTTTTATTTCAGCTTTTGAGCTTCATTTTGGGCAGGAACTTGATGATATATCATATTACAATAAAATCTCCTAAGTCAGTGAATGTAACATATAAACAAATTTGCTGGACCTAGAAACATATAGATAAAGATCAGTTCCACAAATTCATTTGACAGAAGCGAACATACTTGAGGTGATATAATTTATTACTTCCTCCCGAGCAGGACAGGCGTTCGACTTATTTGTGACAGGAATGAAGTCAACTGAACAGTCTGTTTAAACATAATGCAGTAAAGTAGGTAGTTGCTTCTTGACAGATAAGCCTGCCCCTGCCCCTGCCCCTTCAAGATGGTCATGGTCCTCCACAGGGATGTTTTGTGCCTAAAGTTCCAATCAGGTGTTTCAGGTTTAATGCCTTTGGATCTGAGCCCCTCCCTGGCTCCTGCCTGCAACTTCTGGGACAGTCTCTGATGTAGGTCTAGAGGGCTTCAGCACTCAGCCAAGATCATGTTGTGTATCATTGAGTGGCACAGACATACTTGCTCTGGTAGAAAGCTACAAGCTGTGAACATGGTAAAAACTAACACATCCACACATATTCTTGCTTTAGTGGAAAATCTATTTATATAGTGATAAATGGTTTTCCTTGTTTAGTGTGAAAATCATTTATTTGTTTAGAGGACTGGCTTCTTAAGTGACACCAGCTTCTATGTTTAATAAAATTTTTGGTTTAAAAATAAACTGAGAAAAATATAGCAAATTAAACAGAGGGAGACAATATTCATTTTCTTGTTTTAAATTCGCCTGTTTTTTATTTATCCAATGATTTATATTTGAAAAAATGAAAACAAATTGTTCTATGTTTAAAATAAAATTTAAATGCTTCTAATGCAAATCAGTGGCTCGGTAAAATAAATCCAAGGAATAATTTGAAAAGAATATCTCTGTAAAAACGAAAGTCAACCAAGCCTAAAAGTCAGCTTCTACCAGACGGTAAAATGCAAGTTCCTGTTCTAGAACATGAACTGCTGGAGGAAATAATCTGTATCATTCATTCACCAAATGTTTATTGAGCACATACTATAGACCAGGCACTCTTCTACATGTTATAGAGACAACACTCTTCTGCCTGCAACCTCGGGACATCTCTGCGGTAGGTTCAGAGGGCTGCAGGACTGGGTGGCACTTAGCTAAGATGACGTTGTATATCATTGAGTGGCACCAACATCATTGCTCTGGTAGAAAGCTATAAGCTGTGAACATGGTAAAAACCATGTTCCATTTGGAAAAATCCATTTGGATTTTTCTCAAACTCAAAATTTTTAAAAGTAGGCCTATTCTCTCCCCCACCGTCTCTCTTCAAATCTGCTTGTCTTCCAATATTTTCCAACTTAATTGTGGATACCCCTATCTACCATTCATCTAAGCCATATAGTCCGGTCAATTTTAACTCCTAAATATCTCTTGAAATCTGTCCTTCTCAGTCCTATTTCCATCGTCGCTGCTATAGTTGGATCCTCAAATTTCTCTTGACAAACTACAGTAGCCTCTTTTTCTTTCTCTTGCCTCCAGACTCACTGCTCAAATCCACCTTTTCACCACTGCTCTTCATCTTTCTAAAACGCAAATGTGAATGTGTCACTCCTCTGTGGAAAATTCTTCAGAGGTCCACTATTGCTGAATGATTTGGCTTTGTCTTCATAGTGGTACATATAAGATCTCCATCGCCTGTCTATGTCACTTTAGGCTGTGAGAGAGCCATGAGCATTTGTCTTGCTACCTTGGTATTATTCTCAGTGCCAAGCCTAGAGCCTGACACCTAATAGATAACTACTAAATAGATATATCACTGCCTCATGTGTCATGCTTCTGATTTATAGTCCCCTTTAGCTAGCCAGTCTGAAGGGTGTTGTTTTGGAGTTGTTGTTGGGTTGTTTGTTTGTTTTTTTGTCAGTAACATAAGTGTACTGGTATCCTCCTCTTGAACTCTAGACTAGTTACTACTTTTTACTCATTTATTCGCACATTTATTCATTTATCTTATAAATACCACCATGTAACATGTGACTGCAACAGAGTAGGTTCTCTGAATGAATAAATAAAAACAAACTTAGAAGTGTGGCCTAAGAGATAACACTCACTGGAGGAATTGACCAATAAAGAGGAAATGCAATAGAAGAGCCAAGATATGCTATATCTTGCCCTTCCCAAGTCTGGGTACCAGATTTAGTGAATCAAGCAAGACTTGGTAGAATGAATTGGAGCAAAAACCAAACAAAATAAAAGGCGAACCAATCAACGTTCTATAGAGAGATGAAATGGTAATCAAGACCCCAAATCTAAATGGCAGAGACCCAAAAGGCAGAAATGTAAATGAGCTCCAAGGACGCCCAGGTGTTCCCGGAAGCCCCGCCCCTCGGGGAGCCGAGCCGCGCGGGACGGGGCGGGGCTGGCCGGGTGGGAGGGGCCTGTCGTCTAGGCCACGCCCCTCTGTGGGCGGGTGTAAACCGGCCGGGCGCGCGGGAGCCGGCGCACCCCCGCCGTTTCCTAGGAGATGTAACACACAAGCCGCCCGAGCCTCACGCCCCAGCAGAAGAGGTAAGCGGCCGGCGCGGGCAGGTACTCCTGAGCCGGCTGCGGGGCCTCCATCCTGCGCCCAGCCCAGTCCGACCCTGTCGTGGTGGCCGGCCCGACATGTCCCCTCGACGCCCACGCCTACCAGGACCAACCTCCGAGGAGAGAAGGGGCCTGGACGCCGGTAGCGGGAGGAGGCCGGGGCGGGCGGGGCGGGCGGGGCGGGCGGCCTGCGCCGACGCGGTCCTGCTCCCCGGAGCTCCCGGCCACTTTCCTGCGCTCCTGGAAGCGAGGTCTGGTCCCAGCGGGGAGGGTGACGGCGGACGCCCCAGACCGGAGGGACCCCGCCCCCGAACCTCTTCCTAGTCCCACTCCCTGCCCCCCCCCCCAACACTCTCTCTCTCTCTCTCTCTCTCATATCTTGGTTGTGGGTTCCATATCTCTCTCTCTCTCTCTCTCTCTCTCTCTCTCTCTCTCACACACACACACACACACACACACACACTCACACTCACACTCACACCGCCGCCGCTCCCTCCACTGGCTCAGGGGAGATTACTTTCCCGATGAAGGCGGGCGGGGTCTCTCGAGGCAGCGAACTGAGTTCAGACCACGCACTGCAACATGAAAAAGGGAGAGAAGTCTTTTAAGGTTTTCAGAAAAAGGCTCAGAGCATCGGCGTAACGAAAACCGTTTCCTTACTGCAAATAACATGGGTTGGAGGGGGGGAGGCAATAAAACTGGTTTTTAGTGGTTTGTAACCTCGATTCTAAAAGGAAAGATTCATGTCATTGTGTTTAGATAATTTTTTTTAAATGAGCGAACATTTGTTCTAATGATAACGGAATTCCACAGAGTCAAAAGTTGTCAGACGTATTTTAAGCAGACAGACAACCCATTGAGTCAAAATAGTGGTGGAGACAAAAGTTACTTTTCAGTCTTGGGGCCTTCCGTTATGTCCCCACCCCCAGTTCACCGCTGCTTGATGGGGGAGGGAGGCTACTGCCTGTGCGAGGCTGGTCTTCGACAATGATGTTCCATCTCCTCGGCGGGGTTTTGGTTTTGTTTAGTTTTAAAATGATTTGTGAATATTAGCGCAAAGCACTCATGCTTTTATATTTTAATACAGAATCTTTGTTTTCCCATTGTAAAAGCTGCCCTTTTAATTTCTGTAAACATATTAGTTTGGAATCATTTTTCTGTTTTACTTTTTAAACAAGTTAGTGATTTTTAAGACATTTCTTTTTAAAAAATAAATGTTAATGCCAGCCTTGGAGTGATATCATTACAGCAGGTTCTACATAGACAAACTGAAGATGTCCAAACGACATCTGTTAAGTGGCCGGCAGACACAAGTCTTACCCTCCTTTTGCCCTCTATGTTAATCTTTAATCCTATCTAAATCCCATCCTAACTGGCAGAAGCTGTTTAGAATAAAGCTAAGTTTACAATAATTGTGCACTTAGATAGAAATATGAAAAAGAGAATGGGAGAGAGATTACATGGGTATTTTATTTAATGTAGATCCATAATTAAGCCTCTAAATAAGTGTCTTTTTCATGAATCAGAATATAAGGTTTGTTTAACCCATAGGAAAGTAAGTAAATATTGTAGCTTGATTGTAGAAAATTCCACGTTCCTAAGAGTTCTGTTAAATTGAGGATCATAGTTACATTGCATGTACTTGTGCTTTGCCTTGTTGCATATATATGGAAATATTCATGTACATAAGAAATCATGTACATGTTATGACCTGCCTATTTTGCAGAATTAGCTTTCCATAGGTCAACAGAGAAGAATATATGTAACTTGTAGAGAAATAGTGCAGTGTGGGAACTGGGGACCCATAGGCAGTCTCTGTTTCTTAAATTACATATATTTCTTTTGACTAATCAGTTTAGGACCTTGCTATGCTACACTTATAAAAGTAGTTGTTTCTGTGAGTAGGTATATGGGGATAATGGTTTTATTTTTAAAAAACTTTATATCTATGCCTCTTCACATTAGGCCATTGTAAGGGGACAGCTGAAATGATTAGCATCTCACTCTGGAAAGCTATTTATTTTGTAATTATATGAATCAAAAGAGGCCTTTCCAAAATTTTTGTTTGGGAGCATAATATGTAAATGTGTTTTACTAAAAGGTCAGGTAGGGTCATACCTATGATTTTCACCATTCTACCCCACCCTGCCCCCTATGAAAGAAGCTGGGAAATGGCCATATCCAATTTATTCTTCCCTGAATATAAGTGTGGCTCAGTGGTTGAGCATCAACCTATGAATTAAGAGATCACAGTTCAATTCTCCAGGGCACATGCTTGGGTTGTGGGCTTGATCCCTAGTGTTGGGCATGCAGGAGGCAACCAATCAATCAATGATTCTCTCTCATCATTGCCGTTTCTATCTCTCTCTCCCTTTCTCTGAAATCAACAACAACAAAAAATATTTTAAAAACCCACAGTTTCAGGCTAATGCAAGTGTTAAACTGACTCCATCTTTGATTATCTGATTGATCACAGATAGGTTATTTAATCCTGTGTTTTTATTTTATAACTAGAAATTCGTGCACGGAGGGTGTGTCCCACAGCCCAGCCTGCATCCTCTCCAATCTGGGACCTCAAGGGGATGTCCAAACTGCCGGGATCAGGCCTAAATGAGCAGTTGAACATCCCTCTCACAATCCAGGACTGCTGGCTCCCAACTGCTCGCCTGCCTTCCTTCCTGATTGCCCCTAACCGATTCTGCCTGCCAGCCTGATCACCCCCTAACCACTCCCATGCCAGTCTGATTGATGCCTAACTGCTCCCCTGCCAGCCTGTTTACCCCTAACTGCCCTCCCCTGCAGGCCTGGTCCCTCCCAACTACCTTCCCTGCTGGCCTTATCACCCCCAATTACCCTCCCTTGCAGGCCTGGTTCCTCCCAACTGCCCTCCCCTGCTGGCTATCTTGTGGTGGCCATCTTGTGTCCACATGGGGTCAGCCATCTTGTGTGTTGGAGTGATGTTCAATTTGCATATTACTCTTTTATTAGATAGGATAGAGGCCCGGTGCATGGGTAGGGGCCAGCTGGTTTTCCCGGGGGTTTCCCTTGGGGTGTGGGGCAGCCTGGGCAAGGGGCCTGTGGTGGTTTGCAGGCTGGCCACCCCACCCCACCCCCACCCCGATGACCCAAGCAGAGGCCTTGGAACCTGGGATTTATTTATCTTCTATAATTAAAACTTTGTAGCCTTGAGTGGAGGCCAGGGCAGGCAGGAAGCTTGGCTTCCTCCATTGCCAGGGGCAACTCAAGCCTCCTGCTGTCTCCAGCTCTGGGGCCACCACCATATTTGTTGAATTAATTTGCATACTGGCTTCTGATTTGGATGGTGGGCGTGGCTTGTGGTATAGCAGAGTGATGGTTAATTTGCATATTACTCTTTTATTAGATAGAATTTTACTAGTATCATGGCTATCATGTCCTTTTGGACAAATATATTCTTGGTATTGTTATTTGTGCAGTAAATCTAGAGAGTACCATTTCCATAAAAGAGAGTATGTCACCTTAAATAGAGTAGCTAGAAAAGAATGTCAAGTAATTTAACATGTTGATAGTAAATTGCAAAATACTGGTTTAATAAAAATTCTAAATGATTAAAGGAAATGCATTTCAGTCCATAGTTTAATCATAGCACATAATATGAAACAAATAACCCAAGAGAGCTTTCAAAATTATGTTTCCCTATACAGATAAAGTAGAAATTAATAAAAGCAAATACATGTTTTGGTCAGGTACTCTTCAAAGGGATATTGCCTTTTTCTACATTAGTACCTTAATATTTAGAATCTGTGTCTGTATAATGTAAAGGTCACTTGCAAAAAAACTACATAAATGGAATAATTTGCTGGCCTTTGATAAAACAATTTGCTTTGACCTAAGCTGAGAAAAAAATGAAGGAACCCCTAAATAGAACTGGAAGCTACTATCATGATCTCTTTTTCCAGATCTTGGCCACAGAATTAACATAGCCTAAGTGATTTCCCTTGTGGCTTTGAAGGGGTGGAAATCGTATATGAAGTAAAATAAATGATAGATTAATATACACTCCCTCTTATTGAAAAGCCCCAAAGGGTTCTTCCAAAGTTTCCTGTGAACAAATACATTCCTGAATATAGGAAACAACTAGTTTTACTCTACTTCTCTATACTTGTTCTTTCTCCAGAAAACCTGTCATTGGAAAACTTAGTTACTTTGAGAATGACATCACTTCTTATTGATCCTAAATTTATGGATGTAATAGACAAACAATTTTGATTATTTTATTAGATTTTGTAGAAATTAAACAGTGCTATAATGAAAGGAGAATACTTTTTTTAATGAAGTACCAAATTATAAAGGGCATTTTATTTATTTATTTTTTTTTAAAAGGCATTTTGAAACACTCTATTATAATGGTGCCAAAATTCTGCAAAAAAGCATAAAGACTTGTAAGTAATAGAGATATAAAAAGCAAAATAAGAATGAAAAATAGATATGAATTAAGAAATAGTTGCTTGAAATGTGGAACAATGGAGGAAACAGATGTTGTAATGAAGTAAACACTAAGGCTAGTGCTTGTTTTTCTGTAATTATAGTAATAAAATCAGAATCTATTGGAACCTGTACCCTTCAAATATATGCAGGTCCACAACCCCTTATTTATAGTTTTAAAATCCATAAAGTTCTGAAAGATGAAATTTTAAAAATAAATTTGTGCAAACTCATTTGCAACAAAATATGACCTGAATGATGTGAGGCCATTCATAGTCTTTATTTATTTTACTTAGTATAATTTTCATACATTTTCCTATAGGTATGGTTAAGAGGCTAATGGGAGGCATTATACAACATCCTATGTAATAAAAGGCTAATATGTAAATCAACTGAACAGTGGAACAACTTGTCCCTATGACGTGAAGTGACCACTAGGGAACAGACACTCCACGCTGGGCTGCCCCCTGGGTGGTCATTGTGCTCCCTCAGCGGGAGCACTGCTCAGCCAGAAGCCAGGCTCACGGCTGGTGAGCACAGCAGCTGTGATGGGAGCCTCTCCTACTTCTGCATCAGTCAGACTTCTCCTGCAAGGAGGACTGCGAGAGGGCGCAGGCCAGGCTGAGGGACACACCCCACAAGTGTGCAAATTTCATGCACCAGGCCTCTAGTATGGTATATGCAGCATATTACTTTTCTAAAACATGAAAACTCCTGGACTCCAAACAAATCTGGCCTAGGAGTTTCACGTAAGGGCTTGTGGGTCAGATTAAATACAATGCAGACATTAATTAAAATAATTGATATAGTATAGATGTCTGATTTTCCAAGATCTGTTTTGGAATAATATAGATTATATTCAATTAAAAAGGACTCACACACATCATTTGACCGATATTTATCGAACACTCATGAGATAGCACAGTACCATGTATGAAGCAATCGCCAAATGAGTGTTATTCTGCTATATGTGAACTTCATTCTAAAATGCACAAATGATTTGCTAACAAATGTTTAAAACATTAATATTTATATTATTTATAATTTTCCCCTGTTCTATAAATTATCAGTAACTTTTTAAAGAGATTCTTTAATGAAAATAGTTTTTAATTCTTGTTTTTACAGGGTGTTCATAAGAATGGATGCACTGCTTCCTTGCCACATTCCTTATTGCTGTAGCTCATGAACCTACATAATCTTGGGGAAGAGCCTGTGTTTAATGATGACAAACTTGTTACCAGAATAGCAACAACAGTCTAACAGCAAAAAAAAAAAAGAAAAAAAGAAAGAAAGAAAGAAAAGAAAGAAAGAAAGAAAGAAAGAAAGAAAGAAAGAAAGAAAGAAAAGAAAAAAAGAAAAAGAAAGAAGCATTTAAATTTATCTTAAACAAAGAAGCCATTGCAATCAACAACTTCTGTGGCATTATTTTTCCAAGATGAACCGATACACGACCATGCGACAGCTGGGGGATGGCACCTATGGGAGTGTGCTGATGGGCAAGAGTAATGAATCTGGGGAGCTGGTGGCCATCAAAAGGTACCGTATAGGACCCTGCAAAGTTTACCTTTGAAGTCCATCTTTCTTTTCCTTTGTGTGCTTGCGAATACATGTCTTATGTAAACGATCATATATTTTAGTACATCTAGTATTTATTGAGTGCTGAACTAAGCAATTTACAATAAGCTTTTCTTATGCAGTAGTTTCTACTTTATAGATAAGGAATTTAAGGCACAGAGAGGTTATTAAGTAATCTCTCCAAGGTCATATAATCAGTGAGCTGCTGAGTCAGGATTTGAATCCAGGCAGAACAGTTCCACAGCTACATTCTTGACTACCATGCTGTATTGCTAATTCTTTATGCTGCCTTTCCTTTATTTATTTCCTTACCCCTGTGTATTACACTCTTGTAGAGGCTCAGAATAATCCCTACGGGTTAGTTTAATAAATAAGGAAAACTCTAAGCTTCCCGGGAATCTTCTAGGATATCTCAATAGGAAATTATAATACTAAATGAAAATAGTAGGGCATATAAGGTTTTTATTTTTCATTATCCAGCCTTGTAATTTCTACACCTGAAGAAACATTTTTTTAGAACATGAATCATATTTTTTCTTGTCACCCATTTTGTAGGGTGACTAAAAATCCATTCATATAAATAATATAATCTCTATCTATGGTATATATAGTGGAATTGCTTTATTACCCTAAAATCACTATTTGTAGTTTATCTCTAATTAGTGGCTCTGTGCACGAATCCATGCACCAGTAGCTCTCTGCCGCCCTCCTGTAGCTCTCTGCTACCCTCTTGTAGCTCTCTGCCTGCTGCCCCACCTTCCTGTAGCTTCCCCTGAGACACCTCCCCCACCCTCCATAGCTTGCTGCCCTGCTCCCTCCTTAGCTTTTTGCTGCCCACTTGTAGTTCGCTGCCCCACCCTCCTGCAGATCGGTCATTACGGATGTTGGTTGGTTGTTACACCTCAAGGCGTAAATTAGCATATTCCTCTCTTATTGTATAGGATGATAACCAACATTAGCATGGAATAGGGGAAGTAAAAACAAAATTCAAGAAAGCTATTTCTAAAGTTTGGTTACTTCTGAATTACTGTTGATTTAAATAAATCAGTTAACTTTATGGGTCTCTTGTTTAAAACTGAGGTAATGATATACAAGTTGTCAGACAAAATATTTTACTAAATTTGCTGCCAAAATTTGTCATTTCTTTCCCTACTCCATCTAATTATAGTATTTCATATTTATGTTTTAAGTTCTAGAAAGAGGAGGGGACTTTTGGAAGGAGCCCTTCTAGAGAAGCACAATAAAACTGTTTAGAGAAATGTAAGAATTCATCCAGAAAGGAAGATTAATTCTTTCACCTTTGTGTTAAAGCAGAATTTCAGATATGACAAAGTCATGAACTTGTACCAAATAGTCTTGAGATATATAGAAGGGAGGTGATTTTTTTTAAGGGGGAGGGGAGAGCGATACCATAGCTTGCCCAAAGTGAACTACCGTATTTTTCGGACCATAAGATGCACCTTTTCTTCACCAAATAGTGGGAGGAAAAGTGCCTGCGTCTTATGGTCCGAATAGAAGTAGTGCCTGCGTCTTATGGTCCGAGTTGCAGAGAGGCAGTGGGTCCCCCGGGACCTTCCGTGTCCCTGGGGACTGCATATTTGGTGAAGAAAAAGTGCATCTTATGGTCCGAAAAATACGGTAATACCAGTAAGAAAGCCAACGATGTAATTTGTGTTTTCAAGTTCTTAGTCCCCATACACTAAACTTAACTTTTTTAAATTTTAGGATGAAGAGAAAGTTCTATTCTTGGGATGAATGTATGAACTTGAGAGAAGTTAAGGTAAAATCCTAGAGGTGAAACCAACAGGAGAAAGCCTTAGCTTTCTCACACCTCTCTCATTCCTGAGGATGGTGGCTAAGGAGACTATTTTCTCTGTAGAAAGCAGTACAACACTAATTATACTTTTTCCTTTTTCCTTTATCTTTCTAAAGTAATTTTTCATTTCTCATCAGAATGTCAGTAGAGAACAGAAAATAACTATAACCATATATTTGAAAGTGCACTCTCACTTGTAAAAGAGCATTTTAACTTATATTATCAAAGGAAAGACAACTTTTTAATTCATTATATACCATTTCTTCATATTTTATGCTGTATGACTTCTATAAATTTTTTGGAGACTTGTGCATGGGATTTTAGATAGTAAAATCAGAACAAAGGTAAACTTAGTTAATAGACTAAGAAAAAGTGACATATTATTGATTTGGTTTATTTTCACACTTAGATTCATTGCTTAAAACAGTTTACTGCTTACTTTAAATAGGTGTCTAAGATTTTTTTAGACATAAATATTGTAGATGTTAAAAGTTAATTCATTAATGAATGCATAAGAAATAGACTATTATTTAAGATCATTATCATACTTAGCATTGATGAAATTTTGCCAACTTCTATAACTTTGCCATAAGAATGTTGTTGCTTATTTGCTGTGTTGCAGTCTCTGAAGAAACTTAATCATGCCAACGTGATTAAACTAAAAGAAGTTATCAGAGAAAATGACCATCTTTATTTTGTATTTGAATATATGAAAGAAAACCTCTATCAATTAATGAAAGACAGGTATGTCTGTATTTTATGAAAATTATATTTTCCCCATTATCTCGATACTCCATAAATTTCAGATCCCTTCAGTATGTCATACTTTAAAATGTTCAGATTTATCTCTCCAAACGGTGGATTTAAATTAATTAGTTATCATCATCAAAGGATAATATCTAACATTGAAGAACTAGCTATGACATAGCCACCATTTTTCTCTGCTATAATCTTTTAAAAGTCAAAATTAATGTTTCATAAAAACACACATACTATCTTCCTATACTTTTTGTAACAAAGATCTATTTCTTTATAATTTAATTCTCAGTAGTAAAACTGGTCTTGGGCAAAATTGAGAAAATTATCTTTATTGCTCTCCCAAGTATCTTGTGAAAGGTTAATGAAAGAATGGATGGAGGAATGGGTAGCATTCTAAGAAGGATCTAATAAACTCATTAATTAGAATATTTAAGTGAATGATAAAACTTAATATTACCCATCCCAAGGAAATTCTCATTTTAATTTTTAAGCCTATGAACAGAATCTAAAGAGGAAAGCTTCTTTAGAGCTTCAGAGAATAATATTTTTTTATATATATATTTTTATTGACTTCAGAGAAGGAAGGTGAGGGAGACAGAGAAATGAAACATCAATGAGGAGAGAGAATCATTGATTAACTGCCTTCTTTATTTCCATCCCCTTCTCCCTACTGGGGCTTGAGCCCACATGTGAATACTTGAATAAACATTCTAAATTAATCCAGTCAATCATGCTGAAATAAAGATGTTAGGAAATGTTAAAATTATAATAAAGTTGAAAAACTTTAAAATTATTATTTCCAAAACATAGTATGGCTTCAAAGTCAAAGAATAATTAATTCAGTACCAAATAATTAATGTTGATCACATTAATTTGTGGTATACTATCGATTAATAGTTGTCAGCCTTAATTAAGCTATTATTTGGATCTTACTTTGGGCCTTGTGTAAATATTATATAAAGCTGCACTGTTCAATGCATTAGCTATTAGTCACATAGGGCCATTTTGAAGTGTGGCTAGTCTGGATTGATCTATAAGTGTAAAATAAACTATACATCAGGTTTTAAAATTGTAGAACAAAAGATAGAATGTAAATTCATTAGTAAATTATTTATATTGATTGCATATTAAAGTAATATTTTGTATATACTGGGTTAAGTAAAACATTGTTAAACATGTAAGTGGTTCTCATTTGTGGCTCATTATATTTTTACTAGAGGCTCAGTGCACAAAATTTGTGCACTGAGGTGGGGGGGGGGTCCCTCAGCCCAGCCTGCACCCTCTCCAATCTGGGACCACTCAGGCGATGTCCCCCTCACAATCTGGACTGCTGGCTCCCAACCGCTTGCCTGCCTGCCAGCCTGATAACTCTCTAACCACTCCTCTGCAACCCTGATTGACTCCTAACTGCTCTCCTGCTGACCCAATCTTCCCCACTGCCCTTCCCTGCTGGTCCAGTCAACCCCAACTGCCCTTCCCTGCTGGCCTGATTGCCCACAACTACACTCCCCTGCCAGCCATCTTGTGGCAGCCATCTTTGACCACATGAGAGTGGCCATCTTGTTCAAGGTCATGAGGGTCAATTTGCATATTACCTCTTATATAGGATTGGACAATACCAATGCACATGTACAACTGAAGCAGTTATGTCCTTAAAACTCAAAGCCTACAAACATGGTACAGATTTGCATAGGTGGCTTTTCTGATAGTTATGAGTTTTCCAATTTACTTTTCGCCTCTTGAGACAGTTTAGAATTTAGCTATAGAATTTACCTATTTGAGTTTTTACCACCCAGTGAAACAAAAACAATTCTAATTTTCACTTTTGAAATTTATGATCTTTAGCACTATGAAATTGTACATCATACCTTTATCCAGTATTATGAGGCCACAGGGGCTTCAAGGGAGGAGGAACCCTCTCATTGCTTCTGGTTGGTTGGTTAGCAGTGTTAGATGACTGTTTATTTGTTTCATTTCTTCACAGAAACAAGTTGTTCCCTGAGTCAGTCATCAGAAATATTATGTATCAAATATTACAAGGGCTGGCATTTATCCATAAACATGGTAGGTTTCTTTTAAGTTTCACTCCTGTCTCTTTGGATTATTGTCAAGATTATGCACAAGAATTTTATATAACTGTTAAACACTGTTATATTTGGATAACTGCAAGTTTGGAGTATGCGTGTGCCTACACATACTGGTATTTTATTTAAGTAATTTAGAATTTTTATTCTAAATAAAATAAAATTTCTATAATCTATAATTATCTTCCTTTATAGTAGAATTTTTTAACAGTTTGATCTTCGTCAGCCTTTAGTCTGTCATCATAAACCCATTCTGCAACCTATTCCCCCTAATTTTACCATAGAAATAATAAACTATATGTGTGTGTGTGCGCGCGTGCGCATGTGTGCGTGTATGTGTGTGTATACTAAGTGGCCAGATTATTATTATGATCTCTGAACGCATAATAATCTGGCCACTCAGTATACACACACACACACACACACACACACACACACACACTCAGTTTATATATTAGAGGCCCGGTGCATGAATTAGTGCATGGGTGGGGTCCGGCCAGCCTGGCCAGGGGGAGTGGAATGGGTGGTTGGCCGGCCTGCCTGCTGGTTGAACTCCTGGTCGAGGGGACAATTTGCATATTAGCCTTTTATTATATAGGATACATATATATGGCCCCACTTTTGGAAAAGATGGGAATGCTTCCATCTTCCAAGACCAATTATTTATATTTAAGTAGTTTAAATAACCTGTGCTATGATAATTAATAGTTTCCCTTGGTGTTTACATTTAGTTGTCTCTATTCTTTGAGTGAAATTAAAGCAAGTGATCTTATTTTTATTAATTTATTATTTATGTAATCTTAATTTATATAATTTTTGCATATCTATCAAACCAGAACAATTACTCCAAAAAGTTAGTATGGTATTATTTTTAAAAATCAGCAAACATTTGTTTAGAATCACTAAATGTGTGGATATTAAATTAGAAAGGTTTTTGCTATACCATTGCTGCATTCTGAACATAAGCACTCAAAAAACACCATCATTAGTCTCCTTTCATGTTTCATTTCATATTTTATATTTTCTTTTTACTTTAACTGCTACAAGAAATAATTTCTTTTCTAAAAATGTGTGTGGAATTCCATAGAAGTATTGTAAGAACATTACTGAATCCCCAGTTGTCTGTCTTATGTAAACTGTTAAGGATTTTAAAAGTCTAAAACCCATGCTAACATACTACAACCCATTGGTAAAAGTCAGTCATTTGTTAGTTACATGGAAATAAACAGTGTATATGCTATTTTAATTTTTCATGATAGATTCCTGATCTTCAACCCAAAATATAGAACTGGGTGAATATAACATACCACTGAAACTATTCAGCATGTTAACTCTTACTATTGGCCTGAGTTACTTTAGGCTACTGAAGCCAGTGATAAGGAAAATCAAAAGCCTCATGGATTGTTTGATTTTTGGAAAGAGTTTTCTGTTTTATTGTAATAAAATACAGGCTAGAAATAAAATTATTTTAGTTTCCTTGGATATATATTAACTATTAGGCTCGTAATATCGTTTTAGTTTCCTTGGATATATATTTTTTATCAGCGACTTCAGAGGACAAGGGATTGAAGAAAGTTAGCTTGGGATTTTAAAATTTCTGCTGAAAGTAAAAACATGAATAATCTAGAGTTAGCTATATAATTGACTACACAGTGATTTGGGAAACTGGACTCTAAAAATATTAGAGCTCTTGTCCTGCCATTGTTGCTCAGTGGTTGAGTGTTGCCCTGTCAACCAGGAGGTCACGGTTCAATTCCTGGTCAGGGCACATGCCCTGGCTGTGGGCTTGATCCCCAGTGGGGGACATGCAGGAGGTAGCCAATCAATCATTCTCTCTCATCCTTGATGTTTCTCTCTCTCCCTCTTCCTTCCTCTCTGAAATCAATAAAAATATTTTTAAAGAATAATAGAACTTTTAACAAAACTTTATTTCACTGTAGTTAAAAAGCATTCCAGATGCAATATTTTGAGAAAATACTTTTTAAATAGGATCAAGTTTCTTAAATATTTATATTAATGAGGATGGGGAAAATGTGAACTGTACAAATATATAATTGGTTCTGTTCTATGATTTTATGGATTAATGTCACTATACCATCACATGTGTTCCCATTCCTGTCTTCATATTATAAAAGTGCAATATATTTATCTTGGAAGTTAGTGAAATGGATCATAACAACTATTTTGAGTAAGAAGTACCAGGTAAACTGAGTTCAGAACTATTGGGATTTCACAAATATAGAGCCCACACTGGCTTTGGTGGAATTAAGAGATTTTAGGCTCAAACAGTCTCCCTGGCCCAAAGGTCCGTGAAACCCTCTCATGATGATCACTACAACCGATGACCATGTTTCAAAGGCATTAGAACACATCTGTGTACAAGCAGTGTGCTTTAAATCTCCCATAGAAATTTGCAAAGAGGGCTCTCATGTTTTTCTTCTTCTTGGCTACCTTCTATCTTCCATAGCTAACCATTTATTTTATATACTAGAGGCCCTGTGCATGAAAATTATGCACTCGGGGTAGGGAAGTGTCCCTTAGCCTAGTCTGTGCCCTCTTGCAGTCCAGGAGCCCTCAGGGGATGTCCGACTTCCACGGAGGCAGGAGAGGCTCCTGCCACTGCTGCTGAGCTTGTCAGCCAGCTGTAAGCCCAACATATGGCTGAGTGGTGCTCCACCTGTGGGAGCGCACTGACCACCAGGGGGAAGCTCCTGCCTTGAGCATCTGCACCCTGGTGGTCAGTGCATGTCAGAGTGACCAGTTGTACCACTGTTTTGTTGATTTGCATGTTAGCCTTTTATTATTGTGAGAGAAATGGAGGACTAGTGGCCCGGTGCACAAAATTCATGCACAGAGGGTGCCCCTCAGACCGGCCGGCACCCTCTCCAATCTGGGACCCGTCAGGAGATGTCCAATGCTAGTTTAAGCCCAATCCCACAGGGCCTAAACTGGCAGTTGGACATCCCTCTCACAATCCAGGACTGCTGGCTCCTAACTGCTTACCTGCCTGCCTGCCTGCCTGCCTGATCGCCCCTAACCACTCTGCTTGCCAGCCTTCTCTTCCCAACTGTACCCCCCCCCGCCATCCTGTTCAGCCCCCCAACTCTCCCTCCTGCCAGCCTGCTCACCCTCAACTGTTCCCCCACCAGCCTGCTTGCCTCCAACTGCTCCCCCACAGGCCTGCTCACCTACAACTACCCCACCACCACTCTTGATTGCTCCCCAATGCTCCCTACTGCTGACCTGCTCACCCCCAACTTCCCCTCCCTGCCCTCCTGATCACCCCCAACTGCCCTCCCCTCCTGGCCTGGTCACCCCTAACCACATCTGCCTCAGCCCCGCCACCATGGCTTTGTCCGGAAGGTCTCCTGGAAGGTCTCCTTGTCTAATTAGCATATTACCCTTTTATTAGCATAGACTAGTGGCCCAGTGCACTAATTTGTACATGGGAGGGGTCCCTCAGACCGGCCTGCACCCTCTCCAATCTGGAACCCATTGGGGGATATCCAACTACTGGGACCCCCTTGGGATTGGGCCTAAACTAGCAGTTGGACATTTCTCTCACAATCCAGGACTGGTGGCTCCTAAACATTTACCTGCCTGCCAGCCTGATCACCCCCAACTGCCCCCCCCCGAAGCTGGCCTGCTCACCACCTACTGCCCCCTCCTGCTGGCATGCTCTCCCCCTACTGCCCAACCCCAGCCTGCTCAGCCCCAACTGGACCCCCACTGGCCTGATCACACCCAACTGTCCCCCATTGCCAGCCTTCTAGCCCCCAACTGTACCCCCCTGCCCTCCTGATCAGCCCCAACTGTCCCCCCTGCTGGCCTGCTCACCCCCAACTGCCCCCCCCCCGCCAGCCTGCTTGCCCCCAATTGCCACCTTCCTATCCCCCTCCTCTATCCTCCCCCCTTGCTGGCCTGATCACCCCCAACTGTCCTCTCCTTCTGGCCTGACCACCTCTGCCTCGGCCCTGCCATTATGGCTTTGTCTGGGCGGTGGCCACAGAGCTGGCTGAGGTAACCAAGGAAGTCAAGCCTCCCACCAGCTTGAGCTGGCACCACCATCTTTGTCATGTCAGTCTGCATATTCCCTCCTTATTGGCTGTGCCACCATCTTTATCACAAAGTGACGGTTAATTTGAATATTACTCTTTTATTAAATAAGATTGGTAAATAAGCATTTTGATTATCATGTTTTTCTTTTTTTAATATATTTTATTGATATTTTACAGAGAGGAAGGGAGAGAGATAGAGAGCTAGAAACATCAATGAGAGAGAAACATTGACCAGCTGCCTCTTGCACACCCCCTTCCGGGGATGTGCCCGAAACCAATGTACATGCCCCCGACCGGAATCAAACCCGGGACCTTTCAGTCCGCAGACCGACGCTCTACCACTGAGCCAAACCGGTTTCGGTGATTATCATGTTTTTCAATAAAACAGCTCCCATGGAAGAATTGAGCTATTAAGTAAAATATTTTTAAATTAAGAAATTGGTTAAAATGTGTGTTCTATTTTTGTTTAGTAGACTTTTCTAGTAAGTGATTATGCTCAAGAATTCTCATGTTAAATGTGATAGACCAGTAGTAAGAGCAGCTGTATCAACTGAAGCCCGATTACACAGCCCTCCTCAAACTTTAGTTGGGCTACTTCTCTCTGAGCCTCAATCTCTCCTCATCTGTTACAAACAGTGATCATAAACCACCTTAAGTTTGTTTTGCAAATTAATGGAGATTATCATAATGTGACAGTATCTAACCAGTGCCTGAATTTACTAGATTCACAAATAGAAATGCATGCTATTTTTAATGACCTTATATTGTGTGTACTTTCTTGCCAAATTATTTTGAAAGCAGAGTCTCTACCTCCCATCACTTTTTAGACAATAAACATGGTTGTTCTCTACCCACTCCTAACCCCCCCCCTGCCCAGTTCACATTCCTAGTTATAATAGAGAGGCTCTATTTGTTTATAAGTCAAATACATTTAAATATGATAACTTATTATTGTTATTATCAGGTTTTTTTCATAGGGATATGAAGCCAGAAAACTTACTTTGTATGGGTCCAGAACTTGTGAAAATTGCTGATTTTGGACTTGCAAGAGAATTAAGATCTCAGCCACCATACACTGATTATGTATCTACCCGATGGTGAGTAGTTACATGCAACTTTCCAGAGGCAAATGTCTGTGTTGAAGTTTTCCTCCAATGTATTGTGACATCACTTGGATGTTGCATATCCAATATTTAAAACAAAATAAAGAAGTGACTTTGTATTCTTGGGAGAAAAGGGATTGGTTCAGAGTATACTAAATTATGAAATAAGAGAAGGAAAAAGGATTTCATTCATTCAGCAAGTATTTATTGAACACCAACTATGTGTCAGATACTATCTTAGGCATTAGAAACACAGAAGTGAACTACACAGAAAAAAAAAAAACCTGCCTCATACACAAATAAGTTACAAATATCATGAATTACCAACAGAAAGACATAGCATGTCTTCATCAAAACATATGTAATAGTCCCAAACTTCAAACTACTCATATAACAGTGACATGATATATTCACCCAGTGAAATGCTTTATAGCCATGAAAATGAAAGGTCTATAACTACATGCAACGATATGGATGAATCTTCCAGATATAATATTGAGAGCAAGAGACCATATTGTATGACCCATCCTATCTAATAAAGAGGGAATATTCAAATTGACCATCATTCCATGACAAATATGGCAGGGCCCACAGCCAGTAAGGAGGGAATACGTAAATTGAGGGTCGCTTCGACAAAGATGGCAGTGGCCGGGCTGGACAGTTGCATCATCACCACAGCGACAACGTAAGCATTCCGCCCCACCCGGCCCTCGGAGGGCCTGTGGGCAGCACACAGGTGCAGAGAGGTGGAGCGGCCGGGGTGGGGTGTGATGCCAGAGAGCCTGTGGGCCACGCAGAGCCTCTGGGCAGGGGAGACAGGCTGGCAGAGGGCAGCCTACACACCCCACATGGCAGCCGCAGCCGTGAGCACACCAAGCAGAGCCTGCGGGCTGAGCTGAAGTAGCGCCTGCAAGCCATCATTGCCGAGGAGTGGCTGTGCAAGGTGCATGATCGCAGGGACAGCCACCGTGGCAGGCCAGATTGACGTCCTCCTGGCCACGCCGCAGGGGTTTGAGGATCTGCGCAGCCACAGGCCTCTGGTGCATGCATCCTCTCCTCCCCCTGGCATGTGAATGTCCCCCAGAACGCTGTCACCCACAGGCGCTTGCAACAGCTCCAGACCATGGCGCGTGCAAGTTCTCCTCCCCCACCCCCACCCCGCCCCTCCGCACACTTCCTTCAACCCCAGCATGCCTACATCCCCCACAGGATGTGCACACGTCCCCTCTGGCACACCCACATCCTTTGGAGAGTGTCTGGGTGTTCTGGGTGCTGAGGGTGGGCGCCTGTGAGATGACAGTGACAGGATGGAGTGGTGATGCCCTATTCCCGCGAGGCCAGTGCGGCGATGAGATCGCCTCCGTGGGGTAATGCAGGTGCTGAGGCGGGAGCAGGTGCTGACAGACACACCTGTGGGCCCGGGTGGCCCTCACTGAGGTGCCTTCAGCCAGCGTTCAGGATCAGGAACCCAGAGGGGGTGAGGAGTTCCGTCCTCTCAGTGAAATGGTGGGATAGTCCCGGCGACTGCAGAGGAGGACTGTGCACTTTGGGTGCCGCACCCATGAGCGAAGGCCACCCTGATTGAGCCTTCTCACTCAGGGCCTAGCACACTCCGAGACAGGACGTGCTTTTCCGAGTTAACATTGATTTCCGAGTTAACATTGAGAGAAATCATTGATTTTCCTGCTGCCTGCAAAGGTGGAAAGCCGAGGGGAGAGACATTTAGGGAGTGAGCGAGGTTCTCTGTCTGGGGTTTCCAAATCTGCTGTTTGTTCCTTTCACTGCTGACTAGAGACATACAGGGTGTGCCCCCAAAATGTATACACACTTGGAATACCTACTAATTCCAATGGGTTTAAGCATGAAAAGAAAGAAACAACAATGGAGCTGTCCTCTGTTAAAAGTGCAGGTACAAACTGGCAGTCAGACCCTCGAGGGGTCCCGGATTGGAGAGGGTGCAGGCTGGACTGAGTCCCCCTACCCCCTATGCACGAATTTTGTGCACCGGGCCTCTAGTTTATACAAAGTGTAAAAATAAAACTAATCTATGCTGTTAAATAAGTCAGGATAGCAGTTACATGGCAGCGGTGGGAAGGGTAGTAGTGACTGGAAGCTTGCAGAAAAGGGGCCTTCTAAGATGCTAATAATATTCAGTTTCTCAGTCTGGGTTCTGGGACCATGGGTGTTTTGTTTGTGAAAAGTCATCAGTCTGTACTCTTATGATATGTGCATTTTTCTGTATGTATTTTATACTCCAATAAGAATAAGGATATTTGTATATCAAATGTAGGAAAATAAAACATGGAAAGAGACAGGGAGTTGGGGTGATAGGGGCCAAAGATGAATGCTGCTATTGTAAACAGAGGGTCTCCCCGAGAAGAGCCTGGGAAGACATGCCTGGGAAGCAGGAGCTCTTCTGGGAGAGAAATGCTGAGGGGAAAGGCCTTGATCCCGGGGCGCCATGTGTGAGCTCTGCAAAGCACAGAGTGAATGAGGAGGGGGGTAGTAGGAAATGAGGTGAGTGTTGGGGGCGGCAGATCGCATAGACCTTTGAAAGGACTGTAATGGCTTTTTAATCTGAGTGATTGGGAACCCTTGCAGGATTTTGAGAAGAGGTTAGACATACTCTGACATGTTTTAAAAGTATCACTCTAGCTGTTGTATTGAAAATAGATTTTAGCCATAGCTGGTTTTGCTCAGTGAATAGAGCATTGGCCTGAGGACTGAAAGGTCCCAAGTTCAATTCTGGTCAAGGGCACCATACCTCGGTTGCAGGATCCCTGCCCTAAGGGCTCTCACATTGATGCTTCTCTCCCTCTCCCTCTCCCTCTCCTTCCCCCTCTCCCTCCCTCTCCCTCTCCCTCTCCCTCTCCCTCTCCCTCTCCCTCTCTCGATTCTGGTCGGGGCATGTACATTGGTTGTGGGCACATTCCCAGTGGGGGGTGTGCAGGGGGCAGCTGGTCGATGTTTCTCTCTCATCAATGTTTCTAGCTCTCTATCCCTCTCCTTTCCTCTCTGTGGAAAATCAATAAAAATATGTTTAAAAAATAAATTAATTTAAAAATAAAAATTAAAACCCTACAGTCTCCAGCAAAAAAACAAAAACAAAAAAAACTATTAGAAATAATAAATAAATACAGTAAAGTTTCAGGTATACAAAATCAATGTACAAAAATCCACTATATTCCTATATACTAAAAATGGAATTTCAGGGGGAAAAATTTTTTTAAATTCCTTTTGCAATTGCAACAAAAATAATAAAATACCTAGAAATAAATGTAAGGGATGTGGAGGGCATATATACTGAAAACTACAAAGCATTTTGAAATAAAATTTTAAAAGACAATGAAATGGGAAGATATTTTGTTTCATGGATTGAAAGGATCAACATAAAATATTCATATTACCCAAAGCAATATGCAGATTTAATACAATCCCCATCACAATCCCAATGACATTTTTTCAAAGAAATAGAAAAAAAAATTAACAGATTTGTATAGAACCAACAAAGACCATGAATAGCCAAAGTAATCCTGAGGGGAAAAAGAACAAAGCTGGAGTTATCACACTTTCTGACTTTACATTATACTACAGAGTAATGATAATTAAAACAGCAACAATAATCAAAACAGCTGATGAATGTATAAACAAAATAGGATATGTCTATACAATGGCATTTATTTATATGTTTCCATAGTAGAATACAGTCTTAATTAACTTTTTTTTTTAATTTGTTAGGGTGACACTGGTTTCAGGTGCACAGTTTTACAACACATCATCTCTACACTGTATTGTGTAGTCACTAATCCAGATTATTATTCAATACTACAGGCCCAGTGCATGAATTCATGCACAGGTGGGTTCCAGCCAGCCCACCTCCATGGGGGCCCATCAGGGCCTGGCTGGCCCTGCCCCCAATTGGGGTTGGGGGGAAGATTGGGGTCCTGATTGGGCCGGATGGCCACTGCAGTGCACATCATAATGATGGGTCGGGTTGTACTGGTTGTTCCAGCATTTCGGTTGCTTGAATTTTATATATAATGTAAAAGGAAAAAGAACTGATATATGCTACAATATGGATGAACCCTGAAAACATGTTAAGTGAAAGAAGTCAGTCACAAAGGACTAGAAAGTGAATAGTTCTGTTGCTATGAAATGTCCACAATAGGTAAATCTATAGAGACAGAAAATAAATTAGTGCTGGCAGCATAGGGAATATTGGAGAGGTGTGGGTTTCTTTTTAGGATAATGAAAATAATTTATTGTTCCTGATGATACACAAATCTGTGGATATACTTAAATCCATTGAATCACATACTTTTAAACAGATGGGTTATATATTATAGGAATTATAGCTCAGTAAAGCTGTCAAAGATACTCTGAATGGAAGCAAAAGGCAATACTGCAAAACATTTGGGGTGAAATATTTACACATTTCAATGCTGAAAAAGAGAATTGAGACTGTCCTCCACTGGGAACTTTTGCTCTTATAGATAAAGTATTTTTATCTATTAAAAATATTGTCAGTTGAGGAAATTGAGTCAGCTGAGGGAATCAGGACTTCCAAACTGATAAGCAAAAAAAAGGAAAGAAAAAAAAGACACCACTATTCAGAAATAATCTTTGTTAATCTTTTGGGTTTTTTATTCTTCAAAGGGTTATATCACAGATATAATGCTTTGTAAAATTATGCAACTGTAGCCATTCAGAATATATCTGCTTCCATTCAGAGCTCCCACCCTTTTTTCTTAATATATCATACTACATTTCCATATTTATTCAGTTGAGTTCCTATCGTAGACTATTTGGATAATTCATTTACATTAGTCTCCAGCCCTACTGGTTTTTGTGGTCTGGGAAAACGTGTGATGTCCAATTTAACCCCAGCACATTGTGCAAGTGCCTGATGCACAGAAGGCACTTAATACTTGTTCTGTGACTGAAAAGCTTGATCAAACGGAGTAGAATCCTACTGCCACTCCATCTTTGAAACCACAATCAAAATAGTCTGTTTCATTTTGTTTTCTATTTTCATAGGTACCGTGCTCCTGAAGTTTTATTAAGATCTTCAGTTTATAGCTCTCCCATTGATGTGTGGGCTGTTGGGAGTATAATGGCTGAACTATATACATTAAGACCACTTTTCCCAGGGACAAGTGAGGTTGATGAAATATTTAAAATTTGCCAAGTTTTAGGGACTCCAAAAAAAGTAAGTACTCTTGTCCTTAAGTTGTTATAACTTTTGATTATTTATAACTTTTACCTAGCTATTTGATATTTCATTTTCAGGTAGGCTTAGGATTTAATGGTTAATTTTCTTATAATTCTTAATTTTTCTTAAATTGGGGTGGAATGAGGAAAATAAAAAGCAAGAATCCCACCAGACTAAGGAAAAAAGTTGCTTGCATTTGTCTAAGAACCAAAGGGAAAATGCTCTATATTTAGAATTCTGTATATTTAACTTTGGGTTGCTGGTCAACTGACAATTACATAGACTTTCTTGCTTAGAAACTTTCCTACTTGCTCTGTGAATGTCCATTATCCCAGTTGTCCTGGATCTTATTTTCTCTTAACCTTTTCTTGTTTCCTTTTATATACCTCTGCCATGGACATTTGATCTCTTGAACTCAATACTTTTCTTTTTTTAAATGTAATCTTATTGATTTTTTTTCTAGAGAGAGGAAGGGAGTGGGATAGAGATAAACATTATGATAGAGAAACATCATCCACTGGCTGCCTCCTGCACGCCCTCTACTGGGGATGTAGCCTGCAACCTGGGCATGTGCCCTGACTGAGAATCTGGGCATGTGCCCTAACTGAATACTCTTCAATTAATTATTTCCTTAAGCTAGGTCTTACTTTCTGAGATATACTTAATAAATTTAAGTATACATAATTATAGCCTAATTCAATTAGTGTGTGCCTTATGGCTAACAGTAGCTATTAAAACTTTTTAAGATAATTGCTATTTCCCAGCTATGTGCAATTTTTAACATTGGATACAATGTGTAACATATAATGAAGATCTTTGTTATAATCAGACACTTTGTAAAGCAGGTGTCCTTATTTGTTTAAAGTCACTGGGGTGTCATCATCATCATCATCATCATCATCCAAATACTTAGATAAGAGTTTAATATTTTGAAATTTATAAAAGTGCCTTCTCATTTTTCCCTAACTCTCAGTTCAGTGTTTTTAATATACTGTTTGTAACACTGAATTGTATATATGGCCTGGTATTTCATTCTCACATTTATTTATATGAATTAACATTGAAATTTTCACATGTGATTTGTTTATAATTACTATGTTTTAAATTGATTGCTAATTTCCTTTTGCTCTCCCCGCAACTTTCGTATTTCTTAAACAGAGTGACTGGCCAGAAGGGTATCAGCTTGCATCCTCGATGAATTTCCGTTTTCCCCAGTGTGTTCCTATAAACTTGAAAACTCTTATTCCCAATGCCAGTAATGAAGCTATTCAGCTTATGACTGAAATGTTGAATTGGGATCCAAAAAAACGACCAACAGCAAGCCAGGTAAAATGAATCTCCCTGGTATATTTTTGTTAAATGTTGAGGATTTACAACGTCAGGGATATTTTCTTTTGCAAAGATAAGTCTGTTCTCAACCAGGTTTACCAAGAGAATTAAGCCCTAATGCCTTAAGGCATCCAGTATATATAATGATTTAATTTCTAGGCATCTAAGATCCTTGGGAAAATTGCAAAAATAGCTAGTATGTGACAGGCTAGTTTGGAGGAAACTAGTCATGGTAGTAAAAAGGCATCTCTCCAGCCATAGGATGTAATTGACTTTCCAATGCTTACCTTTGAGGTGGATTCTTGTTCCCTCTCCCATTTGGCACTCATGCTTGGCTCCTTTGTGACTACACCTTATACAGTAGTTCCTGGGGCGGCGGGGGGGGGGGGGGTGTTAGGTTGGAGATCCATTCCTACGGTGTGATGTAACGAGATTAGGTAGTGGGAACCCACCTACATAAGCACCTGCGTCACTCACATGGAGCACAAATACAGCAGGAATGAAGTGAAATAGTAAAAAAAAATAAAAGAAAGATAACAATTCTTGACCTTTATTTGTGGTAAATAAATAATAAAAACATAAAGCACATGTGTACAAAAGTTGAAATGACAGAACATTTTTTCCCCAAAATGACGTATGTCGAGTCCAACATAACCCAAGGATGGTATGTATTGTATTATATGTCAAGTTTCATGGTCTTTAAAACACCATGGTTTTAAATTAAAAACATGGGCTTTAATTTTAAAAGGCTTAAATTAAAATGTCACATTAAGATTATTGTGTTCTTATTATCATTTAAATGTAAATTCAGCATTAAAATTACCAAAACATTATTTGGCTTTTAAACAAGTTTTAATTTGAGAAAATGTTTTCTAAAGGTCATCTGGAAGAACAAATGGGAAAGGATAGTCAAAATAGGCTTGAACAAGAATAAATAATTGGAAGCTGGTGGTAGGAGTAGACAGCTTGCCCTATCAAATATAAAATAGTCTAAAGTGATGATAATGACAACAGTGAGGGTACTAGCATGAGAATTGACAATAGCTCAGAGATGCAAAGACTGTAAGTCAGTGTAAGGTAAACTTGGCCTCACAAAATGGAGGGGAGGGAGGGGAATGGAGAGGGGAAGGGAGAGGAAGAATGTTCAGTGAATGTTACTGAGACAACAAACAGTTAACTTTTAGGGGAAAAGTAAATTTAGGTTTTACTTTTTACCATACTTTACAAGTAAATCACAGGTTTACATAATGGAGAGGGTAACTAAACTATCAAGAACTAAAGGAAGTATGGGTGAATATTTGATTTCAAGATAATAAAAATATAGGTATAAAAGTAATAAAAGAAAACAAAGGGAAAACTCAGAAGATATGATTATAAAAATTAAAAATTTTATCTTATATAACTTAAAATTGAAAGGCAAACTATTATTTTTAACAAACATGATAGTGTACTTATGTTTCTGAACATTTATTACTTTTATAATAAAAGTCTTTAAAATTTACTTATAAAAGAAAAGTGGGACCCATCTGAGTGGGGCTCAGCATTTGAGTACCAACTGACCCAGGAACCAAGAGGTCACCAGTTTGATTCCTGGTGAATGCACATGCCCAAGTTGTGGGCTCTATCCCCAGTAGGGGACATGCAGAAGGCAGCCCATTGATGATTCTCATTATTGATGTTTCCAATGGGACTGGGTGAGACTGTCCCCCATAGTCCCTGATTGCTGGCCTGGCCTAAGGATCTCACCTGTGCACAAATTTTGTGCACTGGGCCTCTATAATATAAAAGTAGGTTTTCCAAATGTATATGTTAAAAAAATTGACAAATTAGTTAACCTGTTTTTACTGTAGACACATTTGTGTAGTTAAATTTAACTATGAAAAGTTTTAATTTCACAGAAATGTTTTCTATGCATGTTACAGTAATTTTAAATTTATACTGAATAGGTCTATAAATACATGCCGTCACCGGTTACAGAGTAAACGGCTGGGACCTGGGGTGTGACTTAAAACACATGGGAACATCAGCCTGAGAGAATTATAACTGCTGCAGAAAGTTAGACCATGTGACAACAGAACCAATGACTGCTCATGATGCTTTGTGATCACGTGCTAATCATTCTCGGACATTTTTATGAGGAGTGATTCTTGGATTTAAATATGTGAACTATAACTGTAGATATGTAATATTTATTTATGTTAGTGAAATTACTATAGTGTTTTCCAATATATGGCCTATAAAATGGTTAAAAATAACTAAATTAATAACAAAAAATAACCTGTTAATTTAACTATAAGCAAATCTTGTTTAAAAGCATTTTAAAATTAACAGGATATTAATTTGCACATATAGCATATAGACTGGAAATTTAGACCATTAAATTTAAAATTCATTAAATTGAGGTGTACAAAATTGAGGGTTTAGTGTACTAATTAATCTGACTTAATTCAGAATTTTAGTACCTTCTGTGTGTCAGGTACTGATATATTTAAATTATATTTGTTGAGTTCCACTTAGCAATTTCAGTATAATTAACACATACATCAGTTGTGTAAGGGATATATATATATATATATATATATATATATATATATGATTTTTTTACAGAGAAGAAGGGAGAGGGATAGAGTTAGAAACATCGATGAGAGAGAAAAATCAATCAGCTGCCTCCTGCACACCCCCTATTGGGGATGTACTCGCAACCAAGGTACATGTCCTTGACCGGAATCGAACCTGGGACCCTTCAGTCTGCAGGCCAATGCTCTATCCACTGAACCAAAATGGTTAGGACAAGGGACATCTTAATAACTATTTTCACCCCTGCCAAAATATTCCTCCCTACTCATAACCATTTTTTTGTTGTTGTTCACTATCTCATAGCCCTGCTTTTTATTTTAAGTTAGGATACATAGTTAGTGAAGGATTAAGTTATAGGATACAGGGCCCATGTAGAGAGCTGCCTCCTTCCTTTACACACCCGAGAAGTGAACTCTGGGTTAGGGTTTTTGCTCACATAGGGTAGGAAGTGCTGGAAAACAGCTTGCCTATCTTATGGAGGCTCCCCACTGTCCCCCAAATAGAAATTTAGCAGAACTGGACACTTCCCTCCTTCATCCAGGCATATGACACTGATAGTGAGTTTTACATTCTTTCTACTAACTTGTGCTTTATTTCTCTTGAGAAATTTATTTCTCACATCATTTTTTCCTGGTTATCTTTTTAAAGTCACCACATGGGAGAAATTAGATGCTCTCTAAATGTTTGAAACCTATCGAGGCTAGTGATATATGCCTAGCCCAATGTCAAACAGCAGTTTATATGCATTAAATTTAGGTGAAACCATTTTTCATTTGTTATTTCCATGTTTTTTATAGGCGTTGAAACACCCGTATTTTCAAGTTGGTCAGGTATTAGGCCCTTCCTCACATCATCTGGAATCGAAACAGCCTTTCCATAAGCAAGTACAGCCACTAGAATCGAAGCCACCTTTAATTGATCTAGATCCTACGCCTCTGTCAGACGTAAGTGATCAGACTGCTGGACAGCCCCCGTCAAAAAGCCACCAGCCACTGCAGTCCATCCAGCCGCCACAGAACATGAGTGTCCAGCAAGCGCCAAAGCAGCAAAGCCAACAGAAACAGCTGCAAACACTGTTTCCAAATATTGCCAGGAACATGCCAACCGTAAGTAGCCTATAGTGCTTGAGATGCAATTGTTTGGCTAGTTCAGTTAGGATTTCATTTCTAGGCATTCCTGAAAATGTCAGGGAAGATACAAAAGATTATTCTGTGTTAAAGCCTCTACTTTCTCTGGCAAGAGCTTGGCTGGAGATAAAATTCTAAAAAGAAAACCTCAGAATGAACATTAAAAAGTTTGTATGCTACAGACTTTTTTAAAGTTACTTAAATGCACAAGAACTCTGGGGCAAAAGAGAGCTGATAAGGATTTTAATAGTAGTCTTAAACTGTTTTCAAATGTTGATGAACAGAATGGGGTTTTTTTAAGCGTCAGGCATAATATAAAACTTCCTCTTCCCACTTCTTTTGTTCATTTCAGGGAGCCTGTCAGGGCCATATATTTTAACTATCTCCTCAAGATGTTTGCTATACTCCCAAATGCATTGTATTTTCGGATTTTAGAACTGAAAGAGATCTTAAGGAACAGTGTTTAATTCCTTATCTAGTCCTGCGGGCCTGATATAAGTAAGCCCTGCCCCCAATAGCAGCAACAACAGTCTAACATACTATTGATTGCTTGTTTCTTATGTGTATTGTTTATTTTCTTGCTCTTCCCATAAGAATTTAAACTCCATAAAGTCAGGGATCTTTGTTGTACTTATCAATACAGACCCAAAAACCAAAATGGGGACTGGCACATGGTAAATTCTCAACAAAATATCTGGTGAATGAATGTATGTCCACACTATTTTTGATCAACCTCCAGGGTCTTGAGTAAGCCATACTTTCTAAGAAAATTCTTTATACTGAACTAAAATCTGGTTTTCTGTAGCTTTTAACAAAGGTTAAGCACTCTTCTAGAGGCAGCCCTTCAGATGTTTGAAAATAGCCCTTCATCATCTGCCCTTTTCTCTAGGAGACACATCCCCCATTCCCTCACATACTCCACATATGACATTGTTCGCCAGTGGCTGAGTAACCTTTGGTTCCTGTGTATGAAGGAGCCTTTGAGTCCCCTCACTACTTACTTCCCATGTAAAATGAGGCTGCCAGAACTAGAGGCAGACAGCAGGTAAGGAGGGAAAAACAGGGTGAATCACCTCCAGCATTCCAGAGCCATATGTTCACTTGTGCCACTAAGGATTACATTTCTGTTTTTGTTTATTTTTCTTGGAATGAACATCAAATGTTAACTCTTAGGGAGAGACAAGGAAAGGAAGTTGATATTTATTGAGTAACTACTAAGTGTCATGCACCCTGCTAGGCAACCCCCGGCATGCATTCACTAAGTTAAAGTAACCAATAACCTCATCCTAAATTTTTAGATAGCTAATAAGTTCCAGAGTTGGGATCGAGCATTTTGTCAACTAAAATTCCTAAGATTATTTTTTACAAGGGCTAAATCACATATTCTGTACCTTTCTTGTGTACTTGATCTATAGAATTCAAAAAATTACAATACCTTATTTTTACCTCTCAAATTTCCAATAAGTGTTCTTAAACCCTTATTTTGTCTTCTCAGTTTAACCATTCTATCCAGCTTGTCACCAGCTATGGATTCATTTAATAGATCATTTGTTTTTTTCTCCTTTAACAATGAGCCTTTGGGCAGACCACTTGAACCTTCTTCTAGATGACACTGATCCATTAAGCAGTATTCTTAGTCAGATTATTGAAATAAGTACTCATTCTGCTAGGGCTGCCATAACAAAATACCATAGACTGGGTGGCTTAAACAGCAGAAATTTATTTTCTCACAGTTCTAAAATCTGGGAAGTCAATTATTAAGGAAACCATTATGATTTCTGGTGAGAACCCTCTTCCTGGTTCATAGACAGTACTTCTTGCCTTACCCTTATGTGGCAGAGAGAAAGCAAGCTCTCTAATGTCTCTCTTTAAAATATATATATATTTTAAATATATTTTTCTTGATTTCAGAGAGGAAGGGAGAGAGGGAGAGAGATAGAAACATCAATGATGAGAAACATTGAACAGCTGCCTCCTGCACTCCCCCTACTGGAGACTGGGCCTGACGCTCTATCCACTGAGCCAAACCGGTTTCGGCGGGATCAAACTTTTAAAGTGTGTTGGCCTTTCTTTCTATGTATCCACTAGGATTACATGTAACAACTATGACAGAAACTTTACCACTGTGGCTTACACAATAAGTGGTTGTTTTTCTCTCATAAGAAATCAGGTGGTGGACAAGCCAGGATTGGTGCTGCTGATAAAAGTGGCCAGACTGCTTTTGTCTCCCTGTTCTACCTCTTAGCAGGCAGCATTTATTCCTGTGGACACAGATGATGGTTGTTCCTGTAGGGTTGCATCTGCCTTCGAGAAGGGGAAGAGTGAAAAACACTGGTACATGCTAGCAAAGTCTGAAATGTCTTTCCTCGAAGTCCCTCCCAATAGACTTGTACTTACACTAGCTGGTTCATGGAACATGTCTTCATATAGCTGCCAGGGAGGCTGGAATTTTGGATACTTTAGCTGGGCATATTGCTGTATTGAACAAAATATTAACAAGGAAGAAGGTAGGATGGCTACTGGATGAGCAACTAGCAGTGTCTGCGACATGGTCTTTTGAGATGGATATAAAATCCAGACCTTTTTCCCTTGTTGATAGCAAATGTATTCCTTCCTGAGCATTCCAAACACTGTGAATCTGTGCCCCTGTCACTGCAGCCACTGCAAATAAAGGCCTCCTGTTTGAACCTGGCCTTTCCAGCACGCTGCCTTTACCACACTGTTTTGGGGGGGGTTTCTATTGTTCTCTATTACCCACAGGGTAGCTGCAGTTTCTTAGGCAGACATTGAAGGCTTCACAATGTAGTATCCATCTATCTTTGCAACCCTGTCCTCTACTCCTTCAGCACAAACCACCTGCTTCTGTAAACTTAGTCTACCCTTTTGTCCTGGAACAAACTCTGGCCCTTTGCTATTAAAAAGCCATGCTTTACGCATGTCCTCTTCCAAACTAATAACAACAGCAATAGCAGCAATAATACCTAACCTTTAGAAATTTTTATGTGTGAGGCCCTATCCTAAGGACTTGCAATGTATTTTACAATTAAATTAATAAACACCAAGTTAGATAAATACTGTATGTTCCCATTTAAGGAGGAAGAAACTAAGGCTTTGACAAGTTGTCACTTCTTAAAGAGAGACAGCCAACACATGGCAGTTTTAAAAATTACACATCATGAAGAGTCAGTTTTGATCCTAAGTCTTCAAGTCTCCCTCCAAACCAAGTTTACAGAAATCTCTCCCTTCTCTCAATCCCTGCCGTATTTTTAGCATGTGCTACCTCTATTTTGGGTAATACTTTTAAATATATATATATAAAATGTTATTTCCTTAACTATAGGAAAACTCCTTAAGAATGGGGACACTTAGTATCAAATGTAATAGCTTGTACATAAAAGCATTCAGCAAATGACCACAGATGCTGATGGCTGATTTTCCACCACAGAAGCCAAGCAGCATGCTGGGGCACAAGAGCGTGAGGAGGCGTTGGGGTCAGACTGTGTTCAAGTCTGGAGATAGTTGGGGAGACTTTGAGGACAGTGATTTTGAAACCTCCCAAACCAAGAAACCAAGCATGAATGTTTTCAAAGAAAAGAGGAAAAAAGATTCTCCACTTTGGTAAGATTTCAGATTCTTTTGGAAAGTATATTTTTATTATGCATCAACCTTATTTTATTCCTTAAGTATAAAAGAAAGTAGATATTAAAAGATAATAAATAGCTTAAAACTAACTTACCTTTAAAAAGCTAATACTTGACTTCTCACAGTGTTACAGAGTTCCCAAGCAATCAAACAATGCAGGAGGAGAGTTTGGTGAGACTCACTGTGTTCATCACGCGATGGGCTTAGAGAAAATGAATTCAAATTCTAAGCAAAGGTACAAGCAGAGCTTTCCTTTCTATTAAGGAGCCAGCTCTCTGTGCAATTACTGGTTATGTCGCTGCTGTCCTTGAAAACAAACACAGCTAAATTTATGGGCATACCTAGTCTTGACCTGCAAGGTCAGATAGCTAATTTTATGATCCTCATTTTACAAGCAGGTTAAAGGAGCCTAGAAAGCAAACATTTTTTTAGAATAAGAGGCCATCTAAAAAAAAAACAGAAAATTCCAAACAGCAGTTTTTTTACAAAATAGGGGTTTTCCTTCTCAACATTAATGATTCTCAGTACTGATGGCTGGGTGCTGTGGGTGGATGGAGAAAGGGATTCTTGTTAAATTTTTAGTGTGCCCTTTTGAATTATGATCACCATTATTCACATTTGAAGTTCACATGCCTACTTGCAGAAAGCAAAGCATACTCAGATGGTGTCCAAATTCAACTACTTGCTTGCTATTCTAAACTTTTTTTTAAATCATTTCCTGGGCTTTTTCTGGAATTTTAATATCTCTGGCAGTCCCTTTTTAAAAAAATATATTTTTAATGATTTCAGAAATGAAGGGAGATGGAGATAAAGATAGAGAGAGAGAGAGAGAGAGAGAGAGAGAGAGAGAGAGACATCAATGATGAGAGAGAATCATGATGCGCTGCCTCCTGCGTGCCCCACTGAGGACCGATCCCACAACCCAGGCATGTGCCCTTGACCAGAATCAAACCTGGGACCCTTCAGTCTACAGGCTGATGCTCTATCCACTGAGCCAAACTGGCTAACGCTGGCAGTACCTTTTTATAAGTTGAATAATCATGAGCACTTTATTCAACTTTGAAGTGAGGGTGGGTTAAGTTTTGATTAACGTTTTGGGAAAATATTTTCTTCCCTCCTCCCCCTCTTTGGATCAGAAGAGAAACAGGGAGAAAAGATGTAGCAGGAATCAGGAAAATTTATCTAATGGCTGTTTGGTATTATATATTGCTGAAATCTTCATTTTGGAGTACACATACCTGTGAAGGTGCATGAAGATTCTCTAAAGGGGATACCTGCTTGGATAATTCTTTTTTAAATTAATTTTTATTGATTTGAGAGAGAGAGAAAGAGAGAGAAGCATGGATTTGTTGTTTACTTATTTATATATTCATTGGTCGATTCTTATATGTGCTCTGACTGGGGATCGAACCTACAACCTTGGCATCTCAGGACAATACTCTAATCACCTGAGCTACCTGGCAGGGCCTGATTGGATAATTCTTAGAGCTCCATAGTATTCTTCCCTAAAATATATGAGCTAGAGAATAAACCTGCTTACTCTGCTTCCCACTTTGCCAGAGAGTCACCTCTCGGCCATTTCAAATCTTGCATGGCCTGAATGGTGTTAAACAAAGGAAGAAATCAGAAGACTCGCACCTTCAATTAATTCAAAAGGCTTTCTGTCTATCCTTGTCTTATGCATATTTCTCCTAAGAGGAAAAGCCTGTGTTACAAATAGGGTATTTCAGTATGTGTTGGAAAGCCTGAAAATTTAGAACCACTTGAAGGACCAGAGCTTAGAGATGCTTTTTGTTTTAAGTGTACTAGAATGTTTTGTGTAGCTGGTTTCTGTGGGTAGTTGCTGAGAGGAAAGACGTTTTAAAGTAACCATGTTGAAAATTAGTAGAATTTCAGCAATTGGTGTAACTACAGTGGGCTGAGGGGAAGGGAAAGACATCAGAAATGGGTGGCACTGTTTCTAATGAGGAGCCTGCCTGTGTCTAGGCCTCTCCTAAAGTGGGCCGGGGTGGCCACCAGTTCAAAGGGCAGCCAAGTCAGTGTCCATCTCCAACAGATTCCCCCAAAACTTACTTTATACAGTATATACATTAGTAGACAGTTGACATGGCTATGATTGCCTTCCCTTTCCACATGTCTTCCCACATTATAATCCACAACTATAGCAGTCGTATATACACAGGCAATTTGCTGCTCAGTTAGAAAGCTTTCTGTCACGTAGTGTCTAGTATTAGAAATGATTCTATGCACTGCCTATATTTATTGGGGGTAAAGGTTGTCAGTTACTGTTCCTACCAGCAAAAAGACTGATGGAAACCATTTGTGAGGCCACCTGGACTGTACTGAAAAGGTGTGCAAAGGTGGGTGAGAAACAGTGTCATCTTCTCACTCTTCACTCTGTAATGCTGCCTTCTGTTGACTTCCAAGGCTTCCAGAGTCAGTATCCTCAGGCTCCAACCACTCTTCAGTGGAAAACAAGAGCTTACCTGCTGCTATTTCCCTAAAATCTGATTCCAAATTATCAACGGCTTCAACTGCTAAACAGTACTACTTAAAACAATCAAGGTACCTTCCAGGTAAGTAGAGAAAATAAAATGTTTACTGCTAACAACAATATAGATAAGTCAAGCTCACATGTCTTGGAATGTTGTAGAAAGGGCACCCGTGAAATAATACAATCACATGCTCTTTGCTGGCTCAGCCTTGTCAGTACTTGTTACCAAGAGCTTTTCTGGGCCTCCTGCCTCTGTGAAGACTGCCCTGGAAGTGCCTAGAAGACAAAACTCAAGATGAAGAATATGTCTCAAAAAATAGCACCCTTCCCTCAGCAAAGCTATGCCTTTAGGAAATGCTACATTTTATTAAAATAATGCTTACAGCCCCATTAAAGCTTTTTAGAAAATGTAGGATGTTTATACTGTTTCCCTAATGATCTGATTTATGCGTTTGAAAGATCATTTGGGTTGCTGAGTAGAACATGCTAGAGCAGTGGTTCCCACAGGGGGAATATTTGATTTTTAAAGGGGGCAATTCAAGAATGAATTATTAACAGTGAATTTTTTGTGTTTCTTATGGTTCTGGGCTCTTCATATAGAGTACGTGAATATATATTATGACATATTTATACATTTCAGTTCTCTGTTATGTGTTTTGAAACTTTATTTGCTATTTTTTCATATCACTTCATATTTTTTTAAATAATTTCTTAGTGATTTTTAAATGTCCTTTTGTTCTTTTATTTTTCTCTTTCATGGACGCCATGTTCTTTTGGAAGCTTGTTTAGACCAAGTTAATGGCCTTTTAGGCTTCTTCCACATGAACAGGAGTTCACTTTTTGAATAATAAGAATTATATGTCATGGTGTTGGGGGGTGGGCATCAGGATTTTAGAGATGCTTAGGTGGGGCATGGCCAAAAGAGGTTGTGAACCACTGTGCTAGAGGCTCAAGACGTGCAAAGAGATTGGTCAAGAAGCCATTGTATATGTCTGGATAAAGAGGATAATGGTGTGTTCCATAGTTGTAAAGGCAGAGAGAGAACTGGGTAAAATCTAGATGTATTTCAGTAGTGGAACTGATAGGACTTGCTAATAGATTAGCATGGTTAATGGTAAAGAATGGAAGGAGATAGTGTTGGCTTCTAGGTTTTTGATTTAGCAACTGGTTGGATGGTGGTGACTTTAACTGAGAAAGAGAAGATTAAAAGAGGACTGGAGTGTGGAAGTAGAGAATCAGGAGTTAAGGTTGGGATGCCTATCAACATCTGAGTTGATGTATCTAATAGACAATTGGGTGTATTAATCTGGAGCTTAGGGAAAAGATCTAGACAGATGGTAGGGAGTTTATGTTGTAGAATTTTCTCTTCAAAATCCACTTTTAAAAATTTAAAATTCAATTAAATCTAAAGGGAATTGATTTTTTTTTTAAATATATTTTATTGATATTTCACAGAGAGGAAGGGAGAGAGATAGGGAGCTAGAAACGTCAATGAGAGAGAAACATTGACCAGTTGCCTCTTGCACACCCCCTACTGGGGATGTGCCCGCAACTAATGTACATGCCCTTGACCGGAATCGAACCCGGGACCTTTCAGTCCGCAGACCGACGCTCTACCACTGAGCCAAACCGGTTTCGGCAAGGGAATTGATTTTTAAATCACTGTTTATCTATACAGATACATCTTTAGCCCAGCAGGAGGAGGAGATGGTCTTTTTCTTTTGTGCTATCATGGGCATAGTCATTTACAGCTTTCTGAGTGTAATAAGCAGGCCACTGGGTTCATCTAAGGAAGGTTCGCTTTCCACACCACAGCCGCCAGAAGTAAGCCACAGTCTTTACTTCCCAGAAGCTTGTGTGGGAAGGGAAAGGAAGATGAGAAAAGAAGTTGAGACTAGACTGGTAGCAAGAGATTGATATGTAATGTATTTTTCTGTTTACCTTTTAGGCAACAATATAAATTTCAGTTCTAGGAATCCAATAAGGACCCACTCCTGTTGCCAGTAATTGAGGAGAGAAAAGAATGAAAGAGGAAAGGGTTTAGAAAGGGTTTGCACTTTGTTTTTTAACAAAGTTTTTTTATTGCAAAAAATGTTTTTAATGAATAATTGCTACCTAGTGTATTTTATTTATTGTCAGGTAATACAGCCTATCATAGTTCTATTTGTAGGTGTTCTGTTAGAAACCAAAATCCATAAGAAGGTACATCATATAAGAAAGGGAAATTATTTACCTGATGTAGTGTTTTCCTTAGAAAACTGATGATAGGTCATCTTGAAGCTTGATACAGAAAATCAGGCTTGTTTCTGGCTTCAAAACAGGACTACGATCTCATAAACATGAAACCCTGCTGAGGAATTCCCTTTGTGAAAAGCAAAAGCTCAGACTACCTGGTAGCAGTTGCTAACTTCCTGCGCAGTCCTCAGTGAGGATTTCTATTGTGCTAGCTAAAGGCAACGCACAGGTGTGACCCAGAGCTTCAGACTGTGTTATGTCTCTAGTGCCTCCTACTTAATTGTCCAGTTTAATTGTCAGTAAAAAGAAAGCAAGTCAAGAAGATTTCAATCTCTTAAAAGTGGGTTAAAATAACACCTTTTGATCACTGGTACCAAAGCCTGAGGTTGACTCCACATTTCAGATTTCAGAAAATCAAAAATAATTTAACTGTTTAGATTTGTTTCTAATATAGAAGCAAGCTTCACAGACAGATCTTTACATGCCTACTCTGAGCTTCCAGGCTCCTAGCGTTCTTGGCCACGTGTCTGTTTTCCCAGCCACACTGTGGTCCCTGAGGGTCTGGCACAGAGCACACACTCAAAATAAGTGATGACTTGGAAATATCTTTTTGAAGAAAATTTTTGTACCACTATAATTTTTATCAGACATTTTAGTAAAAAAAAATCCAAAGTTTAATTATTGTGTTTTAGAGAATATCTTTATGAAACAAACTGTGAGGATTTCAGGTGATTGTGCTTATTAGGGCTTAGGGTCATGTTAAGATTCAGGAAAAAAGCAAATATTTGTGATACTGTAAACAAAAGTTATTTCCCCAAGTTATTTCTAATCTTTGTATGTATAATGTATTTTTTCCTTCAAGTTTATGATTACACTCTAAACTTTGAAATGACTATTTTGTTCTTCTAAGGTGTAAATCCTAAGAACGTGTCCTTGATAGCCAATGGAAAGGATATAAATCCATACGCTTGGAATAATCAATTATTTCCTAAGTCATTGGGACCCATTGGGGCAGAACTTGCTTTCAAAAGGAGTAATGCAGGTAAAGCAAGAATACATTTAAAGTATAAATTTTCATTGTTTTTCTTCTGCAGATATTTACTTTTTAAATATATTGCAGCTGCCTCCTTCCAACCAAGACACCCTTGGGGGAACACAAAGGGTTTCCACCTGGTGCTTGAGCACAGCTAGTTTTAAGGGAATCTTTTGCCAGATATCAACTTCCATATGGATTCTTTCCTAAAATGATCTGCCTGAGCAAGTGTTCTGTTCTCCTACTTTACAAAAGAAAGAAGACTTCTCACTGTCTACTATGGTGTGTTTCCTATTTCCCCAAAGTGTAAAAATATCTGGGGTGGCTATCAAAGGGATAGTTTGATGTATTGGCGTTAGTGTTGAGAACATGATTGGGGAACAAAGCCTTGTTAAGTGAAGTGGTTTTCAATTCTTAACTTTCAAAAAATTGAAGAAGAACCTAAATGAGTTATTAGCTTACAGATAAGTAAGAATCACTTTTTATGAGATCACTATATGACTTTTGGTCTATAACTTTAATAAACTCAGACTACAGTGATAAAGCTGTAACAAAACACCTTTCATTCCCAACTATTGGTTTACAGTAACATGGTTTTTTAGGACTTCCATCTCCCAAAATTAAAAAAACACACAACACAATAGAATTGATATTGAATGCTGTCTGATTTTAGCAATAAGTAGTATTCATTTGTGGATACATGAAGACTTGAAAAAGTCCCATATTTCTCTTTTAATTTTGGGGGGAAGTTAATAGATTAATTTCCCCCAAAATTACTTTTCATGTGTAGTAATCAAAATTTAGATATTCACCTTTTTGATTAATTATATACAATAAAGCATTATTACTAACTTAATTCAGAAAAAAATATTTTAATATGCTTATGGTTACAAGAAAGTTTTTAAAGATTTCAATTTACAATTTAAAGACTCAAGCCTAAAATAATTATTTGGGTAAAATTTGGGAGTTATGAATCAAAGTAAAACTCTAGAGAGAAAAGGAATTATTATGAAATTTCCAGCTTCTATAAAGCCTGTTCATGTGTTTCTTAAGTCAGAATTGGTAGGCATAAAAATCACTGATATTTAGACCCCTTTGGTTACATCTAAAGAGATGTAATAGTTTTATTTTTAAATGTCTATAAGTATAATATGCCATAAATTACATCTTTTGTAACTAAAACTTAGGGTGAAAATTTTTAGATATTAGCTTAAAGTATGTGAAGAAGTAAAGAATTATTTTTTTTAAAAGTAGGTGATTTTGGATCAAAAAGTTTGGGGATCACTGTGTAGAAATTCAGTAGTTCCGATACAACATCAACTCACTTTGGGCATTTCATAGTTTTCCAGACACTTTGAAGGCTCAGGTTCCCCGTTTAACGTGCTCAGGTGTCAACATTGCAGCACTGTAACTTACTTATTTTTTCCTCAGTTTTTTTTTAATACTACTTACTGAACCAGCCACTTAAATACAAATCAGTGCAAATGACAGCACTGCAACTTTGCCATCAAATGAAAGCTCTGATAACACATGAGAAGATTTTTTTCATAGTAAAGGCTCTTTATGGATCTTTTCATTAATCATCTAATCCATTTTTCTCTGCTTTTCTTAAAACATTTTCCTTAATATTCTTTCTTTCCATCTGCCTTCTCTATAGAAGAAAGCATAATTAAACCAATTGAAAAACTATCATGCAATGAAAGCTTTCCTGAGAAATTAGAGGACCCACAAGGTAAATTCTGGGCATTGTAGATGAGCCCAACTTGCTCTTTGAACCTCTTGTTCAATTTTCTTCTCAACATTTACCCTAAATCTTGTCATAAAAGGCCATTGTGAAGGGCAAGGTTTCCTGCTCTCGGAGCCAGATCAGGTGGAGAAGGGACACATTCCACATCAGGAACACCTCTGCAGTAGTTGCAGCTCTGAACTCTATGCTTGTCTTCTTAAATTATGACAATTTGTACAAATTAAGTAAGCCTACTGAAAAAGATATTTGTTAACTTTGTAATAGATATTCCTATATTTTTTAAAGTTCTAAAACTTATTTCTTAAGCATTATAATCATTAAAAAGAAAAAGTCGCCCAGGTTAATAGAGATGGTGCTTTATAAACAGTACTGACTGTTGGCTCCAACCTGAAAATGGGCAGCTCACAAGGTACGTCATGTGATAAGCCAAAATAATTTAAGAAGACTTCTCTCTAGTCATTTTGTATCCATTTTTCCTCAACAACTTCTTCCTCCTGGGATGTTCAATGTATAGCTTTTTGAGTCCGACACACACCATTCTGTTACTCACCAGCCTTACCATTTTGGATGAGTTACGTAGGGTCCCTAAATCAGTGTCCCCATCTATAAAATGGAGGAAATAGTATTTACCCAGGTATTATTATATAGCCATTCCTGGGATTTTTGTCAAACAGTGTGTAATAAGTGTTTGCTCTGGCAATGAGGATAAAAGCCAAGAGAGATGTTCTAAAAGTTGCTACTAAATGTGGCCACTGCCTTGAACTTCCTTACAAAAATCTCTTGAAGTGAAGGACTGACTTGTGATCTAAAGTGAGTGCTGGGGGCAAATAAATGCCCAGTAAGACTGCGGTGCTTGCCGAAACTGGTTTGGCTCAGTGGACAGAGCATCAGCCTGTGGACTGAAAGGTCCTGGGTTCAATTCCAGTCAATTCATGTACCTTGATTGCGGACACATCCCTAGTAGGGGGTGTGCAAGAGGCAGCTGATTCTCTCTCATCGATGTTTCTAACTCTCTATCCCTCTCTCTTCCTCTCTGTAAAAAATCAATAAAATATATATTTTTTAAAAAGACTGCGGTGCTTATGCCAAATTCAGTGTTGTTAAAAATTGTATCAACTGATTTTACTGTGTAAAATCCTTTAGGGTCTGAGAAGTAGCATTGTTGTTTGACATTTGTTGGTTCAAGAGCAAACACTTATTGCGAGCCTGTGCACAGCCCGGTGGCAGACACCGGGGGCATGGAAGGCCGGAGTCCAGGCTGGTGAACAGATCACCCCATGTAAAGCGTGCTCCCGTGGAAGCCACCACATGAGCAGCTCTTTGAAGCCCCCAAAGCTGTGAGCACAGACTCACCTTTCCTCTGCCCGGTCTCCTCTCCAGCACAGCTGTGCTCCTTAAAGGAGCAGCTGTGTTCATTTTCCCTCATCTTCTTGGGTGCTCAGCTCCCTGGAGTTGATCCTCAGGCTCCTGAAGCAGCTCCCGCATTATCCTGGTGGCCGATCGGTGGGCAGTGCTGTCCCTCCAGACCTCTGCGCCGTCTGTAACTCCTCCTCTCTTCACGCGCTGTGTTCTCTTGAGTTTTCAGAGCCTGCTCTTCCTACTGTCTCCTTTTTTATTCTCTCTCCTCCGCCGGGCTCCTTCCCTCCCCTAATACTAGTGCCCCCTGGGGTTCTACCCTGGGTCTTGGGTCCTCTTGCAGTCCTGAGATGACTCCTCCATGGCCGCACCCCATAACCGCCTTACTTGGTCACTCCAAACCTCCCCCCTGCTCTATCTCTGTGACTTGAATACCCCGCAAGCCCTGTATCTTCCCCAACACCTGATTCTCCTCAGATTGTTGGCCTTAGTCACCAAAATGTCAGACATTTATATTTCTCTCCTCCCCTCCCACCCCATATACCCACTCGGTTGCCTCTCCGTCCCCTCTGTGACTGCATTAGTTCAGACCTTTGTAATCTCCCCTTTCCGCTCTAGGAGCACTGGCCTTCTGCCCGGTCTCCTGCCTTAGATTTTCCCCTTTCAACCCATTCCTACGCTGCCCCTCGGTTGGTCATTCACTAGTAGTGCTGAGGAGGAGGAGGACAGCTGACACTTGCTGAACACAGATTCTGTGCTCAGTGCTTTGCATGCATCTCATTCAGTCCCTACAACAACCCTGAGGACAGTTCACTGTCACAGAGATTTTACAAAAGAAGAGGAGCGCAGGGCACGCAGGGAGGGGGCTTCTGGCCGGATAAGAACTGGAGCCTAAAAACCCGGTATGTTCAGGGGAACTCGGCCTCTGGTTAGGATTCAGGTTGGTCACTTGTCAGCTGTGAGAACTTCGGCAAAGTCTAAGAGCTGCAGGTGTGGCTAATGATGTGCATCCCAGAGGGTTGTTATATGGACTGAAGAGGAATGTGTTAAACCATCGTGCTGTGCCTGGAATCTAGTAGGTGCTCAAAGCTAGAACGTAGAATTGGTAGGGGTAGTATTCAGAGTTACTCTGGTGCTTTACAATATTCACCTTCTCACAGTGAACCTCTATGACACATCACTAGGAAATCGTGGAAGCTATGCTACTTATGGTCAGTCAGGATACGCTCCTTCCTTTCTCAAGAAAGAAGTGGGGTCCGCTGGCCAGAGGATACACTTAGCGCCTCTCAGCACGGGGGCTCCAGGTAAGAATGGCTCCGGGTGCGGGGTGAGGATCATGCTCAGACAGGAGCTTTTCCATGTTCCCACAGTCACTTTTTTAATCTGGTCTCACTTTATTAACAACAGCTCTGATTGTTTTTGGCAAAATGTCCTGTTTTTTGCCCAAAGCTGTGGCTTGAGAGTCCAATACATAAGCGCTCCCTCTGATTAAGTGTTACTCATCCAGGTGCACAGACTACCTAGCAACCCTCATAAAGACCGGGTGGTAGGTCTTTTGCAGACCAGGGAATTGAGATTAAGTAATTTACCTGAGGTCACACAGCTAGTCAGTGAAGCCCGGATAGAAACTGTCTGATTCCAAAGAGTGTGTTGTGCTGCATCATGAGACGAGAGAAGATGCATTTTTCAGAACCGCCCGCCCAGCATGGAAGCTTAATGAATGCCGAGCGTCTGCCACGTATCCGTTGACAGGCCGTCCTCTGTGGTCCCTTTGGGAGCCCGGAACTGAACTGTGGCAGAGCTTTCCCTGGCTTTCGCTTTGCGGGTGGTGACAGGGTGTGTCCCTCCAGCCTGCGGTGCATGACTTCCCAGATCACCTGCTCTGCATTGGTGTGACAGCCACAGTCAGAGGACGCTCATGAAGTTGGGGTGATGATTTTGTACTGAGCTGACCAGATTTGACTAGAAATGTTCTCTAAATTATGGTCATCTAAAGTAGTTATCGGAATTAAAGCACCTAAAATAAACACTAAGATGGATAATCAGAAGTTTGGTAAGATACTAGTACTAGATGTAGTATAGTTAAAAGTTGACTCCACAAGTATTCTCACATCCTATCTTAAACAGGATCTTATATGAAAACTCCAGTAGGAGTTGCCAATCTTAAAAGTTTACACTATTGGAGCTAAAATTGTAAAAAGCATTGAACTTTTGTAATTTTTTAATATATATTTTTAATTGATTTTTTACAAAGAGGAAAAGAGAGGGATAGAGAGTTAGAAACATCTATGAGAGAGAATCATCGGTCAGCTGCCTCTTGCACACCCCCTACTGGGGATGTGCCCGCAACCAAGGTACATGCCCTTGACCGGAATCTAACCTGGGACTTTTCAGTCCGCAGGCTGAAGCTCTATCCACTGAGCCAAACCGGTTAGGGCATAATTTTTTATTTCTTATCACAGCTGCTTAAACAGTACTCAGTTACCTTAGCTGTGGAAAGAACTGCCTCATTACCTCTCTGTTGAAACAAAATATATAAACATCTTATATATAGCAATAATTTTTATGAAGCCTCAAATGTTTTTTAATATATTTTATTGATATTTTACAGAGAGGAAGGGAGAGAGATAGAGAGCTAGAAACATCGATGAGAGAGAAACATCGACCAGCTGCCTCTTGCACACCCCCTACCCGGGAATGTGCCCGCAACCAAGGCACATACCCTTGACCGGAATCGAACCCAGGACCTTTCAGTCCGCAGACCGACGCTCTACCACTGAGCCAAACCGGTTTCGGCTGAAGCCTCAAATTTTTAAGCCAGTCTTATAATGAGTTATTAGTATGACTTAGTAGCAAATTTTTTAATATATTTTTATTGATTTCAGAGAGGAAGGGAGGAGAGATAGAAGCATAATGATGAGAGAGAATCCTTGATTGACTGCCTCCTGCATGCCCCCTACTGGGAATTGAGCCCGAAACCTGGGCATGTGCCCTGACCAGGAATCAAACCATGACCTCCTGGTTCATAAGTCAATGCTCAATCATTGAGTCACATAAGCCAGGCAGTAGCAATTTTTAATGTAAAAGCAGAAAGTGATAATGTTACAATTAATTTTGTTACCTGAGTACCTGCTTTTAGAGGATGAAAATGGGTATTTTAAACATTTTTATAGGATATTGACGACCTTTTTATGTGAATTATTTTATCAGATTAGCATGCATATTCCTGTTTTCATTTTTAAAGTAAATGCTTCCTCGTAACTTTTCATCTCTTTATTTACTCTGCTTATCAGATTTTCCTACAGGTGGTGATAGGAGGAAAGGGACAAAAAGAAGTAAATACTAATCATTCTCAAGTGGTCAGTGCAGATCCTTAGGAAACACTGTTCTGTGAGCTGTGTCCTCCAGCCCTCCCACCTGTGTCACAGTTTCCCCGGGAAAACAAACAGGTCATTACCATGTTTACTCAACTATTTCCCTCCTCTCAAAGTCTCCTTTTCTACCGTTTCTCTTCCTTACTCTCAAATTTTGAGGGGGAAAAAAGTAGAATTTCTTTCTTCCTCCCCATGTAATCTCTCATCACAAACTTGCTAAAACCTCCTCACCCCCTGCCTTGACAGTAACACAGAGTTGAGGGGTGATTTTTTTCATAGAGCGCCACCCTGTAGAGCTCTGTACTAGTGTACATCAACTCATTTAACCCTCCCAATGACTCCGTTACCGAAGGTACAGGGTGGGCAAAAGTAGGCTTATAGTCATGAGTACAAAAAGCACAGAGTTGATTCTTAAATTATTTTTCTTGTATTATTTTCCATACAAACAACTGTATACCTACTTTTTCCCTACCCTGTATGATCTCCATTTTAGGTGTGTGTGTGTTTTAATCTTGTTAAAAGTTACATAGTGGAGGCACTGATTAAATCCTTACCTGGAGGGGGCCACTTTTCCTTCAGCAGACATTGTGTACAGGAGGCGGAATGCCGTTATAGCAGGCCTGCAGTTCCTAAAGTAAATGCACTGCAAGGGTACGAGGCTGACACTGCCCCTGCCGGGGGGGGGGGGGGGTGCCGTGCAGCGCGAGGTCCAGTTAAGGCACAAAAAACATCTCTTGCCCTGTCGTGTGACCTGGCCTCCTTTGTCAGTGACTAGTTCTTGGCCAAAGGTACTTGAGTCCTAAAACTATTACTTCTCAGAAAGGAATCCTAAATGTGAGCACTTGCCTTCTTGGTAAAATGATTCCTTTTTTGACGGTTTTACAAATCTCCACCTGGACAGTTTCCTTCAAATGCACTGAGGACCCAACTTTGGCTGTCAGGACCCGAGAAAAGCTTGTCTGATTTTCATTCCCCAAGCCCCTCACTTCCCACCAGTGTTAACTTAAGAATGGGTCCCCTTTCCCCTTCTCTGAGTCCCCTGGGCTATGGCCTCTTGTCCCTCCTCCCTCCTCCCTCCACTCCCATCCCTTCAACCGCCCTCTCCTCTGCTGGGGGTGCCAGCTCACTGAATGAACAAACTGATGCTCATCTGTGTTAGGGGGTCCGAACTAAAGGGCTGGCCTGGACACCAGGATGTATTTCACTGCCTTCTAGATAGCGTGTCCCTGCCTTTGTGAGGTCGCTTTTATTGGCTTCAGCTTTGAAGAGTTAAGAGTAGGATGAAATGACCTGTCCGGCCACCAAGGGAGGGCTCTTGGCCTCTCTCTCCCAACCAGACTCACAGCAGACAGTGACTGTCACCAGCGTGGTTCCTCACTTAATGTTTTGTTCCCTTTAAACGGTTAGCAGCACATCAGTACCCACATGCTCCATTAGTCCCTCCTACATTCCCAGTTTCACAGTGAAAGACAGAAAAACCAGGGACACCGCACAGTAGAGTATACCTATTTATGTCAGGTATACAAAATGGTCAGACTCCCTTCAAAATAGATGCAGAGTTTAATCCAAAATGACACCAGCCACACAGTGTGAAAAGAGATTTAAATCCCAAATGGAAAGATCAAACAACCCTCCTTGGAGAGAATGCCGGACACCTGCCTAGCTCACAGTTTGCAGTGAGGAGGGACTGGAGATACTAAAGTTTTCTGCAAAGTGACTTACTGCTTTGTCATTTGAGATGTTCAGGCAACTTTAACAGATTGTTCAGATAACAAATGTCCAACAATATAAAATTTCACAAAATTTTACTCAGCCAAATGTATAACAAATCTTGTGATGAAAGGTTTGGAATCTTAGGAATGGCTCACCTTTAAGAGAGATTCAGTTATTATCCATCCCTTAGCCAATAAAAATTAAGTTTGACTCTAAAAACTACATCTTAATGTTTAAAAAGAAATCTTTTTGAAGCTGAATGAAGCCAGTACTTTACAGGATTAACAATTCTGAAAACATTTTCTGTCATACTGTGTTTGAAGATAACTTAGATGTTACCACAGTGCAATTTTAGCCACTAACACTATGCATACTGCTCATTGAACTTGGTCATCTTAGTTGGGTGTCCCTATCTAAACGTGATGGGCAGTCGCAACTCAGGTCAGAAAGAACAGCAGTATCAGAACTGTAAGCCAGGAGTAATAGCTCTGAAGCTACTGAAAATTCCAACCGGTGTCAATAAAATAGTACACTAGAATTTCTAGTTTTAGTATTTAAAAAAAACAACCCTTAGAGACCATCAAATTAATCTTTTAAAGATAAATTCAAAATTTCCCCACAAAATTAAAGGATGATCACTTCATTTTGAATTTAATTATCAAATAAAGCATTCTAATGTCTAATTCTGATTTCTTTCAGAATATACCTGGAACACAACTGGGCGGGGGCAATTTTCAGGACCTACTTACAATCCTACAGCCAAGAACATAAATATTGTGAACCGTGCACAGCCAGTTCCCTCAGTGCATGGGAGGACAGACTGGGTGGCCAAGTACGGAGGCCACCGGTAGGAGCCGCTGTGAAGCCCCATAGCATTGCCCCAGAGTGCTCGGCCCCTGGGAAGTGTCTACAGATGTCTACTACTGAGTTCTGGAAGAACTATGTAATAGTGGTACTTTGAAAAGCAAAAATCACCTCCTATTTTCTTTCCTAAAAATGAAATGCATTTTCTTGGCTTTGTTGACCATATATGAGTAGGACTGATATATGGGTAGGACTTTACAAAGTATTGAATAAACTATTTGCCAAAGTATCAAGTACTTGATATACAAATTAATAGATACTAAGTACAAGAAGCTTTTTTTAAAATGCCTCCAGAAGTGTTTAGTTTTCATGTGTTGTATATTTGCCTAAACGACTTAATATTTCATCATTTGGCCTCAGAGGCTTGTTGTGTTTTTGTTTTTTATAGCAATTAGGTAGTGTGTGGACTGTCAGTTATAGTTCTTACTTGGCCAAGGCTCTTCTCTACCACTTCCACATGGCGGGAGCATGGTAACTTAGCATTTGTTTTTCTACTTTGGAATTACAGAAGCAAAGATAATGCTAATCTTGAGCAGAATGTATTTCTTAGAAATAAATTTATCTTTAACATAGAGATTTCAAAATTATGCCATCTGATTTTAGTGGGAAAGAGCCTATTATTTAATTTTGACCAATACAACTGCTATGAATTCATGGTAACAAGCCCAATGGCTTGATGACTCCCAAATGAACCAAGTCAAGATTCTCCCATGTTCACATCAAGAATGTTTGTAAACCTGTGGTATGTGTTCATCAAACTTTCAAAATATGTTTGTTTCTGGGTTCCTATTGGACAAAAGGGTGATAGGATGTCTGCTGGTTCCCCAAAGCAAACTCTCACTGCTGACCATTGACTCAGCACTAACTCAGAGCACTCACATGTGCTCCAAAAAGCAAATGCATTCAGCTGCTGCTATAGCAGTGCTTACACTTAGTCCATTTTTTGTCTTAGTTTTATTTCTAAATTGGCTTTTAAAATAGACATTTTGAACTTATGACAACTTTATTTAAACCTGCCATTTTATGGACTGGATATTAGTACTGTATATTCTTTTAAAAGAGTAATGTTAACAACTGCTAATAACTTTATGTATTTTGTTGTAGTAAATGTTAATGTAATCTGTATCATCTTGTGAACATTATCCAAAGGCACATTATAGTAATAATATGGTATTTTTATACAGAAGACTCAGCTCTCTTTGTTGAAAAATATTAAAATCTAAAGAATAATTTCTGTTGGTGGTAATGGTTATATATATTTGTACAGTTTTAATTACTATCTCAAAGCTAAACAATTATTTTGCTGGGACTTTGTTTAAACTGTTAAAAAATATTAAAATTGTTATGGTTAACTAGTGTCTTTTCTTTTACATTTTCAAACTTTATACTTACATTTTGCGGCCTATTTATTGTTTTAGTGACTGTGGGGTGTTGGGGTTTGTTGTTGTTGTTGTTGTTGTTGTGTTTTTTAGCAGTCTTAAGTTTGTCAAAAAAAATTGATTGGAAAGTACAGAGTTTCCACTCTGTACTTCATCAACCCCTCCTCAAATTTCCCCTATTAACATCTTGCATTAGTGTGTGACATTTGTTATAACCGATGAATCAATATTTATACATTATTAACTAAAGCCCATAGCTTACATTAGGGTGAGTGCTTTGTGTGGTATATTCTATGGGTTTTGACAAAAATGTATAATGACATGTATCCACCCTTACAGTACTATACAGAATACTTTCACTGCCTTAAAAACCCATGGCGCTCTACCCATTCATCCTTCCCTCCCCAACTCAAACCTCTGGCAACCACTGATCCTTTTATTTGTCTTTATAGTTTCTCTTTATCCACAATACCACATATTTGGAATCATGCACTATGTAGCCTTTTCATATTGGCTTCTTTCAAATAATATACATTTAAGTTTCCTCCATGTGTTTTCCTGGCTTGATATCTCATTTCTGTTTATCACTAAATAATAGTCCACTGTTCCCTGCAGTATGCTGCAGTCAGAGTGATCGTGGAACTCACCTGCACACGGAGGAGGTCACAGTCAAAAAGGCTTTAAAACAATTTCAAAAGATCCCCTTCCTGCTCTAAATGACAGCCCCCGCATCCCCTGCCCTCAACCCCAATCTCTTTGGGAGACAGATCTGGCCATTAGAGACACTCTGTTTTACCTCATTTACATTTCACGATACCTAGAAAACCACTTTTCTTCCTTTTTTCAGAGGAGGGAATGAAGATGAAGAGATCTGAGCAGATAGCAGAGCTGGAAGTCGAGCCCAGATAGTCTTAGTATAGAGCCTTTCTTCTCAAACACTATTACATTACAACAGAACTGTTGATTGGGAAAAGCAACACAGATGATATACAAGAGCAAAGATGAAATCTAATAATCTAAAAGCAAAGGTTAGAGTATGGGACCATGACTGGGAGGAGGGGCCTAGGGTAGCCAGGTGGTCAGAATGGTCAGCACTGCCCTCCGAGCTAGATGCATACATAATTGTGTTGAATAAGTATGTTATTATCTGAGGGTCTAGTTAACAGCCGTGGGAAAACTACGGGATCCAGCCCGTTCAGCTGTTCTATCTGGCCTGGAGCTGAAAGAGCGGAGGGTTCTCTTGCTCTCCCCTCTGCTCCTTCACCAGCAGCCCAAGATGAGTGTGCCAGCATGGTCAGGTTGCTTTTGTTCCGGCCCTCCGGTTCAGTTTAAGAACCCATTGTGGCCCTGGATTCGAAAAGTTTGCCCACCCCTGGTAGTAGAACAGGAATAAACAAGGAAAAGAAGGATAAGAAAGCCATTTATATGAATAACTGCATGCCAACAAATTAGACAACCTAGACAAAATGGATAAATTCCTGGAAGCGTGTCTAGACACCTTCCAAGACTGAATCAGAAAGAAATAGAAAATCCTAACAGACCAATAAAGACTAAGAAGGCTGAATAAGCCCTAGCTGGTTTGGATCATTGGATAGAGCGTCAGTCTGCAGACCAAAGGGTCGTGGGTTTGATTCCAGTGAAGGGCATGTACCCGGAGTTGTGGGCTCGATCCCCAGTGTGGGGGGCAAGGGAGGGGGCGCATGCAGGAGGTAGCCAATCAATGAATTTTCTCTCTCATCTATGATGTTTCTATCTCTCTCCCTTTCCCTTCCTCTCTGAAATCAATAATATATATATGGCTGAATAAGTAATCAAAACCTTCCCAAAAGAAGCGTCAAAATAAAAAATGAAAGACACCCCTTAGAAATGAACAATGATAGACTTCTGTATTTAAACTTGTCAAATTCGGCCATAATAGATCTAAGGAAAAGTATACACTTGATCCACTTATGAAAAAAATCAAAGAACACTGAAAATATACTGAATTTGACCAGTTAGCTTACAAAATTAGAAAAAATAGTAATAAAAATAATTAAAAGTATAAGATAAGAAATAAGAGAGTCTTGCCTGATCTCCGGGGCCTGAGGCTAGGAAAAGCAGCCCCTGGAGCATGCTCATCTCGGTCCTTTCCAAAGACACCCGGCCCAGCAGAGGGAGCCACAGCTGCGACTCGCTGATGGCTCCAACAGGGTGCTCAGGGCCAGTCAGAAACAGCATCTGACATCGTCCTGCTCTAGTGATTAAAAGTCTTAGCAGATCTACCTAATATATAGACACAAACCCAAACACGCAGTCAAAATGGGGAGACAAAAACACCCCCTCAAATAAAAAAGTAAGAGAATTCTCCAGAAGAAGAGATCATTGTAATGGAGATAAGAAACTTATAAGATACAGAGTTCAGAATAATGATGACAAAGATACTCAACAGCATGAGAAAAGATATAGTAATAAAGAAGAATGACACAGCATTAGTAAAGAACACAGACCCTGCCAGTGTGGCTCAGTGGTTGAGTGTTGACCTATGAACCAGGAGGTCATGGTTCGATTACCAGTCAGGGCCTATACCCAGGTTGTGGGCTTGATCCCCAATGTGGTGCATGCAGGAGGCAGCCAATCAATGATTCTCTCCCGTCATTGGTGTTTCTATCTCTTCTTCTCCCTTCCTCTCTGATACCTATGTCTATATATCTATACAGTAGGTCTTCAAGTTATGTCGGAGATCCGTTCCTATGGCGCCATTTAACTCGATTTTCTCTGTCAGAACCCACCTACATAAGCTCCTATGTCACTCACGTGGAGCACATACACAGCATTAATGAAGTGAAACAGTAAAAAAAAAAATTAAGATAATTCCTGATCTTTACTTGTGGTAAATAAATAATCAAAAACATAAAGCACATATGTACATATGTCAAAATGATGGAACTTTTTTTTATAAATAAATGGGAGAAGGCAATGTAATCACAAAATGACGCATGTTGAGTCTGACATAACCTGAGGACTGCCTGTTTATATAAATATATCTATATCTATCTATCTATCTATCTATCTATCTATCTATCTATCTATCTATCTATCTATCTATAAAATGGAGGAGTATGCAAATCTGTCTGGTGTGCCATCACGTTACAGCTGTTCACAGGGTGGGGGTGGCTACAAGGGTGCACTGGGGGTCTAAGCCTGAATTCCTCCGCCCAGGCAGACTCCCCCACAGCACGGCACGAAACCAAATCCTATCACCAACCGGGGGTTTCCTAAACTACTGGCGCTGCTCCCCACACCCCAACACCCTGCCCAGGACCACAGCAGGGCGCCCCGGCAGCGTCCTGACAGGCCCCTGAGAGCCGAGCCGAGTAGAGTGGGGGCCACAGGAAGCCACAGAGGGGCTGGGCCGCGGGAGACCAGCTCCCTGGGTCTGAGGAGAGCACTGGAAGGAAGAGGAAGCTTCGGCCGAAGCTGCCGGCCAGGAGGCGGGCAGCCCAAGGGGCGCAGAGTGGCACAGAGGTGGGGTGCACCGGGGAGGGGGGGGCTCCCGCCGGGACAGGGGGCCGGCAGGTGGGGATCTGCCTCGCCCACGGAGAGTGAGGTTCTGCAGTGGGTCGCCCGGTGGGAAACAAGGGGCAATGACTGCTGGCATGGAATGATGCCCGGGCAGAGGGGCGCGGACCATAGCCCTGAGGCAGGGGTTCAGGGGCGGCGCCACCTCAGTGGAGAGGTGCCGCATTGCTGAGTACCCCACTTTGCCGAGTACCCCACTGCAGCTGTTTGGTGAAGCTCCCGCGCAAACCCGGCCTTGCTGCAGCCGGCGCCGTTGAAAGGCCTGGACTCCTGCTCCCTCCCACCATAGCACGGTGAGTGCAGTGCCTACCACCTGCTCCCCAGAAAGGGGGGGGGGGGCAATAAAGAATGGGAGGGAGGGGGGAGGAGAGGGAGAGGAGAGAATTCGGAGCATCCGATGAAGAGGTGCTTGAGAACAAGGCTGGGAAGCCTGACGGGAGGTTTGTTCTGTTTGCCCCGCGGCTGTGCCCTGGGAGGGCGGAGAGCGGCTGTGAGGTCTCCCCCGCGCTGAGCCACTTCCTCAGCCGCTGGAACTGGCCTCGGTTTCCTGGTCTGTAAAATGGATTAAGCATGTGTGTCCCAGTGCCTTCGCAGAGCTTTGAGGGTCAGTTGAGATACTATGTAAAGAAAATGAGGGAAGAAGTGAGAAAGAAAAGGAAGGGCGAGCAACACAAAAGAAAGACTGGGAGGAACCTGTAAACCTATCGTCACTTACATAGGGAATGTAGCCAACAGTGTTGTAATGATGGTGTGATGCCAGGTGGGTACTGGAAATATCGGGGAACGCTTTGTAAAGTATATGATTGTCTCACCACTATTCTGTAGCTAATATAAAACCTGAAACTAATATAAAATAACATTGAATATAAACAAATGAAAATTGGAGTGAAATTTTTTTATAAATTTCAAAGTTGAAATAAAGGCTGTAAAGGAAGGAAGGGGAGAATAAAAATAGTGTTTTTCATTTTACCCCTTTATTGTCTTTTTAGTACATGAAAAAGACAGTTGTCTTTATATGGTGCTTTTATACTTTTCTAAGTCATTCTCTCATTTGATGTCCAGGGCAACTTAAAGACAAGATAATTAATTATTCCCTCCACTATTCAAGGAAAGGAAATCTTGGTGTCTGGCTCCAATTATTCAATTGTCAAGCCCTTGTTGTAAAGCAGGGTTAGTGAAATTTTCTGTGATGGTCCTATCTATACTAATAAAAGCCTTGGGGGTGATCAGGTCAGCAGGGGAGAAGTTAGGCATCAATCAGGCTGGCAGGGAAGCTGTTAGGCGCAGGGGTGGGCAAACTTTTTGACTTGAGGGCCACAATGGGTTCTTAAACTGAGCCGGAGGGCCGGAACAAAAGCAACCTGACCATGCTGGCACACTCATCTTGGGCTGCTGGTGAAGGAGTGGTGAGGAGAGCAAGAGAACCCTCTGCTCTTTCGGCTCCGCGGGATGGATAGAACAACCGAACGGGCCAGATCCAGCCCGCGGGCCGTAGTTTGCCCATGGCTGTGTTAGAGGGTGATCAGGCTGGCAGTCAGAAGTGGTTAAGGGCAATCCGGCAGGCAGGCAGGCAGGCAGGCAGGTGAGCAGTTAGGAGCCAGTGGTCCTGGATTGTGAGAGGGATGTCCGACTGCTGGTTTTGGCATGATCCCTAGGGGACATCCCAGGATCAGGCCTAAACCGGCAAACGGACATAAAGATCCGAGATTGGAGAGAGTGTAGGCTGGGCTGAGGAACACACACACCCTCGTGCATGAATTTCATGCACCAGGTCACTAGTCTATAGATAAATGCTAGATAGATAGATTGATTGATTGATTTAAATCAATGATGTGAATGAATCAAAATTATACCTACTTTTTTGTCATATTGGCAAAAAATAAATTTTCTGGTGTGCCACAGAATTTTATTAATTCATTTATGTGTGCCATGAGATGAAAGAGGTTGGAAATCACTACCTTAAACAGAATTTACTACTTCTTTTTTGTGCCCCAAAGTAATGTATATCTATCTCTGTTGTGCATTTATTTCTGCACTAGAGGCTCAGTGCATGAATTTGTGCACAGGTAGGGTCTGTCTTGCCGGGCCCCAATGGGAGCAGATTGGGGTTGGACCTGTCAGGAGGAGGAGATGGCTGGAGGTTGGCTGGCAGATCAGGGCTGGCTGGGGGAAGGGGCCGTAGGTGATTGGCCAGCGGGCCTCACTCCTGATTGGGGTTGGGGGGCCAATTGGAGGTGGGACCAGACATGGGGAGGGGCTGTGGGCAGTGGGTTGGCTACCCCCACCCCCAAATGAGGTATGGGGTGCTGATCAGAGCAAGCGGCCTGGGGGAGGGGCCATGGGTGGTTGGCTGATGGGGTGGGGGGCCGATTTGGGGTGGGGCCAGGTGGGGGGAAGGACTTCAGGAGGTTGGCTGGTGGCCTCACCCCCTACTGGGGTGGGAGAGGTGATCAGGGGCGGGGCCAGCCAGGGGAGGGGCTTTGGGCCGATCAAGGTAGTGGGGACCCATTAGGGGTGTGGGTGTGACTGGCTGGGGGAGGGGATGCAGGAGGTTGGCTGGCAAACCCCACCCCCTATTGGGTCAGTGGGGGAGAGGAGCTGAGGGTCTATCGTGGGGGGAGAGGGCTGATGGAGGCAGGGCTGACTGCGGGGGAAGAAAGGGGATGTTTGACTGGCCAGCCTGCTCTTGGTAGGGTGGGAAAGTCTGGCCAGCAGGGGGAAGGGTTGCGAGGTTGGCTGGCCAGCCTGACCCCCTGATCTAGCTGGTTCGCTGGCCACAGTGGGTCATAACGACCGGTCATTAAGGTTGTTATGGATGTATGGTTGCTGGCTATATATATATATATATATATATATATATATATATAGAGAGAGAGAGAGAGAGAGAGAGAGAGAGAGAGAGATTGCTGTGTTTAGATGTCAGTCTTCTCCACTAGATTCCATGAATACAAGCTATGTTGGTCTTCTTTTCCTTCTAGGACCCAGCACAACCTAGGACAGTAAGTGCCCGGAACACACTGCTGAGGAAGAGGAGGCACTTGGCAAGGGCATTGTCAGGGCTGCCTGGCAATACGCTCCCCCCACCAGTCCCTGCCCCGCCACCCCAATCTGTGAGCAACCTTAGAACTGTCAGAACTGATCAGTAGTGACCTATTTTAGATCTAAACTAATCCCATATTCAGGGAATCTTGTCAGTCTAGTGTTGGTGTCCCTCCCCTAGAACAGAAGGCCAAAACTAATGTCCTCTGGAAACACTCCAGCCACATGAAAAACCAGGGCAACATCATGATTCAAAATAACTATGGAAGCCTGGAAGGATGGTAGCTTTAGACCATCTATGTTCTTCCAGTGCTTATATCATCACAATACAAGTCCCCTTAATTGTCAACAGCCAAGGACTAGTGTGTGTGCATACGCATATATGCACATGTGGCTGGGTTTGGAGGATATAAGGATTGACAAGGATTATTAAATACATTTAAGTATCCTACCTAATAAAGAGGGGATATGAAAATTGACCATCACTCCATCACAAAGATGGCTGTACCCACAGTGGAGGCCAAGCTCCCATAAGGAGCCTTAACAAGCAATCAGCAGGGACCTGAGGCTACGCCCTCCCCCCACCCCCGTGGGGCTTGACAGGGAACCTCAGGCCATGTCCCCCCCCACCCTGGCATCAGGCTAGGAGACCTCAGGCCTCAACCTCCCCCCCCGCTCCTCCAAGTGCCAGGCCAGAGGATCTGAGGCCACACCCCCCACCAGGTGGGACTTGACAGGAGACCTCGAGGTGCGCTTCCTATCCTGGTGCTGGGCTAGGGGACCTCAGGTTGCTCCCACTGCTCCAGCGCCAGGCTGGGGGACCTCAGGCCATGCCCCCCACCAGTTGGGGCTTGACAGGAGACTTCAGGCCATGCTCCCCACCCTTGCACCAGGCTGGGGTACCTCAGACCACACCCCCCACCCTGCAGGGCTTTGACAGACCATGCTCCTCACCCAGCGGGGCTTGATGGAGGACCTCAAGGTGCACACCCAATTTTGGGTCAGGGAACTCAGGCCGCGCCCCCATCCAGCAGGGCTTGACGAGGGAACCTGAGGCTGCGCCCTCCTACCTGGCAGGGCTTGATGGGGGATCTCAGGTCATGTCCCCCACAAGGCAGGGATTGGTGGAGGACCTCAAGGCATGAACCCTGCCATGGTCTGGGCTGGGGGACCTCAAGCCATCCCATCCTGGCGCAGGACCAGGGGACCTGAGGCTATGCCCCCTGCTCGGCAGGGCTTGACAAGGATGGAACTGGCCGGGTCTGGATCTAGCCAAATGCGGGGGTGGGGGGTGGGGGGGCTGGGTCTCACATGATTTTGAGGTGCATGTGGGTGGGCAGGGACTTGACTCTGGGTCCCGTGGTGAGCCCCAGACTCTTACAGGAGGAAGGTTTTCATATACATTTTACTAATTTTCTTTCATCTCTGACACTTCTATTATAGAGAAAGGGCAAATAGCAATATTAAATTATTTCCTCTAATTAATCCCTTTTAATGTGTATGAATTTCATGCACCAGGTCCCTAGTCTCTATAATAAGGAGCCAGGGTGTAACACCATTACAATCAGATCGGAAGACTGCTTCGGCTGCAGGCACTGTGTCCCAGCACTGGCTGCTAAGGGGGCTGGGAATCAGGGCCAGAGAGAGGCCTGAAGAGAGAAGCAGAGACTGATCCATTACCTCTGTGGCAGCTTTTGACCAGCACTTGCCTCTCTCTTTCTCCCCTAGTCTGGCCAGCAGCTGTGCCTCCATTTCTCTCCAGTCCTCCACCAGGGATGCAGATCAGCCCTGCCTTTCTGATCAGGTCCCATTGAGAGGCTCAGAGATGCTGACTGGCATAGAAACTGACGAATCAGAACCAAATCTGGGTGAAGTGTGAGGAACCAATGACTGCCTAGGAAGCGGAGCTTTTGACTCTGACTGGCATAGAAACTGACCAATCAGAACCAAATTTGGGGGGCGAGGTGTCTCTGTCCAGGAAGAGTGGTTGATCCGGAGGCCAGCTTCTGTAGATGGCTTTAGCACTTTCTGTAGATGGAGTTCACAAATCTACAGAAAGTGCTAATCTGGACCCTTGCTGCTGGAAGATCCTACAAGATGGAGGGCTGCAGGTGGTGGAGAAGCAGAACCTGAGCAAAGAGGAGCTGATAGCCGAGCTGCAGGGCTGTGAAGACCTTATCCTCTGCTCAGCCACCAAGGTGACCCCCGGATGTCATCAATGCAGCAGAGAAGCTCCAGGTGGTGGGCAGGGCCGGCACCATGTGGACAAAGTGGATCTGAAGGCCGCCACGAGGAAAGGCATCCTGGTCGTGAACATTCCCAATGGGAACAGTTAGTGCTGCGGAGCTCACCTGTGGGATGATCATGTGTCTGGCCGGGTAGATTCCCCAGGTGACAGCTTTGATGAAGGATGGCAAATGGGACCGAAAGAAGCTCATGGGAACGGAGTTGAGTGGAAAGGCCCTGGGAATGCTTGGCCTGGGAGGATCGGGAGAGGGGGCCGTACCAACGCATCCTTCGGGATAAGGACTGTAGGGTATGACCCCCTCATCTCACCAGAGGTCTCAGCCTCCTTCAGCACTCAGCAGCTGCCCCTGGAGGAGATCTGCCCCTCTGTGACTTCATCACTGTGCACACCCCTCTCCTGCCCTCCACAGCAGACCTGCTGAATGACAGCACCTAGCCCTGTGCAAAAAGGGCGTGTGCATGGTGAACTGCTCCCACGGAGGGATCCTGGACGAGGGCGCCCTGCTCTGGACCTGCAGTTGGGACAGTGTTCGGGCACAGCACTGGGTGTGTTCACAGAGGAGTCATCTCAGAATCGCACCTTGGTGGACCAACAGAACGTTATCAGCTGCTCCCACCTGGGGGCCAGCACCAAGAAGGCCCAGAGCCATTGCGGGGAGGAGATCGCTGTCCAGTTCGTGGACATGGTGAAGGCGAGAACACTCGCAGGGGTTGTGAATGCCCAGACCCTTACCAGCCCCTCTCTCCACACACCAAACCTTGGATCAGTCTGACAGAAGCTCTGGGGACTCTGATGCGAACCTGGGCAGGGTCGCCAAAGGGACCATCCAGGTGGTAATTCAGGGCTTATCCCAGAAGAATGCCGGGAACTGCCTGAGCCCCTCAGTCATTGTCAGCCTCCTCAAAGACACTTCTAATCATGCGGACGTGAACTTGGTAAACGCCAAGCTGCTGGTGAAGGAGGCCGGCCTCAATGTAACCACCTCCCATAACCCCGCTGTGCCAGGAGAGCAAGGATGCGGGAAGGCCTCCTGAGTGTGGCCCTGGAAGGTACCACCTACCAGGCTGTGGGCTTTGGCCAGGGCACCACACCGGTGCTACAGGCACAGCGGAGCTGCCTTCACACCAGAAGTGCCTCCCCACAGGGGTCTGAGAAAAAGAACTGGGGTCTCAGTAGACTGCCCTCCCCTGCCTTGGTCACATGCTGCTTCCAGGCGTCCAGGCTGGGCAGCAGGGAGGAGATGCCCATGACATGCCAGGTCTCCCCATCGGACACCACCGAGGTCTGGTAGGACAGCAGCTGCATGCCTACCTCTGCCACGAGCCCAATCATGGTAGGCAGCATGGCAGTGTTGGAGGGCTGAGCTCGGAACAGGCCACTAGTTATATGATAAAATGTAATCACTGACTATGCCAGGAATTATGGAAAATAGTTTTAAGTGTTTGCAAGTATGTGACATCAGGCACTAATCCTTTCACTGTCTATGATTAGTCATTAACAGCAGTATTCGAGAAAACTAACTGGGGTCTCAGTAGACCAAAGCTCAATGAGTCATTGCTGAAATGGGCTGTCCAAAAACCATATTTTGATCCTGGTTGCATTAACAGAAATGCATGGTCTAAAATACAGTGCTCTTGTCACACCCCTGTGTACAGCCCTGGGCACTACACTGTAAGAACGGGCCTGGCAGACATGTCACATAAAATGGAGAAAACTAGGATGCCTTTCAAGGAGCTTAAGCAAATACACAAAATTAACAGGTGACTAAATTATACTCTAAATCCAACCAATACCAGTTAGGTTGGAGGTAAGTAGCAAATATGCCCTCCTCTTTAAAGAGCGGGAAACTAAAATAAGGAGTCCAGAATGAGTTAATTCTCAATGCTGGAAAAAAAAAAGTGACCTGAAGATGTGTCAGTATAGAGTTAGTGTGTCCAAAGCAGCGACCCACCTAGGTAATTCAAGTTCTGGATGAGTCTTTTAGTTTCACATTTATAGATTAACTAGCTAACCAAATTTTCATTTTTTCCCTTTGTTTATATAGCCCTAATCTTAGAAATTCTTACCACAGTTCATTTTTAAAACCAGCTTCAAAGCAATGTATAATCAAATAATAACTTCCCTTGGTCCTTCAATTTTTTAAAATGGTAACTCCTAAGTAAGATATTTTTTAATGTTTCATTTTCCTCTCTCTTCCTACTATTCACATCTCACTTTATGTTCCTGGCAGCCCTAGCAATGAAGACACCATAGAAAATATTATTTATTGTAAATTTTATTTTCATTGCTATTTCATTTAACATAATTTCAAAGTTAGTTCTGTGCTCTAAGATGAACAAAAGAACAGATACACAATCTCTCTATGTAGGGTATGAGATTTCAGGGCACCCAGTGTTGGTACCTAACATTTACCCCTTGAGACTTTATGTAAAAATACAAAAAGATGGAATAATGTCAACATATAAGAATCAAATTATATGAGTGTATTATAACAGTAAGCGTTTATGTTGTAGAATACCCTCCTCTATAGGGCTGTAATAATAATGACTAATATTTTCTCCTGCAGAGATCAGCATCTTTTCTTTTTTTAAGTAAAATGTCAGTATATGTGAAAATGCTGCATTTATTTCTCCTCACAGACTAAAAATAGAAGAAGTTCTTAAATTCTTCATGAGTCCAAGCTGGCACATGACTAATGGGGTTTGCTCAACACACTAATTCCAAGTTTGGCGACCATCAGCAAACTGTTAAAAAAGAAGAACAACACAGAGCAAAAATGTCAGGTAACGAACAGAACAGGCACTTGACTATTTTTTTAAAGGATTAGGATTCGGCGTTCTCTCACCACACAGTGAGCAGGTACCAAGCAGGCAGAGATGGAACTTCCATCCCTGGGGGCACCGAGGGAAAAACGTGGCGCGGACAGTCTTGTGCTGAGGCCTTAAACCAGTGCGTACAGCTGGCGATCCTCATCTCACGGCAGTAACTCAGAGATGAGGAAACTGGCAGCTGGGAAAACCATGGCCTCCACCGTCACAGAACTAGCGAATGGTGGATCTGCCCTCCTACTTTACTGCTCACAACCTCGGTCTGCACTGACTACAACACATTTTGCTTGACAGCACTGTAACTACAACCAAAACCAGAGCTGTAAGTAATCCTTTCCCAAAACAGAGTTTTAAAATTTTCCCTATCTTCAGTGTCTCTTTATTATGCTTAGGACTACTTTTTTTAAAAATCTGGTTTGGATTTTATAATCAGTTAATTAGAAAATAGGAATCAATAAAAATTCCCTTTTAGCAAAATTTTTTTATAATAAAGGGCATCCATACAACTAAGACATATGAACCCACACTGAAGGAGCTGCCGCCGTGGCTCAGCACTGAGGCTTCTTCCTCTGTGAGGAAGAGCCCGGATGGACCAGAGAGCAACTGTGAAAGCAAAACTTTCCATAATGAATGAATATATTTCACTTTTTTACTTTGCCATTAAATCAGCTCCTAGCCGAAACCGGTTTGGCTCAGTGGTAGAGCGTCGGTCTTCGGACTGAAAGGTCCCCGGTTCTATTCCGGTCAAGGGCATGTACATTGGTTGCGAGGCAGCTGGTTGATGTTTCTCTCTCATCAATGTTTCTAACTCTATTTCTCTCCCTTCCTCTCTGTAAAATGTCAATAAAAATATATTTTTTTTTAAAAAAAAGAAAGAAAGGTCCCGGGTTCGATTCCAGTCAAGGGCATGTACCTTGGTTGCAGGCACATCCCCAGTGGGGGGTGTGCAAGAGGCAGCTGGTCGATGTTTCTTTCTCATCGATGTTTCTAACTATCTATCCCTCACCATTCCTCTCTGCGTAAAATCAATAAAATATATATATTTTTTAAAAGAATCATACCATTAAAAAAAATCAGCTCCTATTTTTACAGCTTCTCCTAGTTGTGCATAAATTAAATCATTTTACTTGATGCCAGCATTAGGTATATTGAAAGGAGTAAATCTGAGGGTGTACAAAGTATTACGAGCATTAAACTAAAACCCATGTGGGTGAAGAACAGTAATAGAACAGAAAGTACCTGGCACCTGCGATTAAGCCCGCGGGCATAAATTTTCCAGAGTGGTAGAATCTCATGCCCATAATGCCAGCCAAGGTTCCAGATGTAACTGGGAAAGACAAAGAGGCAAAGATCACTTCATCCTGTATTTGGGAGAACGGAAATAAGTGGCTCAAGTCTCACCCTTCTTTCAAGGGCCAGACCTCATCTCAGACCTCTCAGGTTGGGGAGCTTCAATTCCCACGTCCTGGGAGACCAAGCAAAAATACTAGATACACTGTAAGGCCCTCACCGTCCGGGCCCGGCCAACCTATACCATGGAGAGCAAACTGCAGGGAACCTGGAGCATGCAGAATGTCAATTCAGAAACTCCCTCAGGAATGCAGGGGAAGAGAGGGATGACCGGGATGAGGAGAGTGGCCGTGGGGATAGAGGAGACAATGTGGGGTATGTGCTGCAAGTAGTGTTGTTGATACGACTTGCCGACCGATGAATTAGAAAGACGGAGGGGAAGAATGCAATCAACACCTGGATGGAGGGAGAGCATCAGAAGACACAATGTGAGTGAGCAAGTGAAGTCAGGCCTGGAGACATCTAGATTTCAAGCAGACAACTGTACATACATGAGTCAAGCCTGGCCCTAGCCAGTTTTGCTCAGTGGCTAGAGCTTCGGCCTGCAGACTCAAGGGTTTCAGGTTTGATTCAGTCAAGGGCACATGCACGCTGGGTTGTGGGCTCAATCCCCGGTAGGGAGCATGCAGGGGTAGTCAATCAATGTTCTCTCTCATCAACAATGCTTCTTTCTCTCTCTACCTCTCCCTTTCTCTCTGAAATCAATTAAAAAAAATTTTTTTTTTTTTCTTAAAGAGTCAAGCTTGGAGAAGAGAGAAATTTGTGAGTCACTGTATATTGGTGGTAATTTAAGGCCTGGGCTTCAATGACATTGTCAAGCAAGAAAGTATAAAGAAGATTTTAAAAAGGGCCAGGCCTTAAGTAGTTTAATACTTAGTGGCAAAAAAAGAAAGAAAAAGAAATAAAAAGGGAGGGGGAAGGGTAGGGAGTCGACAAAAGAGAACGAGAAAATACAAAGGAAGACCAGGAGAGTGAAAAATGGATTGGATTGGTATACTGTATTGAGAGCCACTAACAGGCCAAATAAAATAACTAATATACAATGGATTTTGAAAAAATACAGGTCACTGGCAGCCTCAGAGAGAGTTACGTATTGCCAAGGACAAAAGGGACAGAAATGGAGACTGAAGTGGATCAAGAAGGTTCTAAGTATGAGAAGTGTGGAAATGAAGACAGGAAGTATAACAACTTTTTCTAGAGAAGTTTCTGAAGGGGAAGAAGAATGGCAGCAACTGAAAAAGGAAGTAGGTTCACAAAAGGTCCTTTTTTAAAAAAAAATGGGTGAGATGAGCACATTTGTACACCAATAAGAGAAATCCATCTGCAAGGTGGAATGCAAGTAAGAGATGGCATCAGTGACAGTGTTAAGTTCCAAGAAACATGGCAGAAGAATCCCAAAGCCAGGGTGAAGGGACTGGCCTTGGAAAGGAAAAGAAATAGCGCCGGGGAAGGAGAGGAGGTCAGTGGCATGAGCTCAGAGTCCCCGTGTGATGACTGCTTCTGTTTCTTCAAGTAGGCAATGAGGGTCATCTGCTAGAGTGGTGAGGGCTCACAGATGGGTAACTAGGTCTGCAAGTCATTCTGGAGCTTGAGTGAGGGAGCTGCTGGGCAGAGCTGGGCACCCTCCTTCCCCAGCACGCCCCACACTGGCCATCATTGCCTCCCCTTCCCAGCCCAGGCAGGGCTGTACAAGCCACTCGGTTAGCACGCTTGTTCTCCTCCACACTGGTAAGCGAGTTAGAGCTGCAGTTCTCATGCTGTGGTTTGTGGAGACAGTGAGAGCTCACACTCCTAGCAGCCTGTCGGACACATGGGTGGAGCTCAATGAAACGTGCCAAAGGCCACGCTGATAAGGAGTAATCTTTCCTTCCCTGCACTCCGCTCGGGCCACAGAGTCACTTTTTATGTACACGCTCCTTGAAGGCAAGGCCTGTGTCTTACGTGGTCAGCTTACCGGAAAAGGGCTAATGATTTGAAAATGGGGAAAATGCAGTATTGATAAAACTTAACCCAGGCATGTGACCCTTCAGTGATGCTCCAACAGTCTTTAATGGGCAATCACAATGACTAAGAGGCATATATACTTGCCTTATACACGTTTAATACTAATTTCACTGGGTAAATCTAAATTCATGAGGTATGAAAACCTTTCCACATTCTGTATATAAAAGCAGAAACAAACATAACCATGCCCTTCCCCCCTCCCTCCCCCAATTTAAACACCTCCCTTGGACTGGGCAGAAGCAGTGAAACCGTCCTGATGTGAGGAAGCTGACACATGCCACCACACCAGGCCTGTGGTGGAGCGTGCCGGACAGATGACTGAGCGGGGAGAGAGTGAAGCTGACATACCTAGGAAAACCCAAATGTTCCTCGGGTCCTGGGACAGCTGGTAAGCGCCCAGGCCGGCTAAGCCACCGAAGAGGAGCCCGGCAGCCAGGGACGGGACACTACCTGGAGGAGAGCAAACACACGTCATGAGTGTCCGACACCCATTCACTGACAGAACCCCCCAGACTTCCCCTCCTGACCAAGGAAAGTGGCAAAGAGGACTCCCAACACCGTTCACAACTGAGCTCTCATGCATGAGAATGTTTTAGGGAGTTTGCTAAAGAGTTCAAATGAAACTACCAGAGAAGTAAGGCTCAGATCAAACCATAGCACACACCGCACCGCACCCCCCTCTCCTCCAGCAGGGAGGGCTCCTTCACCTGGGAAGAAAGGCTCCTACTGCTCACTAAAGCACCCATTGAAGAAACAAAAAATAATGACAATTTGGGGTCCATGTATTTGCATGTGCTGTTTGCACCCCTGAAGTCAATTCCATATCATGTTTGAATGTCATACATTTTACACATGTACGATCCATGCATACTGTATTTTTATGTGTGCACACTTATCATCAGATCTTTTGTACATAGGGGCAGAATTGTAGCATATGAGAAAATATGTTTGGCATCTCAGCAATTTTGCATTTTTCTGTCTCAAATAAAAACATTTTGATCTAAAAAAAAAAAAAAAGGAAAAAAAAGAAAGGAAAGGAAAATAAATAGGCCTGATTAATCCGTCAAGGACTGGAACTGTCCATGGACAGGACCTTGGGGAAATCCCAAAAGGAGAAGGAAAAAGGGTTAGTAAATTAAAAAAAATATATTTGGAGAGTAAGAATTCTGGTGTGTGTGTATGTGTGTGTGTGTGTGTGTGTGTGTGTGTGTGTGTAGAAATACGCAGGCTCTCTGATACATCCTTGCCAAATTTAATAAAGAGGCTTCAAAAATTGAGTATGTGAAGACTAGAAGTTTCCTGCTACTTAAAGAAGAGTACAGAGACGCACTCGGAGGTCAAAGCTGACGTATGGCAGCTGATGATAGTAACAATCTGCTACCACTCCGGCCCAGCACCTTAGACAGAGAGGCAAAACAAGCGATTGGATAAGAAGCCCGGCTTAGCTCAGCCGATAAGCCAAAGGCGAGTGCACGAGCAGCCGCCACAGGAATTGCTAGAGGACTGACAATAAGCCTGAACTCAAGCTACAGGGCCTGAGCAAGCCTCATTCAGATAAGACTTCCCTTTGGGGACCCTGGGGCTCACTCCTCACCAGGAACAATGTGAAGGTCCTAAGAGGTTAGTAACTAGAAACCATACCTGCTTTTGCATAGCCAATGATCCCACCAGAAGCAACCAGTGCTGCATAGCCAAAGCCAATCCAATGTAACGGCACTCTGAAAATAAAACAAGAAATCAGTGCCAGCCATGTTTCAAAAAAACAGAGACCCGCAGTCACAGATGGGGACTAAAAGGTCTTCATTACAGAATAATCCTGTCGCTGTAGAAATGAAAACCACGCCCAGAGGTTAGACGACTAAGCTAGTCACACAACTCGTTAGTGGCAGAGATGGGACTCAAACCGTGACCTGCATGTCCATCCTCCTGCACCCAGTTCCGCCCCAGCAGCCTATGGTTAGCGCCTTTTCCAGACGGGGATAAAGCACAGTTTGAGCCACTCCTGGCTCTCCCACCCCCACTCACTGTGCACTTACAGTGGGCCGGAGTCCTTCTGCATTGTTCTCTCTCGCTCTGTCCAGAAAAGAGGCGAATCGGCCTGCACCTGCAGAGGAGGGTCTGGGTCAGAGGTGTCACTAGCACAACTCTGACAGCAACAAGGGAGTCCAAGTCCCAGCTCCGCCCCTAGCAGCTGAGAAGCAGTGGGTAAGCACCCAACCTCCCTAAATTTCCGTTTCCTTCACTGTCCCGTGAGGATAACAATGGCACAAATTTATTGGGGCTGCTCTGGGCATTCACTGGCATAGTAAGTAAAAGTGCTCAACCAATCATTTTTGTAATAACCTCAATTCTAATAACATAAGCCCACAGGAAAGTGGACAAAATTCACTGACCAGCTCTGCGGAGGCTGAGTTAACCTTTCAACGCTTAACCAAGTTATGTATTACTAAAACGGAAAGCAAATTATCTTCTGTGCCCTTAATTCAACTATTTTAAGTTGTCCCTTTTAGGGGAGAACTGAGTGCTGCTTTTCTCTGCTCCAAGAACCAAACTATTCCAATACTTAACGTTTGTAAAACTTTTAAACGATTATTGACTTTTGCTACTAACTCACAGTTCTCATTAGGTGGAGAGAAAATATAGGAAAACCAAGTCATAATTACATTCCATACACCCTTGTTGAAGCAGCTCCTAATTTCTTGAAGAAATGCAGCTGACACCCAGGGAGGCTGAGGCCGAAAGCAACACCCACCCCACCTCTGGCCCATTGGGGGGATGGAAGGAGGGGCGTGGAGTCCCGCCCGGTCATTACTTCACAGCGGCACTGAGCCCCCTGATGTTTAAGGCGAGGAAGCCATGAAACCTGCAGGGAACCAAACGGCACTACGCTATTTGCCTCGAGAACTCAAGGCTTCCGCAAGGTTCACCACCTATTTGGAAGCAAGCAGCAAATGCGCGACTAGGAAAGCCACCGCGACGCAGCCCAAAGCCCCGCCTGGATCCAGGGGACGCAGGGCACGGGCGGCCAAGCCCCCTTCATAACCCCAAAAGTCACGTCAGGTTCATAGGAATGATTGCCAGGTACCCGAACCGCTTTCCCAGGGTCTGCGCCGGTGGAGGACGAGCAAGCCTCGGACAGGGACTCCGGCGCCGGAAATGTCACCACGCGCGCTCGGTGCCGCGGAAGTAGGCCAGCCGGGGGGCGGGGCGGCGCGAGGGGGCGTGGCCTCGTGGCCGTGGGGGCGGGGCTGGAGAGGCCACGGGGGCGGGGCCGCGGGGCGGGGCCGCGGGGCGGGGCCGCGGGGGCGGGGCCTCGGGCGGGACTGGGGCCGCTCGGGGCGGGGCGGGGGAAGGGGCGTGGCACAAGACCCTGAGTCCCGCAGGGCCGCGCTGGTTCCAGCCGGCGACCTGCGAGGCTGGAAGCCTAGAACCCAGACTTTGAGTCGGGTCTTGCTGGAGGCCGGATGACTGGACCGGGCCGGTAGTGGAGGCCACCCAGGCTGGAGGGAGACGTCGCCGCCGGGTCCCGAAGGGCCCCGTTATTGGAGGGGCACGCTAGCTGCGGGCCAGGCGGGAGCATCGTCACTCTCGAGCCTGATCCCGTGGTCGGTCGGCCTGCTACACGGACTCCTTTTCTCCGTCCAATAACTGGCTCACTCCGCTGTTTGTTTTCGGGAGTGAGGCCCCTTGGGAAGCACCTGAAAGGGGGAGAGAGGGCAAGTTAGTAAGTGTAATTTACAGCGTCCGCCGCGATGTCCCACGGCCCACATGTCAGTATCTCCACTCCCACGGCAGGTCTGCTCCTCTTCCTGCCTTCCCCGCACCATTCACTCGGTTGCTGCTGTGCACCAACATCTGGGTGTCATCCATCATGTCTCACCTTCATCCCCTACAGGCATCAACATGAATAAACCTTATAAATACAGTCTTCAGTGAAAAGGAAGTTGAAACACGTACGTGCTCTAATTTTAAAGAAAAACTTTCCACTTTGCAGCAGCTCCTGTCTAGCTTGTTTAACCATAGAACAGCCACAGCTGCTAATGACCAAGAACTCTGAGCAGTTCCTACTGCAATTGCCAGACCCTCATCAACTTAATGGAAGACTCCCCTGAAAAGCTTAGGATCTCTATCCATCCATGCTGTCACAAACCAAAGATAGGACTTTTTTTAAACTAGCTGGATGGATTTAGGGATTCATTTCTCTATGCAGGTGCAGGTTTCAAACCTTAAGTTATCCCCCATGATCAGCCCCTGCCCTTGAGGCTTAAAGAAGTTGAACCACAGAAAATTAAGTAAGTTTCCTATAATCTTAGTCCTTGGTAGATCTGTTATTTGAAATAAGGTCTGTCATACACCCTTAACTCTACATTATGCTACCTCTTTTTAAAAATTAAATTTATTGGGTTGACATTGGTCAACATAAACATATAGGTTTCAGGTGTGGATGTCTATGTTACACTGCCTCTTATCGTGTCATTCCTTAACGGTTAAGGCTTACCCAAACCACACAGCTTTTCTGTGTGCGTGCAATCCACTATAAAATATAAAATACGGTCCTGAATTGCAGCCAAAAGAATTGTGTAAGATATCTCCCACAACTTTCATATTCTGTCCAATTTGGACTAATCACATTACACTCACCTTGCTACATAATTTATTCCATATCTCACTCATAACAGGTTTGTTTTTTTTAAATCATAAATAAATTAAAGGAACTGGTTTCTGCTCTATTTCTACGAGTTCCACACAATGATTTGTGTTTAGTAATGTTTCAAATGGCATTAATATGTTTTAGAAGAAGCTCAGCATTTTTCCCCAACCATCCTCTTTGGCAACCATCAGCTTGTTCTCTGTATCAGTCAGTGGACATCTAGGTTGCTTCTGTATCTTGGCTTTCTCACTAACACTGCAATGAACATAGGGCTGCATATATCTCTTCATATTAGTGTTTTTGTTTTCTTCATATAAGTACCCAGAAGTGCTATTGCTGGGTCATATGGCAGTTTCATTTTTAATTTTTCAAGGAACCTCAATACTGTTTTTCATAATGGCTGCACAATTTACAATCTACCACAGTGCACAGTGGTTCCCTTTTGTCCACATCCTTGCCAGCACTTGATATTTTTTTTTAAAATATTTTTATTGATTTCAGAGAGGAAAAGAGAGGGAGACAGAGAGATATATAAGCATCAATGATGAGAGAGAATCATTGATTGGCTGCCTCCTGCATGTCCCCTCATGGGGATCAAGCCCATAACATGTGCCCTTGAGCAGAATCAAACCTGGGACCCTCCAGTCTGCAAGCCAAAGCTCTATCCACTGAGCCAAACTGGCTAGGGCCAGCACTTGATTTTTTTTTTTTTTTTAATGATAGCCATTCTGACAGGTGTGGGATAGTATCTCGAGGGTTCTTTTGTTTTTCATTTTTATAAGAGTTTAAGCCAAGATGAGGACAAATGCCTGTGAGCAAAATCTCAATTGCTCTCTCGTGTTTTTATTTCCCTGATGATCAGTGATGTTAAGCACCTTTTCATATGTCTGTTGGCCATCTGTATGTTCTCTTTTAATAAATGTCTATTCAGTTCCTCTGCCCATTTTTTAAAATTATTTTTTCATTTACTTATTTTTTAACTTTATTTTTGTTGTTAATCCTCACCAGAGGATATTTTTCCATTGATTTTTTTTAGAGTGGAAGGGAGAGGGAGAGACAGAGACACACTGATTAGTTGCCTCCCCATGTGCCCCCGACTAAGGCCAGAGATTGAGCCTGCAACTCTGGTATGTGCCTTTGACCAGAATCAAACGTGGAACCCTTCAATCTGCAAGCCAACACTCTATCCACCTAGCCAAACCAGCTAGGGCCCCATTTTTTAATTAGATTGGGGTTTAGGTTTTTTGTTTTTTGTTTTTTTTTTGGGGGGGTGTTGAGTTGTATGAGTTCCTTATATAGTTTGGATAACCATTGAAAAATAGAGGCCTGGTGCACATATTTGTGCACCGGTGGGGGTCCCTTGGCCTGGCCTGTGCCCGCTCGTAATCTGGGACCACTCAGCGGATGTCAGGTAGCCAGTTTTGGCCTGGTCCCTGCAGGCCCGATCAGAAAGGAGGTAGCCAGATCCTGTGTGTTGAGCGTCTGTCCTCTGGTGGTCAGTGCATGTCATAGTGACCAGTTGACCAATTGTTTGGTCACTTAGGCTTTTATACAGATAGGTAGATATCATTTATGAGTATCTTCTCCCATTCAGTAGGTTGTATTTTTGTTTTATAGATGGTTCCTTTCATTGTGCAAAAACCTTTTATTGTGATGTAATCTCTTAATTAGAAGCCCACTGAATTACTGGAACCCCAAATGTGTCAATGGGGTATGGCCAAGATTGTGTGAGGAAATGAGTTCCATTTACAATTTCAGGTTTTTAGGCATAATTTTTGTTTAAAGAATGATATCATCCATTCAATGAACCTTTCTCAAATAAATTAATAAGTAAAATTATGAAAAAAAATCCTATTTTTTCTAACTGTCCTATATGCCACGTTTCTAGGACTATGCATATTAAAGCCATAATAATAATAGCAAAAACATACGGTGTGCTTATCATATGTGAGACACTGAATGAAGTGCTTTGCATAGACAAGCTCATTTACTCCTCATACCCGCCCTATCAACAAAGACTATCTATCACCTCCGGCTTTTACACTTTGAGAAAATTAAGGGAAAAGAGGTTATGTAACATGGCAGAGCTGCCCTAACTCGTTTAGTCTCTCCTTTCAATATGAGACCAGAATAGCCCTGTTGCAAGTCCGATTGTGTCATTCCTCAGCTCATAGCCCTCCGGTGGGGCTCCCACAGCCCGCACACCTAGCTCCTTGCCTTCAGCCCCGATTCCTGTCCCCTTCGCTCATGCCGCTGCAGCCTCCTGCTCCCACCTGCTCCCTCCCCCACCGCCTGTGCTGCTCCATCTGCCAGAGCCCTCTTCCCTCATCACCCCTGGTCTAATCCCCCGTGGCCGTTAAGTCTTTATGTCACTTCAACTATGCCTTCCAGAATCATCTTATTTAAAACTGCAACTCAGCCGAAACCGGTTTGGCAGCGTCGGTCTGCGGACTGAAAGGTCCCGGGTTCGATTCCGGTCAGGGGCATATACATTGGTTGCGGGCACATCCCCAGTAGGGGGTGTGCAAGAGGCAGCTGGTCGATGTTTCTCTCTCATCGAAGTTTCTAGCTCTCTATCTCTCTCCCTTCCTCTCTGTAAAATATTAATAAAATATATTTAAAAATAAATAAATAAAACTGCAACTCACCTGCATTTCCCTCCACAGCTCACTTTTCTCCATGCCACTTACCTCCGGATATGCTATATAATTTACTAAATGTTACCCTCCCACTGTAGAGTGTAAATTCCTGAGAATGAGGATTTTTATGCAGCACCTAGAACAGTGCCTAGCACATACTGAGTGAGTAGCCAGATGGATGAGTAGATGTGGGGTGGTGAGAGGCTGGTCTGCTGAGGGGAGAATGAAGACAGCATGCAAGAGTCGGAGATAAGAGGAAGAGGTTGCCATGGCTACACCCTCCCCTTTTGAGTTTGGGTTCTCTTGCTGCCCTGGCTCCTGTCAGATATCTGTGTTCTTGTCATAAGTCCTCCCTCTCCGGATAGCCAGAGTTAGTTTTTGTATTTTGCAGTGAAGAGTCTTTCTGAATTGAGATACCAAGACAGCGCTCTGTTTCCTCTGCCAGAAACGCCTTTTTGTTCTTGTTCAAAAACTCAGTCTCAAGCTGCCCAGACCAACCCAGGCCATTAATGCATGCAATAAGTTATTTACAAAGTTTGGATAGAGCATCAGCATGCGGACTAAAGGGTCTCAGGTTCCATTCCAGTCAAGGGCACATGCCTAGGTTTTGGGCTTGATCCCCAGTAGGGGTGTGCAAGAGGCAGCCAATCAATGATTCTCTCATCATTGATGTTTCTCTCTCTTCCTCTCTTTCCTTCTGACATTAATCAAAATATACATTAAAAAAAAAAAACACACACGATAGGGGGAAATTTTTGCAAAGGATATATAAGATTTTAATATCCAGAATATATAAAGAACTCCTACAACTCAACAACAAAAGGCAAACAACCCAGCTGCAATATGGACAAAGGACATTAGACATTTCTCCAAAGATGATATGGCCAATAAGCAAATGTGCTATATATATATATATATATATATATATATATATATATATATATACACACACACACACATACACACGTGCACTGGTGGGGGGGCAGCCTGCGGGGATCAGCCTGCTGTGGGAGTGCCGTTCATCCCAGTGGCTGTGGACCGGCCCTCTGAGCAGCTGCCACCACTGTGGGAGGGCCGCACACTGACCAGGGGGGACAGCTCCTGTGTTGAGCATCTGGTGTAGTCAAGATCACTGCCTTTATATATGTATACAGATAGATAGATAGATACATAGATATAGATATGTAGATGGAAGAAGCCAATCTGAAAAGGCTACAATACTGTATGATTCTCTAACTATGACATTATGGAAAAGGCAAAACTCTGGAGACATAAAATATCAATGATTATCAGAGGTGATAGATGACGAGGCAGGACAGCTGTTTTAGGGCAGTGAAATACTTAGTAAATTTTGATATGCTAATATATTTGTCCAAGTCCACACAATGTACACCAAGAGTGATCCCCAAGTTAAAACTTGACTATGATGTGTAAACATACATTAATCCTTGGTAAAAGTTATACTCTTCTTGCGAGTGATGAGTGATGCTGATAATGGTGGGGCTATGCATGTGTGTAGGCAGGGGTACTGGGAAATAGCTGTACCTTCCTCTCAGTTGTATAACCCTAAAACTGCTCTTAAAGTTTAAAAACAAAACACCCTAATTTATATTCCTCTTTGTTTATAGGCCTAAAATAAGTTAACAGAGGTAGATTGAAATGTCAGACACCCAACTGGCTCATTTCCTAGATGATTTCTTCCGATGGAATGGCACTTCCAGGGTCCAAGTGTCCGATGTCTTAATTTGCCAAATCAGGGGGGATTCCTCTAGTGGCCTCAGGTATTTCACAACTGCCCAGCTAATTAAAACACAAAATCCCCTGTTAATGTGTCTTAAAAATATCCAGTAATCTATGACAAAAGAAGATTATGACATAATCAAAGGCTGAATTTAAAACTTCTTAGATTAGCCGAATTAGCCGAAATTTTTTGATGGCCTGAAATGGGACAAAAAAAACCCTGGATTTGTCATTTTTCTGCTCTAAAATGAACAAAATCTACATCAAAATTTCTAGAACCATTTGAAATAAGGCAGTTTTTTCATTCTCTCCCAATGTAAGTGAACAATCTAAAAAACAACTCTCATATCTAACTCTCATATTGAACGTAAAGAATGATTGTTCAAGATTTTGTGTTATTTTAAGCTACATTATTTTGAGAAAGATCTTTATTTGCTTTGCACAAAAGTAAAAATTATATTTCACATTAACATAATATATATGATATATATTTCCTACAAAAATGTTTTGGCACTCTTTTAAAAAACAACAAAAAACTGAGTTTTATGATTCTTTTTGAGCTAGTTTTTGCAAGAGGAGGGGAAGGAAGGGATTAGGTACATATGAAAAGAACGAGTTCATCTAAAAAGTTTTTCTCTTAGGAGAAACTTGGGATTCACTGCATCACTCTTATTTTCTTCTTTTTCCTCTTCTTTTCCACCATTTCTCCCACTCTCCTCTTCTTGGCTGCCACAGGGCCACTTCCTTTGGTTGGTTCCTCACTGGCACCAGTTAAACCACGTTTCTTCGTGTTAGGTTTTGACTGCCTCGCTTTTTTCTGCACCGCATCACCCGATTCCTTTTTGCTGCCTTTGGGTTGTTCTTTATTTACTAAAACACAAGAGATAGTGCATTTAAGATTGTTTATCCCCTTTTGGAAAAAATCACAGCTGACAATAAAGTGAAGTTATCTGGTCTCCTTCACTGCAATAATTCAAAGGTAACAGATTACCCATTTTTAAAAAATGAACAATTTCACTTACCAGCAGAAGGCTCTGCAGCGGGAGGGAGGCTTTCTTTCTTGTCTGTCACGCTGTCCAGCCACACTCCAAGGCACGTCAGCCTGGCGTTAGTATTTACTTCACAAAGTAAAGATGGGGGAATTTTCTGAAACAAGCAAGAAAAATTTGTAACATAGGGAAATTTTAAATAATTACTTTTCTTTTTCCATAAGCAACTCCTTAACTTAAAACATTGTATTTTCTTGGAGAATAAAATATGCTGTTTAGAAAAAATCTATTATCTGGATTCATGACTGGCTTGACTACGCCTTCCCAGAGCCAATTGTGACAACTGTAAGTTCACCGAGGAAAGGGCCAGGACCAGCTCTTGTTCATTTCCAGGTTTTAACGAATAACTTTGTAACAAGTAGGCACTTAACAGACCATATTCACAGAATAATAAACCAAGACTGTCTCTGAGAGGGAGACCATTGAAGGGAATTTAATTTTCCAAGTATCTAATTCAAAACTAATGTTGGGCCCTAGCTGGTTTGCCTCAGTGGATAGAGCGTCAGCCTGTGGACTGAAAGGTCTCAGGTTTGATTCTGGTCAAGGGCACATGCCTGGTTGTGGGCATGATCCTCAGTGAGGGGCGTGTGGGAGGCAGCCGGTTAACAATTTTCTCTCATCATTGATGTTTTTATCTCCTTCTCTCTCTCCCTTCCTTTCTGAAATCAATAATAATAATAAAGAAAATTATATATATATAAAATTACTATTGGCCGAAACCGGTTTGGCTCAGTGGTAGAGCGTCGGTCTGCGGACTGAAAGGTCCAGGGTTCGATTCCAGTCAAGGGCATGTACCTTGGCTGCAGGCGCATCCCTAAGTGGGGGGTGTGCAAGAGGCAGCTGGTCGATGTTTCTCTCTCATTGACGTTTCTAACTCTCTATCCCTCTCAATTCCTCTCTGTGTAAAATCAATAAAGTATATATATTTTTAAAATAAAACTACTGTTGGTTCCATCATTAATCAGGAATTTCCTCCCCTTCTCCCCCTCAATTCCCCAGTAATGGCATTATTTCTCTAATGAAATTTTACAAAGAGAAATCAATATACAAAAAAGAAAGCAGCACTTCTTTGAAAAAGAGGACCTTTGGAATCCTGCCAGCTCAGACTCAAAAGTGCCCTCCCCGAGGCGGCCCTGTGGAACCCCAACTTTAAAACCATGAATATCACCCACGCCTCAAAGAAATTTAGAAAGCTTAAAGATCTCTGTCCATGACCCTTAAGGAAAAATTCTCTCTCATTTAACTTCAGGCAACACTGACAGCAAGACTTGCATCAAAGTGCATGTATATACAGTGTGCACGGCACGGACCTTATCCTGTGCAAGCCTCCACATTTTGATGAAACCATCACTTGATGCTGTAACAATAACATGATGCTCCGGAATTTCAAAACTGAACAAGTCTTTTACCCTAGAAGAGAAACATTAACACCATAAGTGACCCTTTCTTCAAATAGTGTGATAGTTATAAGCTTCTACACACACAGGCTCTTGATTTTTCAAGAACTATACTTTGCTTCCCATGAGTCGGTGAGTCATTTCTTTAAAAAGTTGAAAAGTTATGGCTGGTGTGGCCCAGCTAGTTGGAGCATCATCCCATACACCAACAGGTGGAGGTTCGATTTTTAGTCAAAGCACGTGCAGGAGGCAACCAGCGATGTGTCTCTATCTCTTCCTCTTCCTCTCTATCAATTAAAAAAAAAAAAAACTTGAAAAAAGAACTTTAATCAGGTTATCACAAAGGAGATAAAGATAAAGATAAAGATATTAAGAAACTACATGTTCAGCCGAAACAGGTGTGGCTCAGTGGTAGAGTGTCGGTCTGCGGACTGAAAGGTCCAGGGTTCGATTCTGGTCAAGGGCATGTACATTGGTTGCGGGCACATCCCCGGTAGGGGGTGTGCAAGAGGCAGCTGTTCAATGTTTCTCTCTCATTGACGTCTCTAGCTCTCTATCTCTCTCCCTTCCTCTCTGTGAAATATCAAGAAAATATATTAAAAAAAAAAAAAAAGAAACTACACGTCCAGTACAGAGAGAAAAGTGAGACAAAAAGATGAATCAAAACTTCCTCCTGTATATCCATCCCTATCATTCCAGTGCAACCATCCCGTTTAATTTGCCAATCAGGAGGGATTTCTCTGGTGGCCTCAGGAATTTCACAACTGCCCAGATAATTAAAACATAGAAATCCCATACTAATAAAAGGCACTATCGTTTTTTCTTGAATTAGGAAGTAGCCTAGTTGGCTCTCTGCTTTCATTTTTGCCCCCTAACAATTTTTTTAAAACATATTTTTATTGATTTCAGAGAGAAAGGGAAAGGGAGACAGAAGCATCAATGATGCAAATCACTGATCAGCTGCCTCCTACATGGCCCCTACAGGGGACCAAGCCCACAACCCAGGCATGTGCCAACCAGAAATCAAACCATGACCTGGCACATAGGTCAATGCTCAACCACTGAGTAACACTGGCCAGGCCCCCTAACAAATCTTAAAAATGAAATCAAATCATGTCACACCCAGGCTTAAAATGCTATAGAGCTAAGATCTGCATTAAAATAACACAGGAATGGAGGGAGTTGTTGGGGATACTCAAGAAGCAAGACTGACAACTGCTGAAGCCGGGTGGTCAGTCCATAGGAGTTGCTTCCTTAAACTGGTTTGTCTGCGTTTAAATTTTTCCATAATAAGAAATAAACACAACAAAATCTAAAAAGTATTTAATATAAAATTCAAAGTCTTCCCCACATCCTCCAATGCTGTGTACCATTTGGCTCACTCTGACCTAAAAACACGGGCCTTCTATCTGTTCCTGAAATACACCAGGCTCTTTCCCCACTGAGAGCCACGGTGAAGCAGCTCCCTCCTCTTTTTAAAAACAGTTCCTGCCCTATCCGGGTTGGCTCCATGGACAGAGCGTCGACCTTTGGACCGAAGGGCCCAGGGTTTGGTTCTGGTCGGAGGCACATGCCTGAGTTGTGGGCAGGATCCTTAGTGGGGCGTGCAGGAGGCAGCTGATCAATGATTCTCTCTCATCATTGATGTTTCTCTCTCTCTCCCTCTCCTTTCCTCTCTGAAGTCAATAAAAATATATTTTTAAAAAATAGTTCCTTTTTCATTACTAGGGTCCCACTTCCCCTTTCCTGATGTCAACTAGGCCTGTATAGTGATCACAGTATTCTGAGTACTGTATTTATAGGGAGAGATCTCTTAAACCTATTACTTTGAAAATAAGAACTAGGACTTACTTAGGATGTATAACATGCAAATGAAGCATATTAAAGTCTAACTTTTTACATTATCACCTTCTTAAAAATTATAATGGAAGCCTAACCAGTTTGGCTCAGTGGATAGAGCGTCAGCCTGTGGACTGAGAGGTCCCGGGTTCGATTCCGGCCAAGGGCATGTACCTTGTTTTGCGGGCACATCCCCCCGTGGAGATGTGTAGAAGGCAGCTGATCGATGTTTCTCTCTCATCCGATGTTTCTAACTCTCTATCTCTCTTCCTTCCTCTCTGTAAAAATCAACAAAATAATATATATATATATATATATATATATATATATATATATATTATATATATATATATTTAAATATATTTTATTGATTTTTTTACAGAGAGGAAGAGAGAATTAGAAACATCAATGAGATAGAATCATCGAAGAATCATCGATCAGCTGCCTCCTGCATACCCCCTACTGAGGATGTGCCCCCAACCAAGGCACATGACCTTGATCAGAATCAAACCTGGGAACTTTGAGTCTGCAGGCTGACGCTCTATCCATTGAGTCAAACTGGTTTCGGCCAAAATAAATTTTTTAAAAAATTATAGAATAGATAGAACTGGGTTTGGATCCCACCTCCAGTAGCTAACAGTGAAAATATGGTTGATTTCAAGCCCCATGAGTAATAGCAAAGTCACTTAACTATTTACTCTAAGACTCAGAGTCTACTCCTAGAAATAGAGTGAGCAGTATGAGGTAAGAGATTGACACAAAACAGAAGTCTATAGTGGCCATTATTTCTTCAGAAGGAAAAATAACTGGGGTATAAAGAGGGAAGATGTGGCCAAGGGGAATAAAGTAAAAAGAAAGAGTGGTCAGGGGCAAAGCTCAGATTGCTTAATTATTTTTCCCTATTCAAATATGGTTGATTTCAGGCACCAAGACTAATGAAATTATTTAAAAAATATCTTGTGTGAGTGACTAGTCCTGATGTCATGTTAGGTCTGATCAAATAATAGAATCGATACCCCTCCCCTGGGACTTGACAATGGACATTCCACCTGCTTAGAACACATTGCACTTGCTCAGACCATTACCTCTCCCCTCCAGAGTTTCCCAGAATCCACACCTGCACAGAGAATTCTCTGCCCAAGAAAAGCCCGCCTAGGGTCCTTTAAAACCCAATGATGCCCCATCTTTGGAGGCTGGCGCCATTTTGGGGCTCACCCCATGTGCTAATAAATTTATAATCCCTTACCACTTTGGCCTCATGCATCCCTCCTTCAGCGACCCTAACAATAACTTTACCACTTTTGCATTTACCAAGACATTTCCATCATCCTCTTAGACATGTGTATATATGTATATATGCAGACACATATATCTCTGCAATTATTCATAAAACATATGTGCCGCTTTATGAAACTACTGTATATAATATGTGTTGAGGCTGTAGACATACACAAATATATTGGTTAAAAAAATACCTGTTTTCATGAGCTTTAAATTCACAGAGGCACATTAATGAATCAGTGTCAAAAAACCTTACAACTTCTTCATCTCCAGCCACTGCAAGGACAGACTCCTAAGAGAGAGAAGAATATCCAGAATATTGAACAATTCGGGCCATCACATGCACACTGAACGTCCCCCACTGAATGACTACTTACTGAAAGAAACGTAACAGAAGATACTCTCTTCTCGTTTGTGATGGTGCCACTGACAGCTGCTGTGTCAAGATGATAGACATCTATTTTATTCAGTATGACAACTACATATTTCTCTCCTCTTGGGGACCATTCTACGATGTGAGCATCTGTAAGTTAAAAAACAAAACCTTTTCATTTCATAAGTAAAAAATAAAATGATCAGAATAATAATAAAAGTAGCAAATATATATAATGCACATTTTCATATCCATTATGCTGCTGAACACTCACAACTAACTTATGATACATATTTTGGGGGTTCAAATTTAGACAATGAACTCAGTTCAAAGAATCATTCAAGGTTAGAGAGCTGGTAGATGGCAGGGCCACAGGAATCTCAATCTAAAATGAAGAAAGTAGCCCTAGCCGGTTTGGCTCAGTGGAGAGAGCATCAGCCTGTGGACTGAAGGGTCCCGGGTTCAATTCCAGTCAAGGGCATATGCCCAGGTTGCGGACTTGATCCCCAGTAGGGGGCATGCAGGAGGCAGCCACATGATACTCTCTTAGCACTTGATGTTTCTATCTCCTTCTCCCTTCCTCTCTGAAATCATTAAAATAAAAATTAAAATAAATAAATTAATTAATAACATGAAGAAAGCAAGTAACCCAAAACATTTGCTCTCAGGGTAACCACCATCAAGCAGGCAAATGAATACTCTAATGTGTGTATGTATCCACATTCCACATTGCAAACAAAAATACTCACTCTGTTTTATATTTTTTATGAATGCCGATCTTCCTTCCACAAGATTCCATGTTCTGTAAAACAAGAAGCTCACTTATGGAACGATCACGAACTTACTAAATATAAAGGTAAGCATAATGAAGACTTACTCAAATGACAATTTACTAAGTACGTGGCTATTCAGAAGAATGGCCATCTTTCCTATAGCAAAGGGGTATTCCTACATCCCTTTAATATAGTTTCAAAAGGTTTCAAATAAAACATTTCTTTTCAGGACCATGCTCCTCTTCACTTCAGCCTGCAATGACTGAAAGGTAATGTATATGTTTGAACATAGAGCTTGTCACTTTTCCCTCCCATTATGAACAGATTCACTAGCTTTCAACCTTTCCTTATATCACAATGTCTTCTGGGTTCCTGTTGTACTTGGAGAGCAAAGACTACAACTAAGTGGAGATGCCGCACTCAGGCATTACTGACTCACCTTAATGTCTTATCTGTCCCCACGGAGAGGGCCAACTTGCCAGATGGGTGAATAGAAAGGAAGGTCACATGTCCTCTAAAAGGAAACCGACAGTTAGCTCCCAACTTGACTGGCACCTGGAGACCACCCACCAGAAAGGGCGGGACTCACTTGTGCGCCTTAATCGACTTCAGGCACTCCCATTTCTTTGCATCCCAGACACAAATGAGTCCGTCCTCCGCCCCACTAATTAAATGCCTGTTGCCGTGGAATTTCAGGCAAGTTATTGTGCCTGTGGAACAACAAAATAGGCAAAATCAGTATTTTGAACGCAAATCCACTTCTGGTTTGAAGGCCATATTGTGGTAAGTAAAACATCCAATGTAAGTATTATTGAATTAAATCATAACGACTTATGGAAAAATTAATTTTTAATATAACAGTTTCAAGCCTATGCAAATATTTTCAGCAGTTTTTCTAGTTGCAGATATACTAGTACATTTGAACTGACCAGTTCACTTTTTTGCTCTACATTCCCATAATCATAAATTTAGAAGATAGCTGGTAAGAATGTTTGAAGAGCTAAACAAAACTAGCCAGCTAACAGCTAACCTGGGGCAACAAGCTGAGATAAACGAATACAGCATATGACTTCTACTTGCTTAACTGTCAGCTACCCAATCATCCACAATGCTATTATTGCAGAGCTGTTTCTGAACTGACTTCTATACAGCTCTCATTCACTGTCATAAGAGCTTAAACGTTACACTCCTCCACTATGTCCTCTACCTCCTCCCCTAGTTCAAATATCAAAGGGCTGAAGGGGGTGAATTGATGGAATAACCCAGCATTCCTCTAGCTCCCCAGAGCAGTCGGTGCCATTGCACATTTACCCTCAGGTAAGACTCCCTATCCTCCGACGCTGGGTCAGCAGCTTCACTTCCCTGAGCTCAGGGGTCAGCAGCCCGAATCTGGCAGAGGAGTTGAGTAAATGCAGCTTCACTGGAACACAGCCCTCCTCATTCTGCCGTAAGATACCCATGGCTGCTTTGACGCTACAATGGCAGAGGTAACAGATACCATGTGGCCACAAGCCTGAATATTTACTGCTTTGTCACTTATGGAATGAGAAGGTGAACCCCTGGGCCACTGCTGTTCATCTGCACACCTCCCGGTCAACCCTGCACGTTGCCCTAGGATGGAAGGAGCGAAAAGTCTCAGGAATGATTCTGTACCACCAGCCCACCTTCCCGCACCAAGACGGCATGGGCTCGCACACCACCTTCTCAAAGTGGGAGACTTCAGCTACCTTTGCCGGTGTGTTCCTGTTTCTCTATTATCCTATTCCTTACTCTGGATATTTTGCTTCCCCACATCTTCTACTCCTTCTGCTCCCTGGAAAGAACTTATCTATTGTCAACTGGCAGCAAACCAGAATTTATACGAGGAAAATAGGAAACTAGGGGCCCCCCTTCATTCACCTACAGAAGTCCTTTTCTTATTGTTGAACACCTGTTTGGACAGACGAGTTTTGTTTAAATTACTTCTTCCAAGTCTTAGAAAGAAAGAAGCCTTCCTTATATAACCTGGATTTAGAAGACCGAGAGGAAAAGAAATATTTGTCGAAATGACTCAAAGCCTAGCTCTTGTTGAAAAGACACTTGTCAAAGTAGCTAAGGCCTACTTAATTTAAGACAGAAATTGATCACTCCAAATTTATTACTAGATTCCAATGCTTTGGTGGAACTTCTAAAATATATGAAAACAGGATAGGAAAAAGGGTACCTATTTTAATTGCAGGAAACCAACTTCCTTGGCTGAGTTTCCTTAAACTAAGTACATATAACTGATTCTACTAATTTGAATTCTTCCTTTCCATTCCTTTTCTTGAATACATGTTGAACCCATCATTCCTTGTCTTCTGAGAAAATGCAATGAAAATAGAATATACACTGAGTGGCCAGATTATTATGATCTCTGAATGCATAATAATCTGACCACTTAGTGTATATCCTATATCGGTGGTTGGCAAACTCATTAATCAACAGAACCAAATATCAACAGTACAACAATTGAAATTTGAGAGATGAAAACTGACTTCTGGGCATGTGCTACGAAGTTACAATCGCACTGTACATGCACACCCGCACGTGGTATTTTGTGAAAGAGCCACCCTCAAGGGGCCAAAGAGCCACATGTGGCTCGCGAGCTGCAGTTTGCCGGCCACTGTCCTATATAATAAAAGGCTAATATGCAAATTGTCCTCTCCATCAGTTCAATCAGCAGGCAGGCCAGCCAACTGCCCATGTCCCCTCCCCCTGGCCAGGCTGGCTGGACTGCACCCATGCATGAATTCATGCATCAAGCCTCTAATTAATACACACACACACACACACACACACACACACACACACTCTGAGTGGCCAGATTATTATGCGTTCAGAGATCATAATAATCTGGCCACTCAGTGTAATGTTCAATAGTGAGAAAATAAATGACCTGTTTAGTCTTTCTGTTGCTTGGTCTTGCCACTATCCTGGGCAACTGCACCATCTGTGTGGAAAACCTAACCATGACTTCTTCAAGTTTAGTGACCTTTGCCTTCTCTGTATTTCAGTCCCTCACACCCACAGCCTGAACACCGCTGCCACCTAGAGCTGCTCACATCAGAACTCTTGAACTCTAAGACTCTATTCTCTGACCCCAACTCACATCTTTCCAGCCCTTTCATGCCTCCCATCACTCACACTCCGCCTGCTTTCTTAGCTCAGAGATCTGCAGACCCCAACAACCCCTTTTCCCTAAGCTGAAAACCTAAACTATTCTTCACCAAAATCAATTCCTTCTACTGCACATAATTGAGTCCTTCTATTGCACAAACCAAATAACTTGCCTTGCTCTACAGAAATGCCTGCAGCTTACTGCAGTGACATTACCAAATCCCAGCCTCAAATTCAACGGGCGGCTCTCATCAGTCCTTTTGCTGTTCTTAGTCAGCACCTCTTTCATATCCAAACTGCCAGCACTTTCCTCAAACTGAGGTCACTCCTCCCTCCCAATCAATCCACAGCCTCCTCCTCTCAAGGACCACCGGGAGCTGGCCCCATCTACTTCTCCAGCCACCCCAACCTTCACTTTATCCTTCTTGTAATACTGACATGCTTGCAGTTTCCCATGCACAGTAGTGATTAAAACATGGGCTCTAGCCAAAACCGGTTTGGCTCAGTGGTAGAGCGTCGGCCTGTGGACTGAAGGGTCCCAGGTTCAATTCCGGTCAGGGGCATGTACCTTGGTTGCAGGCACATCCCCAGTGGCGGGTGTGTGGGAGGCAGCTGATTGATGATTCTCTCTCATTGATGTTTCTAACTCTCTGTCCCTCTCTCTTCCTCTCTTTAAAAATAATCAATAAAATATATTAAAAAAACAACAACAAAAAACACACAGGCTCTAGTTCCACTGTATTGTTACCTTGGGCAAGTCATGTAACATCTTTGAACCAAGGTTTCTCTTCTATAAACTGAAAGCAGGACTGTGCCTTTGAGGCACACTGCTGGGTGCATCCACCCCTTCAGTCCGGTTAGCTATCCACATGGTGCGGCTACTTGTGCTCCTCATGCTGCCTGCTCTGCCAGGAAGGCCGCCCTCTTTGTAACTTCACCTGGCTAACAACTGTTATTTCTTTTTTAAGGAAGTTTTCAGTGAAAACTCATTTTCTCCTTCCCTTCACTCCCCTCTCCCCACCAGAAATGAGTTAACCGCTTCCCTTCTGTCCCTCAATACAGACTGTGAACAACTTAAGGACAAAGAACCACACTGCTTAATGAACTGCGCAACTAAAGTCAAACTGTAAAGTGATAATACCTCAACATCATTGTCTTGAAGGATATAATTCTTACCATTGTGATGCACTAGAGCCCCATGGTCTATCTTCTTTTTCATGTCATAAATATGAATTGTTTCATCTTTGCTCCCAGTTACTACAAAACGACTATTTGCAGCCACCGCTGACAGAGAGGCCGTGTGGGCATGGTGCGTGAAGTCAGCCACCGGAGCCCATTTCTGCTGAGGAGTAAAACATACACACAATGAATCCATGTCACAATCTCATCAGAGTTCTCTAGAAACAGGTAAGTGATTTCATATTCTTGAAAACTACCAATAGATCTTACAACTGGAGAAAAAACTATGCAATGATATGCAGATTAAGAAAAAGAACCCGATGACTGAATAAGGAAGATAAAATAAGAAGATAGGACTGTAACGATGAGTATTGATTCCAAAACAGTTATGAAGAGTGGACTACAGGAACTTTAAGTTCCCAGCTAAATTCTTAACTCCGTATTGAATTTACATATACTTAAGCAAATACTGTTCATCCATTCAAATGTTCAATTTTGATTTGAATTTATTCACTCAAAAACTAAGCTACTACTATTTTAGACAGCTGATACATAGCAATGAGCACAAGAAATGAAAATCCTTTCTCTAATGGAGCTGCCATTCCTGTGGGAGAAACAAACCAATAAAATGTTGCACAGAGATAACTATAATCACAAGTCCTATAAAGAAAAAAGAAAAAAGATTAATAGTATGTTTCCATTAGTACTAAAATAAGCCGTAGATATTGACCAATGATGAGACTGCAAGAACTCTACACTTAAATACATGCACATACACTTCTCAAAATAAAGACTCAAGAAGAAGTCTTACTAAAACAAAACAAGGAAAAAAATAACCCCACCAAATTTCTTTGAATATATTTATAATGTTTTATTGCAAATTAAGTCTTAAGTAACTACAGTGATAGTCCTTCCATCAATAAAAAACCAGGGAGCCTCTTTTGAGTAAACACACATTCCTGGGGAGGCTACTGTGACCATAAATAAAAGAATAACCCCACCAAAACCAGTTTGGCTCAGTGGAGAGAGCGTCGGCCTGAGGACTGAAGGGTCACAGGTTCGATTCCAATCAAGGGCATGTACTACCTGGATTGTGGGCACATCCCCAGTAGGAGGTGTGCAGGAGGCAGCTGATCGATGATTCTCTCTCATCGATGTTTCTAACTTTATCATTCTCCTTTCCTCTCTGTAAAAAAATATCAATAAAATATATTAAAAAAGAAAAAAGAATACCTTTGCCAGTCCGTTATTACAGAAGAAATGTTGTTATTGTCTGTCTAAGTGTAGAAGCAGTATTGGGTAATGGTTAAGAGCTTCAAGTATCAAAGACAGCTGGGGATTTAAGCCCCAGGCTGTTGTGTGACCATGAGCGAGTCAGTTAATCATCTCAACGGCAGGTTCCTCATCTGTAACATGGGTATAACTCAGCTGTGGGCAAACTACGGCCTGCAGGCTGGATCCAGCCCGTTCGGCTGTTCTAAACTATTGAAATTAAAAAAAACAAAACAAAAACAAAACAAAACAAAACAAAACTGTACCCTTTTATGTAATGATGTTTACTTTGAATTTATATTAGTTCACACAAACACTCCATCCATGCTTTTGTTCTGGCCCTCTGCTCCAGTTTAAGAACCCATTGTGGCCCTCGAGTCAAAAAGTTTGCTCACCCCTGAACTCTATCTGCCTCAGAGGATTGCCTAGAACATGGTAAGCAATATTATTACAAAGAGAACACAATAAGTTGCACCACCTTTAAATATTCAAACATGTCACCTTTCAGCCAAAGGTATATTAATAACCAGAATAGAAAACAAAGTAAACAAAAGCAATTAGTCAAGTCACAAACTTTGAATTTTCTGGTTAATTCAAGACTGACACCTTGGCTTCTCCATTAAGAAGCACTCCATGATTAACAATACACTGAGTGGCCAGATTGTTATGATCTTTGAATGCATAATAATTTGGCCACTCAGTGTACATCTCCTAGGGAAAAGGAAACTAAGGAGAAAATAAACAAATGCACTACATCAAAATAAAAAGCTTCTGTACAGCAAAAGACACCATCAACAAAATGAAAAGGGAGCCCACTGTATAGGAAAACATATTTGACAATGATACATCTGATAAAGGATTAATATCCAAAATATATAAGGACTCATACAATTTAACAAAAGGAAGACAAACAATCCAATTAAAAAATGGGCAAAGAACCTAAATAGACATTTCTCCAAAATGGACATACAGATTGGAGAGACATGAAAAAATGCTCAAAGTCACTGATCAGAGATGGAAATAAAAATGGCAATGAGGAATCACCTCACACCTGTCAGAACGGCTACCATCAACAAATGACACGTGCTGGAGAGGATGTGGAGAAAAAGGAACGCTAGGGCACGGCTGGTGAGAATGCAGACTGGTGCAGCCACTGTGGAAAACAGTATGGAGTTCCCTCAAAAAATGAAATATGGAACTGCCATTTGACCCAGGGATTCCACTTCTAAAACTATATACTAAAAAATGAGAAACACCAATCAGAAAGAACGTATGCACTCCTATGTTCATAGCAGCACAATTTACAACAGCTAAGATTTGGAAACAACCAAAGTGCCCATCAGTAGAAGAGTGGATGAAAAAGCTGTGGTACATTTACACCATGGAATACTGTGCAGCAGTAAAAAAGAAGGATCTCTTACCCTTTGAGACAGCATGGAGGGACCTGGAGAGTATTATATTAAGCAAAATAAACCAGAGAAAGACAAACACCACTTGCTCTCACTCATATGTGGAATCTAATGAACAAAATAAACTAATGAACAAAATAGATTCAGAGACACAGAAGTATGGAACAGACTGTAGAATCTCAGAGGGAAAGCGGGTACGGGTGGGTGGGAAGAAATCAACCAAAGAACTTGTGTGTCCTTAACCCATGGACAGACCAGTAGACGATCGGGTGGTGAAGACCTGGGTTGGGGGATGAGACAGGCTAGGAGAGGTCAATGGGGGGGTATAGGCAATACTTTCAACAGTAAAGATTAATAAAACAACAGCCACTCAATGAACCAGGTTTTGAAGAGATACTTAGGAGTGATTAGGTGGAAAAACAGTGCTGGACTAAAAGATCTTTTTACTCCTGGGTATATTCCAATTACCTGTTTGACTACTGGCAATTTACTTGACTTTTTATTCATACATCTAGTAAAATGCTTATATTTTGTTGTAATTTCTCTCCATACATTTGTCTCCCAGTCCTCTCCCGCTGACGTCGGGAAGGTCTCTGGTGCAGGGTCCAAACCCTTGGCTTCTTTGCACCCTCACTGCAAGCTATGTCCCCAGAGTAAAGATCCAATAATAATGAGTTAGTTTCACCCGGATCCAGCTCTAATATTATGTAAAACTCCAGGACGGAAATCCAGTGAAAGAGGGAACACCTAAACTGGCTGCCAATCTATGAGAGCGACCCTTCAATCTATCATCTACGATTCATTCGCCCGTTTGCAGAAATGCCTGCTTTCTTTGGGTGCCGTGGTAAAAAGAAGTATCTACCAACACAGACAGTGCCTCGTGTTATGAAATGCCCACTCCACGTTTTATAAAGGTGACCTATACTTACATCTCCTGAGTCTGATTCGTCAATTAATCCCTAGGAAATCAGACGGCGTGTTCACCTCGGGTTTCGTGTTTACCTCGGCCGCGCAGGAACCCAGACCCGACCTTGCCCCGCCCACACCTCCCGGGGCCCCCGGCGCGCCCGCCGTTACCTGGCGGTCGCCGCTCGCCTTGGGCTCCGGGTGTACAGAAAACCCAAAAAGGACCTGCTCGTAACAACCAGCGACCAGCTCCATTCAGTAACACACGTGCCTCTTCTGGGCCAGCCGCGTACGGGGCGGAGCCTAAAGCGGATGCCGGGGAAGCGGGTCCTTTCGCTGTCGGCGCGCAAATTAGACGTCAAGACCGCAGGGCTGCCAAAGCGCCTGCATCCGTGAAATGGCCTCAGCGCTCGAAGTTCGGCTTTGCACCTAACCTGCAATCTGCGGGACATACAAGCGGAGAATAAGAAAAAAACGCCACATGAAGATGGTCTTATTGCCATGAGGGAAAAATTGGGGTAAGCAGGCATATTCTAGGAAGCTATAAAGTAGGCCGTCCTAGGGGGGTGGGCGGGACATCCTTGGCGGAAGCCCCTTATTTCCGGGACGTCTAAGGAAGGGGCGGGCCAGCTTCCGGTCTGGGCGGGGCCTCTGGTAATGAGGTGGTTCTCTGTTGCGCGCCGTGACAGGCGCGCAGAAAGCACTGGTATGAACCTTTTCCCCCCCTCACATTTTCTCATAGTGGAGCAAAGAGGAGGTGGGATTTGGGGTTCGCGGTTAACAGAGCAGGCGGCAGAGTCTGGGCCCAGAAAATTCGCTCCCCGCCTCCGGCCAGGGAACCCCGCCTGCACCCCTCTCCCGTCCCGGGACTGCGGCGGCCGGCGTCGCGGCAAATCCTGGGGAGCGGGCAGGACGCTCAGCCTGGAAGTGTGAACACAGACTGCTCAAAGCTCCTCCGCGGGTCAGGTGCCAAGCCAAACATCAATACAAGGAAGATGGCCTTTGTTTACATTTGGAGTTTCATGAGGTTTGGAGTTTCAGGGATGTGTTAGAAATTACATCTTTGCACAAACCTCCAATAGAGCAAACCTTGGAGTGTAATTCGCCTCATAAACGTCATAGCGCCTGGATTTGACCAGCAGGAGGTAGATGTCGATTCTTTCAAACCCCGTGTAGTGTTACTTCTGTAGCGCGCCCTTCTGTTTCCAAGAACATGCGCCCTGGTGTCCTGAGCTGTCCGTACAAACGGGTATTTAACTCGGGTTTGTTCTCATGGGTGGTTGGTCTTGTAGACATGCCTTCACTCGGGCTGCTTTGGTTGTCATTGCAGCGCAAGGAAGGCCTTCTGGGCACTTGAGAGACTCCCCGTGTAAACGGACCCCATGAAGAATGCTGTAGATTAATTCTCAGTCTCTGGGAAACCAGCGGAGTCATTCACTGTTTCGTAGTAACTTCTTTGCTTTGTGCTAGTTGTCTTTTTATGTTACAGAAAGCCAGAATTTTACTATTTCAGTTACTTCCTATTTACTGATTCTTGACTGTTACCTCCCAAGAACCACTAAGGTCAGAGGAGTGTAAATTGCTTAAATGGGTGTCCCCTGGGCATGGGACAAAGAAGGAATAAGCAGGGTCCTGGCCAGATGGCTCACTTGGTTACAGCGTCTTACCTATAGGTCAAGGCTGTGGTTCGATCCCCAGTTAGGGCACATACAAGAATCAACCAAAGAATGCATAAGTAAGTGGAACAACAAATTAATGTTTCTCTCTCACTCCCCTCCTCTCTTTAAAAAATAAATAGGTAAAAATTAAAAAAGGGAAAGAATGAGTAAGTAGGACATTACTTTGAAGTCTCATATATTATCTTTAAAAAAATCTGTCTTTTTGCATTTTACTCTATGACATACCTGTTTATTTTAATGTGAAAGTAGTATTCTCTCATCCAAAAAGAAAAAAAAAGTTTGAATAAAAATGTTTGAAAATTCTGTGTTTTGTATACCCCGTTGCTTCTGGAATGCCCCTGGTGCCCTGCCTCAGTACCCCAGGGAAATCTCAACTGCTCTCTAAGAATTAGTACACATTGCCCTGGCCGGTTGGGCTCAGTGGATAGAGCTTCAGCCTGTGGACTGGAGGGTCTCTGGTTTGATTCTGGTCAAGGGCCCATGCCCATGTTGTGGGCTCGATCCCTAGTAGGGGGCGTGCAGGATGCAGCCAGTTAATATTTCTTATCATTTATATTTCTATCTCCCTTACTCTCTGAAATTAATAAAAATATATTTTAAAAAGAATTAGTACCTATTTAATATTTTTTAAAATTAATTTTAGCCATTGCTGGTGTGACTTGGTTGAGTGTCAGCCCATGTATCAAAAGGTTGCTGGTTTGATTCCTGGTTGGGGCACAAATGCAGGTTGTGGCTCTGGACCCCCGTTGGGGTACCTACAGGAATCAACTGATAGATGTTTCTCACTTCAGTGTTTCTGAGAAATAAATTTAAAATATTTTTTAAAAATTTATTTTAACATCACAATAATGGTATAATTGCTATATTCAGCATCTATTACCAGATTGTCATACCTGCTTAAGTATTTGACACATTTTATTTTATTTTTTAAAATATATTTTATTGATTTTTCCACAGAGAGGAAGAGAGAGGGATAGAGAGCTAGAAATGTCGATGAGAGAGAAACATCGACCAGCTGCCTCCTGCACAACCCCCACTGGGGATGTGCCTGCAACCCATGTACATGCCCTTGACCAAAATTGAACCTGGGACCTTTCAGTTTGCAGACCAACACTCTATCCACTGAGCCAAACGGTTTTGGCTTATTTTATTTTTTAGGAACTTGAAGAAAGTCTGTATTTATTTTTTAATTTATCTTTATTGTTGAAAGTATTATAAATGTCCCCCTTCCCAGGCCTTCACGTACTGTTGTCTCTGTCCATGGGTTATGCATATCTACACTAATAAAAGAGAAACATGCAAATTGTCAGTCCCTCCCCTATAGCCACCATCCAATCAGGAGCAAGTATGAAAATTAACCCAACAAAGATGGTGGCGGCCACAGAGCTGGAGTGAGCAGGAGGCTTGGGTTGCCCCCAGCGATGGAGGAAGCCAAGCTTCTAGTCCATCCTGGCCTCCACTCAAGGAGGGACTGGGGGCTTGGGTAGCTAGGGAGCATGGCCAGCTGAAAACGGCCCTCAGCCCCTCACCCAGGCTGGTGAGGCACCCCAGCAGGGACCCTCCACCCTGAAGGGGGTGTGGCCAGCCTAAAAATGGCTCTCAGCTCCTTACCCAGGCTGGCCATGCTCCCCCAGTGAGGACTCTCACCCCATGGGAGCATGGGTGAGCTTTAAACCACCACAGGCCCTTCACCCAGGCTTGCCAGGCACCCTAGCGAGAACCCAACCCTGAATCGGGATACCCTTCAGGGCAAACCAGCTGGCCCCCACCCATGCACCAGGCCTCTATCTATGCTAGTAAAAGGGTAATATGCTAATTAGACTAGGAGATCTTCCAGATGTTCTTCTAGACAAAGCCATTGTGGAGGGGCCGAGGTAGAGGCAGTTAGGGGCCAAGAGGGGTGGCAGTTGTGGGTGATCAGGCTGGTAGGAGGGGGCAGTTGGGAGTGAGCAGGCCAGCAGGGGTGCCAGTTGAGGGTGAGCAGGCTGTTAGTGGGGGACAGTTAGGGGTGATCAGGATAGTGTGGGGGGGCAGTTTGGGGTGAACAGGCTGGCAGGGGAGTGGTGGCAGGGGGCATTTGGGAGCAAGCAGGCTGACAGGCATTGTGGTTAGGGGCAATCAGGCAGGCAGGCAGGTGAGTGGTTAGGAGCCAGCAATCTCAGATTGGGAGAGGGATATCCAATTGCCGGTTTAGGCCCGATCCCTGTAAATTGGCAGTAGGACATCCTTTGAGGGGTCCCAAATTGGAGAGGGTGCAGGTGGGCTGAGGGACACTCCTACATGCATGCATTTCTACACCAGGCCACTAATCCTACCCAATAAAAGAGTAACATGCAAATTAACCATCACTCTGCTATGCTCACCATGCCCACCAGCCAATCAGAGCTAGTATGCAGATAAACCCAACCTACAGCCACAGAGAGCAGGAGGGAGGCTTGGGTTTCCCTGGCAACAGGAACATCCTCTGGACCCAGGCTGCTCCTAGCCTTGATGCCCATAGGCCCTGGGCAGCAGGGGTCCCAGAATGCCCCCTGGCCACTCGGAGCCTGTGAGTGCTGGCACCATAGTGATGCTGGGACCTTCCTGCCCCGCCTGCAGCCACTTGGGAATGCTCCAGCACCAAACAGTGGTTTGTGCCCATGCCCCCAGCCTGGGGTCTCAGGCTGGCAGCAGTGCCCACACCCACACAGAGATCCCCTCCCGGCCCAGCCTGGGTTCTCAGCTAATGAGTCACACCAGCCAGGCAGATATGGAGGAATCTTAAATGTTTCTTTTTTATATTTATTTTATTGATGTTTTGCAGAGAGGAAGGGAAAGGGATAGAGAGCTAGAAACATCTGTGAGAGAGAAAAATTGATCAGCTGCCTTCTGCACAGTCCCCACTGGGTATGTGCCCCCAACCAAGGTACATGGCCTTGACTGGAATCGAACCTGGGACCCTGGAGTCTGCAGGCCAATGCTCCATCCACTGATCCAAAGGAGTTAGGGCTGTCCGATATGTTAAAGAAAAAACCCTATCTAATAAAGAGGGAATAGGCAGGGGAAGGCTTTTGGGGGTGGTGACCGGGCTGTCAGGGGAGGGCGCTTGGGGATGATCAGGCCAGCAGGAGAGCAGTTAGGCATTGATCAGGCTGGCAGGGGAGTGGTTAGGGCAGGGGTGGGCAAACTTTTTGACTCGAGGGCCACAATGGGTTCTTAAACTGGACTGGAGGGCCGGGACAAAAGCAACCTGACCATGCTGGCACTCTCATCTTGGGCTGCTGGTGAAGAAGCGGAGGGGAGAGCAAGAGAACCCTCAGCTCTTTTGGCTCCGCAGGCTGGATAAAACAGCCAAACAGGCCAGATCTGGCCCGTGGGCCCTAGTTTGCCCACGGCTGGGTTAGGGAATAATCATGCTGGCAGGCAGGCAGGCAAGCAGTTGGGAGCTAGAAGTCCAGGATTGTGAGAGGGATGTCCAACTGCCTGTTTAGGCCCAGCAGTCGAACATCCCCCGAGGGGTCCCAGTTTGGAGAGGGTGTAGGTTGGGCTGAGGGACACACACACTCCTGTACACAAATTTCGTGCACTGGGCCTCTAGTATGCATATAAGTTCTTTAGTTGATTTCCTACCTCACCCTTCCCCCCTCTCCCTCTGAAGATCTTCAGTCTGTTGCATGATTTCATGTCTCTGGATCTATTTTGTTAGTTTATTTTGTTCATTAGATACCACATTTGAGTGAGATCATATGGTACTTGTCTTTCTCTGATTCATTTCACTTAGTATAATACTCTCTTGGTCTCTCCATGCTTTCAAAAAAGGGTAAGAGATCCTTTTTTTTACAGCTGCATAGTATTTCATCATGTAAATATACCACAGGTTGTTTTTTTTTAATCCATTTTATGCTCTTGCCTCCTTTATCAACTATTAATTGAGCATAGTGGCTTGGGCCAATTTCTGGGTTCTCCGTTTTGCTGACACATTTTAGAGAAGAACCTTGTAACTTGAAAAAGTATTTTGTTTCAATCCTTTAGAATATAGTTGGTTCTAGAATGAAAACTGTTGTGTAAGCAACATAAACATAACTCAAAGTGGTTAGAAATTAGTGGAACCAATTAGAGATGATTATAGAGATGATCTTAGCATCTAGTTCAGATGTTAATGCTAGGGAGTTCATAGATTGGTTTGGAGGTTTTGAATTCCTGAAATTATATGCAAAATTGTGTATTTACATTTTTGAAGGAGAGCATTGATAAAATTTTGTTACATTTTAAAGAAGATTAGTGCCTAATTGAGGTTATAATACATTAATGGAGTCTAAAGTCATAAATGCTGAAATAGGTCCAGAAAAAGAACTCTTCAAACCACATAGCTAAGTAACAGTAGACATAGCGCTGCTGCTGCCTTTTCTGTTTCCTTGGGCATTCTCTGTATCAGAGGAACGGTGTTTTTTCACTGTCTAAAGCAAGGGGTGGGGAACATTTTTTTTTCTTTTTTGCGCCAAGGGCCATTTGGATATTTATAACATCATTTGAGGGCCTGACAAAGTTATCAACTTAAAAATTGGCCGGTTATATTTGGTCAAACATTTCATTAACCCCTAATGCCTTGGCAGGGCTAGACCAAATGATTTCATGGGCCTTATATAACCGGCCAGATGTTCCCCAACCCTGGTCTAAAGAAAAACTACAAAATTATATACCTGTTCCAACTGGATTCAAATGGAACATACTTCTTGCAAAACCTCCTGTTCTCTTTTCCAAACACAGGATGTAAGAAGCCATTTAATCCCATGACTGTAAAAACTACAGTTGCTAAGAAACAACCAACTGTTCAGAGTTAACACTGAAACAGGTTTTTTAGTTTTGCTTTTAAATTAAGTTGAAAACTTTTTACATTTAAGCAATACTTCTATTTACTCATTCTTTCAATAGATATTTGTTGAGTGCCTTGCTTTGTTTTGCTAATGAAAAAACAGTCAGTTTTTCTTTTTGGGGTGCTAGGGGTAGTGACAAAGTGAATACACTGGGCTAAAAGAAGAAGACAGTGAAGAAAAATCGGCCCTGTTAGAATTATCATGTGTCTAATATTCCTGCCCAATTATCCTCCTTTCTCAGTGTAACAGGTAGCAAGTCTGTTAGATTTTAGGACTACTGCAGTTGCATGTACTTGTATTCCCAGAAGACTTTAGTTTCTGCACATAAAGCTGGGGGGAGCTGAGAGTGGGCTGTTCCACCTGGACACTGGCCAATAGTCTACCCTGATATAAATTTGCTTTACCTGCTTCATGGGACTAATCCAAGTGAAATATGAGAAGTTTGCACTTGAGGCTTTTAGGACAAGCATGTCAAACTCACGGCCAGCAGGCCACATGCCTAAAAAAGTAGAACATTATTTGTGGCCTGGTCTGTGTGGCTCAGTGGTTGAGTTTTGACCTATGAACCAGGAGATCACTATTTGATTCCTGGTCAGGGCACATGCCCCGGTTGTGGGTTTGATGTTTCTCTCTCTCTCTCCCTCTCCCTTCCTCTCTCTCTAAAATCAATAAAATATATATTTTAAGAAAAGATTAGGGCCTAATTGACATAATAATACATTAATGGAGTCTAAGGTCATAAATGCTGAGATAGGTTCAGAAAAGGAACTCTTCCTTGTCACTGTCATCAACAAAACCTTTGAATGTCTATCTTCATCTCGGGAGCCTTGCTCAAGGTGCTCTGTGCGTCACTCCTGCCATCTTCCCAGTGGTTTTAGCCTCTCCCATCCTTAGCCTCCTTACTGCCTTATTACCAGTGTTCAACTCCCTAACTCCTTCATAGCTACAGTGGTCTTTTTTTTTAAAAAGTATATTTTATTGATATTTTACAGAGAGGAAGGAAGAGAGATAGAGAGCTAGAAATGTCAATGAGAGAGAAACATTGACCAGCTGCCTCCTGCACACCCCCTACCGGGGATGTGCCCACAACCAATGTACATGCCCTTGACCGGAATCGAACCCAGGACCTTTCAGTCCGCAGACCGACGCTCTACCACTGAGCCAAACCGGTTTCGGCTACAGTGGTCTTTCTTACTCTCATAGCCAAAATTCTGATTTTCTTTTTACCAAAAAAAGTCCCCAAATAGAGGGGAAAAAACCCAGTATAAAGTTTTATAAAAATAAAACCCTTAACTGATGTTTTATTTGATGCCTGAGCTGTTGTAGTTATTAAGAATTGTGTTCAACTTCATGTAACTTAAAACAGTGACTTAAACAAGACATTTATTTCTTAAAAGAAACCTGGCGGTAGGCCAATCTAGTGCTGGCATAGCGGGTCAGTCCATGGTCATTGGGACCCAAGCCTGTTCTTTATTTCCAATCCTGCATTTGTGTGACTTATTCCTTTACATCACCCCATCGGCCAAGATAGGTGCACAGTTATATTGGCTCCAGCCATCGTATCTGTAATCTTAGCATTAGGTTTGGGGAAAGGGCGGAGGACCAGGGGCCTTCCAGCTAAGCAAGCTCCCTTTGTCCACACAGCTTTCTTCAGTCTCCTTATAATAGTTCTTATTAGCCAGCTCTGGTCACCTGGCCACATCTCCTTGCAAGGGGAAACCAGGAAATGTAGTCTTTTAGGGAGGCCTGTTGCTGCCCCCAGATTAAATCAGGGTTCTGTTATTAAGGAAGAAAATGAAAGGAATCAATATTGAGTGGCACTTAGCAATGTGTGCCACAGCAGCTAATCAATGACCTCTCCCTTGAAGACATGGGAAATCCACTAGAGCAGTGGTCGGCAAACTCATTAGTCAACAGAGCCAAATATCAACAGTACAACGATTGAAATTTCTTTTGAGAGCCAGATTTTTAGAACTTAAACTATATAGGTAGGTACATTGTTATTAATTCACTTAGGGTACTCCTAAGCTGGCCTTTGCTAAAAACTCAAAGGGCCAAAGAGCCGCATGTGGCTCTCGAGCCGCAGTTTGCCGACCACTGCACTAGCGTCTAAGTTCCACTATATCACCAGTGCCAATCACCCATCTGCCTTGTAGGGGCTCAGTAAATAATGGGTGAAAGATTTAATTTAATCATGATTACTATTTTTTTCATTACAGGTACATATAGACAGATACATATAGAATACATTAAGCACTTGAATAGTAGAATAGTAGTTCATTAATAGTGGAATATTAATTAATAAGCTTGTTAGCTATTAAAAAGCTTCAGGGAAATTGCCAAACCCGGTTTCTTTTTTAAATAGTAATTATAGTTAATGTTTATTGAGAGCATAGTATGTGTTTTGTTTTTAATCCTCTCCCGAGGGCATCAGAGAACATGCTTAGAGAGGAAGGGAAAGAGGGAAGGGGGGGGCGGGGGCGGGGGAAGGAGAGAGAAGAGAGAAAAGCATATCAGTTGCCCCCGACCTGGGATCAATCCCGCAGCCCATGTATGTGCCTGACCTGGAAGCAGACCAGCAACCTTTCCGAGCACAGGACAGTGCTCAACCAGGTGAGCCACTCCCACCGGGCCCTAAATGTTCCTTCTTAGACTCACAAGGTATCCTCTTAAATGTTGATATTTTGTGTAGCCTTTCTACTTAAAGTACCCGGGGCTGGCTAGAAAGGGCAGAATCTGAAGCTCCATTCCACATTTATTGAACCAGAACCTACGGTTTAAACAACGTGCCCAGGCAGTGCGAATGTGCATTAAAATTTGGGGAGCTTTAATATGCTTTTAAAAAATACCCTGAACCACAGATTTCCCTGCACTTGAACTTTTTTTTGCTGCACTCAAATTAAGGTAGGCTGTGTGTGTGTGTGTGTGTGTGTGTGTGTGTGTGTGTGTGTGTGATGTACCAGTGCTTCTCACCAGCTGGTTGGGATGATTTCAACCTGTAGGAAAAATGTCCACTAGGGGCTGGTTCTATTTGCAGATAACTGAGACGAGAACATCAAATTGTACTTGTCTTAGAAGTTTTAATTACTAAAAGGGACTCTTACATGGGGGGGGGGTGGTGGAGACTGGAGTGTCCAGCGCGGTTGGCCAACACACGTCCCTCTCTGTCTGGGGCTGAAGCCAGCTAAATAGTTGCCGCAGTGCCCTCAGGTGACTTTAACCCCGCTGCCTTGAAAATCAAGCAGTTAATTGCCTAGCCGGGATTAAGGCAGTTGTGGGAATTGTTTGTCTGGTTGAGAGGTTTTAGCTCAGGAGCTGGAACTTTTTGACTCAGACGTAAAAACTCTAGATTCTTTGTCTCTTCTCATCAAGTTTCTGGATAAATGGCTGGACAGAAGAGTTTTGCAGGTTTTGACAGAGCTCAACAAAATAATTATTACTGGTACTGGCAAAGGTGAGGTCTTTCTTCCTACTCTGAGTGAAAATGAAGGTTCTATTTTGTAGATATTTGGGGGGCAGTTTACAAACAATTGCTTTGAAAATTGGTGTTTTTAAACAGTGAAAGCAGAAGTCATACTTGTAACTTTTGAGAAAGGAGAAAGCTCTGTGGTTTTGGACAACTCTGCGTTGGTTGGTGATGCCATTCCCGTTGTCTCCCCTCTGCTGTCAGAGTGAACCCTAATCTCCAGTTCCACCAGAGGGACCCCTTCGGCAGCGGGCGTGAGCAGCAGCGCCGCCGTCCTCTCTCCGGCCTCGGCTGTGGTCCTGCGGCGGCGGAGGGAAGCGCGCACCCCCTTTCTGCGCGGGGGGCCTCGGGACGCCCGGCCGGAGCTCCCGTTACACCCGAGGTATCACTCTGAACGAGCCCCGTGTCCGTGTGCCCCACGTGAGGCATCTCTTCCTGTCTTCACCCCCCCCCCCCCTCCGCACCCTGCCATTCCGTGTCCCACAGCCGTGGCTTGTGCTCCCTATTTTAATACCAGAGAGCAACAGCCGATGACCCCAGAAACTTTGACTTGCAAACGATGTAAGTCCTCCCTCTTCCAAAAACAAAATAATAGGCTGATGGAGTCTTGCTACTACAGCCTAATTTCTTGTTACTACATTTTAGATTATCTCCCAATAGATTTTACTCTTAAAATAGGACAGGAGGTAGGTTTGGTGTTTTTTGTTTGTTTGTTTGTTTGTTTGTTTTTGTATTGTTTTGATACAGCAGTAAACATTAACACACCTTTAAAAAGATACCTTGATATTTTGATTAACCAAGTAACTCAACCTGTATCTGAAAGTTTCCCCCCACATCCCCTTCCCACTTCCAAGAAAACGCTGTTGAAGCTGATCTTGTCCTCTAGACTTTCCCCTGCCCTCTGCTCACTCAGTGTGACAGGGCTTTGCTTCTGTTTGGGGAGTTGGGAGCGCCTTGGGCAAGAATGGACCATGTGGTATATGATTGTTTGCTTCTTGCTTCTGCTTATCAATTGCATCTGTAGAGCTTTCTTTAAAGCTGCCCATTAGGATGTGCTGTGAGGTTAGCTCGCCCCTGTTGACCAACATTTCTCAGTGCCTTAGCAAACTTCCTCTTACTCATTTATCTTCAGGCACTTGAGTGTTGTTATTTTTTGGCTAAGAAAAAATTCTGGAAGTGGAAGGCCTGGATTAAAGGATGTACCATTTAACATTTTAAACAGCAACTTACCAAAATCCTGCCTGAGTTTGCGCTTTCCATTACTGTTTGTAGTGTGCTTGCTTCTGTTTGTTGTTGTTGTTTGTTTTTCTGTGTGATTAGCCACTTGGACAAGTGAGGAAGGCGTTGTCTATTATTTGAGGGCAAATATTTTTTCAGGTGTTTATTGGTATCTGTTTCTGACTTAGGTGACGTTTTTTGCCTACCTTCTGTAGTGCTGTGTCCTTTTTTCTTGACTGTGTAAGGTATTTACATTTTAGGGAAATTAGCCTTTTGCAGTCAAAGTGTCACAGGTTTTCCTCCCCAGTTTATTTCCTGAGGTGCGCGGTGTCACTTTGTGCGATGGCCTTGGCCTTAACACCAGAGTTGAATTGAAGAGTTAAGCCCTGTTTTTAAAACTTGTATTCGCTTGGCAATTTTTTTGCCCAAATTTTCATTTTCAGTTTTGCAAGTCTGCTTTAGGTGTGCCTCTTAGAGTCTTGTTAGACTTCTCACTATGTTTATTTTAAACCCAACCTGGGTTGTACCCTTTTAGCAGATGCTTCATTCTCCTCCTATATAATAAAAGGGTAATATAGGGCAAATCAATCCAGCTGTTCTACCGGTTGTGATGCGCACTGACCACCAGGAGGCAGACACCTAAGGAGCTGACTAAGTGGGGGTCAGTGTGCTCCTACAGGGGGGGTGCTGCTCAGCCAGAAGCCCTGAGCCCGGCTCAGGGCTGTTGAGCACAGCAGCGGTGGTGGGAGCCCCTCCTCCTGCCTCTGTGACAGCACTAAGGACCCTGGGGGATATCTGACAGCCAGCAGGCGGACATCCCACAAGGGGTCCCAGACTACAAGAAGGCGCAGGCCAGATTGAGGGTCCCCCTTTTCCTCTCCCCCCAGTACCAAACATGGTGCAACTGGCCTCTAGTATTACATATATTTTTTAAATTTTGCTACATTGCCTGAGCTTTTAGCACATTTTTTTCTTTTACCCTCTTTTTTCTTTCTTTCTTTCTTTCTTTCTTTCTTTCTTTCTTTCTTTCTTTCTTCCTTTCTTTCTTCCTTTCTTTTTTTTTTGAGAGATAGATGGTCTATCTAACTTCTAGTGGCTACCTTTAGATCTTTAAATAGAGAAGTATCAGTTTGAGTATATCACCAACTCCAGAAATGAAACTATTTCTTTCCACTCATGAATAAATAAGAAATTAACACTTTTTTTCTCTCATTGCCACCCTTCCCTTCTCCCCATTTGTGTTGACACATTTTGATTTAAAAAATAGATATATTTTATTAATTTTTTTTACAGAGAGGAAGAGAGAGAGATAGTTAGAAACATAGATCAGCTGCCTCCTGCACAACTCCTACTGGGGATGTGCCCGCAACCAATGTACATGCCCTTGACAGGAATTGAACCCGGGACCTTTCAGTCCACAGGCCGACGCTCTATCCACTGAACCAAACCGGTTTCGGCCATTTTGATTTTTTAATGTTTCATTCTCTAGTCACATTTTTATTATAACATGCAGTTTTTCCTTCAAGAATTATATTTACATTCTCTTTAATGGCTGTGGTTACCATACTTGTGCCACCACCTGCCTGCTCTCTTGGTGGGAGTTCCCGGTTAGGAAAGTTGATGGGAGTTTTGGTCAGCAAAACTCAAGACCATAAAGCTCTCCAGTGAGTCTTTCACTCACACATCTTCACTTGAGTCTTCCCTAATAAGGTGTGCCCTCTATGAGATGTCATGGGTTTATTGCCCACTTCCCCCACTTAGCACATCCGAAGCCCTAGCCCTTGTCTCCCCAAATTAAGAGTTTAGCCCAGGGTGGGCAAACTTTTTGACTCGAGGGCCACAATGGGTTCTTAAACTGGACCGGAGGGCTGGAACAAAAGCAACCTGACCATGCTGGCACTCTCATCTTGGGCTGCTGGTGAAGGAGCGGAGGGGAGAGCAAGAGAACCCTCCGCTCTTTCTGCTCCTCGGGCTGGATAGAACAGCCGAACGGGCCGGATCAGGCCTGCGGGCTGTAGTTTGCCCACGGCTGGTTTAGCCTCTCCATTTTGGCATTGTGTCCTGCTTAAGATTACAGGAAGTGGATGTCTTCAAAATGATTCTCAGGTGTTTGAGTGTCCATCAGCACAACTTGCCCAAACTGCCTCTAACAGGAAAACCAGTTGTAGATGTGCCCTTCTTTAAGGACAACCAGCAGCATACACTCTCCAGGTGAACCTCATTCTGTAATGCTCTGTCTCCAGACAGCTCCTGCTCCCTACAACCCTCCGAATTTAGGATCCACATTTACGAGAGTTCACGTTAAAAAGGAGGAAATGTGAGGTTACTTGGACATTGTATTAAAAGGTCTTATCGTTCAGTCCAGTTTGGCTCAATGGTTAGAATGTCTGTCTGCAGACCGAAGGGTCGAGGGCACATACCTTGGTTGCATGTTCCCCAGCCCTAGTAGGGGATTGTGCAAGAGGCAACCAATCAATGTGTCTCTCCCATGTCAGTGTTTCTCTCCCCACTCCCCACCTTCCACTCTCTCTGGAAATCAATGGAAAAAAATACCTTCAGGTGAGGATTAAAACACACACACACACACACACACACACATACACACACACACACACACACACACAAAGAAAGAAAGTCTCATTTAAGCACAGATTCTGGCTTCTTAGTCATTTCTAAAAGAAAAAAAAATACATTAGTGGTGTGATTAAATTTATGATAACTACATAATTTATTTTGCAAATCAGGACCTATTTCAGAGCAAAAGGGAGGCATACTTTCAGATAGATTGAAGGGAAGAGGCAGTGGATCTTTGGCTTTCAATGCAATGTGTCCTTATTAGCAGGAGAGGCTTAATTAAAGTTATCAGTGCCCCCAGCTAACTCCGCTTTCCTGGATGGGCTGATTGCTTGGAACAGCTGTGCATCTTTAACAAAGTCAGGTTTCCAACAGGTGCCTACACAGAGGAGTCATAGGAACTTATGCCCCAGTAGAGCGAAGTGTCTGGGTTAACCAGCCAAGATTTATTTGGGGGATACTTCTGGAATTTACTTCTCGGTATGTAAGGGGATGGCTGATTGGTTTGTTTTTCTGTACCCTCTGCATTTCCTTTAGCATCTACTTCCCCATCCTGGGCTGAGCCTTGGAGTTGGTAGTGTGATAGAAGGCCGAGGTGGGGGGTGTGCATGTGGAGACTTTGCATATTGTCTTCTGGAGAGAAGGGCTGAGCTCCAGGTAGAGAGCTGGGCTTCTAGTACAGGGACTGTGGCGTCTGGGCACCGACATTCCCAGTTCTCAGAAGCTTCCGAGAGGCCAGGGGCCTTTGCTGGGCTTGCTCCTTTTTTTGTGGGTTTTCTTCTGTTAGAGCTCACTCATTTCATAATTGTAATATGTCATTTAAAGATTCTTCTAATTGAAGTTCAAAAATAAATTTAAGCTAAAGAGAGTTTAGTGTTTTAGATATTATTTGTGAGAGCTATATTTGTGAGAGCCTGTGTGGTAGTAAACCTTTAAATGAAATTATTTTTTTCTTAAAATACTGATTTTCATTGTAGGAAACCACAGCTCTGGCGGGAAACCAAGATGAAAATCTACTAGAAGGTAACATAAACTTGTGTTGCAGTACTTAAAACAAAACTAAGAATGGCTAGAAACTGAAAAGTCCTCCTGGAAATACCAGCGTAGGTTGTCTAAGCCATTTTCTTTAACAATGCACCTACTTTTTGGAAGTTGCCTCTGTGGGAACAGCCTTAGTGGAACCTCCTCTCTGGGTCTTTCTGAAGGACTGGGAAATGGAGGCATTTCCATAAAAATAGGATGATAAGTTGATTTTAAGATCTTGTTTCCTCCATAAGTTTAGACTTTGGGGTTAATTATGCTTTAATTTAGATTTTTAAGGAGAAAAGCATGAGACACTTGCTGTGACCTTGGCTTCCTGACTCCCTTAGGGTTCCTGGTTCCTGGAGGACCCAGCAGGCCCCTCTGTGGAGTCAGGTGCTTTTTTCACGTAGATCTTGATCTCTTTTGAAAAGAGCAAAGTACATCTGCCCAGAGAAGAACCCTGTTTCTGAATGTGTCTTATTCGAGGAAAAAAAGAAAACATTTGGCTTCTTTTTTTAAATTTTATTTTAAGTTATGGAAAAGAGGAATAGAAACAAAATGCAGAGAACACTTTTGCCTGTTTCCTTGTCAAATGTCTACCACATGTCCTTCTGGTCTCTTCCCCTACCCTCACCTCATCCCTACAATCCACTCACTGCCTTTGTGACTTGATCAAATCTGGGAGCATCTATCTTTATAGTCCCAGGAACCAACACAAAGTCTGCATGTTAGTTGGTGTTCAGTGTTTACTAGTAAATGGAATGAAATTGATGTTTAAAAGAAAACTAGGGGCAGTTCTAGTTTGTAGTACTGGATTGGAATATCAATGACAGGTGCTCATTGTAGCTCTGGGGGAGCGGGGCAGATTTCATTCTGACTAAAGTGTCTCTTCTCCCTGCTTTTATCAGTTCTTCAGAAACAGTCTATAAATAGAACAGAGAAAGACATACAATAAGATTGTGCTTTCTGGAGCCAGACTGCCAGAGTTCAATCTCTCTTACTGGCCCTGTAATTCCACATTAAGTAGACTCTAGTGCATTGGTGTTCCCACCTGTAAGATGGGATTTAAAACCTACCTCCTATGAAATGAGGGCAGTAGCTCTAAACAGGTTTTAACAGGTTTTGGCACATAATAACCCCCCGAGGGTTAACTATTCTCAGATCCCGAGCAGCTCTGACCAGTAGAAATGTATGGGAAACACAAATCCACCCATGTAGGTAGTTCTACATTTTCTAGTGGCCAAATTCAAGAAACAAAAAGAGACACGGAAAATTAATTTAAATTTTTAACCTTAATCTAATATAGTCAGATAGTCAGACTATTATTTCAACATGTAATCAATATAAACATTTAATGAGACATACAAAATTTTAATGTCAAGTTTTCACAATGCAGTGTATGTTGACATTACATTTTACCTAGGATTACCGTATTTTTCACACCATAAGACACACCCGACCATAAGACGCACCTGGTTTTTAGAGGAGAAAAATAGGAAAAAAAATATTCTGAACCAAATAGTGTAATAAAATATATGAAAAAAAAGAGGGACAACTAAAAGAAAAAGAGTGACAATTGAAAGGAAAAGAGTGACAATTGAAAGGAAAAGAGGGACAGAGGGAAAACAGTTTTTTTTTTTTTATTTATTGGGAACAGTTTATTGGGAAAATGTAGTGTAGTGTAGTGTGTGTGTGTATGACATTTTACCTCAGAAGCCGATGACTGGAGTGAGGGGCATGCGCACTGCTGTGTACTGTAACACCGCCTACTACATGCTATCCTCCAATAGCATACGGCGGGTGACACAGTACAGCAGCATCGCGCCTTCCTGCACACATCGGCTTCCGTAAGGAAGGTGAGGAGGACCCGCTGCCACTCTGCCAGTATCAAAGTGGACTACTGAGAAGCCTGGATACGGGGCGGGGGAGGGATGATGCAGTCCCCAGGGACACGGAAGGTCCCGGGGGACCCGCTGCCGCTCTGCAACTCGGACCATAAGACGCAGGCACTTTTCCTCCCACTATTTGGTGAAGAAAAAGTGTGTCTTATGGTCCGAAAAATATGGTAGCTGCATTTCAAGTGCTTGATAGCCACATGTGGCTACAATGTAAGTCTAAAAGGCCCACAAATTTAGGAAAGATGTAATGAGTTTGACTTTTATAGGCTTCTATTGCCCCTATGCCCAGCATCACTGGAAGGGCCTAGAGATCAGTGGTTGGCAAACCACAGCTCGCAAGCCACATGCGGCTCTTTGGCCCTTTGAATGTGGCTCTTCCACAAAATACCATGGCCTGGGTGAGTCTAATTTGAAGAAGTGGCGTTAGAAGAAATTTAACTTTAAAAAAATTGGCTCTCAAAAGAAATTTCAATCCTTGTACTGTTGATATTTGGCTCTGTTGACCAATGAGTTTGCCGACCACTGGCCTAGATCATTAATCTAGGTTCCTAGCTGATGTTTGTTTTCTAGACCACAGTTACAAGAGAGAGAGTGCTCATAAGCATTTGCTCCTGACACCTCTCCCCTGACCAGGAACATCGGAGTCAGAAACCGTTCAGCAAACAATTGATCAAGACAGAGAGGTAAAGGACCTAGGACATGACTTTAGGAAAAACAAAAACAAAAACAAACTTCAGAACATTCAGGGAAAAACAGAAACATCTAATTTTATGACTAGAAGCTCTCAAAGGAAAGATGGTTCCAAGGGATAAAAACTCTAAAGATCAAGCGCGGGGGGCTTTCTCGGCATCTAAAAGGGTTCAGGAATCTGGAGAGGGGCTGCCTGTACATTAATGAAGAAACTAGGAATATAAATTTGGCTTACGTGGGGGAGCCAGAGGAGACTTGGCTACCAAGTTCTATCTCCGGACCCAGGGGTTTTTATTCCCACATTTTGGCCTATAGCAAAGCAGATATACATATAAAAAGGTACGGTAGTTTGGCATACAGTGCACATTGTCAGGTTGGGGGAACTGCCCTCAGCTGTCTGGCAGCAGGCAATCATATATGTCTTCAGGTTTGGGGAAATGCCTACAGCTGTTCAGCTGTTTGGCCAGCAGCAGGTAGGTAATGACATGTAGATGTTCAGGTTTGGGGGCATGCTTTCAGCTATCCCAGCAGGCGATAATATGTATCTTCAGCCCTGCTGAAGCCCCAAGGTCCCATCAACCTTTTGATGAAACCTCTTGCATTTATGACATGCTGGAATTAGCCTCCAGCAAACAAGAATCTGACAACATAATAACAAATGACTCCAGTGCAGAAAAATAAGTAGCTCATGAAACTTATATGATGGACAAGGGCTATTAGATAATCTTGGTTCTAAAATGATAAATAAAAAAAGACATTGCATTAGTGAGTTCAGGCTGCTATAACAAAATATTGCAGACTGGGTAACTTTAATGGCAAATTTATTTTTTTTTGTGGCTAGATAGTGAAAAGTCCAAAATTAGGTGCCGCTGATTCAGTTTCTGGTGAGGACTCTCTTCCTGGCTGCAGATGGCCACCTTCTCATATCCTCATGTGGTAGAGAAAAGAGCTCTAGAACTCTGCTGTCCTTTTTTTAAGGCACTAAGCCCATGGATCTAGGGTTTTATCCTTACGATCTCATCTCATCCTAATTATCTCCCTAAGACCCCATCTCCAAATAGCATCAAATTGGAAGTTAGAGTTTCAACATGTGAATTTGGGAGGTGGGGAGGCACAAACTGTAACAGGCATATCCTATATAATAAAAGGCTAAAAATGCAAATCGACTGAATGGTGGAACTACTGGTCACTGTGATGCACACTGACCACCAGGGGGCAGACACTCAACCCAGGAGCTGCCTCCTGATGGTCAGTGGGCTCCCACAAGGTGAGTGCCGCTCAGCCAGAAGCTGGGCTGACAGCTGGTGAGCATAGCAGCAGTGGCTGGAGCCTCTCCCGCCTCTGTGGCAGCACTAAGGATGTCTGACTGAAGGCTGCGCCTAAACCTAGAGTTGGACATTAACTGAGGGCTCCCAGACTTCGATAGGGCGCCGGCACCGGGACTCTAGTAAATGAATATGAGTGAATAAATAGCATGAACACACGTGAATATTAGGAAGCACATTAAGACCCTAAATGAACTAAGGTTTACAAAAGTTATAAAGGAAAACAGAAAAGGCTTTTTCAGTTACATTCAATAGGAGAAGAAAAATATGGACTATATTTAAAAAGTCAGTGATCTTGGAAACCTGGCAACTTGAACTGAACATCTAGGTCTGATGTTTTCATGATAACACCACATCTCATCACAGGGTTTCAGGTTTCAGAGAAGGAAGGTCAGGCTCCTCTCGTTTTCTAAATTAGTTGTTACATATATGTAATTTATTCACATACCAGTCTGTTAACTAAGCAGGTAAAGCAGCATGGTTATTTTTTTTAAAAGTCCCGTCCGGGACTTGGTTCTGGGTCACTGTTTGGCATCATATTCACCCAAGTGTTCCTGCCAGAAACTCAGGTGTCAACCTGGACCCTCCCTTTCTCCTTTACCCCAAATTGACTCCACCTCCAAATGTTGCCTACTTATCTCCAAAACCTCTTGATTCTGTCCATTTCCTCATTTTCATTCACCATCCAGATGCTCGTTGAGTCTGGTTGCCTCCTCTTTGTTTGGCTTCAATTTCTATTTTTAAGCCTTATTGAAAGGAACACACATTTTTAAAATGTTAACATTAATTGCCTTTAATATTTTCTGCTAATGTTTTTTAAAAACTGTGAACTATTTCTGATATATGTCTTCTCAAACTCTTTTTTATTTCATATGTGTTACTGGCTTCCACAGATCCCAATCTTCATTTGAATATTGAGGAATTAAACAAAGAATTTATGGTGAAAAGTGAAGAACTTTACGATTCTCTCATGAATTGCCACTGGCAGCCTCTGGATACAGTTTACTCTAAAATCCCAGATGAGACCCCACAGAAACCAGATGTTCATTAAGCTACCCAATTATTATATTATCTATATCCTGTTCTGTTTTTGTTTTTCAAAAAAATTAAATTCTCCCAGGAATATACTGGGTTCTGTATGTAAATACAAATTCCCAAGACTCAAATATGATTAAAATGATAGAACATAATATAAATAAACTTTACCACTACATCCATTTCTGGAAGTGTGTTATATTAAACTAGTGGCCCAGTGCACAGATTCATGTACATTGAAAGGAAATTTATTAGAAGAAATATTTTAATACTGCTATTCGCCCTTTCTCTGTAATAGAAGTGTCAGAGAGAAAAGAATATTAGTACATGAAAATTATAAATAATAACATGATATAACAACAAATACATGATATGAAAACAAAAACATGATATAAAAACAACAAAAATATATAAAAACAAAAACATGATATAAAGCCCTAACCAATTTGGCTCAGTGGTTAGAGCATCAGCCTGTGGACTCAAGGGTCATGTACCTTGGTTACGGGCACATACCCACTAGGGAGTGTGCAGGAGGCAGCTAATCAATGTTTCTCTCTCATGGATGTTTCTAACTTTCTATCCCTCTCCCTTCCTCTCTGTAAAAAAATCAATAAAAATATATATTTAAAAAAGTGATATAAAAACAACATTGATAAAAACAATGACTGATAAACTGATTAGATGTAATCTAATATCTCTCTGTATATTTAGCCTTTTATAGATATAGAATAAACTTGTTTAATTAGACCTGCTTTCTGCTTTAGCTATAAACTTTTTCCAGCCCAGTGAAAAACCCCAACTTCTCTTTCAGGTAATTGTTAGCAACACAGCAGTAAATATCAACACAATGCAGATTATAATTGTAGGTCATACAGGGAGAACAAAGGGTAAAATATTTAACTGCAGCAGAGTTGGAATCCATATAAAGCTCTCTTGCTGGCGCCAGTCGCATGCGTGTGTTTCAATCTGTCATTGTCGATCATGAATTTGGTTGATACTTTTATTATAAAGGGCGAAAAGCAATATTAAAATACTAGAGGCCCAATGCACGAAATTTGTGCATGGGAGCACGGGGGTATCCCTCAGCCCAGCCTGCACCCTCTCCAATCTGGGACCCCTTGAGGGATGTACGACTGTCCATTTAGGTCTGATCCCAGTGGAGGCCCTGGTATCTGGATTTTTCTTCTACAATTGAAACTTTATAGCCTGGAGTGGAGCCAAGCCTCCTGCTCTCTACATGGTGGCAGGGGATTTATTTACCGTCTATAATTTAAATTTTGTAGCCTTAAGTTGAGGCCTTGGCTGGTCAGGGCATGTGGAAAGCTTGGCTTCCTATATCGCCTGGGAAACCCAAGCCTCCCTCCTGCTTTCTCTGTGGCCACAGCCATCTTGGCTGGATTAATTTGCATACTTGCTCTGATTGGCTTGTGGGCGTGACTTGTGGTTGTAGTGGAGTGATGGTTAATTTGCATATTACTCTTATATAGGATTAAATACTAGTGGACTGGTGCACAGACTCATGCACAATGAAAGGAAATAAAATCCTATCTAATAAAAGAGTAATATGCTGGCGAGAAACCAAGATGGTAGCATAGATAAACACCTAAACTGCTGCCTCGCACAACAATTTCAAAACTACAACTAAAAGACAAAATGTCTGTCACCTAGACCCCGAGAAAGCTGGCTGTGGAAGTTCTTCTTTTACCTTTCTTGAAGGAAAGGTAAAAGAGCATTGGGAACTGCACGAGCGCTGAAAAGCTGAGGTATGGAGGTGCGCAAACCAGGCTGGTGGCAGGTGACTGGATGCACTGCTTTTTCAACCAGAAGGGAGACAAGCTCCTAATTATTCTGAATTCCAGTTTCTGGGGAGACCTTGGGGACCCAAACTCCTACCCAGAGAAGCTGGACTTTCTGCCATTGGGTCAGAAAGTGAGGGTGACTTGCTTGCAAAGATACACCCAGCAATCATTGTTTACTGCACTGGAGCACAAGACACAGGGCCTTAGAAATGCAGACTGCTGACTAGCTGCCATTGCTGTTTGCTATGCCCTAGCCTAGTGACTCCCTGAGACCCTGTCCCATGCAGCAGCTTTTGCATATAAATACCCTGCCCTATTGCAGGTTAACCTAACAAACTGAAACTCTGGTCAGACAGCTCCAAAACCTCCAAACCCCAAGCAAAAAAGAGAAAACTAGTTCTCACTGTTGCTCCTACTGGTGGCCTCAGACAGTAGCTGAACTGTACCCCATTGGAGATCCAGAAGCCAGTGTATCTAGAGGTCTGTGTGAGACAACACCAGATTTGAACTCCTCACATCCATGTGACACATTCAAGAGGCAGACTCAGCACCAAAGCCCCACTAATACAAGTCCTGCCCCATAAGCATGTCTGTCTTCAACACAGCAGTTCCATTATTGAAACAGCGGGTCCTTAAAGCCAATTGGACACCAACAACAATCAAGACTTAACTACAACAAGGGTGTACACACAGTCCACAAAGGGGTGCACCAAGAGTGGCCACCTCAGGTAACTGGGAGGCTGACCCACTGGGCCATATAGGACACTTTAGCACACAAAGCCACCTTACCAATTCAGGAAAGCAGCAAAAATGCAGAGACAAAGAAACAGATCACAAACAAAATAAATGGAGGAAAACGAATGACTGGATATTGAATTCAAAACCACAGTTATAAGATTTTTCAACAATTTCATAGAAAAGGCTGATAAGTTCAATGAGAACTTCGAGGATATGAAAAAGGACCAACTAGAAATTACACATACACTGACTGAAATAAAAAATAACACACAGGGACCCAACAACAGACTAGAGCAGGTGTGGGCAAACTATGGCCCGCGGGCCGGATGGGCTGTTCTATCCAGCCCGCGCAGAGCTGAAAGAGCGGGCCGGACCCTTTTATGTAATGATGTATATTAGTTCACACAAACACTCCATCCATGCTTTTGTTCTGGCCCTCCAGTCCAGTTTAACAACACATTGTGGCCCTCGAGTCAAAAAGTTTACCCACCCCTGGACTAGAGGAACGCAAGGATCAAGTCAAAGATTTTAAATACAAAGAAGCAAAAAACAACCAATTAAGCAAAAAGAAAAAAAATCCAAAAAGTTGAAGAGAGTGTAAGAAGCCTCTGGGACAACTTTAAGCGTACCAACATCCAAATTATGGAAGTGCCAGAAGAAGAAAGAGAGAAAGATACTAAAAACTTATAAGAAGAAATAATGACTGAAAACTTCCCCCACCTGGTGAAAGAAATAGACTTACAAGTACAGGAAGCACACAGAACCCCAAACAAAAGGAATCTAAAGAGGACCACACCAAGACACATCATAATTAAAATGCCAAGAGCAAAAGACAAAGAATCTTACAAGCAGCAAGAGAAAAACAGTTATCTACCCATACGATTGTCAGCTGATTTCTCAACAGAAACTATGCAGGCCAGACGGGAGTGGCAATAAATGTTCAAAGTCATGAATAGCAAGAACCTACAACCAAGATTACTCTGCCCAGCAAAGTTATTCAGAATTGAAGGTCAGATAAAAGGCTTCACAGATAAGAAAAAGCTAAAGGAGTACATCACCACAAAACCAGTATTATATGAAATGCCAAAAAGTATTCTTTAAGAAGAGGAAGAAGAAGAAAAAAGTAAAGATAAACATTATGAACAACAAATACATATCTATCAAAAAGTGAATCTAATAAGTGAATTGAAAATCTGAGAAACAGAATAAACTAGTGAATATAATAGAATCAGGGGCATAGAATGGAAGTGGATTGGTAATTCTCAGGGAGAAAGAGGTGTGGGGGGTACAGGAAGAGACTGGACAAAAATCGTACACCTATGGATGAGGAGGGAGGGAGGTAAGGGCAGAGAGTGGGGTGGTAACCAGATGGAGGAGAGCTATGGGGGGAAAGGAAAAACAATTGTAATAATCTGAACAATAAAGATTTATTAAAAAGAGTGATATGCAAATTAAGCATCACTCCGCTACACCCACAAGCCATGCCCACCAGTCAATTCGAAGTGAGTATACAAATTAACCCAATCAAAATGGCTGTGACCATGGAGAGAGCAGTAGGGCAGCTTGGGTTTCCCTGGAGATGGAGGAAGCCAAGCTTTCCACAAACCCTGGCTGGCCCAGGCCTCCACTTAAGGTTATAAAGTTTCAATTATAGAAGATAAAAAAATCTCAACAAAAATGGCAACAGCCACACAGCTGGAAAGAGCAGGAGGCTAGGATTGCCAAGCTTCTGCAGCCCTGGCCTGCTTTGGCCTCCGCTTAAGGCTGCAAAGTTTCAATTATAGAAGATATATAGGTAAATAGCAATAGAAATGGCTGCTGTTACAAAGCAAGCAGAAGGCTTAGTTTCTCTCCAGGCTACAAAGTTTCAATTGTAGAAAATAAATCCCAGATACCAAGGCCTCTGCTTGGGTCACCGGGGGGCATGACAGGCCTGCAAACCACGACAGGCCCCTCGCCCAGGCTGCCCCATGCCCCAAGGAAACCCCCACCCTGATCTGGAACACCCTTCAGGGCAAACCAGTTGGCCCCCACCCATGCACCAGACCTCTATCCTATCTAATAAAAGAGTAATATGCAGATTGACCATGACTCTAACACACAAGATGGCTGCCCCCATGTGGACACGAGATGGCCACCACAGATGATCAAGCAGGGGTGGGCAGTTGGGAGGGACCAGGCCTGCAAGAGAGGGAAGTTGGGGGTGATCAAGCCTGCAGGGGAGGGCAGTTAAGGGTGACCAGGTGGCAGAGGAGGGAAGGTGTGGGCAAACAGGCTGACAGGGGAGCAGTTAGGCATCAATTAGGCTGGCAGGGGAGTGGTTAGGGGGTGATCAGGCTGGCAGGCAGAAGCAGTTAGGGGCAATAAGGAAGGCAGGCAGGCAAGCAGTTGGGAGCTAGCAAAATTGAATCGTGAGAGGGATGTCTGACTGCCCATTTAGGCCATTAAGATCGTGTCTAAATGGGCAGTTGGACATCCCACCAGCCAATTAGAAGTGAGTATACCAATTAACCCAATCAAAATGGCTGTGACCATGGAGAGAGCAGGAGGGCAGCTTGGGTTTCCCTGGAGATGGAGGAAGCCAAGCTTTCCACAAACCCTGGCTGGCCCAGGCCTCCAGTTAAGGTTATAAAGTTTCAATTATAGAAGATAAATAAGTCCCAGATTGGAGAGGGTGCAGGCTGGGCTGAGGGACACCTCCCTCCCCCATCCTGTGCATGAATTTTGTGTACTGGGCCTCTAGTAATTTATAACACTGGAAAATAAGAGTAATATTATATGGTCCTTTGGAAGATAGAGAGCAGATGGAGCAGCGTTAAGAGTATAAGTCCAGCCCTATCTGGTTTGGATCAGTGGATAGTCATCAGCCTGTGGACTGAAAAGTCCAGGGTTCAATTTCGGTCCAGGGTACATGCCCAGGTTGTGGGCTTGATCCCAATAAGGAGCATGCAGGAGGCAACTAATAAATGAGTCTCATCAGTGATGTTTCTATCTATTCTCCCTTCCTCTCTGAAATCAATAAACATATATTTTGTTAAAAGAGTGTAATCCAAGTTTAAAGCTTATAGAAGAAATGTGTTCTGATTAGAGTAGAAAGGGCCTGGGGATTTTATTGAGCTACAAAGCAGAAGGAAGGCCACAAGAAGATGGAGCCCAGGGAAAATGCCAGAGTAATTGGTTGGAAAACTAAACTATGAAAAACCTGATAAATCAGTCTTCTCTTTCATCCTCCACTTATGTTAAGCAACAGGAAAGAGAGGCATTTGTCCCAGGTTACAGCAATGATTGTAGAATCAGAGCAAGGGTCAGCAATCATGGTCCAGAGGCCAGATCAGCCTGTGACGTATTTTGTATTGCCAACAAGGTAACTTGCCTTTGCATTTTACTCTTTTAAAACATTTCACATGTACATTTTAAGATTTAAAAAAGAAAAAGACTATGCAACAGAACATATGTGGCTTGAAAAACCTTAAATATTTATTATTGTTTCCATTGTAGGAAACGTTTGCTGGCCCTTGGTGTAAGTCACTGGGGGAAAAAGTTGTGCAATATCTGAATAACTGGCTAGTGACATTCTGGAGGAATGAGAGCAAAGATATAACTGAAAGGACACAATGTCCTCTAGCTGAAAACATAATCTTCCCTTTTCCCGAAATCACAGACTATGATGAATATAACTAGTGTACACAAACAGGAGTACAAGGAACCTTTAAACATAAAAAAGTAGACATACTAACAAATATCATAATTGAAGAAAACTAAACCATGAAATAAACTCTGAATTTAATAAACAGAAGCACTAACACTTAATCAAACAGTTAATAAACAAAGGCAGCTAAAATAGAAATATAGAAAAGTATAAGGACCAATTTTCAGACCTTATGCTTGCAAATTAGTACTATGGCCAGCTTCTAAAGTGCTGTTAAGAATTCTGGTGATTTTTGTTGGAACTGCATGGCATTTGTAAATTAATTTGGTATAATTGCCATCCTTAAAATACAGTCTTTTGATCCATTGAAATGGTATAGCATTCCATTTTAAAGTCTTTTATAAAATTTGTAAATTTATGTTAAGATCTTACATAGCATTTGTTTAACTTATCCTTAGTGATTTGTGATTTTTAAAAAAATTAGTGCTGTAAATATACTTTTCTAGTATATGTGAACACTATTCACTTATATATAATAATGTTATATCCAGCAACCTGCTAACCTTGTGCATTGACTCTAGTAGCTTTCTTATAGACTCTTAGCTTATTTCCTATCAAGACAAACTGTCTGAAAATAGTGACAAATTAATTACTTTTCCAATTCTTATACCTTTCTTATTTTTCTTGCCTTATTCATCTGGCTTCAATTTCCTTTAACATAATAGTGATTAGTGGGCATCCTTATTAAGAATAAGCTTCTGAGATTCCACATTCCACTAATATTTTGCTGTAGTTTTTAGATAGATAATTATAAACTCAGCATATTTGTGAGTTTTCTCGTTTAGCCTCATTTGCTTTGCTCCTTTGGAACCAAGCCAGGTCCATAAACATTCCTACTGCCATTCCAGGCATTCTGATCTCATTCTATATAATAAAAGCCTAATATGCAAATTGCCTCCTTGACTGGCAGTTCAACTGGGAGTTTGGACACTTGCTATGATGTGCACTGACCACCAGGGGGCGGCGTGGAACATGGTGGACATCAGTGACATGGTGCTGGCAATGTGCAGCAATGGAGGTGCTGCCAATCCCGATGGGCCCTGATGACAGTGGGACCACAGCGGGATGATGGAGCAGGTGAGTGTGAGGTGCCAGGCCCAGGCGGTTGCACCCGTGCACAAATTTCATGCATTGGGCCTCTAGTTGGTATATAAAAAGAATTTTTGGTCCTGAGAGTGACCTTCACCTTGGGTAAATAAACTTTGCTGGCTCTCTCTGAGGTTTGTAGAGGTGCACAGGTCATGTCTGTTTCTTCCCACATGCACCACTGTGCAATTTTCCCTGCTTTAGAAACCTTCCATATACTCTGTGGTTTAGTTTGAATTCCTTTAGTTTAATCAAAGCTAGAGTTTGTAGTTCTCATTCTCCTGGCTTTTGGATATTATCCTTAAAAGGAGAGTACTAACATTTTATTGCCAAATTTCAGTAAAAATCACGGCAGCGTTCTTATCAGAACTTTACAAGCGGATCCTAGTACTAATTTGCAGATTTAAAGACCAAAAATAGTTAAGAAAATTTTGAACATAATAAGAAAAATCATTATATTATCATTAGGAAAATAATAGAGAGTTTAGAAACCGATTCAAGGAACTAAGAATGGGAAGGAAATAGCACTAGAAATCAGGGTTGGAAACACTGGCTACCAATTAGGTAATGATAATATTAGATTTATTACTTATACCTCACATATTATATCCAGGTATATTAAAGTGGTAAATGTGAAAGTCAAAGACAGCAAAATTGTTCATTGAAAATATGGGAGAATACCTTTATGATCTTAGGGTAGGTAAGGATTTCTGAAAGAAAGCTTAAAATGTGCAGACCAGTTCACTCTCAGATTGGTTAGAGTAAGGGAAGGGGTGTGTGGTAAGAGGCACAGGTGAAGAGGGAGGGCATAGGTTGTCCAGGTCATGTAGCAGCCTCCAGGTTTAACCTGACTTGAAGACTTTTTAGCAAAGTGGCAAAAGTGCTTGAAGCAGGGAAGTATTTTTATCAAAGTAGTATTTTCAGATATTACCCTGGCTGCAAAATGGATTGCAGGGGGACTGGAGAGGTATTAGGAGACCATTTAGAAAGTGGTTGCAGGAAAGCAAACAATGAAGATGGCTTGGATTAGAATGATTAAAGAGTGAAGGATGAGAAAAGTTTGGTTTCAAGAAATAAATAGGATGTATAATCAGCAAGACCTTGTGCTCGATCAAATTTGTAGAGTAAAGTGGAATCAGGGTCATCTTGGGAAATGTTAATTTTAAGATATCATTGAGACATCCAAGAGGAAATGTTGTAATAAGTTGGATGTATATGTTTGGGCTGCAGATTTAAATTTGGGATTTTTTGTGTGTAGATAGAAATTAAAGTCACAAGGGTAGAGGAGATCACTGAGTGCAAATGGCCCTCGGCTGTCCATATGTTTTTGTACAGCCCACTAGCTAAGAATTATTTTTACATGTTTAAATGATTGTGGGGGGATTCAAAAGAAGAAGAATATTTTTTGACACATGCAAATCATATGAAACTCAGATTTCATGTCTATAAGTAAAGTTTTATTGAAACACAGACACTTATTGACAGCTTTCAAGCTAAGCTGGCAGAGTTTAGTAGTTGTGATGGAGACGCAGAGATTATATGGTCTGCAATGACTAAATGTATTCTCTATGACCATTTACAGAAACTTTGCAGACCCCTGACTTAGACAAAGATGACAGAATAAGTGAAGAAGGCCCCAGTCCACCTTCTGTTAAATGTCCACATCAGTGGTTTATTACAAAATAATGAACTGCCCTAGCTGGTTTGGCTCAGTGGACAGAGCATTGGCCTGTAGACAGAGCTTCGGCCTGTGGACTGAAGGGTCCGGGGTTTGATTCCGGGCAAGAGCACGTACTTAGGTTGCAGGCCCTCGGCCCTGGTTAGGGGCATGTGGGAGGCAACCAGTCGATGTGTCTCTCTCACATCAGTGTTTCTATCTCTCCCTCTTCCTTCTTCTCTCTAAAAATCAATGAAAAAAATATCCTAGAGTGAAGATTTAAAAAAGAAAGAAAATAATAAACTGACAAAAGAAACTAAGAAACTGCCTGATTAAACAGAGAGTGTAATCACACTTGATTCAGGGGTGACCACTTGATTTGTCCTTAGGAGACCAGAGTGAAAGAAAAAGGGAAGGGAGGAGTGGCAGAAGCCAAATGAGGCAGGTTGTGGGGAGAGTGGCATGAGAGGAACTGGAGATGGTGACTGTTAACAGCATTTCCAAGAACCTAGACTGGATGGGGACTACTATGTTTGGGAGAACACACAAGTTAAAGCAAGCTTTTACTTTTTCAATTTTCTTTATTTTTACTTTTATTAAGGTGGAAGAACTTGAGTATATATAAATGCAAAATGAAGGAAGCCATTAAAATGCGATAGGTTGAAGACTTGGAAGAGAAGGAATCATTATTAGTGCAAGTTCCCTGAGAAAGAAACTTCCTTGACCTATGTATATAATTAAATTTGGTTATTTTCTTTTGTTAATCTGTCTCATGTCTACTTGATTATTAGACTAGCTGAAAGAACCTTGAATATGTGTTAACTTTTGCCTGTCTCAAGATCTACACATCTGGTTTCTTTTCTCTCAGCCTACAATTTTTTTAAATCCACCCCACCTCACCCTTGTTTCTTCTGGTTCATCCTCCCATTTGTCTTTCAGATCTCTTTTTGTCATTGCCCTAAGATCTCTTTTTGGCTCATTCTACCCCCGTTCAATCTCAATTAGATGCCAACTGCCTGCCTGAATGAATGACAAGATCCAGAGCACAGAGAGAAAAGGACCTTGGATGGAAACCATTCTTCTTTACTGTTGCAGGAAAAATAAGAATTGTATAAATTCAGGAGGCTGAGGGAATTTCCACCTGATTGCCTTTATTTACTCTGTTGATTTGGAGGCAAGACTATCTGCAGAAAGTGAGGCTGTCCAGGAGCCTGGAGGTTTGAGAAGAGTGGAGAAAGTTTGAAATAGTCATTGCAGGGAGTGGAAATGTGCTGACTATTAAAACGTCATAGTAAGAGCCTGGGTGGTATTGAGGCTCCAGCTGAGTTCACAGAAATAGGTTCTGCCTGGTTATGCAATTTATACAATAATACTCAGCAGCCTAAATGTAGGAATAAAGATGATGGATATCTGACTCGATTCCAGGTCTGGGTTTTCTAGACTGGTGTAATCAAAAGACAAAGGGTCCAGAAACTTAAACTGTTGGCAAATGAGAGCTTCAGTGTGCAAAGAAAATGTAGGTAGGAGATGGATGGAGAAGAGGAAACTGGAGTAAAACAAGTGCAGTGGTAGTGGTTACACAAGCTGCAAAGAGATGAAGAGTGGTTAGATTGAGTTGTTGGTCTTTTAAGGTACTTGGAGAAAGAGAAGAATTGGGGACCATTGTAAAAGTTGCCTTTAACATGATTGCATCTTTATAATAAGAAGGAATGCCAGATTGTCTTAGAAACAAAAATTTTTACTATGAGTTAGGCAAGAAGTTATTGTTGCATGTTAAAGGGATTCAGACAGGTCTCCCTAAGGTGAGCCACTTCGGCATCTGAAGGTTTTGAGCGAAAGGCAATTATAGGGGTTTAGAATGAGTCACTCAAGATATGCCTCTGTGGTATTCGGATTGTTTTGAGCTCAAGATAAACATCTGACCCCTCCTTCCTTAACTACTTAGAAGAATGTGAAATAGGGGCCTGCCCAAAATAACAGATTATGAGAGATCACCTCCCTATGAGGCAGGGCAAACTGATGACTGATCACGTGCTCTTCCTGCAAGTACAGTCTGAAGCCCCAAGACACCTTACCTCTCCCCTAGCTAGATTGTCATATAGACTTTATTTTCCCTTTCTGTCTCTGAATCTTGCATATATGCAGAGTTCCCATACATGTGTATGTAATTAAGTTTGGTTATTTTCTTTTGTTAATCTGTCTCATGTCTATTTGATTATTAGACTAACTGAAAGAACCTTGAGGGTAGAGGAAAGTTTCTTCATTCACAAGACCCTGTGGGCTCAAGAGAAACTTGGCAGGTGTAGCTCAGTTGGTTGTTGTTCCATGCACCAGAAGGTTTTCCAGTTCAATTCCTGGTCAGGGTATATGCTCAGTTGTGGGCTTGATCCCTAGTAGAGGGCCTGCAGGACACCTAATCTGTTTCATTCTCCATGAATCAATCAATCTCTCTCTCTCTCTCTCTCTCGCTCTCTCTCTCCCCCCCCTCTCTCCTTTTCTCTCTCTCCTTTTCCCTCTCTCCCTCCCCCTTCTCCCTCTTCCTTCCTCTCTTTCTCAAAACCAACTAAAAATCTTTCGTGTACACACACACACACACACACACACACACACACACACACACACACGAGACAGAGAGAGACAGAGAGAGAGGAAGGAGAAAGAAAGAGAAACTTTTACCTTTCCCTGAAAGAATTTAAATTAAGAGTCTTGCCCATAAGAGATTACCAGATATAACCTCTTAACCTATAGGGTCAGGCAAGCATCTAATTACTTAACATCTGCTCTTTTTATCATCCTATGAATGACCTTCTTCCCCTCTGAAGCCCCAAGACACCTTACCTCACTCCTAGCTCAGAATATCATATATATATTCCATTTTTCCTTTCTGTCTCTGAATCTTACATGTTTGTGGGGTCTCTGACTCACTCATGTATGTGGGATTCCCGTACATATTTAATTGCACTTGGTTATTTCTCTTGTTAATCTGTCTCATGCCAATTTAATTATTAGACCAACTGAAAGAACTTTTTCTTCTTCCCCCTCAATGTTAAATCATCTGGTGTGATTCTTCATTCCCACTGTTCATTATCTGCATGACAACATTTGCATCTGTGGAAGGAAAATCATAATTGGCCCTATTGAATGGAATTGTTCTGATAATTAAATGAGACAGATCATAAAAAGCACTTAGCACAGTGCCTGGCACATGGTAAGAATTCAGTAAATGTTAATTATTGATGTTTTTGCTGATATTATATGGGCCCAAATGGTTATCTCAAGTCCCTTTAATCTAGCAATAATCTTGGGCCTCACAGGTTTCTTCTGTATATATCCAGACTAATTTTTAGCAGCTCTAGTTTTTTTCTTAATATGACCATGAACTCTGTGGAGTCATATGCAGCTTGTAGTTAAGTGTAGTGCAAGAGCCTGACATTAACCTTGTTAATTGTAGTATAAGTGCCCGATATTAGGCTTTTGGTTGTCAAAGCATCCGTTTCAGAAAATACTCACCTTGAATGAAAATATTGCCAACTGAGTGGCACAGCTATTAGCAAAACAACCAGATAAGGAATCGGGCCACTCCCATCCAGGAGGTCCCCTCTTTCAGAAAACCCTGGGTATTACATATTACATACAAGATACTCACTTCAACTGGATTTGGTGAACACACACTACAGTATGCAAATGACCTACACCCTGGTCGGCAAACTGTGGCTCTCGAGCCACATGGGGCTCTTTGGTCCCTTGAGTGTGGCTCTTCCACAAAATACCACAGCTGGGCCAGTCTATTTTGAAGAAGTGGCATCAGAAGAAGTTTAAGTTTAAAAAATATGGTTCTCAAAAGAAATTTCAATCGTTGTACTGTTGATATTTGTGTTTTATTTTAAATATATATTTTTATTTATTTTTTTACAGAGAGGAAGGGAGAGGGATAGAAAGCTAGAAACATCGATGAGAGAGACACATCGACCAGCTGCCTCCTGCACACTTCCCACGGGGATGTGCCCGCAACCAATGTACATGCCCATGGCCGGAATCGAACCCAGGACCTTTCAGTCCGCAGACCGATGCTCTATCCACTGAGCCAAACCGGTTTCGGCTACTGTTGATATTTGGCTCTGTTGACTAATGAGTTAGGATATTATCCTAATAAATTCAATAAAAACAAAAAAGATATTTTAGATGGAAAGACACCCAGAGATGGAAAGGAAAGGAAAAACTATATCTCATGAAAAAGAGCTGGGATTGCAATACTTATGTCAGACAAAATAGACTTTAAAACAAAGGCTATAACAAGAGACAATGAAGGACCCAGCAATTATACCAGTATTTATCCAAAGAAACCCAAAACACTAAATTGAAAAGACATGTGCATCCATATGTTCATTGCAGCATTATTTACAATAGCAAATATATAGAAGCAACCCAAGTGTCCATCAATACATGAATGGGTAAAGAGTGGTGCATATATACAATGGAATATGAATCAGCCATTAAAAAAAAGAGTGAAATCTTGCCATCTACAACAACAAGGATAGACCTGAAGGGTATTGTTCTGAGTGAAATATGTCAGACAGAGAAAGATAAATACATATTATTTCATTTATATGTGTAATCTAAAAACAAAACTAAACAAAATAAATGAACTAGCAGAACAGAAACAGACTCATAGATACAAAGAACATTTTGATGGTTCCCAGGTAGGAGTGAGGCATGGGGACTGGATTGAGAAGTACAAATTGTTAGTTACAGGATATTCATGGAGCTGTAAAGTACAGCATAGGGAATATAGTCAATAATTCTATATAATAAAACACTAATATGCAAATTGATTGAATGGCAGAATGACCGGTCACTATGACACCCACTGACCACCAAGGGGCAGACACTCAATGCAGGTGCTACCCCTAGTGGTCAGTGTGCTCCCACAGGGGAAGTGCCACTCAGCCAGAAGCCAGGCTCACAGTTGGTAAGCACAATGGTGGTGGTTGGGGGGCCCTCTCTCACCTCCACAGCAGCACTAAGGACCCCTCAGGGGATGTCTGACTGCTAGCAGGCAGACATCCCCCCTGAGGGTTCCGGACTGCAAGATGGTGCAGGCCAGGCTGAGGACCGCGCCCCCCAGTCCATAAATGTGGTGCACTGGGCCTCTAGTATTGTAATAACTATGTATAGTGTCAGGCACTAAATTTATTGGGGTGGTCACTACGTAAGTTATATAATTTTATAATCACTGGGTTATATTTTGGAAACTAATATAGTATTGCACATCAACTGTAATAGAAAAATAGCTATTTTTATAAAAGGAAAAGGTTTAGTAAACTAGATAACTGACCTCTTAAGTGACCCTACTTCTCTTTTCCTATGTCCTAATTCTGCTTTTATACTTTAAACTAGAAGCCCAATGCACAAAATTCATGCACAGGGAGTAGGGGTCTGTCCCTCAGCCCATCCTGCACCCTCTCCAATTTGGGAACCCTCAAGAGATGTCCAACTGCCTGTTTGAGCAGTTGGCCATCCCTCTCACAATCCAGGACTGCTGGCTCCTAACCACTCATCTGCCTGCCTGCCTGATTGCCCCTCACTGCTTCTGCCTGCCAGCCTGATCACCCCCTAAACACTCCCCTGCCAGCCTGATTGATGCCTAACTTCTCCCTTGTTGGCCCAATTGTCCCTAACTGCCCTCCCCTACAGGCCTGGTCACCCCCAATTGCCCTTCCTGCTGGTCCAGGTAAACCCTAACTGCCCTCTCTTGCCAGCCTGGTCACTCCTAACTGTCCTCCCTGCAGGCCTGGTCACCCCCAGCTGCCCTCCCCTGCAGGCCTGTTCCTTCCCAACTGCCCTCCCCTGCTAGTCCAGTCCCCCTAAATGCCCTCCCCTGCAGGCCTGGGTTCCCCCCCCCCCAACTACCCTCTCCTGCAGATCTGGTCCCCCCCCCAACTGCCCTCCTCTTCAGGCCTGGTCCCCCCCCCCCACAGCTGCCCTCCCCTGCAGGCCTGGTCCCCCCAACTGCACTTCCCAGCAACCCAGGATCCACGCCTTCCCGCCCATCTCTTGCTCTGCTCTGGGGAGATCCAGGATGACAAGCCTTCCCCCCACTCTCCCTCTCAGCCTTCCCCAGACTCTCCTGGTTGCTGGTGTAACCCAGGATGTGAAGTCTTCCTGCCCATCTCCCGCTCTGCTCTGGGGCAATCCAGGACATCAAGCTTTCCCGCCCATCTCCTGCTCTGCTCTCTCATCAGGCGTGGCATCCTGGGTTGCCAAACCTCCCTCTCACCCCTTCACCCCTGTCTCCACAGGCTCCCTGGCTCCGGCTGGTACCATCATTTTAGCCCATCAATTTGCATATTCCCTCCTTATTGGCTGTGGCCATTTTTATCACAAAGTGATGGTTAATTTGCCTGATACTCTTTTATTAGATAGGATTAGCCAATAAAAAGTGAATCTATGAACCCTAGACATTCCATTTTTGGATCCTAATAAAAGCAGAGCCCCAGGTCCATTTTCTTTCTCTACCTGTGCCCTTTGGGCATGCCACATACCCTTTATGACCTGAGAGTAATAAATTCTGTCCCTCAGAGTTCCCTTATGGCTTTTGCTGAAGTGCCAGGGCCGGTCCAGCCACAACTTGGTCTGTCTGAGTAATACAGTTGGGTGAGCACCTTAGGTGTTGCTATCCGATAGGAGCACTGTCACTAGGCTAGTGCCGACAAAACAGTAACATGACAAATGTGACCCTAAAGCCTCCTGAGCATCATTGCTCTAGTCTGTAAAATAATAGATTGTAAATTTTTTATGCCTCATACCATATTGATATTATTAGCCTAAAACTGAATGTTATATTTTAAACATTTAAATATAACTTAACAATTAATAAAGAAGATCTAGAAAAGATACTACTTGTTCCTATTCCGATGTTTAGTGTTATCCATAAGGAAAATATTCATTCAATTTTACCACGTATAGAGAATTTAGAGATTGAATAAAAGTCTCTTCTTAAAAGGATCCCACCTTCCAATATTATTGACTATAGTCTGTATGCTGGAGACAAAAAGAAATAGACATCTAACCTAATAGAGTAATATGCAAATTAACCATCACTGCAACACAAGCCACGCCCACCAACCAATCAGGGAGATTATACAAATTAACCCAACAAAATGGTGGTTAATTTACATATCAAGACAGTGTAGAAAGAAGCCAAGCCTGCAGAAGGCAGCAAAGCTGCCAAGAAGCAAGTGGGGCAGGGAGAAGGGAGGAAAGCAGTCAGGGCAGGGACTGCAGCAGGAAGCCCTATTGCAGGAATCTTCCTGCAATGAGTCACTAGTTAGATATATAATGTGATGACATATGAACCTAAAGGAGTCACAAAAGTGATGTGGGAATAGAGGGGTTGGAATGATTAGTCTGCCTGGGAGAGCAGAGAAACGAACCTGTGTCCTTAGATGGTTCTTTTTATTTGAAGTCTATTCAACTATCTCCATTATAGAACCTTCTCTGGCTGAGGCAGTGTGGTGTGAAGGGAGAGGAGTGACCTGATATAAGAAATGTGTCTTGCTCAATGGACAGGGAAGAATGCAAGATGTCTCCGAACATTCAGCCTTGAACAAAGACAGATGAATAAAGGAAGAGAGCAGTTGGGAGTGTGTGGGTGGATTCTCCTGGGGATATGCTCAGGGACTTTAAGAAGAATTATATCTGTTGGAAGTTTCCAGATTTAGGAAGTTTCCTAAAAAGGAAACAATCAGACTTTGTATGTATCCTGATTCTATGAAAGAGGGTCCCCTTGCCCTCCTGGCCAATTAAACCTTAAGTTAATCAAGTTTTAGATCTAATTCCCAATCTACAGGAAATGTTTGGTAGTGAAATAAGTTAAAAAACAAAAAATCCAAAAAGCAATTAGCCAAATCTAGAATGTGGAATTTTTCTACAAGACAAAAGAGTTGTTCTAGAAGAAAAGAAACTTAAAAGAGATTTAGGTAGCATCATAAGTAAATTCAAATTGTTCAGATCCTTATTTCAACAAATCAACCAACTGATTAACATTTTTTAGATTATTAGAAAGTTTGAATTTAAAATCCAATTATATTGAAGGACTATTGCTAATTTTGTTACATGTAGTAACATATTACGTTGAGTAAGAAAATTTTTTTTAAATTTTTTTTTAATATATATTTTATTGATATTTTACAGGGAGGAAGGGAGAGAGATAGAGATCTAGAAACGTCGATGAGAGAGAAACATCGACCAGCCGCCTCCTGCACACCCCCCACCGGGGATGTGCCCGCAACCAAGGTACATGCCCTTGACCGGAATCAAACCCGGGACCTTCCAGTCCACAGACCGACGCTCTACCACTGAGCCAAACCGGCTTCGGCAAGAAAATTTTGTATTCCTTTCTTTTGAGACGCATACTGACATTTCCAGGGGTGAAAAGACATAATGGCTCAGAATTTTCTTTGCAATATTGAAGTTAAAGAAAATGTGGAGGGTAGTAATTGAATCAAGCATAACATTTTATTGATGATTGTTAAAGCTGATTGATAGGATGTGGAGCTGAGGAGAAAGTTGGGGCTAGTGATAGAAATACAAATTTGAATGCTATGTTAGGATAGACTTCTTGGTGTACTTGATATTCTCATACTACTTAAAGTGGACAGCTGCAGCTTTACAGCACCAATCTAGGGTGACCCTGAAGGAGAGAGTTGGAGTAAAATCCTCCAATAGGCATGTACTCCTCCTGGAGTACATGCTGAGTTCACTTTGTTTGGAGGGAGAGATGGCCAGAAGTGTGGATCTACTTTCATTATGTGAACAGTTGTGCAGTTGGGCTGGATATCAGGCACTTGGAAGAAACAGGGTTGGAAGATTGGTGACAAGGAAGTCTGGGAAAGAGGTATGTGGAAGGATCTCTCAGGATGGGCAAAGACTCTGAAGAGATTTGTATTCCATGTAAAACTTGCCAAACAGCATATACTGCATAGAAGACACTTAATTTTCAGGTGAAGTAAATGGCACATCCTGTATATATCAACCACCCCCTTTCCCTAGTGCTTCCTCAGCGGGCCCGTGAACAAAGTGGCTGTGGTTGTGGGGATGGAAGCTGTGAGTGAGCTCAGCAATAGGGCTTTCCATTACCAAGGCGGACCTGGCCAACGGTACTGTTGAATGTCGAATCTGCTCATAGCAGAGAACAACACAGAGCCCTGAAATGGTCCTAAGGGGACCAGCCAGCCACCTGGTGTCAGATTGATTACACTGGACCTCTTTTATCATTGAAGGAGTAGAGATTTGCCCTCACTGGAATAGACATTATTTTCATAGAGGTAAATGTGATGACCCAGGTCCCGAGAGGTTCAGGGTTCAGGCTCTGGAAGAGGGGCCGCACGCAAATGAAAGAGACGAGACAAGAAATAATAATTTGGAAATATTGGGGGACCAGGTGGGAGCCCAACTCAAGAGGAAGGACTCAGGTTGGGCATAGGCCTTGCCATCCTTTTATTCAATTTGGGTACACCTATCACCCTTAGGCAGGCAATTTCCAGTAACAGACAGAGTATCAGGGATTTACATGACTATCTGGTAGGGAAATGCTTCAGCTACCATTGTCTGGACCAAAGGTCAGTATACAGCCCTGACCTTTGCTAGGGCTCAAGCGTCACCAGCATTCTGGGATCTTTGTCCATACCTCTCTGCTAGTGAAGACAAGAGGCAGCTTCTCACAGGTAAACAACAGGAGAAACAGCTAAAAACATAGTAATAGTTGCCTTTGGTAACTAGGACTGCATATGAGGAGAGGCATGACCCTCAATTCTTCATTATAATAAGTCTTTTAATCATACTTGATTTTGAAACCATAATGATATATTGCCTTGATTTAAAAAAAATCAATAAAAGAAATAAGAAAGGAAATCACACTGGCCTGGAATCTTAAGTGTAATCCAGAGAAGTTTATATCAGGACTGTAGATATCTTGGGACCACTGTTGTAATTCAGTGGCTATTTTATTTAAAAAGAGCAAAATGGACAAATTCCCAGGTGGATTCTGAGTTGATTTGGCAGTGGGCTCTGCTTTTTACATCAGTCATGTTCCCATCATCTCAGATGGGCACTGGGTAGTTGTAAGGTGTCATTTGGTTGATCACAGCATGCACTTGGTGTGAGGGACTGAAGGGGTTAGAATTATAGTGAGACCCCCAATGGTGAAGGATGTGACCACCACCTGCTCTTGGGCCCAGGTATTCTTGAAGAAGGTGACAGGTCTCCTGTCCATGTTGGTCTCGCAGTGGTGGCCCATCTGTGATATTATGGCAATGACAATGACAATGCCATCAAATTTATTGAGGTATTTCTAGGAGCCATAAACTACATGGGCAGACAAGGTCATAGTTAAGCTTGGGTGACTTCAAGGCCTCTATTATCAGTTTCTCAGGATTCTCACTTTTGTCTCCCAGCCCAGGATTTAGCAAGCTATGACTCACAGACTAGCTGCCTATTTTTGTACATAAAGTTTTATTGAAACACTGTCATACTCACTTGTTTATATATTTTATGATTTCTTTTGGTTTTTTTGATGTTTTCTCACAACTACAAATCCAGGCTACGCAGTTTTGATAGGAGCACCATGAAGTGAGGTTATGATGTTCTCAGTGCTTCCCATCAGGCGCACATGAGTCCATGAGTCCATTTGTCCCCGTGTGAGTGATGGAACTTTGACCACTTGATTAGGAGATAGTTCCAGGGTTTTCCACTGTGAAGTTACAACTAGAAACAATTAAGTCATCAATAGGAAAATATTTTGAAACTACGTAAATATTCTGTACCTCATCAAACTTCCACGCACTAGTTTTAGCAACCCTTAATGATTTCCTAACTCCATCATTCCTTCTGCATTTATCAGTTGACCTTTCACTGTGAAAGCTTTTCTGCCTCCTCTATATATGTATGACTCATCTTATGCTTTCCCTTCCCAAGCTCTGGGACCTGCACTGTCTTCAAGGAGCCCTTGACTGGCTGAGTTTTTAACAAAGCCCAGGAATACATTGGTAAAGGTGAGCCCTATGATAGCCTTTATGATCAGTTGCAGATAGCAAACTGTAGTGTCAAACTGTCCCCTCTGCAGAGAGGCTTTGCCTGGCAGCTGAATCTAAAGGAGCCCTCTGCCTCCACACCTGTTGGCCTCTATCACCTAACCCTGTTTTATTTTCTTCACGGCACTCATTCCCTGTGGGGAGCCGGCAGGCCATGGCACACTCAGCCTCAGGGCGCCTTACCTGCCGCGCCAGCTCAGCCAGGTTCAGAGAGTCTGAGAGGGGGGCGGCTGAAAGGCTTAGAAAAGACAGACAAGAGAAGGGAAGCTGGGACTCGGTGGGACGTTGCTTCCCTGATGGGGAGCCAGCAGCGCTGATGCCCACAAGCCTTGTCTTTATTTCATAAAAGATGCCATGAGGCAAAGTAAGGGCGTGGTCAAGATGCTTATAGCATTCTCATGAGTTTTAGTCCTACTCAGTTACATGCACCTGATCAAGCTTTGTTTACCTGCATCCCATATCACTTAGGCATGTGGGGCCACATGTTCGGACCATAAATTCACACTTACAACTACAGCTGATGACTATAATTGTGCTGGGAGGGCTCTGCCCTCCACGCTGGGACTTGCATGTGGCCACGAGAGGACTGTGCCTTCCCATCAGTCCAAGGCTTGAACCTGTCCAAACTCTATAGCTGTGCCCCACAATTCACTGTCTAAAATTATCTTGTTTGTTGGCATTTATTTGTAATTTTTTTTCTTCAACTAGAATATAAAAGATCTACCAGTCCTAACTCATAGAACCTGAGCCTGGCACAGTTTACTTGTTAAATATATAAATGAATGGCATTTTTCTGTTCAAAAATCCTATGAACACATATTTCCATACTAAATTTTATATTTGTGGAAGATTTTCAAATGACATCTAGATTCCCACCATTCCTTAGAAAAGTTTCTTGAGCCCATATCCAGATAGGAAAATTTCCATGTATGGTAATGACTACACTGTCAGTGTTTTAAAGCATTTTATTTATTTGTTTGTTAATCCTCACCAGAGGATTGGTTTTTAGAGTGAATGGAAGGGATGGGGAGATACAGAGGGAGAGAAACATAGATGTGAGAGAAACACATTGATTGGTTGCCTCCTCCACTCGACCAGAATCGGACCAGGGACCCTTCAGTCCATAGGCCAACACTCTACCATTGAGTGAAACTGGCTAGGGCCAATGACAGTGTTTTAGTAAATGTTTTACACGTTCAAATATTTCTCTATCACCCTATAATGTATTTAAGTCACCCTGTTGCTTTTGTTGTTGTTAATGCTTACCTGAGATATTTCTCCATTGATTTTCAGAGAGGGAGAGGGCAAGACACAAAGAGAGAAACATTGATATGAGAGAGACACCTCAAGTGGTTGCCTCCTGCACATGCCCCAACCAGGTCCAGGGATCAATTCTGACAAAACCCGGGACCTTTCAGTCCAAGGGCCAATGCTCTATCCATTGTGCCAAACCGGCTTTGGCCCTGTTGCTTTTTGTAACTGTTATCCCCCCAAAATATCAAGCTATTGCTGTGGTTACTCTTTAAGCCAGTCTTTTTTTCACTAGGTCATCTCTGATACCACGGTGCAGTTGGATAATCTACTTTAGTACTTCCAAATGAGTCATCTGGGAAAGCCATCATGTGAATGCTAGTCATGGAGTTACCACACCTCACCTGCTTCAGAGGTATGTGGAAGAGGATCATCAAAGGGAGAAAGTTTAAACGTGTAGACATGGCAGTAATCAGTGCTTTTCCTCTTGTTCTTCAGGACTCATTAAATGTATTTAGAAAAATTCTGAGAAAATAAATCTAAATTAGAATTTTCAACCAGTCATCTGTAAGGTGCAAGACATATTATAACTGCCACACACCTGCTTTTCCTCCACAATTTTCTTAGAGATATGACTATAAATCTGTTTTTCTTTCTCATCCTTTCTTTCATCTTATTTCCATAGATTAAAATAGAGAATGTTTAGAGTTTTCCTTTCCGTAGTACAGTTTTTATCAGGAAGCATCTCCTGAAACCAGTCTCTTCCTGTCATTTGGTTTGATGTGATGGCACAACAGGTTATTGGGACTCTCCTTACCCATCTGGCCTGTCCTATACAAAGATCAAAGTCAGCTGGCTCCAACTCTCAACACAGCCAGCACAGAACTAAAAGCAAAACAAAACTGGTCTTGAGAATTTAACTTTGGCTATACAAGATGTTAAACATTAGGAAAAGCTGGGTGAAAGATCTACAAAAACTCTCTGCACTGTTTTTGTAACTTTTTTCTAAGTCTAAAGTTACGTATTTCAAAATAAAACTTTTATAAATCTCTCTAAAACCCTCTACTTTGGCCTTGTGTACAGCTGATAGCCTGAATCTCACTAATAATTCACTTTAACTGAAAAAAATGGCCTGAAGCTCATAAATAGTTCACTTTAATCTTGCACTAACTTTTTTTCAACTATTTTTCCTAACATCCTCAATCCTTGATCACATAATGCCTGAAATTCATTTCTGTAGTTTGACACTTGATGCTGGCCATCAGTTTTTGAACTTAGTCTGCTTTTCTTAAGAACCCTTTAGTTTTAGATTATTCAGCTCACCCATCTCATATAGGCCCAGAATCCTTCCTGAGATGGAGGTCAGGCTTCCTGGGCTCACGACAGGACTAGTCAAAGGTAATCTTTCAGAGAGCCATCATGGATGCTCACCACTTTCAAAGCTTACAGGTGTTCCTCACAGAAAAGTGAGCATGGTCAGCTTCACCTTTTACTCTCTTCCTCTCAGAGACATCACTGTTAGTCTTCTTTCCCAGGTCAGAACTTAGCCCTGGGAGAAGGTTGACCTCCAGTATCTTTCCCGTTAGCTTGGCCACTTAATCCCTAAGCCATCCTGACCATACGAAGGAGTTGTGCCCTGGCCTACGTGGCTCAGTTGGTTGGGTGTTGTCTAGTACAATGAGAGGTTGTTGGTTCAATTCCCAGTTGGGGGACTCCTAGGTTTCGGGCTCGATTCCTGGTGGGGACCATGCAAGAGGCAGCTGATTGATGTTGTGCTCTCATATTGATGTTTCTCTCTTCTCCCTTCCTCTCTCTGAAACAAAACAGAACAAAACAAAACAACAACAAAAACACAACACAGTAAAAAACTTTTAAAAAGAAAAGGGAGTAGGAACCTTCCAGTTTAGGCATTTGTCTTCCAAACACCCAACTGTTTACCTAGTCTGTTTCAATGGATCCCTGCTCCAGTTTCCCTGACACAGACTGCTATACTACATTCTTACTGTTTAAAAAATAAGTAGTGACTTCTCACCTCTGAAGTAACCTGTGCAAATAAAACATTAAAATACCCAAATCACCTATAATTCCATGAAGCAACAAAAGAAATAGTGACTGGGAATGAAAAAGAAAAACATTACATATATATATATATTTTTTTTTCTGGTATTCTTATTCTTAACTCAGTAAAAATGTATCTACCAGAAACCTACATGAAACTTCTAACAACATGCACAGGAGTTAAACATGCCCTTTAATGTTGGGAACAAGTCAAGGATTGCTGCTACATTGCTAATCTTTAAAATAGTATTGCAGAGGCTAACCAAGATGGTGGAGTAGGTAAATGCTGGTACTCACCACCTCCCACAACCACACCAAAATTATAACTAAAATACAGAATAACCATCATCCAGAACCGCCTGAAAGCTGGCTGAATGGAAGTCTTACAACTAGAGAAGTAAAGAAGAAAGCACATTGAGACTGTTAGAAAAGGCAGACGTGTGGAATGGGCTGGTTTGACACCCACATGTAGTGGGGTTTTTTGTTTTGTTTGTGTTTTATTTTATTTTATTTATTTATTTTTTAAAAATATTTTTTAATTGATATTTTACAGAGAGGAAGGGAGAGGTATAGAGAGCTAGAAACGTTGATGAGAGAGAAACATCAACCAGCTGCCTCTTGCACACCCCCTACCGGGGATGTGCCCGCAAGCAAGGTACATGCCCTTGACCGGAATCGAACCCGGGACCTTTCAGTCTGCAGACCGACGCTCTACCACTGAGCCAAACCGGTTTCGGCTGTTTGTGTTTTTTTTTTTTTTAATTAGGAGGGATATCTCGGCTGTGGAGGTTTCCTGTGAGGAATAAGGGGTCCCAGCCCCATCCCAGGGTCCCAGAGCTGGGAAGAGAAGTCCCCAGAACTTAAGGCTGTAATAAAACCAGCAGGGATTGTGGCTGAGTGACACAGAGGCTGGTGAAGACCCAGGCAGTTCCTCTAAAAGGACTGGCAGAGAAACTTACTTGGACTCACTCCCTCTGAGCTCCAGGGCTGGGGCACTTGCTGTGGGGATCCAGGGAAATATGGGAAGGAAGTGTATTCTCTAGCATTGGAACAGAATGCAAGGACAGCTTTTCTTCTGGACAGGGGTGCTCACAGGGTCATTGTTCCTATGAGGAGACTTCCCCCATCACAGAGCTGACTGGCAGCCATATCTGAGGTTTCATCAGAGTGGCTCACACAGGAATAGTGGCTATTAACCAACCATCAAATAAAAATGTGTAACAGCCCTAGCTGGTTTGGCTCAAGTGAATAGAGCATTGGCCTGTGGACTGAAAGGTCCCTGGTTCAATTCTGGTCAAGGGCACATGCCTGGGTTGTGGGCTCGATCTCTAGTGGGGGGCGTGCAGGAGGCAGCCAATCAGTGATTTTCATCATTGATGTTTCTTTTTAAAAAAAAAATATATATATATATATATTATTGATTTTTTACAGAGAGGAAGGGAGAAGGATAGAGAGTTAGAAACATCAATGAGAGAGAAACATCGATCAGCTGCCTCCTGCACACCCCCTACTGGGGATCAAGCCCACAACCACGGTACATACCCTTGACCGCATTCAAACCTGGGACCCTTCAGGCTGCAGGCCATCACGCCATCCAAAGAGCCAAACCGGCCAGGGCTCATCATTGATGTTTCTCTCTCTCTCTCTCCCTCTCTGTAATCAATAAAAATATATTTTAAAAATTAAAAAAAAAAAAGATGAACAGCGTGGGGGAGGGCCGCACCAACATGAAGTGTGAGTATGATCAGTGCTTTAATCGCTGGTTTGCCGAGAAGTTCCTCAAGGGGGACAGCTCCGGGGACCCGTGCACCGACCTCTTCAAGCACTACCAGCAGTGCGTCCAGAAAGCAATAAAGGAGAAGGAGATTCCCATTGAAGGACTGGAGTTCATGGGCCATGGCAGAGACAAGCCTGAAAGCTCTTCTTGACCTTGACACTCACCTTGAAAAGACTCCTCAAATCAGGAAATTTGAGCCTTCTGAATTTTGTCAATTAAGGCTGTGAAGATAGCCATCAATTTAATGAGGACTTATTTTCCTCCTAGATGTTTTCTTCTCACTTTGAACCACCACTTTTTACTTTGGGATGATTTCTTACTTGCTCTGACATCTTGCAGGAACTCACTGTGCTAAAATGGAATGATTTCTTGGGATTATGGTTGCAATACTTCATCTGGGATCAGCTTTAAACATATCTTGTATCTAAAGACTGATAAACTTGTCAGGATAATCATGGGTGCCTGACCCCTTGCCTTGAGTTACTAGTATGCCTCCAAGGACATTAGTGATACTGAACTGTGGTCATTGTTCATGGAAGCAACTGGTTCGGACCTCTTTTCTCTCAGGGAGCTAACGCTCTGAAAAGGGATCCCAGTGTGACTGCTTCAATCAATGCCTGGGGGTTTTACTTTTTTATATAGTAACTTAACTGTTAAACTTGGTCAATGGTGGACTAGGTTAGCCAAGAGGAAGCTTGTAACAGTTCCTGGCCTTAACAAGAGGTGTCAGATCTCAGATTAAGATGTGAAAGCTTCAAGAATGTTAGAGCAAACACCATTTCAGAGTTCACAGTGTAGTTCAGTCATTAAGATCTTTGGAGTATGCTATGGAGGAAGATCCTAAATTGCAAAGATTTGCTGCTGTGGCCAGCTTTCAAGCTAAGTCAATGAATTAAGTCAACCTGTATATCATGAAAATGCCAAAATACTGTATCTGGTTAGGGGAGAAAGGAATGTGCTTTATTTGCGTTGTTTATCCACCCTGCCCTGTAATGTCTGTAATCATGAAGATGGAATAAATTGTAACATTTAGTTTTTATTAAAAAAAAAAAATTAAAAAAAAAGCATAACAGCTCCAAAGGTGGAAAACAATATATTAATTTATTTCCAAGAAAACAACATGTAATAGCATCACAAAGACCAATTCAGTAGTTTAAGGTCATCTCCATGGGAAGGAGAAAGCCACTAGTCCAACACTACACTCTTCCAAGATTGAAGTATTAAAGACACAGGAGAGGTGACTAGCAATGGACATGTAAACATCTATTCCAAAAGATTTCTCATTCTCTATGAGAATATCCAGTGTAAAACATTCCTTCTTCTAGGTGGTGTCATTTAAGTAAATTGAAAAGTGACTTTGCCATTAGCTCTCGGTGTGTTCCCTAACCCTCAGCCCTTCATCACACAATGCACTTCCATCTTTTTAAAGCAGCAGGAACAAAGAACGTTTTATTTCAGTCAATCTCTTTAAATATGATTAACATTTAACAGGCACAATTACAGGAAAAAAAGAAAGATTGTGTTAAATGCATCATTAGTTGTAGTAACTGTTTTTCATGAGGATAAATAAATATTAAGGAACTCAATGGGTTAGAGGAATACAAAAGTAGACTTCACACTTTTCTGAGGTGACAGGACATTTTCTCAACATTAACACTGAGATCATTCTTAAAACCTACCTTATCTGGTATTCTAAATATGGCTATATTTCACCTTCTTTAATAGTCCACCCCAGGAAATGAACTAAGACCAGTAGGAGAATCCCAGTTGTCAGACAGAGAGCTTGTTTCCTGGTGCTTAGGAACAGCCTCTCTAAGCCTCACTCACTTCATCTGCAAAACAGGGATACCGAGGACCTCACAAGAGTGCCGTGAGGTTTAAATGCAGTGAGCTAGCCGAATGTCTTGAACACAGAGCCTTTTTTAGCTTCCTTCCCTTCTCTCTCTTGAGTGATCTCTGACTTAAACCTCAGTTTGTAATTACTGAGATCCTTGGTCCAATATCACAATCTACATGTGAATGTATTAAAATACAACCATTATCTAAGGTTCTCTAGAGCAGTCTTTACAACCTTCACATTGCCGAGATTTTTTTGAGTGAAAAAGCCGTGTCTCACGTTTCCCTCTTTGTCTCAGCATGTGTCTGGTGTATAGTAGATACTCAATAAATATTTACTGACTGCATGCTGAATGAATTGGATGAGGGAAGGGACAAATGCAGGGATGCTCACCCACAACTGAAAGCTCTTAAAAATCTAGGCATTCTTATCAGCACCAGACATCGTTAAGCCACTCAGAGAACACTATGGCATTGTTAAAGCCTCAAGGATAGAATTTGGTCTCCATTTTGCAGTTAAGATAACTTGGGTGGGAGTGGAGGGGGTTGGCAGAAGAGGTATAAGAGACTTGAGACTAGATCTATGCAATACCACCCCTCTTCCAGGAGTTTCTTCATTCTGTGAGAACTTTACAGCATTCTCAGTGATGAAAGGAGGATCAGAGCACATTCTGATATAATCGAGAAATGTTCTGCTTCCCCGGGGTCCTCTTACTGAAGCAGCAGGCAGTGGCCACTTAAAGCACATTCTGCCTCCCGTTAATGACTTTATCGTCTCTACAGAACTTCAGCAAGAAAACTGAAAAGGCTAGTGCTAAAGCTCAGGAGCAGGATTTACAGTTCTTCAGTCCTAGTAGCTCAAGTTCTAAAGGAGATTGGTGAGTTACCCAGAAAACTGCTTGTACATCCATGTACAGCTGAGCAAAGTAGAATGGTGTTCATTAATATGTGGCTATAGATCTGTTATAAAAGATGCCCTCTTCCAAGGAACCCAGTTCTTCTCTCCTAAATCATATTACCTACACTTCTCCTTTGGGTTAGGACATTTGTATATGATCAATATCTGGTGCAAAGATGTGACAGCAGTGAAAATGATCATTGGTCAGAACAACAAGCTGGCACAGAGGGGAGCATCAGGAGACAGCCAGAGTGGACACAGGGGGCCTGTACCCCTCTGCACAGCCTCCTGTGATTGTCCAGTGGATATTTCAACATACAGTAGTGGAGCCAGATCCTGAAGTCATGACCTCAGTCCTGAAACTGTTGGCCAAGGTGAAGTCCTCTCTCAAAAGCTCTTCTTCCCAACGGCGACTTCCCTTCAATCACAAGTTGCAGGCGATCAAAAATACCAGCTGGGTTGTATTGCAGTTTCACTCTGATTTAAGGTTCTTTCTCGAAGTCTCAGTTCTAGGCATTCCACAGTAAGGGGGTATGTAGTAAGTTCAAACTTGTTAGCAAAAAGGCTCTGCGAATTAATCAACCACTTTAAGTCTCCATTTCCATAGATGCAAATGCCACGCACGTAGTGGCCTGCAAAGGAGAAAACAAACAAACAAACAAAAAGCATCAGACATGCTGGCCTTCAAAAGTCTGGGGCCGTGAACTTGCGGGGGTCCGGTTACTGTCTGACCACGGAGTAGCCAACACTGGGCCAAGTGCTCCGGGATTGTGATGAAACATGATTGTACAGGACCAGCCTAAAAAAAGTTCAACTGTTTATAGAAAGACAAAGGGTATAAATATGTCTTTGAATAAAATGAGAGTTAAATAACACAAAGCAATAACACTAGCCATCATGGGGCAATTCACATATCATCTGATTAAAAGTTAGGGATGAGAGGTTCTAGAAGTATGCAGATGACTTAATGGGTCATGCTGGTCAGGCCTCTTCCCTGAGCTCCAGCCTAGTCTAAGTGCCTACTTTATACCTTCACTGAAGTATAAAGTAATAAACCTAACCATTATAAGTAATAAACCTAACCAAGATAACATGTCAGGACTGAACTCCTTAATCCTCTCCACATCTCCCCCACTGAAATCCACAGCAATTCTACTTTCTGGTGACTTCAGCACTTCTCCCTTCTCTTTCACACTCCACATCCAACTTCTCAGCAATTCTGTCAGCTCAAACTTCAAAATATTAAAATAAAAGAGCCATACTTTTCACCACCTTCACTATTACCATCCTGATCCAAATCACCTCCATCTTCCTGTCTTGAGCTGTTGTAGTAATAACTGGTTTTGCTGATTCCACCTCTGCCTGTTAGTAATATTCTAACATGATAGCCACAATGAGTTTTAAATGTAAGCAGACCATGTAAGCCTCCTCTGCTTACATGGCTTCTCATCTCATGTGTAACAAAAGCCAAAATCCTAGCAATGGCATTTAAAACTTCTCAGAGTCCGCATAGCTCAGTGGTTGAGTGTCGACCTATGAGCGTGGAGGTCACAGTTTGATTCCAGGTGGGGGCACAGGCCTGGGTTGTGGGCTCAGTCCCTAGTGTGGAGCATGCTGGAGCCAGCTGGTCAATGATTCTCTCTCATCATCGATGTTTCTCTCTCTCTCTCTCTCTCTCTCTCTCTCTCTCTCTCTCTCTCTCTCTCCCCCTTCCTCTATGAAATCAATAAAAAATAAAAAAAAATACTTCTCAGAGTCTAGCTCTTGGACTTACCTTCCACCACTTACTCAATCACTTACAACCTTAGTAACCCTTGTTCATTCATTTCGGACACACTGGCCTTCGTGCTGGTCCCAAGCACACCAGGCATGTTCTACCTGAGATCCCTGTTTGCTCTTCCTCCCTGGACTGCCCCCTTCCACCACACATCCTCAGGGCTACCCTCTCGCACCGCCCTACGCCTCTGCTTCAAGGCCATCTTCTCAGAGTGGCCTTCTTTGAATTCCTTTCCTCTTTCCCTGATTCATTTTTCTTCTCACACTTATTACTAACTTATTACAGTGCCATGAAGGAAAATGTTATTTTGTTTATCGTCTTTTTCCCTAGAGTGGAATATAAGCTCCAGAAGAGCTGGCATTTGAGACCAGATTGTTCACTTCTGTGTCCCCTGCATCTGGAACAGTGCCGGTAAACATTAGGTATTAGATTAATACTTTTTGAATAAAAGGATGGAGAAGGAGGAGTGGAGAGTTTGTGGATGGGTAAAATTAGCAAGTATCAAGGGAGTGGGCGGGGGGTTTCAGTTGGGGAAGATGCCTCTAAAAAACTGTAGAGCTGGGAATTTTCTGCAAGAATAAGTAGTTTTATTGGGGAATGGCCTAGAAATAGAATGGGAGGAAGTTAGAACTCTTTTTCAGAGGTTGTGAGGCCCAGAGTAGAACTATTATGGATGATTGACTTAAATTAAAAAGACTTGTGCCACCGAAACCAGTTTGGCTCAGTGGATAGAGCATCAGCCTGCGGACTGAAAGATCCCGGGTTCGATTCCGGTCAAGGGCATGTACCTTGGTTGCAGGCACATCCCCAGTAGGGGGTGTGCAAGAGGCAGCTGATCGATGACTCTCTCTCATCGATGTTTCTAGCTCTCTATCCCTCTCCCTTCCTCTCTGTAAAAAATCAATAAAATATATTTTAAAAAAATAAAACATAAAAATAAATAAATAAATAAAAATAAAGACTTGTGCCTTTTTTATCCAATAATTATGGAGAGTTTTTGAAGATTTTTGAATAGATGAATAGAATGGTGAAATTCATTTTTGCAATATTAATTTTGCAGAACTTGGCAGGATACATTAGAAATCAATCAAGAGACTACAATAATAACTTAATGTAAACCAGAAAGCTCATTCAAAGTTAATAGTTTCCAGTGGGAAAGAAAGAATATTATAGAAAGAATTCAGAAGGACTGACAGGTCTTTATGATTAATTCAGTGTGGCAGGGAGGAAGTACAATTGAGAGGAAATCACTGGGGAATGAAGCCAGAGTTGTGGAAAGTTAAATAATAATTGGGTCAGAAGCTTAAGAACAACTTGGTGGTGAGGAAACTGAATGCATAGGCAGCATGCACATGCTTAAAATGGAAGTGAACAGGAGAGAATACTTGGTTTGTATCAAGCAGAGGGTGCGTGGACAACTTGATCTTGAGGACAGAGGCAGTAAGTACATACTTGCAGAGAGAAGAAAAAGAATCATCAGAGAGAAAGACACTGAGAATGCAAGAGAGCAAAGGGATCATGTAGGGGACCCACAGATAACTGAGGCCATAGATGGTGACCTTGGTGGTGAGGACGGGTAACTTTTCCTCTTGAAATAGGAAGGAACAATGAGAGAATGTGTCAAAAATACTCTAAGATGGAGAAAAGGGGTGATACGGAAAAGGAATTGGTAAGGGGATTTTTATTAAATGTCTTGAAAATTCTTCCTAGAATTGAAATATTCATTGTTTGAAAGGATGTTTTAGCATAAGATTAAGAGCTTAGAAGTAAGCTGGAAAGATAAATGGTAAATGATGGGAAGGGCACCAGGAAAATAATGAGGCAGACAAAAGAATAAGTACCGTATTTGCCGGCGTATAAGACGATTTTTTGGCCCTGAAAAATATGCCTCCAAGTGGGGGGTAGTCTTATACGGCGAGTATATAACAAACTCTGTATTTTGAGTGGAAATGTTAGGGGGTTGTCTTATACGCTCAGTCTCTTATACGCCGGCAAATACGGTATTTTTCAGGGCCAAAAAATCGTCTTATACGCCGGCAAATACGATAGGCACTTTGGAACATCTAGCTGGAGTTAGATGGCAGGTCCCTTACCCATTCTCCAGCAGTGTTCTGTTTAGGGAAACACAAGTGGCAAAAAGCAGATGTCAGTAAAGATCAAGTGTAGGAATCAGCCTTACAGGGTCAAATGGCGAGGGAACCTCAAATGCTAGTGAAGACAGCAGGGCTTGGCGATAGAGAACAGAGGCTGGACAAGGAATCCTTGGAAGGAAACAAGTACAAGGAAAAGGCTGGAAAAGTTGAACCTCTGGAAATCCCAATTTAAAAAAAGCAAAACACATTAAAAAAATAATAACAATGACAACAGTAACGACATATTTTAGGTGTGGGGCTATAACGATGAACAATTTGGTTAAAAATCCTAGGCCTCTTAGAGCTTCTATTCTGTTCCAGGGAGAAAGTAAGTATATATAACACATAAATTGGTGAAGGAAATTAGTAGTGTGACAAAGAGATGGTAATCAGAGATGCGAGCTCTGAGTCCAAGACCATAAAGCTAGAATGGCGCTCTGTGAGTCTAAGTGCTAAGAGGGCTTGTAAAGCAGGTACACACGGGAGTTTGAAACAAATCCTATTACTCACAGCCAAAGGGAAAAAGTCCAGATTGTATTACTGGCTTGCTGATTTGGCATGCAGGGTTCTACTTCTACTTATGTTTGTTCCTTTTTCCTCTATAGTTGTTTGGGGAAATGAATTTATTTTTATTTTTCATTGATTTTAGAGACATTGATGTAAGGGAGAAACATTGATTGGTTGCCTCCCACAGTACCCTGACTGGAGACTGAACCCACAACCTGGGTATGTACCCCGAGTGGGAATCAAACCCGCCACCTTCTGGTGTAAAGGATGATGCCCAGCCAACTGAATCACACTGGCCAGGGCTGGGCGAACAAGTCATTTTTATGTTCTGAACTTGATAAGGCTTTCAGATGTTCATTGGCACAGCAGGCACCAAGTGAAGAAAAATGAGACATTTGTCTGAGAGGGGCGTGGGCTATCTAAGCTTTGTACCCAGTGTAGGTTCCCTGGTGAGGGGCTTCTCTCCGGGCCCCCTCCTGTCATGTGATCAGTAAAGGTTCCTAAAAAAATGCAAACCTGACTAGCCTACACCTTCTCTACTGGGACAGAGTCTGAATAGAGGTGATGACAAGGAGACTGAGGTAAGGCTTCACTTGGGGGAGGGAGCAGGGGCGGGGTGGGGGGGGCAGTGGCTGCTGCACAGTGGGAATGGGGGCTTCAGTGGTTGGGGAGGGCTAGCACTACAAAGGAATGATGTCATGTGGGTCCCTGTTGGGGATGTTGAAGTCCTCAGCTGGAGAGGAGGTGGAGAAGCAGATCGGGGATGACTGCAGTGGTCCTAGGAGGAGGATGGTAGGGGTTATGGAGGGCTGTGGAGAAGACACCATAGCCTAAATATTGGGACCATGACTGATGTGATGGTCTGTTTTCTAAAGAAGGCCCAGGAGCTCTCAGAGCAAAGCCACCTCCTCCCATTCTCCCCCTCCCGGTAGAAGGACAGGCTGTGGTGAGACTGCAGGCAGGTGGCATGAGCTGTCTTCTGAGAAAATGTGGGCAGATTAAGATAAGGATATAAACGTGCTGAAGAATAGACTGAAGTTTTCTGTACAGTGATGTGAGGATGTTGCCGTCCACAATGAGGTGGGACTCCCAATAGAAAGATACCAGAGATATGGAAGCATGGAACAGAGTGTGGAATCTCAGAGGGAAGGCAGGGGAGGGTGGTGAGTGGAGGTAATCAACCAAAGACCTTGTATGCTTATATGCATAACCCATGGGCACAGACAATAGGGAGCTGAAGGCTGGGGCTGGGGTAGGGGAGGGGGCAAGGGGAGAGTGGCCTGGAGGGGGTTAATGGGGGGAAAAAAGGGGACATATGTAATACTTTCAAAAATCAAGAATTATATATATACTAGAGGCCTGGTGCACAAAATTCATGTGTGTGTGCGGGTGGGGGGGTATTCCCTCAGCTCAGCCTGCACCCTCTCCAATCTGGGACATTCCTCTCACAATCTGGGACCACTGGCTCCTAACTGCTCACCTGCCTCCTGCCCGATAGCCCCTAACTGCCCCCTCTGCTGGACTAGTTGCCCCAACTGACCCCCCACTGCCCGCCTGGTTGCCCCTTACTGCCCCACTATGCTGACCTGGTCACCCCTCACCACCCCCCTCACCACCCGGCCAGTCTGACTGCCCCACACAGCCTGCTGTTCAGTCATTTGGTCGCCCCTCACTGACCCCCCTGCAGGCCTGGTTACCCCATGCAGCCTGTTTGGTCATCCATTTGGTTGCAATGGTTGCTTAGGCTTTTATATATATAGATATTTTTTTTAAAAGGAGGCTGAGTGTGATGGAGAGGTGTGGAAAGCAGCAATCTACAATTAGGTGTACAGAAAATGGATTGATAAGTAAGGCTGTGGATTGATTAGAAGAGTGGAGAAGGCAAAGCAGGGAAAAAAGGTCAAACTTCCACAGTCATTCATACATTCACTTAATCAGTCACTGAATAAGTATTAATTGTGTGCTATTAGGGGCTGGAGTTGTGTACCCCTAAAATTCACATATTGAAGTCCTAACCTCCAGAAGATGAGATTGTGACTGTATTTGAAGAGATAATTAAGTTAAAATGAGGACATCCTGATAGGAAGAGATTAGGACACAGATACACAGAGGGAAGTCCATGTGAGGACACAGAAAAGACAGCCTTTTATCAGCCAAGGAGCATGCCCTCCGAAGAAACTAAATCCCATGGCACCTTGATCTTGGACTTCCAGCTTTCGTGACAGTGAGGAAATAAATTTCTTTTGTGTAAGCCACCTAGCCTGTGGTTATGTGTAAAATGACTTTGCTTAGCCCTAGCAAACAAACACACATGCCCACTATGTAGAAGGCAATAGTTTGAATGGATTGTAAACAGAACTCATAACCCTTCTTCATAAGATTCTATAGAAACAAGACTACTTGGGATTTCAAGTTCTTGTCCATTGGAAGAGAAATCTCTCATTAGTGCCACTTGCACCAGGCAGGAGCTGCAGGCAACACCTCCCAACCAGGAGCCTGGCTGGAGGGAGCAGAGGCTGATGAGAGGGCTGGGGTCCAGCATGCTCTTGGATGACATCACTACTCACCCTTACCACTTCCCTAACTGCACTCCCCAAAGGAACAGAAAGAGGAAAAGCCATAATAAGAAAACAGAAACTACCAAGAAGTGCCACTATAATTTGAACCTACCTGGAGAATGTTTAAATGTATTTTTCAAGAACTGTGTCTAAAAGCCTCTAGCTAATCATTTAATCACTCCCAGATTGGTTTAAATATACCAGCAGTTCTCTCCATGAAAACCGTGTATTCTACAGCTACCTTCATGCCAACACCGACAAGCAGTATGGCTTTAAAGTATGAAATGCATGCCTCACCATGGCAGCCTCCGTGTTTGTCTTCCATGTCAATCCACTTCACGGCTCTGAGGTTACCAGTCCATGATGCATTTGGCATGGAGCCAGGGACACCTGCAATAGTGACAAAGAAGAAAAGCATAAATGAGAACCAAGAGGAAAAGGTGTCAATTTCTTTAACCCTCCAAGTTATTTTCTTTAAATAGATTATCTTTCACATCAGATTTTTCATCAAATGGTGTGAATAGTTGGTGGTTATGGGCCTGGCTTTGCCACCAGTAAAAAGAATCTATTGATTTTTTCCATAGTGTGTGCCACCAAGCCTGAGAAGTTTGGTCACACACATAGAGTTTAAGAAATACTGTAGGGTAAAACCACAAGAGAAGGTTGGGGGTTTTTGGTTTCCTAATGGCCTTTAATTAAATGTACTTTCAATCCTAATGTTAATTTTTTTTTTAAGGGTTTTCCAGATGGCTTCTAAGAAGTACAAGCCCTGGAAACAGGCTGTTCTAGGTTCTTAGTGCCAATTAAGTGAGAGCAATCCCAGGGTCGCTCTTATATGACATTGCAATTTTAGGCATACAGAGAAAGACAGCTTGTTCACGACATGTTTAACTCATAAATATTTTAACACACAATGCTTTATGTTTGTTACAATACTTCTTGAGCATTGATTGATATTGATGAGGGCTGTGCTGGGACTGGGGACAGAGAAATCAGACATGATTCCAGATCACCCAGTGAGGGTAAGGAATTGTCTATCCCCGTAGTAGGTTTTGAGTTTTGCTTCTCCTAGAAGGTTGGTGTATACTGATCCACTCATCTTCTCTATCTATTTCAGTTGTTCTTTGACCAAATGCTGTTGCTGACCTATTTACTAGTTAGACATTATCTAATGCACCTTTGAAATGTAAAAAAAATTGCCTTAAAAAGGGGGGAGGGGAACTTTAGGTTGTCATCTGGCTAAGCCAAGGTTTCTCTAACTTGGCATCCTTGACTGACACTTTGGGCTGGACAATTCTTGGCTATAGGTCCTGTCCTGTGCAGTGTACGCTGTTCAGCAGCACCCCTGTGATAATCAAGAATGTCTTTAGACATTGCGGAATATCCCCGGGGAGCAAGATTGCCCTGTTTGAGAAACACTGTGCTAAGCTACTCAAATAACCCTCTTCAACTCAATGAATTTTGGAGAGGCCCCAGAGAAGAAGGGTCCATTTAATCACATAGAATAGTTATACCCCAAGATTTCCATTAATGGAAAAGGAGTACATGGGAATCAATGTAAATGCAACTAGCAGAGGAATATTTCACTTCAGAAGAACTGCAGCAATTTTCACCAGTGACAAGTTCAACCTGAACACCATTTTGATGTAATGGCACTAAGCAAATATTATCTGCATTCAAATCACGAGCCACAGATTGAGAACCACTGCTGTAGAGCCTAAGACTTTTAGAAAACACAGATATCTACATTACAATTCATTAAAAGTAGCAAAATTACAGTTATGAAGTAGCAATGAAAATAATTTTATGGTTGGGGTCACCACAACATGAGGAACTGTATTAAAGGGTCACAGCATTAGAAAGGTTGAGACGCACTGTTTAAGCGATCTTTCTTCCTACTGCTTTGTCATTAACCTGCTCTGTACCCTTGTACATCATTTAATGTTACTCAGACTCCCCTTTCAAATAAAGTAAATAGATTAGATCAGGGTTTTTCAACCTTTCAGACTGCAACCTATAGAGAATTTTACTCCATCACTTACACACACACACACACACAGTGCAAACTTAAGTTTCACAAAATAATTCTTAGGCTTATTTTACATTATTTTCTGGTCTATTCTCATGTTAAAAAGTCTAGTCAAAACCTACTAATGTGATTGCTGGATCCACTAATGAGATACAACTACTATTTTAAAAATACTGGACTAGATGATTGTATTTTTGTTGTTGCTGTTATTATTATTGACTATCAGGCTTGTAGGAGGATAGTTATGGGGCATATGTCTACCCTTAATAATAGTCTAACCTCAACTCACAAGAAAGATCTATGTTTCATTCTTTCTGGGGCGCGGCAAAAAGAAGACACCAATATTATCAGAGAAAACATTTCAAACTATTAAATTCAATTCTCTCATTTGCTCTTCATAGGCTTATTTAAACAAAAGATGTGAAATAAAGTTTACAGAGTAATCAGCAATGTTTTTCTTGGGACTAAGCCTTTATTAGTCAAATAATTGCACTTGTTGAATAAATGAAGATGATTCTTTGAAAATACAAGCTTTATTTACATTGGCTTGACTTTCTTCTTATTGTTCTCACACAGTGTGGCCCTCATTTGGGGAGACAAATTCCAGCAATTGCTTATTATTTAAGGTTAGATATATACTTTCTAACTTATTAAATAAAGAATTTTGTTTTTAAATGTCAAAAGTCAATTCTGATGTCAGTTTACTGAAAGGATTTTCTCACATTTAATGGTGGTGCTGTAAATTGGTACAACTCTGGAATATCAATTTGAAAACAATGTAGGAAAGACCAGCATAATTGCCAATTTCCTTTGGCCCTTTAAAACAATAGTTTCAAAATAAGCTAGGAAATAATTCTTAAAGTGTGAAAATCTGTATATGACCATGTTCATTATGACATCATTTACACATACTCACTAACAGCACAGGCTTTGAAGTCAGACAGCAGGCACCCTAAATCCCCATCTGCTCTTACTGGCTGTGTGACCCTGGACAGTCGTCATGTCATTTCTTTGAAACACCATCCGCTAACCTTCAATACCTCACAGGACTTGGTTAGTGTTAAATAAGATAATGTGTGTGCTGTGCTTAGCATAGAGCCTGGCATACATACTACTCAATAAATGGCTGAAAATATAATTCCTCTATTAAAATCACGTGGACGTGTTGCTATAGAAGACAACTTTTTTGCTGTAATCTAAAGCAGGTTTCTCAACCTCGACATTACTGACATTTGGGCTGGATAATTTTTTGCAGACAATTTCTTTGCTGTGGGGTTGCCCTATATATCATAGGATGTTTAGTGACAGCATCCTGGGTCTTTACCCATTAGATGCCAGTATCAGTCCTCCCATCCCCCATCTCATCCCCAGTGTGACCATCAAAAATGTTTCCAGATGTTGCCAAATGTGCCCGTGGGTGGGACAAAATCAGCCCTGGTTGACAACATGAAATCTTATACCCTATCTAATAAAAGAGTAATATGCAAAATGACCATCACTCCGACACAAAAGGTGGCTTCCCTCATGTGGACATAAGATGGCCACCACAAGATGGCCAGTAGGGGAGGGCAGTTGGGGGTGATCAAGTCTGCAGGGCAGGGCAGTTGGGGGGACCAGGCCTGCAGGGGAGGGCAGCTGGGGGAACTAGGCCTCTAGGGGAGGGCAGTTAGGGGTGACCAGGCCTTCAGGGGAGGGCAGTTGGGGGAACTAGGCCTCTAGGGGAGGGCAGTTAGGGGTGACCAGGCCTTCAGGGGAGGGCAGTTAGGGGTGGCCATGCTGGCAGAGGAGGGAAGTTGGGGGAAATCAAGCTGGCAGGGGAGTGGTTAGGCATCAACCAGGCTGGCAGGGCAGTGGTTAGGGGGTGATCAGACTGGCAGGCAGAAGCAGTTAGGGGCAATCAGGAAGGCAGGCAGGCGAGCAGTTGGGAGTCAGCAGTCCTGGATCCCTGTAGGATCAGGCCTAAATGGGAATCAGACATCCCTGGAGGGGTCCCAGATTGGAGAGGATGCAGGCTGGGCTGAGGGGCACACACCCTTGTGCACAAATTTTGTGCACCGGGCCTCTAGTTATTAATAAAACCACGTATAAATATTTGCATGTAAAATGAAAAATGTTTTAAATTTATAAAAGTTCCTTTAATATTCTTGTATTGCTTTTTTATTTTTAAAAGTTTTTTTATATACATCTGAGTGATAATTGGTTCACTGGTTTAGTAACTGCTTGTAAATATTGTAAGAATGATACAACACCATGTTCATTAATTGGCTTTCACAATTAAAAAAATGGAAAATTAGCTAATAACAGAAAGGCAGTATATAACAGCCTCTTTTTCTCATTGTTAACTGGGGGTAATTTTTAAACATAAGAAGAGCCCTGGCTGGTGTGGCTCAGTTGGTCGGAGTGTCGTCCCATGTGCCAAAGGGCTGCAGGTTCTATTTCCAGGCAAGGCACATATGGGGGTTTGGGTTTGATCCTGGGCTGGGCACATACAGGAGGCAGCTGACAGATGTTTCTCTCTTTCGATGACGTTTCCCTCTCTCTCCCTTGCTCTGTCTAAAATCAACTTTTTTAAAAAGAAAGTTAATTTTAAAAATAAAAAGATACAGTATTGTTTTCACCTACCAATGGTTCATGAATCACATGGGTTTATTAACACATGAAGCAAGAGATGGCGTTTTTATTTAATGTGGGTATTTCCTAGGGTTCTGCAGTCCCTGAGATAATAAATGGCATAACATCCTTAAAATGATAACCCTTCATTCACCTTGATAATTGCCCACAAATAGTTGTAAAAGGAAAAGATGGAATGGGAGAAGGAAGAAAAATCTAGAGTTTTCAACTCAAAGGGATTTTAGAAATTTTAATATGTTTTAATATTTTAATATGTTTTAATATTTTAATCTTTTCACCTTAATGCTAAGCTGTGTGAACTAGAGCTTAGGAAATATCAATGAATTGTTCAGGAGTGTAGGCCTGCCAAATAACTTGTTAGTTTTGTTTCAAGATCATTTGCTCACTTATTCTATGTCCCCCCTCCCTACATATTTTATTCTTATTGAATTTAGTGGGGTGACATTGGTTAATAAAATTGTGTTTCAGGTGTACAATTCTATAACACATCACCTTTATATTGTATTGTGTGCTCAGCATCCCGAGTCAAGTCTCCTTCCATCACCATTTATCCTCCCTTTTCCCTTCTCTACCTCCCCCACCTCCCTCAATGGTTTCTCACGTGCCTCCCATGTTCAAGAGTAGACGCTGGGGGGAAAGCCCTGAATGAGATGTTCTTAGAGCTTTTAGCTTAGTGTATCCCAGGGGTTTACATGTACCGAAGTCTTCACTAGCAGCCCAGGCACCCTGCTCCAGGGTCTTTCCTGCAAAGGGGACACCTGTAATGCTGTCAACAATAAAGATAATGTTTTAAAAGGAGTCTTGCCTGGACAGTGCTGGTGTGAACAGGAAAGGTGGTGGAGCATTTGGAAAAGTGGGCAGTTCTCGTTCCAGAGCAGTTCAGGTTTCATTACACTCCTGACCTTGTCCACTGGCCCTCTGCCCACGTTTCTTTTTTGGCTGTTTATCATCTTTAACTCTCAAACACCCAGTAAATTACGGCAAATTTTCCTGAGGCAGTGGAGGTCTTCAGTTTCACTACTTCCAGATTTGTAACCTGACAACTTTCCCTTCCTCCCTCCACTAACCCATGACGTTCTTCATAATCCTTCCCATTCACAATTGATCCAAATCCAGTTAATCCTTCCAGACCTGACTGCTTAATTCTGTGCCTACAGGAGCCCCAGCTGATATCCAACCTCATGGCAGTCCTTCAAGCCTTCCTGGCTTTTTTTATTTTATTTTATTTTATTTTATTTTTACTGGATTAAGGTGGGCCCTAAATCCAATTACTAGGGCTCCGTTTATTTATTTATTTAGGTATTATATGTGTACATATCTTACCATTGTCCCCCCTCCTCCTCCCCATACATGCCCTCACCCCCCAGAGTTTTGCGTCCATTGGCTTCCTGGCTTTTAAAAAACAAAACAAAAATCATATAGCTTTATAAAATAACTTTTTAAAACTTCAGTCTAAACTGGTGAAACATAGAAATCCATTTCTTGAGTCCCATTCCAGGCTGAATCGGAAACTCTGCAGAGGACCTTTATTTTAACAAGGCTTTAGAAACCTCTCATCAAAAGGTAGACGGGGGGAGGGGGATGTGAGGTGAGTCTTGAATGACGGGCAGCATGTGATTACTGACAGCGTTGCCCAGAAGCAGCACTCTCAGGGACGGTGTGGAGGCGGAAATGGTTCTAGCACATGAGAGGGGAGCCCCAAATCTGACCCGTCCCTTCCAGTGGCTGCATCAAAATTATGTTAGCAAGGAGTGAAAAGAATAAAAGCAGTCACCTCTAAGGACTATTTCCCTTCCAAAAAGTGTTGTTTCTAGCGGCACAATGCAGGTTCCTGAGCTCCAGCTCCCTGAGAATGACCTTGGATAAATAATTTGTCTTTCAGCATTTTCCCTCCGTACGTTCTTTAGAAGAGTTTCACCTGCGTGAGTACATGTTGTACATTTGTTTTTAAAATGCCAAAGCGAAATAAGTGTCCTTTAAACTGGTTTGCTTGTCTTCAGTGCGAAATCATGCTAATTCAATGTGGAAAGGAAATAATAAAATGAAGAGCCTTTGGGTTATATTTGCATGCACTAGTCAGTGCTGTTATTTTTCACACTCCCTCCCACTGGTTCCGTTTCAGGGAGGGGCCCTCTCTTAGGCATCACACGTCCCAAGTAGCCAAATGTGGCCATTGGTTTCTCTGGAACTTTCCTTTGGTTACCCCGTTTTTCCACGAGTGTGAAGTTTTGTGAGTAAAGTATGAAACAATTAAAAAACTCATTATGATCATGTTGTTTCACGGAAGTCTTGAGTTCGAGTGGCCTTTCAACCGAAAGGAGAGCTCCTTTTGTTTGAAGGTTAATGAGAGCACCTGGGAGAAAAAAAACTCACATATAGTGTCCGCCCACTGTTTGGTCAGCAAACCATTCACTCACCGAGAGTGGAGACTCTGTCAGGCAAGACTGACTCCTGGCACGAACAGGAGGGAAGTCCTCTCACAACATTCTTTCATCAGTGCCAGGAATACCACAGTGCCTAAGCAGATGCCAGAACACTGCCTTTGACATATAGACAGAGCCATCCTCAGACAAGGGGCAAATAACTAGCAAGTACTCACTAAACTATTGAACAGAAGAAAGAAATGAAGAGAAGAAAGGAAGAAAAAAAGGAAGGGAGGGAGGAAAAGATTGTCAAGTAATGTTTTCAAACTTCAGAATTTATCAACACTTCCTGGAGGGCTTGTTAAAATAAAAACTACTGGGTCCTAGACCCAGAGTTGCTTTTTTTAAATTATTATTAAATTGAGGTATAATTGCCATCTAACATTAGTTTGAGATGAAGAACATAACTTGGTATTTGTATATATAGCGAAATGATCACCACAGTGGGACTAGGTAACATCCAACCAATTTCCTGTTGAGCTTCAGCTGATTTCCAGTTGACTGGCAGCTCAGCTCAAGCCTTCCCTGGCTCTGGCAGCGCTGCTTCCCTCTGCGGGCACCGCCCCAACTCAGGTGCTCGACATCTCCCACCGGCTCTCACTGCCTACCAAGCCGGCTCTGAATCCAGACTGCCCGTTTCATTGGCAGCACACCAGGTGGCTCTTCCTACCGTCAGTGTTAACCCTGTTGCATTCTATGTGGGGATATGGGATTACTCTGAACCATCCACCCTGTGTCTGTTTCTGCAAGCCATTTGAAGATCCTCAGCAACCACTCACCTGCGACATATGAAAGCAAATTCAGACTTGTGTCATCCTAGACCAGGGGTGGGCAAACTTTTTACTCGAGGGCCACAATGGACCGGAGGGCTGGAACAAAAGCAACCTGACCATGCTGGCACTCTCATCTTGGGCTGCTGGTGAAGGAGCGGAGGGGAGAGCATGAGAACCCTCCGCTCTTTCGGCTCCGCGGGCCAGATAGAACAGCTGAACAGGCCGGATCCGGTCCTCGGGCTGTAGTTTGCTCACGGCTGTCCTAGACCTTTCCTGCTAATGTCCATTCCACCTCTTACTAGAATTTGACTCCTCACCCCCATTTTCATTTAAGACACAGTGAAACGTTTATCTCCTTCCAAAAAATAAAAAATAAAAGCTAGCCCGGCTGACATGGCTCAGTGGTTGCATGTGGACCTATGAACCAGGAAGTCACGGTTTGATCCCCCCATTCCCCCCACAGGCAGGGCACACATAGGGGGTGTGCAGAAGGCAGCAGACCAATGATCCTCATCATTGACTTTCTACCTCTTTCCCTCTCATTCTCTGAAATTAATAAAATTATTATTTTTTAAAAAGCTAAAGTGACATTTTTTCTTTTGTTTTAGGTTGTCACTAATCAAGCCCCAGCCACCTCCCCACAACCATAACCTTGGCTGGGTCCCTCAGTTTGCTGCTATAGACCACATTCCGACCTGGAAGATCCCCAAATTGTGACCATGCGCATGAGGATATTTTGAAATCTTGTTCCAGACTGCAGACAGCCCATAAATGGCATCTGATGGGTGTGTCTGGCTTGACTACCATATGCAGGGAAATGGAACATTGAAGAAAACAGATTTCTCATCCCAGTCTGGATCGCCGGGTCCCTAGACAACAACAGGCAGACAGGGGCTCTCCTGCACGGGGTTCCCATCATGCTTCACTCACTCCCACTGTCCGCCTGGCCCAGTTGGCCTGTAGTTTGCAATACTTTCAGGCCTCATATTTCATCACTGTCCACGCACACCAAAGTCTCTTGTCACCCTTTTGGCAATTACTTAATAGATCTTTCATTTTCACCTGGCTCCCCATACTTCGGCTTATGCAAACGTCTAATATAAGAAAACAAACTCAAAACAAACCCTGGGGATGTAATGTTTACAGCATGCTGACTATAGTTAATACTGTGTTGTATATTTGAACGAGTAAACCTTAAAATTTCTCATCACAAGAAAAAGAAGTTTGTAGCCATATGTGGTGACGGATGTTAACGAGACTCACTGTAGTGATCACTTTGCGATATATACAAGAATCTAATCATTATGTTGCATACCTGAAAGTAATATGTCAATTACAACTCAATCAAGAAAAATAAAATAGACCTCAGCCAACGCCCCACCCCTTCCTGTGCTTTCTCTTCACTAGCCCAGCACCTGGTCAGCCCTGGGGAGGCGGGAGAGGATGGCCCTGAGAGGAGGGGGCGGGGCCTGGCGGGAGGGAAGGCGGGGTCTGGGTGAGGGGCGGGGCCTGGGTGAGGGAAGGCGGGGCCTGGCGGGAGGGGCGGGGCCTTGCTGAGGGAAGGCGGGGTCTGTGTGAAGGGCGGGGCCTGGGTGAGGGAAGGCGGGGCCTGGGTGAGGGGCGGGGCCTGGAGGGAGGGAAGGCGGGGTCTGGCGGAAGGGGCGGGGCGGGCTGCAGCTCAAGCGTGCCCCACGCCCAGCCCCCTCGGAGCTGCGGGAAGAGTCCCTCCGACCCCCACTCCCTCCCGGACAGATGCCGTTAGACGGAGGGATAGTAGCCCTCCCAGGCTCGTTGGGGCGAGGGGTGATGCTGCCTGGAAGGGGTTGGGGGCACCTGAGGAGCGGAGCATCCCTCTCCTCCACCTGCCGACCCTCGCCACCCTCCTCCTTCTCTCTGGGACCCTGCTCCGCCCCCTCCGCCCCCCCCCTCACACACACACACACACACACACACACACACACACACACACCCGCCTCAGGAGCCCAATGTGGACTTCCAATAGCAATCAGCCATTAACATCCGGCCGTACTGTGCAGCCACGTTCATCAGATGAAGTTTCCCGAGCCCCTCATCATGCTGAGCAAACACTTAGGAAGATGGAAATCTATCTGAGACATGAACAGTTATGTGATGTAATTCTAGTTGCTGGCGATGGCAGAATTCCAGCTCATAGACAGGTGCTCTCCTATGCTCAGCTTGCTTTGCTGCCATGTTTACATGTCAGGGAAGCAAGACCAGAAAAAATAAAAATGGAAGGTGTAGAGCAGAAGTCACTATGGTCCCTGATTCAGCCTGCATGTGCAGGCCGCCTTGAATGACAAAAGGATAATATTTAGTGCCTGCTATTTAGAGTTTGCCTCCAGTTTCACAGATTGTGGGAGCATGCTGTAAGTTTTCTTTTTAAATGTTTTTATTGATTTCAAAGAGGAAGGGAGAGGGATAGAGAAATAGAAACATCAATGATGAGGGACAATCATCTATCGGCTGCTTCCTGCATGCCTGCTACTGAGGATTGAGCCTGCGACCAGAATGGAACCGTGGCCTCCTGGGTTCACGTTCAACCACAGGCCGCACCGGCCCGGCCATGCTGTAAGGAAGCAGCTTCACCCATCCGAGTGTCTTGGAATCCGTTCTTTTGCTGATCCCCGAGGTTGTACAACTTTACATAAAGTGGCTCACAATTTACACTATGGTACATTTTATGGAGTAATTCGAAACCAGGAATTTGTACTATTACCAGCTAGTGAGATTGCAAAGCTCTTGGCCAGTGATGACATGAGGAGACAATGTTGGATACAATTCTAACTTGCAGCCGTCACGATTTGAAAGAGTCAGAAAGATCTCAGTAAGCTTTTGGCTTACATTAGGCTACCTCTCTTCGGGCCACAGTTCCTGGCAGACATGGGGAAGAATGAACTTTTGGGGGATGATATTGAAATAGGAATTTTAGGGGGATATAGTCAGGCTTAGGAGATTTTTAAAAATCAAAGAGGTCCATGGAAAAAACACAGAGCTACAGACTGGGAGAAGTTACATTTCCATAAGATAAGGAAACTGGGAGTAGCAAAAAGTCCATATTTACAAAATAAAGGAGGAAGAAAGCCCAGAGGGAATAGGAGACCTTTGAGGGAGGAAGGCTCCACACATCCCTTGTGAGGTTTTGACCTTTGAACTCAGAAGTTGCTATAGTGACCAAATCACAGGGGAGTAGTGGCCAATCAGAGGGAATACCAAGGCACAAAAACTGCAGCCTTTATAAACCAGGGAAAAAGGAACTCAGAGGGACTCTTTCCCCATCCCCACGTGGGAGTCTGTACTTGTTATTCAATAAATTTCCACCTTTGCAGTGCCAACTTCTGTCCGTGGATTCATTTTTTTACTACAACAGACAAAGAGCCTGGGAACCATCCTGCCCAGGGGAACACTGCACCATCCAGTCCAAAAACCCTGTATTGGTACAGAATTTCAGGAACTCATTATGGAAGCAATGGAGTACCATTTATTATCAGAGAGATGACCCATGTTACAAAATCCTCAGATAAAGCCTAGGAAGTCAACTGTTGGTACATTATTTTTCACTGGAGGAATGGATTTCACAAAAGAAGCAACAAGCATTGAAAATTATGACCTCCGTGGGGAATATGAGTGGGAGGAGGCTAAAGTTCAGTGTGCAGAGTTAGATGACAAACTAACTGTATGTGGTTGGAGGAGGAGGAGCACTGAAGACTTGGGATACTGTGGAAAGCTACAACCCAGAACAATATTGGCAATATTGGAAGGTCCCATGTATGCAGTCAGAGGGCACGATGGCTGACGCCACTTAAATACAGTGGGAAAACGGGACCCTCGGCCTGACAGTGGAATTTTGTTGCCACTGGGTCAACCCTCAGGAGCAGAGTGGGTGTTGTAGCACTACCTCGAAAGCTCTATGTAACTGGTGGTAAACTGGAAGTTCTCCTCTCAGCTCAATAAGAAGTTTTGATCCTCACTGATTAGGGTTTGCCCTCCCCTGGGGCTGCCAAGTGCAGAGTCCGGGTGAGCCTACTGGGAAACCATCTGAGGAGAGGCCTGGGCTGGCAAGTGATGCCAGCCAGCCCAGCCAGCCCAGGTGAGTGGCCCAGGTCAGAGAGCTCACAGAATCGGGAAAAACTTTTTTCAAGTCACTAAGTTTTGCAAGTCCTTTTCCTCCCAGCAAATCCTTAACTGTTTTTTTGTTGTTGTTTTGGGTTTTTTTGTTTGTTTCTTTTTTAGGATGCAAATGTTAGGGAGTGCATAAGGGCCAATAAGATAATTCTCATTCTTCAGTTTTTATCTTTAACTCAATCAGTGATCTACATTAGTGTTCCCCACTCTGGCTACACTGCAAAATCATCTATGGCACTTTAAAATACCAATGACTGTGCCTCATTTGCCTGAATTTCTGAATTAATGGTTCAGTGGTGAGGCCCAAGCACTGGTATTTTTAAAAATGCCCTACACAGCCCAGCCAGTGTGGCTTACTGGTTAAGTGTCAACCTATTGAACCAGGTTCAATTCCCAGTCAGGGCAAATGCCCAGGTTGTGGGCTCCAGCCCCTGTGGGGAGTGTGCAGGAGGCAGCCAATCAATGATTCTCTCTCATCATTGATGTTTCTGTCTCTCTCTCTCCCTCTCTGAAATATATATATAATGCCCTACATAATGATAATGTGTACCCAGGACTGAGAACATCTGTTCTTTGCAGAATATTTTATTGAACATCCCTTCATAAGAATAATGCTTTTTAGTTTCTAGAACACCCTCACTGTGCCTCAGTAAGGAGACATTTTATTTTTCACCAAATAAAGCAATGTTATTTTTAAGCTTTGGAGATTTTAAAAGTACAAAAGGTCAAAGAGGAAACAAGTGTTTATTTCCCAACTCCCCCAAATTAGCTAGTGTTAAACATAGCACATTTACCTTGTGCTAAGATATCTTTCCTCTTAAAAATATTATTCTATAATCTTTGAAAAACTGAACCCTGAAATTACAGTGGAATCAAATAATGCATTAAAGTACAAAAGACAAAACTGAAAGTTAAAGAAAGGCCAAACACTACAAAATCTTATACCTATGAGTAACAATCATTATGAAAACATTATTTCCAAAGCATCTTTTTGTATAAATAAATACTTCTGTGTTATCTTCAAACTATAATATAGCTATTGACTAGTTGACTACTCTATATTAAATGTAGATTGCAAATAATCTTTTGCAAGTGCCCTTTACCAATGATATATACGGGTTGGGTTTCCTTAACTTATTTGAGTTTGGGCAGTAATTATGAACACATTTACCACTTTGATGGGTTCATTGACTCAAAAACTTAGATGATAGAATTTGAGAGATTCTGTTATTTGCAGCACATGAACATCATGTAGTAAGTTTTCTGTGATCTACCTGTTCAGATGTGTTTTTTTCCAGTTTGAAGTAGGTATTTACATTTCAAGTGGCATTTCCTAAATTTGATGTAACTGTTTCAAGTAACAGTATTTACGGTATTGATTTGCCTTCTTACTCTTTAAAAAATATTTTTTATTGATATTTTACAGAGAGGAAGGGAGAGAGACAGAGAGCTAGAAACGTCGATGAGAGAGAAACATCGACCAGCTGCCTCTTGCACACCCCCTACTGGGGATGTGCCTGCAACCAATGTACATGCCCTTAACCGGAATCGAACCCGGGACCCTTCAGTCCACAGACCGACACTCTACCACTGAGCCAAACCGGTTTCAGCTTGCCTTCTTACTTTACTACACAGGAAGGGATTTCATGGCTGGGTCCTATTCTATTGGTATCCATAGAGCATAGCATGCCTGTACTGCTTTGTCTATTGTCTGGAGAAAGGGCCTCCATGAGTCCACTATACAAATTGTCATCTTGCCCTGCACACAGCGCCCGCTTCATCTTCAAAACAAGGCACCGGGCTACACCCAGTTGAATATAAATCAAGAAGTGAGTTGCAAGTTGTAAAACATTTTGTCCAATTTTATGTAAAAGCAGCCATATAAAAATCATGTTTGCTTAGGATTCATCTAATTTTAACTCCTATTTACAACCCAAGACAGGTCCAAAGGAGCTGAAGGTCACTGGTAAATTCCATTTGTTGCTTCGTGAACTGGGGTATATATAGATTGCTGACTCTGGGAACTAGGTGTCTATTTATAGCAAGCCCAATCTTTTATACAGGACGACAGACATGGTTCTGGTTACACTCCTCTTCTGCAAATACAAGAAAAGTCTAAATAAACTTTAAAAAGAGAAGAAGACACATGGGAGAAAGAGCCCTGTGTGGTGCCTGCAACATGTGCATATCCCTTCCTCTCCCAGCCCTGCCATCCCTGACCCCGTGGAATTTACAAGGTTTTTTTTGTTTGTTTTTTAGAAATATAGGAAGGTAGGCCTAGCATGTATTCCTGAAACATCTGTTTAACCTGAGCATTTGAATGAAAATCACTGGGCTACCCTAATGAAGTTACCTAATGAAAACCATCAACAAACTGAAAAGACAGCCTACTAAATGAAAGAATATATTCACCAATTATGTATCTGATAAAGGATTGATAGCCAAAATATATAAGGAATTCATACAACTTAACATACAAACACACAAATAATCCACTTAAAAAATGGGTAGAGGACTTGCATTAATACTTCTCCAAAGAGGCTATACACATGACCAATAGACATATGAAAAGATGCTCAATATTCTTAATCATCAGGGAAATGCAAATTAAAATCACATACCTGTGAGGCTGGCTATCATTGATAAATCAACAAACAAGTGCTGGCAAGGATGTGGAGAAAGGGAACCTTTATGTACTGTTGGTGGGATTGCAAATTGCTGTAGCCACTATGGAAGACAATAGGAGGTCCCTAAAACATTTTTAAAATAAATCTATCATAGGACTCAGCAATTCTGCTCTGGGTATTTTTCGGGGGAAAAAAAACAAAAACCAAAAGCTGCCCCGGGTGAGCCGTGTGTCCCAGGGGGCCGTGTGCCCCTGGTGAATCACGTCCCCCAAAGGGGCCGGGTGTCCTGGGTGAGCCGTGTGTCCCAGGGGGCCGAGTGCCCCGCGTGAGCCGTGTGTCCCAGGGGGCCGAGTGCCCCGGGTGAGCCGTGTGTCCCAGGGGGCCGTGTGCCCTGGGCGAACCCTGTGTCACAGGGGAAGCAGTGGGACCCAGGGGGAGCGGTGGTGAGAACCAGAGGAGGAGCGGACTCTATTCATATGGACCTGAGATAGTCACCATAAAACAAGCAGACTGCCAAATGACAGCGGGGAGGGGAAGGAGACCTAGGGGGAGATAAGAGAACAACCGAAGGACTGGTATGCATGAATATAAGTACAACCAACGAACACAGAACTCTGGGGAGGGAGGGCATGAATGGGAGGGGTGGGAGGGGGCAATGGTAAGATATGTACACATATAATACCTTAATAAAAAAAATTTTTTTTTGGAAAAAAAAAATAGAAAAATCTTTTTTTTAAAAAAAGAAAAGAAAAAAAATGAAAGCACCAGTTTGAAAAGATATATGCACCCTTATGTTCATTGCAGCATTATTTGCAATTGATAGACAACTGGATGAAGAAGTTGTATGTATAAAAAATGGAATATTACTCAGCCATAAAAGTGAATGAAATCTTGCCATTCATGACAGCATGGATGGGCCTAGAGTGTATTATGCTAAGTGAAATAAGTCAGACAGAGAAAGATACATGCCGTATGATTTCATTTATATGTGGAGTCTAAAAAACAAAATCAACAAACAAAATAGACAACCCTACAGATAGAAAAAAAAAACGGACGGTTGCCCAAGGGGCGGAAGTTGGGCAACTGAGAGAAAAAGATGAAGGGATTAACAAGTACAAACTGGCAGTTACATAACAGTCATGGGAATGTAATCAATAGGGAATATAATTAGTGAGATAAATATATAAAAGGCTAAAATGCCAAGTGTCTGACTGTCCAACCAGTTGCTATGACGTGCACTGACCACCAGGGAACAGACAATCATTGCAGGAACTGGGACACAGGCCCCACCACCACCCCAGAGCAACACCCCACCAAATCGCAGCCAATGCTGCTGAGACCCATGGTGCAAATATGGCCCACAGCCCAGCCCAGCCCAGAACCAGTGGCTGTGAGCACCAGGTAATGATGTCACATAGCAACACCTGGCTTTCTTTCCCTAGCGACTAGCCTCCTTGCAGTTTCTTCAGCCCAGGAACACGACTTGCTTTATAGCCAGGTGCAAACATATTACAGTTTAACCAAATGTCTGTGAGCATTTTCACGTGCCTCATCTCATTTGATCCTCACAGAAGTCCTGGAGTAGGTATATAGGAGACTTGGTAGAATCCTATTTTCATTAGCTGGAAAATGGAGATTTAGAGAGTTTAAAAACTTGACCTGACTGAAAAGAAGTAAGAAATGGTGGAACTTGAAAATGACTTCAGGTTTTCTTACTGTGCAGAGTATAGTCAAACACTGCTGCAGTTAAATATTTTACCCTTTGTTCTCCCTGCATGATCTATAATAATAATCTGCTTTGTGTTGATATTTACTGCTGTGTTGCTAAAAATTACCTGAAAGAGAAGTTGGGGTGCTTCACTGGGCTGGAAAAGGTTTAGATAAATCAGAAAGCAAGTCTAATTAAGCAAGTTTATCTACAGAAGCTCTCATTGACACCAATCACACACGTGTGTTTTGATCTGTCATTGCCAATTGTGAATTTTATTATAGAGAAAGAGCAAATAGCGATATTAAAATATTTCTTCTAATTAATTTCCTTTCAATGTGCACAAATTTGTGCACCAGGCCTCTAGTATTTTAATCAATAAATGTGGTGTCAGGTGGGTGCAAGACTTATTGGGGTAATCACTTCACAAGTTATGTCAACTGTACCTGAAAAATAAAAAATTTAAGTTACTTAACAACATAAAAAGAGGCAACACTAGTTTATGGGGTGGGATGGTTGTCATTTCAGAAGTAACTGGGAGGGACCATGGGCTTCTGGAGTACTAGTGGTAACATGGCTTCTTGTGCTGGTCACTCATGTGAGGATCAGTTGAAAATTCAGTGATCTCAATTCTGATATGTGTAGTTTTCTGGATACATTATATTTCAATAGAAAGTTTAAGTTTATAGCGCTCACAGACCAGTGATATTTACATGAATTTATAAGATAAAACACGAGACTTCAAAAAGTGCTGGCCTCTTCAGTACCTTGCCCTTGCCCCCATTCCCTTGCTCAGATCATGTTAGGGATTGCAGTGTCGCTTTTGAGTATCCAGTTTTCTGGCTTTGAAGGCTTGACTTTTAAGCACGTGATACTGGTGTTTTCATTTGTGCAATTGTTATTTCAGTATTTCAAGGATTCTGAATTAAGGGCATCTTTCGATCCAGAACAATGACTAAAATGTTCAATTTATAGAAAAAGGTAAAACTTTGAGCCATCTACAAATCCAGACAGAGCCCCTCTGTAGGACTTCTGGTAGGAAATCACATGGGGAGTTGTGGTATGCTCATTTTAAAACTCTCACATGATCTGACTGATTGGAAGGGCTCACTATGGAAAGTTTTGCCTTGGTCACATGGGTTTCTGGAATAAAAGCGGAACACAGTTTTGGTTATTCTTATTCTTCCAATTAAGTTCATGATGTTCCTACTATTTATTCTGAATCATGGATACTCTCAAATCCAAGGTAACAAAAGCATACCAGAATCGAGCTTAATTATTATATAATTATATGCTACATTGACTTTTAGTTTACTGCCCCAGATAAATATTACTAAAAAATAATCCTACCTTGTAAAAATATTTAATAATTCATTCATTCATGTTAGTCCTCACTTGAGGATGTTTTTTCCATTGATTTTTTTAGAAAGAGTGGAAGGGAGGGAGGAATGGAGGAAGGAGGGAGAGAAAGAAAGAAACATTGATGTGCGAGAGACACATTGATTGATTGCCTCCTACACAAGCCCTAACGGGATCTAACCTGCAATGGAGGAATGTACCCTTGACCTCGAATCCATCCTGAGACCGAGACCCTTAGGTACGCAGGCTGGTGTTCTAATCACTGAGTCACTGGCCAGGGCGACCCTTTCTTTTAAATAATAATAGGTCCAACTGACTTAATTATGGAGAATAACAAATAAATAACATGTGAAAAGAAAAGTGAATCTAATAGAATCAATACTCAACAGATATGAAATCTGCCAGAGAATCTGTATGAAATCATTATATACACCTTGGAAAACACAAATGAATTCATTTTTAAAAAGGCAGAATAGAAAGTTGCTTTTCCAGCCCCAAAGGCCACATATTCTATGAACCCATGCTGTGACATTCTAGAAAATGCAAAACCATAGGAATGGAGAACAGGTCAGGATTTGCCAAGGGTTTGGACGGAGCTGCCCGAGAGTTTTTGGAGGAGATGGAGTTGTCCTTGGTTACAGTGGTACATGCCTGACTCTATGCAATTGTCAAAACACCAAAGAGAATAAAGTTTACTCCAAATAAATTTAAAAATAAAATGGGATGCTGCTTCAAATTTAACAGTATGTAACAGAATAGATCACTGTCATAATAAATGCATAAATTCTAATTCTCTTTTATCTTAGACCTATACATAAAATTTTTCATTTGAGAAATATTAAAATTCACTATCTTTTAAAAATGAATGCTGAACACCTTTTATAGAATCCTGTAATTAAAATCGTTTTTCAGTTTTAGGCAATGTACAGACCAAAATGCTATTACTGCTCTTTGGTTCCAATCGAGGGTATTTTAGAGAGAAATTGTGAGAAGCACTAAAATAAGACTGTTGTTTTAGGACTTAGAAGCCCCATTTTGTGACCCAGTTCAGCTGCTAAATCATCAACCCGAACAAATCTCTTCACCTTCATAGGCTTGATTCATCTAATCTTAAAAGATGACAATATCCCTTCCAAGTTCAGTATGCAATTGCCCATTTCACTTCACAAAATCATTTGTGATTCTTGAAGTAGCCATTTCAATTTCTAATTCTTCCAATATCTTCCACTTAAAAAAACACCAAAAACCATTCTGCATTCAGTGGGCACCTTCTGTGTGTTTGAAGTGGTGCCACAGGCTTCAAAGTTATGGTTCCAGAGTTCTAAGTTACTAGTTATAGAGTTCGTGCAAGAAATTCATGCAAGAGTAGGCCTTCCTTCCCTTGGCTCCCCTCTGGCACCCGGGACCCGGGCTTCCTTCCAGCCGCTGGGCCACCGACAGGCACCCAGGTCCTGTGCTTTCATTCAGAAGGTCGTCTGGTCTAATTAGCATATTACAATTTTATTATTATAGACTAGTTCATTCATTTCTCAAAACACATGTCTCCTTACTGCTCCCCACCTCCCCCAAGGTACTATCAATCCTTGGTAGACGAAACTAAGTTTGAAGAGTTGAAGGGACTCTCCAAGATCATAAGCTAGAAGACTAGAAGACACCATGATTTGAGCAGAGGGAGGGGGACCCACACTCTTCATTCTACAATAGTTCTCCATTCCATGGGGGCCACGTGGAGGATTCTGAAGGTAAATGAGGCCAGGTCTCTTTCATGTGGCACACCCCCTACTATGTATGTCCCTACTGGGACACAACGGATGGATGCTGATTGGGAGACGGGCAAGACACCCCTTGCTGAGGCACTTTGTTCCAACCTGGCTCAGGAACCTCCTAATTCTAGAGAAACAACTCTGTGTGTGTGTTTTTTTATAACCTGGGACAGAGAAGAGATTAAGTTATTTGGAAATTGTAGGTATTCTCAAGAGTCAAGATATCAATATTGACATAAGATTGTTGTTGGCCATCTGTGTTTCGTACTTAGTATTTGAGTCCATGGGTTGGTGCACATGGGACAATCTATCTCACTAAACAATGTCACATGCTTAGTGGCTCTGCTCCTTTCATTTTCCCAGCAAGATAACCCCAGTAATATAATATATTGGTAGTAGGGAGGAATTCAAGCTGATTTTGTCTGAGTTTTAGAAAATCTTCAAGATCCTTTGTAGTAATCTCAGAAGCCTCTGCATCTTGGGAGTTTGCATTTTTCCAGCCCTTGTTGAGGCAACTGGAGGAATAAAAACAACTAATAGTTATTGGTATTTACTAAGCACCATGCTCCAATCTAGGCACTTGATATACATTAATATACATAATTGGGTTACAATTGTAGGTACTATTACCACCCCCATTTTACAAATGCTGAAACTGAGATTCAGAGAGATTACACATGTAATTTGCTTCAAATCATATACACTTGGAACCTGAAAAGATATGAAGCCAACTGGTCTGGCTCCAGGGACTCTTGTCCCTCACCCACAGCTGATATGCTACATTAGCCTTAGTCTAGCTCAACACTTATGGGCACACCCAGAAATACTCTAGAGATGAGAGCTAATGTGCTACATTAGACAAGCAGGCAAGTGGGGATAGTGTATAAGTAGCCAGTACCCAATTTACCCATTTGATCAGAACTTATGAGCACAAAAATCACCTCCACGCACACACTGCCTTTGGAGACTGGTCTGAGTTCTAAGTCATGGCAGCAGACATGGTAACCTTGACGAAGAAAGAAAGTCATTGCCCAGAGTCCACTGTTACATTAATTTTACTAGTCACAGTGCAATATAAATAAATAGGAAAGTCATGGCACTAATACACCACAGAGAAGGAGGGGTGGGGGAGGGGGGCGGAGATGGTAATAGAATTAACAATGGCTGAGCTGTGAGATATACCTCCATTGTCTGGTCACACTCTCATGAAGTTGATACTGTCTCCACTTTATAGATGAGTGAAATGAAGTCCATGTAGGAGAAGGTGATTGCTCAAGATCACACAGCAGGTAGATGAAAGCTAAGTCTGTCTCTAAAATGTCTCTAAAATTGCATGCTCTAGAGTTAAAGCAAAATACTGCTTTTGAGATCACCTAGCCAAAATTCCTCACTGTACAGAGAAGTTTAAGTGACTGCCCAAGGTCAAACAGCTAGTTAAAAACAGGGGCCAGGCCCTAGGAAATAATTTCACAGTGTGCATACCTAGGTCAGTGGCCCTTTTTATATGATCCAGTAGCTGGAGTTTGCAGCACGTATAAAAAGGAAAATAAAACAATCACACAGGGCTGGCAACACTTACTGCCTGTTTGCTTAATATTCTACTGTGCGTTATGAAGCATTTAAAATGTCAAAGTCCACAGACTACTGTTCCAATCCTTGAAAGCCTTTTGGGATCATCTGAAACTCACATCCTTAGAGCCACCCAGAGACCCTTTTCTGGCCCTCCCACAAACATCTTTGGAAAGAAATATGAGCAAGTCATAGCCACTGCTATGAAGCATATTGTTCTCTGGATATATAGTAGTTTTGGGGGTGAAGATGAATAAAAATTGCCTAATGTACATCTCTTATGTTTTCATAAATTCTCAAATACCTTCCATACTTTATCTTGTGCTCTAAAACTGAAATTAACTGAGGATGCCTGTTTTTTTTTGTGTGTGTGTTTTTGTTTGTTTTTTTGCCAGTGTCAGATGAGCTGTTCCGTGTCAAGGCTGGGATGCCCAAGTCCCTATTCTCCCATACGCCCCGAAAGACCAGGGAAACCTCATGCAGAGCTCCAGAGCTGATGTCCAGGGCATCTCAGATTAAATTACATAAATGGAAAATTAACAAGATAATTGAACCCAACAAAGAAGGCTCTAGGAGAACATGGGGTAATGGAAAATACATTAAGATTTGGCTGAAGGCAAAATATCTTTTTTTTTAATCTTTATTGTTGAAAGTATTACATATGTCCCCTTTTTGAAGGCAAAATATTTTCATGTCAATTACAAAGTCAATCTCAGAGGGGACTCATAAAATAGTAAGACAGCCAATTGGTCTTTTTTTTTTTTTCTTCTTCTTTTTTAAAAATAGAGGAAGCAGAATATTCAGTAGCAAGAAGAAATTTAAAGAGATATCTCTAAATACTGCACATGGAACAGTTTATATCATTAATTAATTCAGTGCTCTTAGTTGGTGGGGAGACTTGGTTGGAACATTTTTTGTAAGGAGGACATTCTGAGAAAGCGGAAGTGTGTGGAAGGCTGCCTGCCCTGTTTATGGCAATTCCGACTTAGGGGAGACTTAGGGGAGTGTTGAAGGCGGCCCCCCATAATTATTCCTTGACCTTTCCAAACAAGTGTTGTGCAGACCCCCCTCCCGGTACTTACTGGAACCCTTCTGTTCAATCCCTGGATGCCCTTGCCCAGAGGACAATGTGTGTCCTCCCAACATATGTGTCCTCCCAACATTACTCACCCTACTGATTGTATCTAACAATAAACTTTATCTCAAACTGCTGTTACAATAAAAGGCTAATGAGGCAGACAACCGAGGCGGCCTGGTCCCCTTGGCCAGGCCATCTCTTAGCCTCGCTTTCCAGCAGACAATGTGTCAGAGTAGCCCATTCATCCATCGCTCAGGGGCTGCAGCTCAGCCCCGCACTTAGCAGCATACTCCTCCCAGTTCTCCACACAGGAAGAGGAAGGCCAAAGGCATGGAAATCCCAGCAGGCAGAGTTCTGGCTTTTGCTTCTAATGCCTACAGAGCATGTGCGTGTAGATTCAGCTTTGTCCATCAGAAAAGAAGGAAGGGAAAAGAAAACCATCCCAGAAGTTTAAGTGGGGTAGAGAGACTGTCACTTGCCAGGAAGTCATTCATTATTACAGGGTATGTAGAAAGTCTTAGTCTGGAAGAGTAGACGTTTGCATTTCCTTTGAAAAGAGGAAGCTACTCATTTCTGAAAATTAAAGTCAGCTCAGTGGTTTACTATACATTTTAAGTTTTCTCGCAGTGTTGCTGGTTGTTGAAACTGGTTGATGAACACAAGAGATTACACTATTCTCAGTGCTGTTGTCTTTTGTAAGTTTCACAATACAGGTTTTAAAATGAACTCTGTGTCAGTAGCTAGGAGACACAACATTTGTTTTAACACTGAGGAAGTTGAACACCTGAAATGGGAAGGATGTGGCTGGGCCAGCAAAAACCTTTATGTTCTTAACAGACATCTTAAGTCCTTTCTATTACATGGAAGGGTTTAAGAAAATAAAACAATCACAATTCCTGTTTCTTTTACTTGATGTAATCGCAAAACACTATTGATGTCCTTTGCATTTTTAAGGAAACACTCTTCTAATAGAATATGTACTTCGAAGTATTCTTATAATGACTAAGTGAGGTGTTTTTTTTTAGTAATTTCAAGTACTATACCAATAACATTGAGGGAAATCAAAATGATGAAGAATAAGTACCCATTCCAACATGTTAAACTGCTTACATTTTCTCCTATTTCCCCCTACTCCTGTTTGGGTGTATCTACATCTAGTCTTATATGGGAAGCCATAATGTAGACATCCTTTTATAGTGAAAAGAGATTTAAAATAATTTGATTAAACACCTGAGAATCTTACTAACTTAGGAATACTAGGTTGATTTTCTTAATAATATTCAAAATAATAAGTGGATAAACACTTAACCTCTCATTTTATAACCTTTTTTTTCTTCATTTAATTCTCAAAACAACCTTACTAATTAGCCATCATTACTGTGACTCTACCGATGAGGAGTCTGAGGTTCAGGGGTACCCAAAGTCACAAAGGGCAAAGCAAATAAAATTCATCATCAGGTGTGCCTCATTCCAGAGCCCACGATGTTCCCTCAAGAAGAGTTTTGTGAAGCACCAATCATTGGTGTACCACTTTCATAAAACCAACTTTATGCCAGCAACACCAGAAAGCTTTTCCTTATACAAACTCACTTTCATTTATTCGGCGACTGCCTTTTTTCTCAGTCAAGCAGAGAGGATGGGAAGGAGCGGAACCAACATTTGCTGCAAATGTATAAACACATCAGTCTCAGTAGAAGATGGTCTTTGTCAGCAGTCCTCAATGTGCTTCCTGAACAGATGATCAGTGTCAACTGGGAACTTGTTAAAAATACAGATTCTAGGCGTGCTCCAGACCTGCTGATTCAGATACTGGGGGCGAGGCCCAGAAATCTGTGTTTTAATAGGCCCTAAGGCAGATTCTGAGGCATGCTCTGTCTGTGAGAACTACCACACTACATACATTGTCATATTTAATACTCATAAGTTCTTTGGGAACTGAGTCCTATTTATTATTCCCATCATCACAGATGGGTAAACTGAGGTGCAGTAGACTAAGGCCAGTGTCACATAGAGAAAAATAGGAGCCAGGACTTAAAATATATGCTTGTCTAGTCCCTTTCCCTAGTAGCATGTGGAATCAAAGTGGGAGGGATGGAGACACTAATGCTGTGGTTTAGAGAAACAAGAGTAGGAATATTTATGTTAAAGAGATTATTTAGATATTAATTATAAATCTGTTAGGGCTTTGATATATAATTAATATTTTGTTGTGTTTTGTTGTTGTTGTTTTAAGAGTCATTGAGCCCTGGCTGAATAACTCAGTTGGTTAGAGCATCATCCCAATATGCCAAGGCTGTGAGTTTGATCCCTGGTCAGGGCACATGAAAGAATCAACCAACGAATGCATAAATAAATGGAACAACAAATCGATGTTTCTCTCTCCCTTCCTCTCTCTCTCAAATTGATTTTAAAAAAATAATTTTTAAAAAAGTCATTGAAATGCAATTTATGTTTTTGTTTAAAAAAAACAACTGCGACTTCTAGAAAAGATTTGTCTTATGCAATTGGCAGAGAATGATGGGAGGTTGAATGAAATTTAGAGAAATGGTCTTGCCGGTTCTGAAGTGGTAATTACATCAACCCCTTCCATTAGAATTAAATTTACCTAACTTCAGCTTAGTGGATGTTTACCAGTCACAATGTTATGTGTTCTTAATGCACTTTAGTCTATATTTTTTTAAATCTTGCATAATGTTGTTCTAGAGATTAGGAATTAAAAGCTAGTTAAGAGCAGCGTTTCCTGCTTATTTCCTTTAACAAAGCTTGGGGGCCCGCGGGGAATGTTTGGGCACAGATTCCCCAATGAAGATGATTCAAATATTACAGCACAGCCAATGGCTAGAGGCATCACGGATGATCCCGCAAACGCCTATAGCTTCAGTAGTTTAATTCTGTTAATACCCCGCAATCTGTTTAAGGATTCTCTGCCAAGAAAGAGCTCAGCATTTTATGATGCCGACATAGCAGTCTAGGTACCCAAGAGCCAGGACAAGTTGTACTTTATAGACCTTCCGCAAATGCCTGCCCCTAGGAGAGCCTAGAGCCCTTGACCAATAAGGAAAAACAAGTCACACAGGCTCAGATCACTGGTACCATATTTTGAAAGTCATGTCCAAATTTATTAGTATTTAATATTATCTGGCTACACAAAAATGATGATGTTTTAAAAACTCTGTTAAATAGATAGAACCCTCTATAATTTTTATTTTAACCAAAATTTATCTCCTTGCTGACAACATAAGTATCAGTGTGGATTGTCATATGGCCACACACACACACACACAAAATAGCTTTATTGCAGACCTGAATGTCCTAATGACATTCATTACTACCTGATTCTACAATCCCCCAATGTTTATCATTCTAAGTATATTCGGTATGATTAAATGCATCCTTTGTGGTTTTACAGACTGAATTCTAAGTTTGGGCCGATGTACGGAGAACACAATGCATGCAGTCATATGCCCCAAAACGACGCTCTGGTCACATCTGGTCACATCGACGCCTAGAGACATCATTCTGACGTCTGCTGCAAAGGTTGCAAACACCAAGAAGGCTGTGGTTGAGAGGGCAAACCTCTTTAACCTGCTGTGTATGGGGTGCTATTGAGGCGCTCCTGGATGGTTCCTGAGGAATCGACTAATGAGTAAGTTGTTGGAACTGGAACAGGAGGCGCTAACAAAGAGAACTGCAGAAGAAGAAGGACCTCCAAGAAAATTCACAGAGAAGGATTTAGCAGAAGCTTCGCAGACCTCAGGAAGCTCTGTAAGATGTTTGAAAACACAGACCAACACAGGAAGGTTTTCATTCATAGACAGGAATGTTCATGGTGCATTATCTTCTTACAAGCGAATCCATGATGACAAAAAGCACACCGAGCGAACCATCATGAACATTTTTTCTGGAAAGAGTGACACCTCCTCAAGAAGAGCCTCAGGCGGGACCTTCAGGGGCAGCTCCAGAGGAAGGCACTGCTGTCAGAGATGACGGCTCTGTGTGCTCCTGCCCTGAGCACCTCCCACTGGGACAGGGTGTGGAGGTGGGAGACAGGGATGCTGATGATCCTGGCCCTGTGCGGGCCTAGGCTAGTGTGTGTGTTTGTGTCAAAAATTTTAACAAAAAAAGTTTTAAAAGTTTTTTAAAAATTTAATTAAAAAATAAGGAAGGAGCTTATAGAATAAGGATATATAGAAAGAAAATATTTTTATACATCTATACAATATGTCTGTATTTTAAATAAATGTTATTACAAAAGAGTAAAAAATAAAAATTTTGAAGTTTACAAAATAAAAAAGTTACAGTAAATAAGGCTAATTGATTATTGAAGAATAAAAATACTTTTATAAACTTAATGTACCCTAAGTGTGAAGTGTTTATGAAGACTGCAGTAGTGCCCAGCAATGTCCTAGCCTTCCCATTCACTCACCACTCACTCACTCACTCACCCAGTCCTGCCAGCTCCATTCATGGTAAGTGCCCCACCATTTATCTTTTTAAAAAATATATATTTTATTGATATTTTACAGAGAAGGAAGGGAGAGGGATAGAGAGCTAGAAACATTGATGAGAGAGAAACATCGACCAGCTGCCTCTTGCACACCCCCTACCAGGGTGTGTACAACCAATGTACATGCCCTTGACCGGAATCAAATCCCAGACCTTTCAGTCCGGAGACTGACACTCTACCACTGAGCCAAACCATTTTCGGCCACCATTTATCTTTGTACCATATTCTTACTGTATCTTTTCTGTTCAGATATGTTTAAATACAAAATACCATTGTGTTACAACTGCCCATGGTTCAGTACATTAACATGTTGTGCAGGCTTGTAACCTAGGAGTAGCCGGCTATACCACAGAGCCAAGGTATGTAGTAGGCTATACCATCTAGGTTTGGGTAAGTATACTCTATGGTATTCACGAAACTAGGAAATCACCTAATGGCACATTTTTTAGAAACATATCCCAGTAGCTAAGGACTGTACTTTAAAAAACACTGAGAGCCTGGCTGGTGTGACTCAGTTGGTCGGAGTGTCATCGTGTACAGTGAAAGGTCCTGGGTTCCATTCCCGGTGAGGGCATACGCCCATGTTGCAGGTTTGAAGCCAGGATGGAGTGTGAACAGGAGGCAATATTTCTCTCTTGAGTCAATGTTTCTCCCTTCACCGCCTTCTAAAATCAATAAAAACATACTTGGATGATTAAAAAAAACCCACAAAATTGGGACTGGTCCGGCCACACCCAGATTTAAAACCTCAGTAACCTTTCTGCAGAGAACACAGACCTGTTTAAGCTCAATGTTTATGTTTGCTGAGAGCTATGCCTGAAGGGTTTTAAGTTTCTTCCTATTATTGCTATATTATCCTAACCTTTCATTTCCGTATACTCCTGTTTCTTTGTAAGCCGGTAGCTGAGACGCAGCCTAGATCAAATTAAGGCAGCAGAAGCCCATGGCATAGGCGGGGAGGAGGCCAGGAATGGTCCTAACAGCAGGGCTGGAAGGGTGCCAAGTTGTGGGAGAAACTCAAACCAGGTGCAAGTGAGGCGAAAACTGGGGGCGTCCACATAGAATGCCAGTGTTTTCTCTTGGCATCAGATTTGCCTGCACGATGGCCCGGGTTGGCTAGCTGGGAACCAGATTTTCTAAGGAAAGACAGCCCTATTAACATTCCAACTAGAACTCTAGAGCTTACTATTTCTACATGTTGGTGTTTGTTTGTTTTTTATTTTTCCCTTTGCCGATATTATTTGTTGGCCGCCCTAGCTATAATGGAATTATACCTTCAAGCAGTATTTTATTCACTGTTTCTCTTATCCTATCTATAAGAAATTGCACCCACCCAGGTACAGGACTTTTATCCATCCCTCCGATCTTCTCATAGCTATCCAGCCACTCCCCAGGCTAATCCACCACCACCCGGCCCTCTGCACGCCCTCAATCAGGCCCAGTGATAGGTGGTACTGTGGCAGGGTGATGGGATGTCACTTTTTTTTGTTCCTGACTCCTATTTTATTTATTTATTTTAAAAAATATATCTTTTATTGACTTCAGAGAGGGAGAGGGAGAAATAGAAACATCAATGATAAGAGAATCACTGATCGGCTGCCTTCTGCACACCCCCTACTAAGGATCGAGCCCACAACCCTGGCACAAGTCCTTGACCAGAATGGAGCCCTTCAGTCCACAGACCAAAGCTCTATCCACTGAGTCAAAATGGCCAGAGTGGGATGTCACATCTCTTACCCTTAAGAAACCCAAAAACTAAAGAGGTGGGCGGAGAAGATTATTCATTTAGCACGTTATTATAATTCAATGCTGGTAGCTGTGGCTCTGGGTATAAGAGAACCAGAATTGGAATCCCAACCATCTATGAGGTAGGTGATCAGAGGTGGCTTCCGGAGGAGGTGACATCAGGGTGGGCTATAAAGTATGGATGGGAGTTAGAGATGGTAGGAAGGGTATCCTGAAGAGGACATCATAAAGAGCCACCCCAAACAATTAGGTGAAAATTTCAAAAGTATGGAGAACCACGGAGTTGGAACATGAAGTATGAGGCATCAAGTAAAAAGAAATGAGGGTAGAGAGATGGATGGGGAGTGGGAGGGAGTTTGGTTGCAGAGATCATGCTATATTAAGAGCTCAACCTGACTCAAGACAATGAGGAGCCACTGTAAAGCTTTAACAAGGGAACAAGTGCTCTAGCCGGTGTGAGAGCTCAAGGTTGTTGGACTCCGGGAAGCAAAGGTTCCTGGTGCCTTAGTCCCACAAGATTCCTAGGATCTTGATTGAAAATCCTTCAGAATAAGACAAAAGTTGAGTTTTTAAATGTTTTCTTATGATCTATTTAAACAAAACCACATCTTGTGGTATTTTGTTCTCACTTATAGACAACAGAGCATTTATAATAAGGACCTAAAATAAAATAAGTGCCATTTTTCTTTTTCTGTGCATTCTTGTGGTGAATTTTTAAAAAGCATGTGTACTATTTTCCACACATATTTAATTAGTTTTATTATCTATAAACTTAATAAAACTTCTCTGGAAGAAAACTGCAATATTAGCCCCTAATGAAGTGCAATTTAAATTTTTTGAACTTACTGAAACCAGTTTGGCTCAGTGGTAGAGCGTCGATTCCGGTCAAGGGCATATACATTGGTTGCGGGCACATCCCCGGTGGGGGGTGTGCAAGAGGCAGCTGGTCGATGTTTCTCTCTCATCGACATTTCTAGCTCTCTATCTCTCTCCCTTCCTCTCTGTAAAATATCAATAAAAATATTTTTTTAAATAAATTTTTTGAACTTTGTGAACTTATTTTCTGTTGTGTTTTTTTTTTGTTGTTGTTTTTAAGCTAACTTTTTATTATTTTTTTATTTTAATTAAAAAACATTGTTTAAGCTAACTTTTAAAATTGTTTTAAAAATAGGGGCAGATAGCCCTGGCCAGATAGCTCAGTTGGTTAAAGCATCATCCTGATACACCAAGGTTTCAGGTTCAATCCCAGGCCAGGATACATACAAGAACCAACTAATGAATGTATAAGTAAGTGGAACAACAAACTGATGGTTTTCCCTCCCTCTCTCTCTCAAAACAATCAATTTAACACACACACACACACACACACACATATATATATATATATATATATAGAGAGAGAGAGAGAGAGAGAGAGAGAGAGAAAGGAAGAGAAGAGAAGAGAAGAGAAGAGAAGAGAAGAGAAGAGAAGAGAAGAGAATATATTCAGGCGGGAAAAAAGCATTTTTTGAGGAGTTGAGGTGGAGAAAAATTAGCCCAATATACTAAAATCATACTGAATTTAGCCCATTATACTAAACAGGCACTAAATTTAATGCTCAACCATTCAAATCCTGAAACTAAAATTCCATGAGTCATGTATGTCCACTTACAGAGGTATCCTCAATACACAGAATTATGCTTGGTACCACGAAAGGCTAAATAAGTACTTGTTGACTGCCGGAAATGTAAATGTCAAAATACTCTATTATTTTTTGAAGACTTCTTTTCTATTCTGTGTGAAGACAAATCCTCAATGCACTTCACAGCCTGTTCCAGTTGGACTCAGGAAGCTGGCACAGAAGCCAGAGTAGGGTGTGGTGATCAATTCCGGCAAGAACAACCCTCCCGTGACTCAAGCTAGCACAGTGGCCCATTAAGCCTCAGCATGCTGTCTTTCAACACACACACACACACACACACACACACACACGCACCCCACACACACCCGCTAACCTTATTTCCAGCTTAAGTGGCGAGGTGGAGCTTCCTTCCGCTGCCCTCCTCTTTTCTCCCCACCCTTCTCCTCTCTCCTTTCTGTGATTCCGCAGGGACGTTGCTTTAGATTTACAGGAAAGCATAATCATTCCTCCTTTTCCCGCTGCAAGAGGAACAGTTTAAACTTCAGGCCACACAAACCCAGGACCAGATCCCCACTGAGCTTACACAGCTGTGTGTGACGCGTACAGTGCTCAGGTGCTCTACGTCTCCTTTTCTTCATCCGCACATGAGCATAACAATGACTATTTCTTATAATTAAAAGAAATGATGCAGAACATCACATATCTGGCACAAACTGTATCAACGTAAACAGTACTAGATGCCACCTATATGATATTTTCTGTGTTATAACTAATAAACAGTCCAAGGATGAACACTCACTGCCCTATGGTAAATGTTGGATTCCTCCTCTGCCTTCCCAACACCCCCTCAGCCCCTCCCGCAGTCTTCCTGATCTGACAACTTAGCATCTCTGAAAATAAACTGCTCAGAGGACAGCATATGTCTGTGTCCCCAGACATCTTGCTGGACTTTTCCCTGCTTCTTGCTCTGAGCAGATTTCTATGCCCAACCACTCTTGCTTAGCTTTTAGGAATGTTGAGTTACTGGGTGATAACTAAGTGTCCTTTCAGATGTGAGCATAGTTTCAAACAGAACTCAAGGTCTCAACAATAACAATAGCACATATAAGAGCAGGAAGTTAATCCAGGCATGACAGGTGTAGGGCCACCCTCACACAGGCTGGCTGGCACAATAGTGGAAACCACTGTGTTGGGACATCACTGGGAAAAGGTATGCAGGTCACAAGGTAATCCCAGAAAACATATGGGAAGCAGAATTGTGAAAAGAAACCCAGTCCTTAATCAAAGAAGGAGTTTGGTGCTGGTGGGTTTTTGGGTGTTTTTTTTTTTTTGTTTGTTTGTTTGTTTTTTTGCCTCCAGTTGCCTAACATACATTGGACCCTTCCCAAATGATCAAACACAACAGAGACGACTTCACAGCATATAAACACAAGAGGCTGCAAACTGGAATTTATAATAAAAATCTGTGACTTAAGAATTAGGAGTTTTTGATTGACTCCAGCTAGGATCTCTCTGTATGTTTCATCTCATGGTTGATCACTTTTCTAGGCAATATAACAATACCAGATTAGATTTATTAAACCAAATCAGTTGAGACCCGGGAATTTGTCCAGGTCTTAGACTAGGGACATTTAAGCTGGAGTGATAATTTGTGAGCTTATCCAAAGAGAATTCAAAGATTCTGAAAACAACCCCATGAACTTGGAGCAATGACTTTGAGCATCAGTGTAATACTGTGAAACATCCTATTTCAACTCATAAATTCTAGAATGCTTACAAAAAATACCAATCTCGTGACGCTAGAGCTGTGCTTATGGAGGACCACGAAAAGCATCCCTTCAAAAGACTGAGCTGGACATTGGTCACTGTGGGATATGTCGTCAGAGGTAGTTCGCCAGAGCTCCGGTAGCTCAGCATATTTCTCAGATCACTATATTGCACGTGGTTGTAAGACAACAGAGCTGGCACCAAAATGTCACTAAAAGCCAACTAGACAGCTTTCTACACATTTTCCCCCCCAAATAATTTCAAATGAGTCAGTTCTCTAGAGGAGTTGAATGGCCGCAAACTCAACCTATGGATAAGAACAAATGGTAATGGAAATTGGTACCTACTTGGAATCCTATTAAGCGTCACCCAGAAATGTTCATCAGGACTATAGGTGTCCTTTGACCAGTGCAGTAGATCAATGGCCCTTTTGTCTTGGAAGATGAAGTTGACAAACTCTCTGGTAAGGGCCACGTAGGCAGTGCCAAAGTAAATGGTCATCTGATGGGGAGGGGAGGTTTTCAAAACATTAGTTTTCCTCACAAAAGAGCCATCTTTGCCTATGTGCTCCTGGTGGATGTACTTGGTCCGCCCGATGGCATGCGCCGGAGGCAGCACCCCCGGGGTAATGTTCTTCCCTTTGAATCCTTTCAGATGCTGAATTATTTCCTTGTTGGTTTTCAGGGGGAAGTCTTGCCCACAGGTGTTGATGGCGTACTTCCACGGGACCTCGGAGGCCACCAGGTCTCGCAGGCAGTTGAGGTCCGCCTGGAGCCTGGACATCCCCGCGTAGACGACAGACTCGGTCTTCGAGGCAACGAAGGCGTTGGGGAAGCAGCTCAGGAGCTGCCTCACAGATTTCTTAAACTCCGCTGGGGCCTTCTCGTCCACGTGGACACAGTAGATATTTTGGGGCATGTAGGCAGCCCTGAAGAGCCTCTCGAAAGTACCGAAGTCTTTGTGGATGACCATGACATAGGCCAAAGGGAAGGCCACCTCCTCTTCGGACAGGGGGCTGGTGATGTAGTGGCTCTGGGCCAGGTAGTCCCTGCAGGGGACGCTCCCCAGAGGGGACGGCGCGGTCCTCGCCCAGAGCGCCGTGGGCTTACCTGCCGGGGCGTCCTCACAGGCGCCGGTTACTGAGTACCTTTCGCCGGTGGCGTTCAGCCTCCTCCGGGGCAGGCTCAGCCGGCTGTTGTAACGTATCACAAAAACAACCACACTGAGCACAGTGAAAGCAAAAAGGTAATACCTCCAAAAGTTCATTATTTTCACTTCCTTGGAGCAGGAATCTCTCTCCAGGGGCTGAGCAACGATCAGTCCCTGAAAACACAGGCGTGAGGAGGCTCCCGTGGCCGTCCTCTGCCAGTCCTGAATGTCCACAGCTCCTCAGACAGGCTTCCTTCCCCCTCCTCGTTCACCCTCCGCTCCAGCGGCGCGCCGGCCTCCGGCGGCGGCGGGCGAGGGCATGCTCCTCCAGCCCGCGCGGGGCTGCTGGCTCCTGGGCTCCCGGGGTCCTGGCTCCCGGGCTCCCGGGTCCTGGCTCCCGGGCTCCGGCCCTGGGCTCCCGGGGTCCTGGCTCCCGGGGTCCTGGCTCCCGAGGTCCTGGATCCCGAGGTCCTGGCTCCCGGGGTCCTGGCTCCCGAGGTCCTGGATCCCGAGGTCCTGGCTCCCGGGGTCCTGGCTCCCGGGGTCCGGTCCAGGCGCGGGGAGCCGCGGCCGCTCGCAGGCTCAGCGCGCAGCGGAGTGGGCGCCCGGCCGGCCGGCGCGGCCGCGGGAAGCCCTCCTCGTTTGCATATGAAACCCGGCGGCGGCGGCGGATCTCGGCAAATTACGTGGTGGAAAGGAATGACGGGTCCTTTTCCCCGGGGCTGGGCTTCTCTGGCTTCACCCCACCCCTCCCCCTCCCCCTCCACTCCGTTCTGATCTCATCTCCCTTCTCCGCTCACACTTTCCCCTTGCGTGTTAGATAGAACGAACGAGTGGTTCTCCTCTTTCGGGTCAGCCTGCAACCCGGCTGGCAGTCGCTGGAAACCACAGCGTGCAGGAGGGCTGCAGCTCCGGCTGCCGCCTCTCCCCGTTTCTCCGCCGCCTTTTTTTCCATTTCTGCGTTATCTCTGCCTCTGAGCGCACACAGGCACAGATAAGGAAAAAGACACTCGCGACACGTCTATTATCGGCAGCAAAAACGTCCGGTGGAGAGGTAGGAGTCCGCTGGGTTAAATCAGAGGGTTTCTGGCGGTGTTACATAGCATATCCAATGCATGCGCAGGCTATCGGAAGAGGGAAATTAGGATTGCGCTGCTGCGGGCTTGGGGTGAGGGCAGAAGGAGCCCAGGAGTGCCTGGAAGCATTAAAGGGTGGGTGTGGATGACATCAATGAAATAAGCACAGCTCAGTTCGCCTGCCAGAGAGGAAGGTGATAGTCATTGTTCCCAGAGAGCAAAAGTTGGTTCCCATTTCACAAAGAGCTTCAGATAACCCGTTTTGTTGACGCAGTACCATCCACAATGTGAGTGGCTACCCACTGGGTCTCTTTATAAGCCCGGCATCTTGAGATCTTAAGGACATCTCAGAGAACTCGGAGGATTCTACTTCCCACCCAACGCCCTCTCCCATTTCCTCACTCTTAAGAAAGAACAAAGGCTACTGGACTGCAGGAAAATTCCTGGAAGTGTTGGTCAGTGAGATTCAGGAGAGTCCGGAAGAGAAGCCCAGCGGGTCTGGTCACATTACAGAGGGGTTCTCAGAGCTCACGTGCCAGGTCCCTGGGGCGCTCAGCAGGTGTGGAGGAGGGATGCAGATGGGTGCGGGGGTAAGAATGCTCCTGGGTCAGTAACCAGCCCAACTGAAGAGGCAGTGGGTGTGCTCCCATCTCATTCCTGCAGTCACCCAGCTGGCCTACCTGCCCGGTCCGGTGTGGCAATTGAAGCAGCTGCCCCAGTTAGGAAAAAATCCGGTGTACAATGCAATAATCTCCCTGCCCCTTCCTATCCCCCTCTAACTTCCTATAATTTCCTTGATGAATGAATGGCCATCGTAGCATAGATGTGATGGATTTTGATTGAACATAGACCCAAAGACCCAAAGATTCGGCAGGGATCTTAAAAAATCACATAACACAACCCTTTATTTTACAGATGAGGAATCTAAGGCCAATACAAATATAGGTGTGTATATATATATATATACCTACACACACACACACACACACACACACACACACACACACACACACACTGAGTGACCAGATTATTATGACCTCTGAATGCATAATAATCTGGCCACTCAGCATATATACTATATAATAAAAGGCTAATATGCAAATTGTCCCCTCAACCATGAGTTCGACCAGCAGGCCGGCCAACCATCCATGTCTCTTCCCACTAGCCAGGATGGCCAGACCCCACCCATGCATGAATTCATGTACCAGGCCCCACCCTATCTAATAAAAGAGTAGTATGCAAATTGACCATACCTCTGCTACACCCACAAATCACACCCACCAGCCAATCAGGAGCAAATATGTAAATAAACCCAGCCAACATGGCTGCAGCCACAGAGAGCAGAAGGGAGGCTTGGGTTTCCCCAGCAATGGAGGAAGCCAAGCAATCCACCTGCCCTTGCAGGCCTAGGCCTCCACTCAAAGCTACAAAGTTTCAATGACAGAAGATACATAAATCCAAACAGAAATGGTGGCAACCACGGAGCTGGAAAGAGCAGGAGGCTAGGGTTGCCCCCAGCAATGGAGGAAGCCAAGCTTCTGAAACCCTGGCCTGCCTTGGCCTCCTCTGCTCCAAGCTACAAAGTTTCAACTATGGAAGATACATAAATCCCAACAGAAATGGCTGCCGCCACAGAGCAAGCAGGAGGCTTGGCTCTACTCCAGGCTGCAAAGTTTCAATTGTAGAAGATAAATAAATACCAGATACCAGGGCCTCTGCTTGGGTCACCGGCGGTGGGGGGGAATGGGGGGTGGGGGGGCATGGCCAGCCTGCAAACCACCATAGGCCTCTCACCCAGGCCACCCCACACCCCAAGGGAACTCCCACCCTGATCTGGGACACCCTTCAGGAAAAACCAGCTGGCCCCCATCCATGCACCAGGCCTCTACCCTATCTAATAAAAGAGTAATATGCAGATTGACCATCACTCCAACACACAAGATGGCTGCCCCCATGTGGTCAAAGATCCTGCCCCCATGTGGACGCAAGATGGCCACCATAAGATGGCTAGCAGGGGAGGGCAGTTAGGAGTGACCAGGCTGGCAGAGGAGGGAAGTTGGGGTGACCAGGCCTACAGGGGAGGACAATAAGGGGCAAACAGACTGGCAGGGGAGCAGTAAGGCATTAATCAGGCTGGCAGGGGAGTGGTTAGGTGGTGATCAGGCTGACAGGCAGAAGCAGTTAGGGGCAATCAGGAAGGCAGGCAGGTGAGCAGTTGGGAGCCAGCAGTCCTGGATTGTGAGAGGGATGGCCAACTGCTCGTCTAGGCCTGATCCAGATGGGATCGGGCCTAGACGGGCAGTCGGACATCCCTCGAGGGTCCCAGGTTGGAAAGGCTGCAGGCTGGTCTGAGGGACACCCCTGCCCTCCGTGCATGAATTTTGTGCACTGGGCCTCTAGTAATAATCCGAGTTGCCAGATTACTATGCGTTCAGAGATCATAATAATCTGGCCACTCAGTGTCTATATAAATATATAAACACACACACACACACACACACACACACTTTAAAAAAAATTTTTTTCCTAAGTCATTCAGCTGGATAGAAGCCAGTGTCTTCTATCTGCAGGTCCCCAGCCCAGATGCTGGAGCCAGTCTAATTGGCTTCAAATCCCAGCTGGTCACTGACCAGCTGTGCACCCAGGGTGAAGTTACGTAGCCTCTATAAGCATCAGGGTCTTCAGATGGAACATAGCTGTGGTTGCTATTTCACAAGGTGAAGAACATTAAATGAGATAACCCTTATTCAGGGTTTATGTGTATATTCACATATATTCTATTCAATAAGCATTAACAAATTTGCTGTTGCCGTTTTTCTTTTGAAAAATTGCCATTTCTGGCCCTGTTAATAAACAGATATTTTGATTTCTGTTCTTACTAATGGAACAGAAAAACAGCTTCTTAAGGCTTTCAAATGGATTGAAATGGGTACTCCCACTCAAAAAAATGAAGGTTACATTTCACTCTTTTTCTCCCTCACCACTATCCTCACCCATGGGAGAGGGCCTTGGGTGGGAAGTAGAATCCTCTGAGTTCTCTGAAATGTCCTCAGATCTCTAGATGTCAGGCTTATAAAGAGACCCAGTGGGTAGTCACTCATATTGTGAGGGTAGGGAGGGAATTAGTAGGAATGAGACTAGATAAAGGGCAGAACTGAATAATCTATTTTGATGCTTTCATTTTCCTTCATTCTTGTTAAAACCACATCCCTTTTCTGAAAAATACTTCCTTGGCGGGACTTGTGGAGAGCAAGGGTGGGGTTGCGGGTGGGGAGTGAGGCAAAGGGCTTTCAATGAAGGTTGTTGTTCCCCCCACCACCACCCCGCTCTCTTTGCCTTGAGCCTTGAGAAGTCCTACAGAAGGAACTCTCGAGAATGCCAATGCAAAGCAAACTCAACCAATCTTTAATCATGACTGAGTCAAAGCATATTGCAGGTGGGAGTGTAACATGACTTACATTCAAAACAGCAGTAAGAAAAAAGTCTTATAGTTTGTCCAGCCTTATTTAAAGTGGTTTAGATAAACAGCTGAGGCTAGAGTGAGGTTAGAGTTTTTAGCAGCTGACCTGGTAGGTTTGTTTTACCTGTTACCTGTGGAAACTGAGCAGGCATTGTCTTCCAGCAAATAATTGATGGGCTCAAATATTAACTTCCAACAAGGACATTATTTCTGCTCTTTTCACTTAGGTTGCTTAACATATTGAAAAGTGTTGTCAGGTGGACATTTTGTATCACTCCCTCCCTCTCTCAACCTCAGGATAACCTTACCCTCACAAACAAGGACAAGGCCAGCGACTAACAAGGCACAGTCAGCTCAGCTCAAACAAGGCTGTGCTGCCTGGGGCTTTCTGAGAACCCGGTGGGGTCTTTTTTCCCTTTAGTCACCCAGCTCTCATTAACCTTCCTGAGCTGTGCACCGACCTCCGCTGGGCTAGCACAGGCAAACTGAACGCTGGCTGTTGGGGGGCAGGTTGGAAGCCAGGCCTGACTTGTTCCCAAGTCCTTAGAGCTCTCTACCTCAGATCGCTTCTCTTGGCGTAATAACTGGCCACGGAACCAAAGCAGTGCTTCTGATGGGCCCTCTCATCTCCATCGCCTTCACGCCATTCTGTTCCCTGTCTGAGGCTCTGTTGCATCTCTCTGGCAACCTCAAACACTGGCCACAAGTGAGAACCAACAAGTAAATAAGATCTCCCAGCAACCAAAACAAAGATAACATGTAGGCCGGATGCACACACTCAGATGAGCACAGGCAGGCAAAATACAAAAGTTAAGTGAAGCTGGTTGGAGGGAAGAAAAAAGCAGAGCTAGTGAGTTCACAAGTGGCAGCTAATGCTTGGCCATGGTGTCCTGAACCCAGAGAGAGGCTGGGACCCTGGTGAACAGAAGGTGGGGACCCTGGGGAAGAGCTGTGCCCACGTAAAGCACGCAGCTCCCTCTCAACGCTGGCGATTGATCCATGCTGCACCACGGGGCCAGTGCTGCCAGCTCTTCGGATATTTTAAGAGAAGTGAGAAATCTGAATTTTATCTTTAAAATTCCCAAATTCTTTAAATGACATCAAGAGATTAACAAAATGTTAAAAGGTAAGTGCATGCACACACATGTGCCACTGGCCCCCAGGATGTCAGTTCATCATCTCTGGTGAAAGCATCAACGGCTTAACCTCATCTTGAGGCTCAGCCTATTAACTCTTCGTTTAGAGCAGTGGTCTGCAAACTCATTGGTCAACAGAGCCAAATAACAAAAGTACAACGATTGAAATTTCTTTTGAGAGCCAAATTTTTAAAACTTAAAACTTCTTTCTAACGCCACTTCTTCAAAATAGACTCGCCCAGGCCGTGGTATTTTGTGAAAGAGCCACACTCAAGGGGCCAGAGAGCCGCATGTGGCTTGCGAGCTGCAGTTTGCTGACCAAGGGTTTAGAGAAACCTTAAACTTTCTCAGACCTAAGCCGGTAAGAAGTCACAGATTGGGAGAGGGATGTAGAACTGGTAGACTCGGGCACCCTGCTGTCAGCAATGGGCGATGGACGGAGAATGAAGGAGGCCCACGAAAAACTCCACAAGCAGATCACTGCAAGATCACTCAACGTCAGGATGGCCGGCATGTATTTGTACAGCTGACTGGCCATTTTATTACTGTTGACAGTATCTCTAGCATTCGTAAGTATGAATAAGTTAATGTCTCTGCAAGGGCTGGAAGGCTGACAGTCCAAACACTGGGCCAACCAGACCTTCTTTGAAAACAAGAGTCCTAAGGTTTAGTGGAATAGAAACATAAATGCAGTAATAGAACGCTTCTACATATATTCTGCATATTCTGTTTAAAAAGGCATATCTGAAATATTTATTCAAAATAGTTCTTTAACCATTTTGTGCACAAAAGGGTGGGCTTTTGGTTGTCCAGAAAATTCACAATTATGAGCAAAATTTTTCCTAAAAAATGTTAGGCAAATACTAAATGTGCACACCATGTGAATCTACCTGGAAAGGGCCAGGCAGGGAATTTTTTAGGCTTGAGGACCACTGGTCTCTGAGGCCACCACTCAAGTCTGCCTCTGCAGCATGAAAGCAGCATTGACGCTATGTGGCCGTGTCCCCGCAGAAACCACTTATGGACATCAGCATCTCAATGTCATATCGTTTTCATGCGCTGAAATAGTCTTCTTTTGATTTCTGTAAAATCATTCTTGGCTTGTGGGCAGCATAAAAATAGGCCAGCCCAGCTGCTGTGGCTCAATGGTTGAGCATCGACCTATGCACTAGGCGGTCACCATTTGATTCCCAGGCAGGACACATGCCCCGGTTGCAAGCTCGATCCCCAGTGGGGAGCGTGTAGGAGGCAGTGGATCAATGATTCTCTGTCACCATTGATGTTTCTATCTCTCTCTCCCTCTCCCTTCCTCTCTGAAATCAGTTTTAAAAGTTAGCTTTTAAAGAAGTACTCGGCAAATCTTGAGTTATCTCATCTCTCTCTGTTACCAAACTCAACTTATCTGAGACCTTAAAACACCCGCCCACCTTCCTAAGTGCGTTTGGTGAGGACAGCTCTGCTTGGGAGCTGCTTCTGCCTCCTCCCCCTGGAGTAGGGAACCGCCCTTTACTCCCAAAGGCAGACTCTGGAGCCTGTTCTTTCAAACTGTCTCCACATGGTTCCCTTTGGAGAGCCAGTCTGCCAGTGCACCCCAGGAAAGACACCACTTAGCAGTATGGTGGGGAAGACAAAGGCTTTGGTGCAGGGTATAGCACCTGGCTCTGCTGTTTATTGTGTGACCTTAAGAACATTTCTTAGCATCACTCTGTCTAAGTTTCCCACTTTTAAAAAAGGAGTAGCTTCATCAGTATCCTATCTATAATAAAAGAGTAATATGCAAATTAACCATCACTTCGCCACACCCACCATCCATGCACACCAGCCAGTCAGGAGCATTATGCAAATTAACCCAACAAAGATGGCTTCTGCCATGGAGAGAACAGGAGGGAGGCTTGGGTTTCCCCAGCAATGGAGGAAGCCAAGCTTTCTGCACATCCTGGCTGGCCCAGGCCTCTGCTTAAGGCTACAAAGTTTCAATTATAGAAGATAAATCCCAATAAAAATGGTGGCAGCCATGGAGCTGGAGACAGCAGGTTAGGGTTTCCCCAGCAACAGAGGAAGCCAAGTTTTCCACCTGCCCTAGCCGGCCTAGGCCTCCACTCCAGGCTACAAAGTTTAAATTATAGAAGGTGAATAAACCCTAACAGAAATGGCTGTGCCATGGAGCGAGCAGTGGGCTTGGCTCTGCTCCAGGCTACAAAGTTTTAATTGTAGAAGATAAATATATCCCAGATACCAGGGCCTCCACTAGGGTCACGGGGGGGGGGGGGTGGTCAGCCTATAAACCAAGACAGGCCTCTCGCCCAGGCCACGCCACACCCCAAGGGAACTCCCACCTGATCCGGGACACCCTTCAGGGAAAACCATCTGGCCCCCACCCATGCACCAGGCCTCTATCCTATCTAGTAAAAAAGTAATATGCGGATTGACCATCACCCCAACACACAAGATCAAGATAGCTGCCCCCATGTGGTGAAAGATCTTGCCCCCATGTGAACACAAGATGGCCACCACAAGATGGCCAGCAGGGGAGGGCAGTTAGGGGTGACCAGGCTAACAGAGGAGGGAAGTTGGGGACAAACAGGCTGGCAGGGAAGCAGTTAGACATCAATCAGGCTGGCAGGGGAGTAGTTAGAGGGTGATCAGGCTGGCTGGTAGAAGCGGTTAGGGGCAATCAGGAAGGCAGGCAGGTGAGCAGTTGGGAGCCAGCAGTACTGGATTGTGAGAGGGATGCGTGTCTTGAAGATACTCTTTATTTTCTGAACAGTCGGACATCCCTAGAGGGGTCCCAGATTGGAGAGGGTCCAGGCTGGGCTGAGGGATTTTTGTGCACGGGCCTCTAGTTATTTATAAGTCTGAAAATACTCACTGAAAAAAAGAAAAAGAAAAGAGCAGTTTCTAGAATAGCCAGGTGGTGGAAAGTAAATCTGGTGAAGAAGCCTTAGGAGTCTTCTCCCCTCCTGTTCCGTGTGCCACCACCCTAGTTTACCTCACTCTTCTAGGGCCACACTGCTTTCTCTGCTTCCCTAGCAGCCTCCTTGGGGTAGCACATTTCTTTCCCTTCTGGGGTTAGTTGCCCAGATTTAACCCTAATTATCCAAAACAGACAAACAAAATTCCTACAAGCAAAAATTTAGCCTTTGCCTATATTCTGTACATTTCCTGGGAAAGAATAGGTGACTATCCTTCTATGCAACTTTTCTATTTCCAAATGTCTCCTCTGAGAAAAAAAAAGACTGAAAATTCACGAGAACGCCTTGTGTGTTGCAAGGTTTGTCCATTTTCTTCTGGTATGCCTCTCAGACCAGACACCTCCAAACTCCTCCACCCTATATATATTTTTTTAAATATATTTTTATTTATGTCAGAAAAGAAGGGAAAGGGAGAAAGAGATAGAAGCATCAGTGGTGAGAATCATTGATGGGCTGCCTCCTGCATGCCCCCACACCAGGTATCGAGCCCACAACCAGGAGGGCATGTGCCTGACAGGGAATCAAACCAAGATCTCCTGGTTCGTAGGTTGATGCTCAACCACTGAGCCACTATGGCCGGGTTCCACACCATATTTTTGAATATGAATTGAAGTTACAAGAGAATGATATGCTATTTCTACTAAAAGATAGTATTTTACAATTCATTTTCTGTCAGAGATGTGTGTCTTGAAGATATTCTTTATCTTCTGAACATTTAAAAAAATTTATTTATTGATTTGGGGGTTGTTCTACTCATTGATGCACTCGTTGGTTGATTTTTTTTTTTTCCCAGAGAGGAAGGGAGAGGGAGAGATAGAAACATCAATGATGAGAGAGAATCATTGGTTGGCTGCCTCCTGCATACCCCCCACTGGGGATCAAGCCTGCAACCTGTGCATGTGCCCTGACTGGGAATTGAACCATGACCTGGTTCATAGGTCAATGCTCAAACACTGAACCACACCGGCCAGGCTGAACATTTTTAAATAAATGAAAAAAACATTCTTCAAATAGAGATAGGCAGTGGTGTGCTCCAACTTCTAATATTAATAGCTCTATTAACTTCTTGACTCATTTTCAGTTTATTCTATCCACTGTCATACTAGCTTCTTTCCCACAAAACCTGTTGTTTAGTTGAGTTTAGACCATTTGTTAGGAAAAAATGCTTGGATAAATCCCCAAAAGCAGATGTTTCTTCTGCTTTCCTAGAAATTAGAGCGGAAACAAGTGTGCTGCCAAGGTAAGTGCTGTATTTGTACTTAGTTGGAGAAAATCTCCACACTTGATTTATCTCCTGGTTAAAGTGACTTTAGATTCAAATTTTATGTTTACCAACCCATCCTTTGAGATGACATCCTTAAACTCTATCCTACCTCTACAAAAACAATGGACACTTTGTTATAAACAGAGCAGGCTCAGTCCTGGCCTCTGGTTAGAGGCCTCGTGGCTGACGGTGTCTTCCATGTGTTGTGACCTCCTTACATACTGGGTGATTTTGATTATAATTTTTTCCAGTTTATTGATCAGTGCTATTTGGAGGAACATAAGTATCTAGGGCACTAATTCTAGATTCCAAGAGGCCCGGGGCATTGGAAGGGCGAGCAGCAATGTGTGGGGGCAGGACTCGGGGTGACCAGCTGATCCGGATTACCAAGGACTGAGGGAGTTCCCAGGCCTTGGTATTTTCAGTGCCAAACCCGAAAGAGTCCTGGACAAACCAAGATGAATTGGTCAGCCGAGACACCATTGGTCCTACCCGCTCACTGCTGAAAGGGAGAGCAGTGAGTTACTGAATCCCCTCTGTATGCCCCACAGAGGGGATTCAGTAACCAATCAGTGTGGAAGGAAAATAAATGTTTAAATCATTCATCTGTGTGGGAGGAACATGCAAATCATCAAAAGTCTGCAAACTGTAATGCATGAAAACTCTGCGTGCCCCTTCCCCAAACCACTGAGGCGTGGGGACAAAGTGACTAACGTTGGTGGGGTAGCTCTGCAGGGAACGGAAAAGAATGCACTTGAACCATTCTATCTGCATAGATGTTCCCCAGTGGATACAAAAACCCCTCAGTAACAACCTATCTCGTGTTGGGATAGCCTAAAAGGAACAAGAACTGTGTTACTACAATGTTAACTGTACCTACCACCCCCTCCCTCTACAACACATGTGACCTGAGAGATCTTCTTCCTGTAAAGTGGAGCTAATAGGGACATGTGGGGTCTTATGAATGGAAGTGTTTTGCGCGCACCTATGTGTGTGTGTGTGTGTGTGTGTGTGTGTGTGTGTGTGTTTGAAGTGCTTGTTTAACATTTTTAATAAATGGGCAATGTAGCCAGAAAATATTAACTCTTTTATGGAACATCATAATCAGCCAGCTGTTTGATCTCTCTGACTCTCAGTTTCCAAATGTATGCAACTTTAGGAATGGAACTAGCGCTCCCCAAGGCTCCTTTCAGCTCTGAATGCAGTGATTATGAAGCTTCTGCTCAGAATAAAAAGGAAGCTGTTTTCTTACAGGAAACTGCCCTGGGGAATGACAGTTAGATTGAGTAAGTGCAGGGAAAGTCCAAAATGTGGTAGGCTAACTGGCCAGAAATAAGCCAAGAAGGCGTGGAGGTGAGGGCAGTTAGCTCAGACCAAAGTCCTAGGAGAGTGCAACCCAGATGGGAGGCGCCCCGCCTGTCCAGGAGACCACCCGCCACCTCGCAGGACTCCAGGTCTGGTGGGCAGTTTTCCCATGGGCACAGGAGAGCCTTCAGCCTGTGGAACCACAAGAAGCTCAAAGAAGGAGCCCTGACTTGAACTGAGGAGAGAGTTACAGAGTTTCAATGAAAGAGGAATTTTTGAGGATTGGGGCTAAGGAAGGGGTGGCTACAGAAGACATAACTAGAAAGCTAACTGCATTGATCTGAGTATCTTCAGCTTGCTGCAAAGATGACAATTTTGTCTTTGGATATGTTCACAGCTACGTTTAGATGTTTCAAATCTGGCTGAAGAGAAAGATTACGGGGAATGGCTGCCATCTATCCATTCTCTGAAAATGCGGTGCTTAAAGTGGATGCAATGTAAATATATCCAAGGAAAACCTTTTGTCGCTCATGGTTTTGTTCAAAAACATCTCCAAAAAGAAAGCCACACACTGTGTGGGTCAGAAGAGGAAAAGAGAGGCTTGTAAGTGGTCTGGCATTGAGAAACCACACTAAGAAATGGTTAGTTAGGGAAGTAATTAATACTTGCTGCTTTGGAGTTAGCTTTGTAAGATTGCATACTTTCCACTCTGAGACTCGGGGGGAAATCACTCCAAATCTTAGCAGGGCTGTTTGCTTCACCAAATGATAGGGCAATTCCAGCAAAGAAGCAGCCTTGTAAAAGCCCAGATTGGTCTTTATAGCAGAGGCCCCGCTATTGGGCTGTTCTCTTTATTTCTTTGGTGCAGAGTAAGGCACCCATCTGGTAAGGGCATGGGTGGTAGGCCTCAGAGTGAATCGCAGTCTGGCTTGAGCCGGTGTTGCCCCCAAAATGAACTTGGAGTTGAGAAGCATCCCCAAGATGAGCCAGATGCTTTGCAAAGACAGAGGGAGAGAGAACAGGAGAACGGTCCCATTGCTGTTGACCAGAAACAGAAAGGACATCAGGAAATGTTCCGGGAAACCTGAGCATGACTAGAAGATGCTACCTGAATTGGACCCTCAGGATTTGACAGGGTAATCTCTCTCTCTCTCTCTCTCTCTCTTTCTCTCTCTCTCAGTTGGGGTGTGTGTGAGAGAGAGAATGATGATTTGCTGCTGGCTGGGGAGCAACACAAAGGGCATATTAAATATTATTTCCATCTGACTTAAGTCAATAAATATTTATTTTTTTATCCCATTGGATGCTCACTAATTGGGCTGCTAAAAAAATAAATAAATAAAAGGCCCCAAAGTGATTATAGCCCATTCAAGGTAATATGGTATGTACATTCATAATTACAATACAAAAAAGCCTATAGAATGACATAAGAGAGTTACAACAAAGGATACACGGGTGTACAATTGAGAAGAGGTTCAGGAAGAGCTTCCTAAATGACAAGCCGCTGAATGCAGACCTAGCGAGGTGACTATTTCAATGGGAGAGGTGGAGGAGAGGGGCCAAGGAACGGCAATGACACTCAGAAAGGCCCGAAGGCCTGGTGTTCCTGGAGGGACCCTTTCAGGGAAAGCAGCAGTCGGAACTGGCAGTGGGTCACACTGGTGATAGGGAGGTGATATCCAATAGGGATATATTGATATCCAACATGGCTCACTTAGATGCTTATACTGAATAATTCAAGAAGCTGTTGAGCTCACTGAAGCTTTTGGGATCGAGAAGTTATTCTTAGAGCTATGCCTTAGGAAGCAAAATACATCAAGGGTGTCAGAATGGTTTGAAGAGGGAGACCTGGGCCTGAGAGAACACTTGACAGGGTCTGGGAATCTACTTGAGAAGACAAAGGGCAGAGTTAGAGCGGGAGTGACGGGATAGGGAGGGAGCCGCTCCCTGAACCTGTCACAGACAGAATGTGCAGAATGTGCTGATTAGATAGGGGAGCCCGTACCAGGCGGAGCTGGCTCACTTGCAGAATGGCAGTGCCAGTCACGGGGGTGCTGGAGACGTGTGCTAGTGGGGAGTGGGGGTGGGGGGACAGAGGTGTGGGAGCATGTCGGCAGGTTCCCAGGGGAGCCGCCGGAAGGGAGATCCAAAGACGGGAGAAGTGTGGGGAGGGCCTGGGAGCCCAGAAATGGGGCTGGTTGCGGATGGAAATGAGCTCCCTGAGCGAGAAAGAACAGTACGAGCAGAAAAGCAAACTGAGGAAAGACTTAAGGGAGATGCTCACTGAGAGCTTACATTCCCCTAATTCTGAATTTCACCGAGAAGAGTGGCTCTAAAGTCAACTTTTATCCAAGACTCAATTTAATAGTTGGTAATCAAAAATCAGAAAAGAACAGAATTACCCATGTAAATACAAGTTTTTCAAAGAGGGTTTATACAAGCTGTGCCTTTTGGCACAGTTGGCAACACATAACCTCTTCTTCACAATGCGGCAAGTGGTGGCTGAACGTCCAGGCAGAGTCAAAGGGCGGACAAAGTGTCGCTCAGGGGCGCCATCTCTGATAATTAGTTTGTAGCACTCTGACCTCATCTGCCTTTCTAAGTAAAAACAACTTTAGAAAAGAGCAATTCTGTACTTTGCCTGTGAGTAGGGGAAGGATGTTGGGTTAGAAGTAAAATGATCAGGGAGGAGGCTGAAAAGCATTCCAGAGCGTTCTGGCAGAGGGACTTGCATGAATCAGGGTAGGTGGGAGGGGCACATTTGGGACCCACAAGCCATCGGGTAGAGCTGGAGTGCAGTATGGGATGGGGTGCCCACTGAGAGAAGGTGCTGGAAAGGGGGGCCAGGCTGTAATGAGCACCCTGTGCCCAGGAAAGGGGCTAGAATGCCACGTTGGAAGTGACAGGGATCCATAGAAGGTTTCTAAAAAGGAGAGAGATGTGATCGCAAGGTCAAGGTGCCCTTTAAAAATAATTATTTGAGAGAGAGAAAGAGAGAAGAAGGGAGTGAGAGAGAAACATCAATTAGTTGTTCCACTTATTTATGCACTCATTGGTTGACCCTTATATACGCCCTGACCAGGGATCAAACCTGCAAACTTGGTGCATCTCAATGACTGTGTCTAATCAACTGAGTTGCCCTGCCAGGGCTCAAGGTGCGTTTTGATGAAGGTCATCCTGTCCCTGTGGAGAATGGGTTTAGACAGACTGAGAGGATAGATTCAGGAAAGTACTTAGAAAGAATTTAGACCCTTGTAGGAGAGAGGGGGAGAGAGAGGGGGGGAGAAAGGGGGGAGAGAGAGAAGAGAGATAGCAACCAGGCATAGAGAGGAGGCCAAGAGCAGATCAATGGAGAGGAGGCTGATAGCAGATCCATTTTATTGACTGTTGACTCCGTAGCTGGCACCCTGCCAAGCTCTGGCACACATTGTCTTGCTGCTTCTGCCAATAACCCTATGAACAGGGTGTTGCCAGGCCACGTCATCTCTGTGGCCCTCACACGTGGACCTTGCTCACGTCATGCCTTGCTCACTCAGCACAGCCACCAGGACTGCTTTTCCGGCTCCTGAACAGGGCACTCTTGCTCACTTCAGGGCCTTTGCAAGCCCTTGTCCCTCTGCATGGAGCCTCTTTCCCAAGTCTATAGCTGGCTCATTTTCATATAGGAAGTACCGTTCATGTGCTACTTTCACCAAGAAGCATTCCCAACCCGCTCCATTTAAGAGATAAATTAGCCCTGGCCAGTGTTGCTAGATAGTTAGAGCCTCAGCCTGCACACCAAAGGTCAAGATTCCAGGTCAAGGGCATGTACCTGTGGGTGTGTGGCAGGCAACCAGCCCATGTAGCTCTCTCTCTCACATCAATGTTTCTCTCTTTCTCCCTCTCCCTCCCTCCCTCTCTCCCTCCCTTTCACTCTCTCTGAAAAAACAATGGAAAAAAATATCCTAATGTGAGGATTAAGAACAACACCAAAAATAAATTAAATATATATATTCCTTTCCTATATCAGCCTGCACTTTCTTTATAGCACTTACCAAAATTTCTAATTACCTTCTCTGTCTACTTTTCATTATCTGTGACCCACTTCTAAAATATACTTCTTGAGAGTGGGAATCTTATTTGTTTTATTCACTGCCATATCCCCATACTATTGCAGTTCTAGTACCCAATAATAACAATAACAACAATTATAAAAATTGACACTTAAAACATGTGCTGATCCAACTCATGTTAACCTCACATATTTCATATACCGGAAAAGAATTATTTTCTCTATTTTGTAATGGAAAACTGACCCCCTCCGCCCCCAGATTGAGGTAACTTATCCAAGGTCAATGGCTGAGGAGGGATTCAAATTCAGGCAGTATGGCTCCAGGGTCCAAGCTTCCAACATCTATGCTACACTGGTACTCTGAGGCTGTGCTTTAAAATGTCAGGCCACAGGCTGGTGATGGAGTAGCTAGGGTTCCAACCTGGTTCTCTCCAGGCTCCATGGAAAGGCAAATCAACAGGGATTGGAGTGATGAGAATTAGGAGAGAGAGAAGCCAGTTTGTAGTCTGAGCTAACAGAGGACGGTGTTGAATTTAAGGGCACACAAGGTGAGTGTAGGAGCTGACGTCTGGGCATGTAGAATTTGAGGTGCCTGTTGCTCATGCCCTCTCCTTTACTGTACTTTCTGCTTCTTAGCAGGGCACATTACTTAGATCCCACCTTCACATCTGTAAAATGTGGACTTAAGTTCCAACTGGACAAATTCTTGGGATGATTAAACTGAGGTAAGGCAGACCCACAGGCAAACATTCAATAAACATTAGTTTCCTCATCTTTCTGTACCTCTGCTCACATGAAAAAGCCAAAAGTTCAACAACAGCAATAGTTTCAGCAACAGCTTGAGAGAGTGGGAAAATGGGCTAAATCCCATATGACAGAAGAAACAAGAGAAAATTATTCTTGGGTAGGTCTAAGCATATAATCTATATATATAAAAGGCTAATGTGTCCCCTCAGAATGGGGGACTGGGAGTCTTTGAACAGGTCACATATTTTAATTTTAAATTTTCTCATCTGCAAAATGGGAACAATAGTTCTCCTACAGCGTTCTTATAAAAATTAAAGGAGCTAATGTACAAGAAATCCTTTTGCCAATTAAATACTATCCAAATATAATAAAGGAACATTATTAAAAATGTGTTTATGAGGAAAAATTGTGTTTATGCTCACTGAACTCATGCCACTTCCACAGAAGCAGTTCAATTAGGATTCTCCAAGTTAAACAGCTCAAGCTCTTGCAGCTATGTATCTCATTAAATCAGCAATTTTCCACTGGTGTCTGCCAGATTTAAAAAAAATAATAATTCTTTATTGTTGAAAGTATTACATATGCCTCCTTTTTACCCCATTAACCCTCTCCAGCCTGCCCTTGCTCCCACCCCTAGCCCTCAGCACCCTATTGTCCATGTCCATGAGTTATGCATTACCTCTCACCCACCTCGTTCCCCCACTTTCCCTCTGAGACTCTGCACTCTGTTCTGAGTGCATTACCTCTCACCCCCCCTTCCCCCAACTGATGGATGGAGTATGACGTAAGCTGCACCTGTGGCCTGGACATTCCTGACCACCTAACCTGGCACCTTATATGGACTGTACATTGAACCACCAATCAGCACCTGCCAAATACCCTAAGGACCCCCCCCCCCATTCCTAAGCACCTAAGTGCCTAATTCATGTGCCTTATATGAAACCACCAATCAGCGCGTGCTGAGTACCCCAAGCCCCATCCCTTCCCGTTCCTCCCCTCAAAAGGCATGTTCACCCCTGCACGTGTGCTCTCTTCCTTTGCAAGGCAGCCCGGCAGGGTCCTTCTCCTCTTACAAAGCCTGTGTCCTGGTTTTCAGCCCTCTGTCTCATCTTTCAAGCTCCATGCTTCCTTGTCTCTCCGCCAGAATTTTTAAAGCATGTAATACCTGACTATTTAGTCAGGGGCACTGCCCTCTTATCCCTTAAAATTCTCAAATAAAAAATGACAACAGCCAATACAACAATAGGCGTTTGTTGTGAAGAAATCAAAATTATACCTATTTTTTTTTGGTCAGATCGGCAAAATATATAATATTTTTTGCTGTGCAGCATAATTTTAGAAATTAAGTGTATGTGCTATGAGGTGAAAAGGTTGAAAATCGCTGCATTAAATCTTGCCCTCTGATGTGTGCAGATGGTCTGGACAACTCTGCCTGCAGGATGGGGAACCATGGTGCAGTGCGCTGTGCTGTCTGCCCAGCGTCACCCTGAGTAGCTAGCCATCCTCCACCGGAGCCTGCCCCTGACTGCCAGCTCTAGGGTGAGAAAGCGGCACAAGGAAGGCTGCTTTGTCCCCCTGACTTCGTCCCCCTGGTTTATTTAGGGACAGGGATCTGGACCTTTTGTAGTGTAACCCCATCTTACAAAGGTCACCTCAAAAGTCGAATTATGGAGTCATTTATTAAAGGCCAGTGGCATACGAGGGAGCAAAAGCGCTCCAGCCCTCGCAGCAGCTCGCCACGCCTGGCTTAAGTGGGCAGGAAATCACAGAAGTATTGATTACATTTGGGGGCTTGGAATGAGGAACTTGTTTCTCAAAAAAGCATTTGAGCAACTTAGTTATCTACAAATCACTAAATCGACAGGAACACATTATCTGGGACCGACCATGTGGACAATTTAGAAGAAGCGTGCTGTCCAGATTCTGGGACCACTGAGTCATCAGGAATGCACTATCTGTAGCTGTTGAGGCAATTTAGGATAATTGAACTGTCTTGGGTCCCAGGAATGCGCTTCGATGACCAGTGAGATCACAATCAATGGGATATTCAAACCATCGTCAATGGAGTATTCAATCATACATAAGTTCAGAAACTCAAAATAACTTTCAAATGAGTACAGAACCCAAAACAGCAAGGTTAGAATATTAAAGAGCAATTTTTACCCAAGTATGGTTGCTACCATTCTTCAGACCCAGCCTAACAAGCCCGAGGATTCCTCCACACTGTTGCTAAAACTATCAAGGAAAAGACTTTTTTTTCCCCCCTAGAAGTGCCAGCTGTCAGAACCAAACAGCTGGAGCTACTTCTGGCGGTTTCTGACAGCCTGCGGGAGAGCCTGCTTCAAGGACACCTCCAGGGACAGAGGCAGAGAGACATGGTGGCCAACTCGCCCAGTCTGCCATTCCTGAAAGACCCATTCCCAGGAACACCCGCAGACCTGGGCAAACAGGCATGGCTGGCCTCCCCACAGAGAGATGACCTGCCAAGAAAAAGTCCCGAAAATATTGTTCCAACTCCGGATCCAGCTTTATTTGGAGCCCTTCCGTGAACATCTTAATTCTGTGACTCAGCAAGTTCTGGTGCCTGTTTGAAGCAACTTGGAGCTGCATTTCTGTCACGTGCAACTCAAAGAGTGACAACACATTCCCGAAGAATATGCACATATAAATAAAACTCAAAGTTTAAAAAGCAATATAAATCGAAGTAGGAAGCATGCTATTTTTAGAATTGGGGGGAAAAATGAGGAAATGTGATCATGCGGTCACTTCTGAGGTTGAGATAATTTATTTGACAAAGAAGCTCTGAAAAAATGTATACAGAGTGGAAAAAGGAAGAGAAGCAAATGAAAACATCATGGACCGAAAACATCGTGGCGTGAGAAAGGTCAGAGTCACACATGAGTGAAAATTCACTAGAACAAACTTAGAGAGGAAAGGAGCTGAAGCCAAATCCCGCAGCAGCTTGGCCTTCTCGGTGGAGATGGCCCCGCCCTGAGTGGGACAAGAGGACAAAGCCGCCATGGGAAGGGAGAGAAACCGAGCACACCAGCTTCTGCACATGCTAAACAATTCCACCAGGCTTGAGGCAAAAATCTAAATGGCCACTGACACCCAGCCCTGGAGCATGTAGGGAAAAGAAAATGCTAGCGGAATAACCAGAAAAGGCAGGGGAAAATGGGCTTTTCTCAAGGTAACATAGTAGTAACTATTGCAAAGGTCTGAGAAGTTACGAAATATGTGTGCACCAGCATGGCGGCAGCGGAGGGGGGGGGGTTGCAGGGAGGGGAGGTACTGCTGGCAGAGCAGGATGTTTTGTACTGTGAGTCAAAGAAGTTTGTGCTCCTGGGTTTCCCTTGAGAATATGGCCAGAGGGAGGGGTCTAGACAATATGTCTGTCCACCAGCCACAGAGGACAGACCGACAGCCACTCTGCCTGGCCTCCCTGAAGAAGGAAGTGAGACTGGGGCTCCTAAGGGGCTTGTCCTGGCCCCACCTTTTCTGTTTCCAACCCTGAGGGGAAGGCCTCAGGGTTGGAAACCAAGAGGGAAGTCATTTCCTCAATACAAAGGCAAGGGAAGAGCAGCGTGAAGATACTCGATGCAGTGCTATCTCTCTAAATGTCTTTTTTTGAGTTCCACCCATTTTAAATGGTTTTCACTTGTTTTCTGATATCTCATTATAGGGCACTAGTCATTGCTCTTGTGGGTGCTTGAGGGAACCCGATAGGCCTGTGCAGGGTCTTTCTAATGCAGATACTTTCATTTAGGACATTTAGGAGAAAGAGAGAAGTGAACAGACCGGATGCTTATGCTGCGTCTCCTATGGAATTTACCCTGAACACGTGACACTGAAAAGAGAACTGATGTAGTTCAAGCTTGTCTGGCAACAAAACAGCAGATCCACACAGCCAATCTTAAATCACAAAGAATGCTCACGGGTGAACCCTCGGGGGTTCCTGGAGCGAGGGATGGAATTTACTTCGTCTTCGATGAGATCGCCAACCCTGGCGCTGGAGTGTGCCTACTTTCCTCTGATCACTGCTCATTCGGGAAGGCCCCCTCACCAGCAGTATCTGCTTTTGCGGTGTCCCTGACCCAGGATGCCATCTAGAGTCTAAGAAAGGAAGGAGGCAAAGCCCCAGGAAATGTCATATCATCCTGAAAAGCTTGCCTTGGGGAATCAGACCCGGCAGCCCACTGAACAGGGAGGGCTGCGTTCACCTGCCTCCCTGGGGAGAGCTCTCACCCCCAGTTTCCTGCAAGGGAAATGGAATGCGTTTGCCACAGGAAATGGGCGCCTCGGAGTCCGGACTCCCCAGCACTTTCAGCTTCCTAAGAATTCCCGGTAGCCGAGGGCTGGGTGTGTATGTGGTCTGGACATGGCATCTTCTGTAAGGAAAAGCATGTGTAGGAACAAAAGGGGTCTTCTGCCGGGGCCCTCATTTTGTAGCGGGGAGATGTGAGGTTCCAAGAGGCTACGTGATTTACATGGGGTCAGATGGATGCTGTGACAGAGCAAAAGCCAGCACGCTCTGCCGGAGACCAATAGCAAACATGGTTCTCTCTCCTGTGCCTTTCTAAGTATCATCCTTGGTCTCCCACTTGGTCTGTTTGATTAGGGCTGGGAAAGGAGAAAGGGGCTAAGGAAAAAAGGGGGATGGCGAAAGTTTCTTTTTTTCCTTCATTTCTTACACTGCTTTGACACTGAGAACACTGGCCGTCCCTTCTGTCAAAGTAACCACAGGCACTGAAAGCTAATCAAAACCCATGTTTTTCTTTTCTTAAGAAGTGACAATTCAGGCTCTGCTACGTTACAAAATGCCTTTGTTTCGGTGTGATGGCTAAGGAAACACATGGCTAGGACCAAACTTTTGTAAATCTGAAGGGAATCGTGAAAATAGAAAGGGGATAAATATTTAACTATGGAAATCAGCCTCTAAGTACCTAATAGCCTCAAATTCAATGTCAATAATGGAAAAGAAGAAGAAGAAGAAGAAGAAGAAGAAGAAGAAGAAGAAGAAGAAGAAGAAGAAGAAACAACGGGAGAGGGAGGTCAGGCAGCAGACAACTCGCAGGGCAGAAGCCAGCCCTGGTCCCCAGGCCAGTGGCAGAGCCCAAACACGGTGTTTTCCAGAGGTCACCGCCCTGCCTGCCACCCAGCAGGCCGGCCCTGCAGCTGAGCGCACCTACCAAGTGCTTCCAACTTGGCAGCCGCCCAGTAACCAGAACAATGATCGCCTTTCTCTCGCCATAACAATGCTGTCGAGTTCATCAGAGATCCATTTTGTATTTTTCATTGAGTTCAAAGCATGCTGCTTCCTTCAGGAGAAATCCTATTGTGTTTTAAATCGTTTTAAAAATAGTTGATCTACTCCCTTAGGGAAAATAGAAATGTTTTTGATGAAAAAGAAAAGAACTTCTCCAAGAGCCTCATTATTTATCTGAAGTAAAAAATAAAAAATAAAAATCACAACTATGTGTGTGTGTGTGTGTGTGTGTGTGTGTGTGTATGTAAGTCTACACCTATGAAACGGTACAGGCATGTGTCCCTATATTTTTCAGTTTACTGGGAAACAGCAGTGGCACCATAGTAAAGCCTTATATACTTTGCCATTCATTCACTCACTCACCTAATATATACTTACTGAGCATTTACTCTGTGTTCTAAACATCGAGGACACAGCAGTTAATAAGATAGGCAAAGGAGCTAATGCAGAGGAGGCCAAGAACAAACGTGCAAATAAGTAAATATGACAATTCCAGAGCGTGATAAACTCTTTGAAGGAAAGACAGGGTGGGGTGGTCAGCTCAGAGGCCATCTATCTGGCTGACAAGAAGGGGTAGGCAGGAGATTGGGTGAGAAAAAGGCCCCGGGGTTAGAGCAAGTTTGACAAATTTGGGAGAAAGAACTCTAGGGAGGATTGAGAACAATAATAGCTATCGTGGTAAAGACTCCGTAGGACGATAATTGCTAGAGAACGTGATGAACTGCAAAGCCACACCATTGGAAAGTGCTCTTTGGCTGTGCTACAGCATTGTGTTATCACCTAAAACACATCATTCTGTTTTTAGAAATGGTTAGGGTGAGAACTGTGTGTTTCATCTTCTACTCCAATGAAAAGACCCAGGCTCTGGAGAAGCCCCTTTCGGGGGTGGCGTCACCATCACGCCCAACGCGGGCCTCACATACCTGGAATCCTATTGAGCGTCACCCAGAAATGCTCATCAGGACTGAAGGTGTCCTTGGACCACTGGAGCAGATCGACAGCCCGGGGGTCTCGGAGCACAAAGTTGGAAAATTCTCGTGACAGAGCCACATAGGCAGAGCCAAAGTAAATGGTGAGGTTATGGGGGGGAGGCGGCTTCAGGGCGGCGGTTCTAATCACATAGGAAAGCTCTTTGCCCAGATGCTCCCGGTGGACGTACTTGGTCCGCCCGATGGCATGCGCCGGAGGCAGCACCCCCGGGGTAATGTTCTTCCCTTTGAACCCTTTCAGATACTGAACTATTTCCTTGTTGGTTTTCAGGGGGAAGTCTTGCCCACAGGTGTTGATGGCGTACTTCCACGGGACCTCGGAGGCCACCAGGTCTCGCAGGCAGTTCAGGTCCGCCTGGAGCCTGGAGATCCCGCCATAGACCACCGGCTCCATCCTGGAAGCCAGGAAGGCGTTTGGGAAGCAGCTCAGCAGTTGCTCCACCGCATCTTTAAATGCAGCTGTGGCCTTCTCGTCCACGTGGACGCAGTAGACGTTTTGGGGCATGTAGACAGCCCTGAAGAGCCTTTCGAAGGTTTCAAAACTGTGATGGATGACCATGACGTATGCCAGAGGGAACCCAGCCTCTTCTTCGGACAACGGGGCCGTGATGTAGTGGCTCTGGGCCAGATAGTCTCGGCAAGAGGACTTCTGGTATATCATTAGTTTGTCTCGCCACAGGAACGGCGTCTTGCCTTTGACGAAGGATGCACAAACTTGAGTCAGCATCAGGGTGTCCGAGTTATTCAGCCTCTGGAAGCTTTGCTCTCCCCCAAACATGAACACATAGAACACGATAAAAATTATGACACAAGAGACGGAAACTATAAAAAGGTAACGCATCGATGAAGGCATGCCTCCCAGAAGAGCAAGATTTCAAAGACGGTGGAAACCTGTAGGTCTTTTCCCAAACTTACTTTTTCCTCTGAGTTCTTATTTTGGTGCATGCTCCGGCCCCTTGCACCCTGAAGGAGACGCCGGGAATTTATTCCGCTTCATGCCGGGAGGCCAGCTGCAGGCTCTGTCCCCATGCTGACATTAGCCACTGATCCCGCCTGGTTCTCCGCCTCTGAAAACGCCTTTGTCTAAATCCCAGTAGCAGGTTCTTAAGCCCAGCCTTGCTCCCTCCCTCTGCTTCCGGGCTCGCATCTGCCGAGAGAGAGAGCGTTCCACTAAAACTCTGCTAACTGCTCTCCCCTGCAGATTTAGTTTCTCGGATCTCTTTTCTTTCATTTCCCACTCCCCCGCCTCTCCTTCTCTCCCCGCCCCTTGTTATTGTCATTCAGGGAATTAGCACAGTGAAAGCCCGAGTTGAAATGATGTGTTCTGTCAGGCATGCGTTTCCTGCTAGTCATCCCACTGGCTGCGGCACTCACCCCTCTCGCTGCTCAGGGCAGTGATCCACACATAACCTGGTCCCTCGGCTCTCCTGGGGTGACCCACGGGGTATAATGTAGCCTCCACTCTCAAATATGCTGCTTCGGTGAGGAAAAAAGATGACTGAGGTGACAGGGAAAATAAAGCTCATCCATCCCGGCTCCTCCGCAGAGCTCTCCTGCCCGGCCCCACCCACCGTGCTCAGCTCCAGTCCTGGGGGATCTGAATGGCAGGCGTCCTGGCCCTGTGACTTCGGGATCAGGTGACAGCGCCTCTTCTCCGCCTTCCAGCACCCACCGTGGGGCCTGTCACAGAATGTTGGGGTCACAGGAACAAGTTCGAGCTTCATACCCCGATACAGATGAGACCTTAAAGCTTTCCTTGAATCCTGGCCACAAGTAACAGTTGAGATTAGGGGGCCTTGGGGCTATTCCGGTTTTAACCACCTAAAGAGCACCATCAGACACTGTTCCTGCCAAGTTAAGTTTCTCAACCACCTTGGAGATGAACGTTGGTTTCCCTATTTGCAAATAATAGTGTTTTGGCAAAGGAGTACCAAGCTCTTCCACTTAAAGGATTCTTTTCTTCCGCCATTCCTTTTTCCACCCGTGCTTTTAAATGTAGATTTATACTATATATTGTACTTAAAATGACTCTGAAACACCATTCAACTACTAAATGCCTTCCCATTGCGCCTCACTGTTTATCTGAACGAAATGCCTCAGTGCCTCCTCCCTAGCCTCACAATGGAGACTGAGCCCCACCCCATGAAGAAATCCTGTCCTTCAGTGCACACTCTCTCCTTCCTTTTGACAAGTCTCTACGCCGCTGTCACAGGACTAGAACCATACAGGGGTGGGGGTTGCCCGCTTTCAGTCAGCACCCACGCCCACGGAGCAGCACGTGGCTGCCTGAGCACACTGCCGCGTCTCCTCTCATTGCCATTGCTCCCATCACTCCTTCTTCCAGCCTAGACTTCACGCTCCTCTCTGCCTTTCCTCTCCTCCTCCTTTAAGACCCATCATAAATTAACTCTACAGTCTCCACCACTGGACTTGTAGGCAAAGTGGAAAAAGAAAGTGCAGCCATTATGTGGGTAAAGCAGATCAATCTCATCCTTAGTGTTTCTAAGGAGTAAAGCAAAGAAAACAACTGAAAGTTCGTGACAGCAGAAAATTCAATCCAAAGCTTCTCTTTTTCTAAACAATTCCTTTAAATATTAGGTTATTGTATGTTCTGTTTCAAAACAACGGAGAATAATTTCAGCATCTAGTTTGGTAAAGCCTGTTGACTTAGAATGAGTGTTAAAATATCTACGATTTGCCTAGCCACCTTGGCTCAATGGTTAGAGTGTTGGCCTGCGGACTGAAGGGTCCCGGGTTCTATTCCAGTCAAGGGCACACCTCGGTTGCCAGCTTGATCTCCCAGCCCCTGTCTGGGTGTGTGCGGGAGGCATCCAATTGATGTGTCTCTCTGTCGCTCTTTCTCTCCCTCCTTCCCTCTTTTCCATTCTCTCTAAAAGTCAATGGCAAAATAATTACCAGTGAGTATTAACCAAAGATAAAAATATATGTTTGCAATTTGATCAAGTGCTCAGTATACGGATTATGTAAGTTAGTTAGGCCAACGGGGCTGTTTACATGATTATTTCCAACTGGCCAATAATACAGGGGTTCACTATACACAGGCATTAACAATGTTTCTATAGTAAGAAATGTAGACGCTAGACAAATTAAGAACTTTCATGATACTTCTATATTCAGTCCATTACTTCAAGTGCATTTTTTGTGTGCTGAAAATATACCTGTTTTCCCCCCTCTGCCCTTTTGGCTGTCCTTGGGCCAACTTTCCCCACCCTCAGGTTCTGTTCTTAAGAAATCCCTATGAGAGAACTCTAAAAAAAAAACCTGTTGCGGCAAAGAGCAAGGCTGAGAGAAAGGTTACCTGTTCCCTCTCCTTCCTCATAGGCATCTGGTCTGCGTGTCTGAAATAGACCCCATGCGATTTGTTTGCTACTGAGACTGCACACCTCGGCCTCCCAACCTGCCTGTGGCTGCAGACCAGGACAGGGTTGGCTCTCACAGCCCTGGCAACCGCACCTGCCCCTCACTTCGTAAGCAGCTGTTCCTGAGCTAGCTAATTATTCTGGCTAGACATGTTGATGTATCCGGCTAGACATGCCCTCTTCCCAGGGCTACTCTTCATTCCGTTTAGAAGTCTCTGCTTTTTGTGCATTTTAAAGACATTTTTTCCAGTTACGATACTATCTACACGGTTCCAAAACAAAGAAGGTGTCCTTTCTTTGAATGATGGGAGACTCGGGTCCCAGTGAAATAAAGAGATAATCAAAGGGGGAAAGAGAGTCCTCCGACACTGGGCCCCTCCAGGCTTGTGTGTGAAGGGGCAGGGGAGCGTGGGCCTGGAGATGCGAGCCCTAGAGGAGGCGGCGGAGGAGCTGCAGGCTAGTGTGCTACCTGCCGGGCGGCCAGGCCTGTGAGGGAAGCGGCAGGTGGTGGTGGAAGACCGTGTGCTGTGCTGAGAACTTGGATTTCATCCTGCGGCCAAAGGAGCACCCGCAAAGACTTTGGGTGGAGGGCTCCTCCCCGGAAACATGTGCCAAGTGGAGGAGGAACAGGAGCAAAAGAAATCATGGTGGGAAAGTACACGGCAGCCCATATGTGTGTGTGTATATATATATATATATATATATATATATATATATAATGCACATGTGAATGATAATGAAAATATTAGATGTAAGTAAAGCCTCTTACACTGTGAAGTAAAGGTGCTACTACTCCTTGGTTAATAATGTGTCCTAGAAACAATTCCAAGGCTCTAACTAGGCTTTTAGGCCTGTAGATATTCACAGAACATCGGATACTGCATATTGGTTGAGGTTTTTCTTAAATGAAGATAGGGGAAAGAGATAAAGTTCTAGGGACATTATGGAATCATGATTGGGAATTATAGGAAAGTCTACACTTATTTTTCCAACCCCTCAACTTTGTAATGTAGAAGTATGTGCGTTACCATATTTATACTATTTATTTACCTATTTATATGTGTTGAATGAATGAATGGAGTCCACAACCCCCATGGTTCCAGGTGCCCGTGGGTAAAAGAGCTCTCAATTAGAATTGGGAACAGAGCAACTGGTAACTCATATTTTGACAAACAATAACTCTGGACAGACTAACCAGATAGATTAAATGACAAAAAACACACAGCTTTTAATCAAATTTCCGGGGGAAACCATGAAAAATGTGTTTCTTCTTGTGTGTCAAGAAAGGGTTGTGCACTAACTCCCCTAACAGTATTACTCACAGGGCCCGGTGCAAGTCACTCTCTACCGTTCACTGGTTATGTGGTCTTAGTTCCTGCTTGCTTCACCTTACTACAGAGGGTGTTCTCTGCCGTGCCTTCCAGCTCCCGTGAGCAGTGTAGTTCGGTATGTGTGAGGTGAGTTCGCTAAGCACGGTGATGGAATTCAGGGTGAGTACGGCCTTGTCCTGCAGGACTCAACATACATACAACAGAAAATATAATCAAATACACAAAACAGGAAAGACTATGGGTAAGTCCCAAACCAGAGGTTATCTACTAAATGCCACGGGAGCTCTGAGGACAAGGATGGTTAGAAATGGAGCATGACTGGTTAGAAAGGGCTTCGCTGGTTAGATTCAGACACGTAGAGCATGCAGGAGGTGGTCCAGTTGGAGAAATCATAAGAGAGCAAGAACACAAAAACAGGAAAGCAAAGTGGAGAACTTTCCTGGGAAGAATTGTGAATCAGAGCTTCTCGATTCACATGACAACAGAGAAAAGGATTCAAATCTATAAGCCATTCTCTCAAAGTGCCAGTCAGGGTGAGGGTGAACTCCAGGAGTGCCGGACTTGTGCCTCCTGTTCCTATTACAGCCCTGCAACTCGACGGGGAATGGGTCCAGAATCATCTGGGCATTTGAAAGTGCAATTTTCAACTACAAAGAAAAGGAGTGTTGAAACCCATGTTTACGTAAGCTTTCAATTTATATATTAGAATAGCATGGGCTAAGGCCTTTGTGATTTTTTTTTTCTTTAAGCCAATTTCTAGTTATCCAGAAGTATAGTTTTACTGTACCTGTAGGTGTTTTCATCTCTTCCCCTTCAGTGTCCGCCTACAGAGACCTAACTATAACCACACATGAGCATTGACCTCTATTCGCACCTTCTTGTGCACCTTACCTTTGTTTAATTGCATGTACTAATTCAAACTTCATTATTCTTTCATTAATTGTTCTGGGACTTGTTTTTCCATTCTCAATTAACTGCTATTCTTTAGTTGGGAAAGAAATTGAGGGGACACAGGCTTGAGCAGAAACATTAGATTTATAATGTTAAATAACAGGGTGGGGGGGAAGGTCGCTTAAAGGGCTGGCTCTGATAAACTTTGTTGAAGTAGTATCCAGAGATTAAGTAATATTTGCAGAAAGGTTAGGTAAGTGAGGTGAGATTGTATCAATTCTTGGGCTCACTGATGGCTGTTTCTTGAAAGACCATTTCTGTGTGATTTGCTTTGTGTTTATAGCAGGTCGAGTGAGTCATGTTTAATTATAAAATGTCAGGATTAATTTTCCCCCTTGAACTAAGAATAATTCACCAGAAAGGACAGCCACATGAGTAATTCTGTTCTGTGTAGCCTGGTGGTTCGTAGATGGAGCCTTTTTTCCTTCTCTTTTTAAATAATGATGACCATGATGTTAAAGAGGAGAAGGAAGGAGACATTTCCAAGCGCACCTTTAACTGAAATGATAATTCTCCCATAACCGAGTGTCTTCCCGTGGGGGTCACTGGGGAAAATCCTCCTTCTCCTGGGACCCAATCATTTTTACTTCCTATACCATTCATCTAATTAGCAACAGTAGGAGTTGTTGTCTAGATCACAAAACCCAAAACATTATTTCAAGTTCTCACCTTAGAGGAGGGGAAGACATTTAATATACAGAATTGTAAAGGCCTGGGTGGCAGGTCCAAAAAAGTGTTCATGCTGGATCATAGCATGGCACTGCGAGCTGCAGTAATCTGCATCTGGTTTCGATGTAACAAAGGTGTCATGGAAACACTTCCTGGATGCTAAGAGAGCTAAGCAAATACTTGCAAAAAACAGTGTACACAGATTCAAATAGGCACATTCAAAGCATGCACAGTTAGGCGGCAATCTTCTGGTAGCATCAATGTGGCAATTAGAAATAGGAAGAACCTGAAATGTAGGGCATTAGAAAATGAAAAATAAATTACCCAAAATAAGTCACAGCCAATTATCATTTCAAGATGTGGATGTTAATAGCTTAATCTTAGCAGAATAACTGACTCTATTGTTTTACTAAAACATTTGTTTTCAAAAGTATTCAGCCAAACTAGGGGTGTCTACAGCTTGGGGGCGATAATAGTTTAGATTGCTCTGGCCAAATTGCTCAGTGGTTAGAAAGTTGTTGGTCCAAGGACTGAAGGTTCATGTGTTCAATTCCGGTTGAGAGTAGGCTTGATACCTGGCTGCGGTCGGAATGTGTGCAGGAGGCAGCCTATCAATGTGTCTCTCTCACATCCATGTTTTTCTCCCTTTCTCTCTCCCCCTCCCTGCCACTCGCTCTGAAAATCAATGGAAAAAATATCTTTGGGTGAGGATTATCCCCCAAAAAAAGTTTAGATCAGAAGTTTGCAAACTTCTGTTTAACATTTCATCACCAGAAGGGTTTGTTAAAAATACAGGTTACAGCCCTAGTCAGTTTGGCTGAACCCTGCAGGCTGAAGGGTCCTGGTCCAATTCCAATCAAGGGCACATGCCTGGGTTGTGGGCTTGATCCTCAGTAGGGGGTGTGCAGGAAGCAGCCGATCAATGATTCTCATCATTGATGTTTCTATCTCTCTCCCTTTCCCTTCCTCTCTGGAGAAAAATAAAATAAAATACAGGTTACAGGGCTCTGACCCAAGAGGTCAGTGGGTTTCAGATGGAATTTAATAATTTGCTTTTCTAACAAGGAATTAGGACCAAAGTTTGAGAACCAATGGGTCAGAGACCAAAATTCTTTGATTTTCCCCCTCAATGACCACACTTGATCTATTGTCCTATGACTAGGCAATTTACTGTATAATAAAACAACCAATGTTTGGCATGAACCAGCCTATACAATTTGGAGATGCTTAACAAACATGAACTCAAATGGTGGATGATTGCCCTGATCAGTTTTATAAGAAATGTATAAAATGTACTATGAAAAGCAATCAATACTCCTAGGAAGAATGAAAGAAAGAAATATACGAAAAAGGCTCTTATTTAAATGAGAAAAATCCTAGGAGCAAGTTGACCTGCCCCGAATGCAGTCTTTAATTTACTGTACTCAGCAAGCACACCTGGGCATAATCCCAGTCTTTCACAAAATGTGAAATAGGACTACTTACTGACAAACTACTTGCTGATGTTTTGAGGATCTAGTGTGCCATAAGCTGAATGAGGGGAAGGTGTAGAAGAAGAGTCAAATAAATAAATAAATAAATAAATAAATAAATAAATAAACAAATAAGAAAAAGGCAGAAAATACCAAATATTGGTGCAGACATGAAACAACCCAAATGTTCATGTACTGCTTGTGGAAGTATGAGTTGGTTCAACTCTGAAAAACCGGCAACTTCTACTAAGCATAGGCACATCCTGTGACCCAGAAATTCCATTCCCAGGTATTTGTTCAACAGAAATGTGTACATGTTTATGAAAGGACTTATAGCTCAGTATTTGCTCCAGCCATACTCATAACAGACCCCAAACTCCCACCAACGATTATTTCAGATCAGGGTTTCTCAATCTTGGCTCCATTGTCATTTGGGACAGAATAAGCTTGTGGGTGCTTTCTTTGTATTTTAGGAGGTTTAGTGATACCCCTGGCCTCTACCACTAAATGCCAGTAGCACCCTTTGCCCCCCACCCAAGTGGTGACAATCATAAATATCTTCAGATGTTGCCAAATGTTCCCTGGGGGTGGGAGGACAAAAGCACCCCTCCCCACCCCTCCACCTCCTTCTCTCTACACAGCAATGAAAATGAATAAATATTAATGCCTGCAGCAACATCAAAAGCAAATCTCACAAACATAATATGAAGCAAAAAAACACCAGACCCCCCCCCCAAAAAAAAGAGTACAGGTTGTATATTTCCATTTATAGAAAGAACAAGAAATCAAAGTAATCTATGCTATTAGACATGAGGATAGTGCCTGGGACGCTAGTCATGTTCTATGTTTGATGTGGGTTATATGGATGTGTTCATTTATGGGACTACATCAAGCTGAACATTAATACTATGTGCACTTTTCTATGTTACACACTATTTCACCAAAAATGATTGAATGAATGAATGAGTTAATGAAAGAGTTATGGTCCTCTCAAGAAAACTCTTCCAAAGGGAGTCTTCAAGGTGAGTGGGAATCAGGAGTCTTCCTTAAATAACTGATATTTATGGTATTACTTATGACCAGATACTCTGCAGTACCATATACATCACTTCTTCTTTAAGCAATCTGACTGCCAAGGGTGTTTCTGCTTTGGTTCCTGACACCAGCCACCTTTGGCCACTACTCAACAACCACTCCTTTCTACCAGTGAGCAAGGTCCAGAAGAAACGGAGCCAATAGAAAACAGAACAGGACGTCAAAACTTAATTCAAAAACCCTTTGTGCTCATCAACACAGAACGGAGCACCAGTTGTTAAGGGACTTGTCAGCTACATCGGATAAGGGTGGAAGAAGCCCTGCTCTGACAAACAGAATGTATGTTACTACAGGGTGCCAAGAAGTATGAATGACAAAGCTGACCGCTGGCATTAGGGGTTATCACCCCCCACTTGCCCAATGAGGAAACTGAGACTCAGAAGGTCACTGCTCTCCCAGGGAACCTTCCTGCCCAGGATTACTGAGCAGGGCTGGCCTAGGACTTGAATGTGAGCAGCTCTGCTCCAGAGCTCTTGCTCTCAGTCACTGTGCCATCCTGTGCCAAGAAATGTGTAGGCCATAGCACCCAGATCTGCTACCTGGAGAAAACATGAGAAATAACGAGAGCTGTTCACGCTCAGTAAGACACATGCATTCCTTTTTCCACACTCCTTTTCTTTCTCTCACATTCAATCAATAGACATGTGTTGAAAAGACACCTATGCCTGAAGCACTGTGACATTTCTTTTCCATTCCTGCCAACATCTTTTCTGTATTGTTCAGAAAACCATGTGGACAAATCTTTTCCTTCCAGCTATCATTAGGATTGACTTCCAATTTCCATTTCCCCAGCTCCCTCTTCAGGTGGTCATATTTCTGCATGGTCTGACGAGTCACAAGCAGAGGGCCTGATATAGGGGACACCTTGGCCCATGAAAACTGGGTTCCAGAAGGCCTGGCTCTGTCCATAGTACTTTTTCTAAGTCTCTCTTGATTAGCCTAATTTGAGTATGCTGCCTGTTTTCTTGCTGGGATCCTGACTGATACAATAATAAATAATAACATTGAGATAGTACTTCTCAGGTGTTGGGTATTTGGTCAACATTTCATGTTGATTACTATTTAATGCTCACAAAAACCATATATATATCTCCAAGGTCCATAATGTTCAAAACAACTGAAGGGATGAATAAACACCAGGCTGCACATGCAGCAGACTCTGGTGGGCGGGGACTGGTGAGTGGGCTGAACTTCTCTCGGACAGAGAGGCGGGGCTGATCAGCAGCTGCTGTGGCTGCTGGCGAGGCCCAGAGAGAGAAGCAGGGTCTGATCCGCAGCTTCCCTGGCAACTGCAGATCAGCCCTTGCCTCTCTCTCTCTGGGCCTCGCCAGCAGCCACATCTCTCTCTCTCTCTCCCAGAGATCATCAGTTCAGCCTACTCATCAGCAGCTTGGGGCAGCTGCTGATCAGCCCTGCCTCTCTGATCAGGCCAGGAGATAGGCCCAGAGATGCTGACTGGCATAGAAACCAACCAATCAGAACCAAATCTGGCTGAACTGAGAAGAGCCAGTGGCTGCCTAGGAGGTGGAGCTTTTGATGCTGATTGGAATAGAAACCGACCAATCAGAACCTAATCTGGGTGAACTGCAAAGGCAGAACCTAAGGTGGGAACTAAGGAAGGGTTTTAAGGGCAACAGCTGTTTGGTGTAAGGCATAAGAAAGCAGTTCAATTTTTTAATGACCAGTTGGCAGTATAGTGCATATGGCTGGCTATCAGTCCAGATCTAGGGATTATGTGTTTTTGTCTGTCAAGAGCATCTCCTCTTGCTGAAAAAGCCCCCCCTTCCATTTAAGCAATCCTATCTTATATAATCTATCTATACTAATAAAAGGGTAATATGCTAATTAGACTGTATCAACCCGCCATCTTCTGGACATCCAACTTCCTTCTAGATAAAGCCATCATTGTGGGGGTCAAGACAGAGGCAGTTAGGGGCAATAAGGCTGACAGGGGAGGGCAGTTGGGGGTGAGATCAGGTCAGCAGGGAAGGGCAGTTAGGGGCGATCAGGCATGTAGGCAGGTGAGCAGTTAGGATCAAATGGTCACAGATACCACAGGGATCTGGCCTAAATTGGCAGTTGGACATTCCCCAAAGGGTCCCCGATTGAAGAGGGTGCAGGCTGGGTTTAGGGGGAAACCCACCCCCCTCCCCATGCACAAATTTCGTGCACCAGGCCACTAGTAAAGTAAAAACACAATTATTACCCCCATTTTACAGATAAGCAAGCAAGACTTTATTACCTATGAATGAGTGAATAAGGTCATAAACTCAGGTAGCATTAAAGCAGAACTTTGAATTTATACACTTATATACTTAATTGCCTTCTAATACTTATAAAGGTATTTGAATTCATTCAGAGTGCCTTCTTTCTTCCCAGGGACCAAGGCTATAGATGGTGAGAGGCAGATCTGCATGTCTTGGGGATAAGAATAGTTTAAATTGCCAAGTACCATCGGGAGGACTGAGATAATATGTGAATGTACTGAGGTTAATGGGATCCAGGTTCCTCGCTGCTGGAGAAGGAAGTGGAGAGCATAGACCCCGTGTTGTTGGGTTAGAATTAGAGATAGTATGAAATTGCGGTTTTTAATATATATTTTAAAAATTAAAATATAGATGGGTATGCATGAGTGAATGTGTGAGATGAGACAATGTGTGAGCTGGAGTGCATGTTTGAGAATGCACATGTCTGAGTGTGTGTCATCCTGTAGACATGTGTACACATATGTGTATTTTTTCTAGCTTTGACCCCTGATGGTCATAGAATTAATAATGCCCTTGAATGCCCAGATCTCCATTATGATAGGAAGGAGTATGCAATAAGAATAGAATCACAGATCAACCTTGTCTCTACTTATTGACTCTAGTAGTGATAGGTAGTGGACTCTTTGTCTGGCTTCAGTTTCTAAATATTATTCTCTACTAAATGGAATGAGGATTCCTAAAAGGAAATGGCTGGCTCCAAGACAGGGACAAGTTAAGTACAAGATTAACAGAACATCTCCTGGTGCTAGACAGTAAGGAAGTACTCAAAGAATAATGGAGACATATTGAAAAGACACAGAAAACAGTTTGAAGGGGCCCCACAGGCCAGGTCTGGGACAGATGAGCAGCAAAATAATTATAATTCATTGAGTAAAATGGGAATTCATATCCATAGTGATAAATATAAATAAATAAACAAGACAAGTTAACACATGGGGAGAAGAGAAGACTGGTGAGTATCAACTAATAATCATAGGAGGATGGAGTCTTAAAAAATCACAACTTGGCAATCACATGGTAATAATTGATCAGGCAAGAGCTATCAGTGGATGGTAGAGCTGGAGAGTGAAGATTTGATGAAGGACAGGACATCTAAATAGTCTCAAAGTGTCTGCCTACAAAATACTTAGTAATTACTTAGTAGTAAATACAAAATACAAATTTGTCAGGTACCATCTTAATGAAATGGCAAAAGTTAATATTGCCATTATCAGAACGAAGCAGCACGGCATGCTTCTACAGCATTATCTCTCTGGTATCTTTGTCCAAAAGGCATAACTTGAATCTCATCATGAGGAAACACCTGCACCCTCAAACATGATGAAACCTTAAAAGACACAGACTGAGAAATTGTTTCAAATTAGAGGAGACTAAAGAGATATGACAATTACGTGTAATTTGAGATCCTTAATGAGACCCTAATTTTATGAAAGACGTTATCAGTACAACCAGTGATACTGGAATACAGTGTGTGGATTAAAGAGAAATGCTGTATCACTTGATGATTGTATTCTGGCTATGCAAGAAAGTATCTCTGTTGCTGGTGTTAGGAAATATACTGGTAAAATATTATAGATTGGGAAATGTGGTAAAGGGTATAGGAGAGCTCTTTGCTTCTACTTATAAGTGTAGTAATTTTGGAATTAGTTTAAAATAAAAGGTTTAAAACTCATCAAGATCTTTAAACATTTTCAAATAGTAGTATTTTTATTAAATACATTGCTTTCAATGTAGTATTTTTTATTATTAAATACATTGCTTCAGCCATGGGGACTTCTGAAAGGCAGCATGGTAGATTAGGCTGATCATAAATTAGCAGTCAGGAAAACCTAGATTAAGTCGTTCTACTGTGTGGAACCCTGGCTTCCTCATTTTCGAATTGGAGGTGACAACTTTTACCTCCCTCAGAGGATTTCTGTGAGGCTTTAATAACTTAATCAAATGAAGTATCATGCTGGGACTCCTTGAGAAAACACTTGTGCTATAGGACTTCTTCAACAGTGCCAGTATTGGAGCCATCTATGATGTGGAAATAGCCACTTCTGTACAGTTAACATAGGCTACTCATTACAGCATGATTCTACCGAAAGATAGATGCTGGGTCACTGGATTCATCTCTTCTCTACCTTTTCAAAAGAATTTTTAAAATTGATTTCAGAGAGGACAGGAGGGGGAGAGAGAGAAATATTAATGATGAGAGAGAATTATTGATTAGCTGCCTCCTACACACCCCCTACTGGGGATTGAGCTCACAGGCTGGGCATGTGCCTTGATTGGAATCAAACCATGACCGCCTGGTTCATAAGTCAACACTCAACCACTGAGCCACATTGGCTGGGCTCTTCTCTACCTTTTATGACCAAATGAAAACTTGCCCTTCTGAGATTTTGAAATCCAGTTTTAATTTGGGATGGTATATTAAGGAAGTATTTTTCAACAGTTTTCTCACCATGATATATTGAAAAGCATCATTTGTCTGGCACCTATAAAATATAATGGACAAAATTCTTTCAGCCAGAAGTGTCTGTCCAAAGGTTTCCAACTGCTCTGGGCTCCCAATTGCCCTCCACTGCCAGTCTGCAACCACTGTCATGTGCCAGCATGCACAGCCACAGCTGGGAAGGTAAGCAATGAGCACAAAGCATAACAAGGAAAGAGCTGCCATCAGGAAACAGATGGGAATGAACTAAAAGCACTCCCAACTGCTCATCTACCAACCTGATGGGTGCCTAACTGCTCCGCTGCTGGCCTGATTGCCCCCATCTATCCTCCTCTGCTGGCCCAGTTCCCCCTAACTGCCCTCCCCTGCCAGCCTGGTCGACCCCAACTGCCCTCCCCTGCTGGCCATCTTGTGGCAGCCATCTTGGACCACTTGGGGATGGACATCTTGTGTGAGGGCGTAAAGGTCAATTTACATATTACTTCTTTATTATATGAGATGAACTACAACATTCGCTAATGACTGATTACTATAATCGTGTTGCATTAATTTGCCTTACACACCTTATGCACAGGAGCACCATTTCTCACCACTAATATTAGCAGCCGATTGCCACGTCATTAGTCTTGGACTGACCTGTTTGGTGTGCCCAACAGGAAATATTTTGCTTTCAGAGAACAAGGAAAGTAGGTTTATTTTCATTCACTTATTAATTTGAGCAGTTATTCAGTGTCTGGTGAGTTAATGTTTAAGAAAAATATTAATTTTTTTATTAAAATATTCTATTATTTTATGTTAATGATTACTCATTACTTAAGCCCTTTGTATTCAGTATGTCTCTATTGAAATATACCTATGTTTCTATGAAAAATGAAGTGTTGTTTTTTTTAAAATATATTTTATTGATTTTGTACAGAGAGGAAGGGAGAGGGATAGAGAGTTAGAAACGTCGATGAGAGAGAAACACTGACCAGATAGCTGCCTCTTGCACACCCCGCACCGGGGATGTGCCCGCAACCAAGGTACATGCCCTTGACCAGAATCGAACCCGGGACCCTTCAGTCCGCAGACCGACTCTCTATCCACTGAGCCAAACCGGTTTTGGCAAGTGGTTGTTTTTTTGTGAGGCCCACATACACTTAAACCTCATTTATTTGGCCCGTGTTAGCCTTCGAGTTGACAGGATCTATGTATGACCTTCAGAACAAGCTCGGGTTTCTATTTTCTTACCAATAGTGACTTATCGTAGCAATTCATTCTCAATTCTGCCTTGTCGTTGATTTCATTTTCCCTCCTATTCTAACCTTCCCTTTTATGGCTTTGAATCTGGAAAGCAAGAAAAGCTTTAAACCCTGTCCCTCGCAGAGCTTGTGCCTGAGACGAAAGATGCTGGAGTCTCACAGAGCAGAACTGCGTCCTGTAAAATCTCAAAGGCGAGGACGAGAGCTGCGCACGCCTCAGCATTCGGATGGACAGCTCTGCAAAGGTGGCTGGCTTACCTTCATAAAAAAATGTCCGGCTTTTCCCCCAAAGCTACACAGAGATTAATTAAGATAGCAAAGGAGATGGGAATTTGGAGTTTGCTTCATTCCTAATAAGGAGAAAGCTGAATACATTTATGAATCATCTGAGGTAAAAACAAATGATTGTGAAACCCTGTCAGGCGCTGTCTAAATCTGTCAAGCTCAATAACACAGGAATTCGTATTTCAAGCAACAAACTGAGGTGGATTAAACAAGCCCCTCCGAAGTTTCTAGGCGGCCAAATGTAGCTAGCACAGGCCAATCAGTGCGCACACGCAAAGGAAGAGCACAGCCAAGGAGCGAATCTTGTAAGATGGAAGAAACAAAAAGGTAAAAGCCACAAAAATACTAATTAGGACACTCTGGCACGGCCCTTAATAAACTGCTGAGAAAGCTGGGAGGTGAGGCTGTGCACATAAAAGGGGCTCGGTAACAAATCTCACCAAAAGTAACCTCTCGGTAACAAATCTCACCAAGAGTAACCTCTCAGGGTGCTCTGACCACGAATTCCTAACTGGGCAAGTCATGGTGAGCTGTCATGCCCCAGGCTTACAGCTTCTTTACTAAAAGGTTTATCTCTGCCTTAAGCAAGCCCTGTCCATTGTTTTGTGCTTCTCTAGGTTAACGCACTGCCTGGTTAGAGCATCGTCCTGATACACCCAGCTGTGGGTTCCATCTCCGCCTGGGCACATACAAGAAGCAACCAATGGATGTCTAAATAAGTCGAGCAAATGGATGTTTCCTCTCTCTCTCTCTCTCTCTCTCTCTCTCTCTCTCTCTCTCTCTCTCTCTCAAAAAATCATTTAAAAATGTGTTTAAAAAAAGAAAAAAAAAAGCCTCCTTATCAGACCCCACAGAAGTGTGACCTCCCAGAGAGAACATATAATCTTATGGACTATTCTGTAATCCAGGCCCTCTTTTGCTTTCTCCCACCTTCATGTAATCCTCTTTCCATTCTTAAAAGAAACTGCAAAACTGTCATTTTTGTGGAGCACTTGAGATTTTGCTTCCCAGCAAATGTGGTCAGTTTGCTCAAATAAACAGTGATAAAAATTTTCTGTTGGTTTAGACTTTTCTTATGTTGACAGGATAGACCAGTGTTTCCAAAGTGTAGTACGCGTACCCCCAGAGGTACGGGAAGAGTTTGGTGGGGGTACGCGTTGCACCGGAGTTTGGTGGGTATATGCACTGCACTGTGCTTAGCTGCGCCTAATTCTACGTTCTCATGAGTCAAGTCAAGACAGTCTTGTGAGGTGTGAGATGGTCCGGTGTGCAAATAAATGTTATTTATAATATAACTTTTATTTATATTTTATTATGAATAATTTTATTTTTCGTTTATTATTATTTTGAGTATGTACCAAAAAAATAAAAAATAAATATATTTTGATTGTTATTAAAATACATCCTTTTTTTGACAAGGGTACTTAGCATTACGAAAATTATAGAAGGGGTACACATATGTCAAAAGTTTGGGAAACACTAGGATAGACTAAAGATAGTTGATTGGTTTTATTAGAAAGGAGGGAATTATAATCATTTGATACTTAACAGGAGGAGGACTTATAGTTTGCATAAAACCTCAGTAAAGGGGTCAAATTACAGTAACTACATATTAGGGCAGTATCTCAATTAAATCGGCTGCTTTATTTTTTTAATAAGACTTAGCTAATTGCTTAGAGGAGGTAGAAACCTAAATTAACATTTTGGCCTCGCAATGTGTCCCGAATTCAATGTTAGACAATTTCATCTCTTCATCCTCTAAAGGCATTTAGTCTTCTAAGAAGATATATCAATGACCACCAAGCACATGAAAAGATGTTCAACATCCTTGTTCTTTATGATGCTATTTTCATTTAACCCAGTTACTAATAACTGGAAAGGAGCAAAGGGGAGCTGCAGTTTGGACGTATGCCCGGTAAGGTCGAAATGACGTAGGAAAGGTGATTACTTGTTTGTCACACCTGGCAGCAGGTCACTGGCCAGAACAGGCGCGGCCACTGCAAGAGCACGGAATCTGAGATACATCGGGTCCTGAACAAAGATAATTCCCTCTCTTGGTCCTCTTCTCTCCTGCTGCTCGAGCCGACTCCTGGCTTGTAGGGCTTGTAGGGCTCTCAAACCCTGGACTCGCCCTCAGCCATGTGCCCCCACACAATGGACTGATGGGCTGGAATTAGTCTGATGCTGCACTGGACCCAGCCTCACCATGGAAGGGAAACTCTGGACACTGGCTTTGCTTCTAGCTCTACTAACGCCCCAGCTGCACCTTTTCCAGGACTGGTTTAAGGGAAATGAGACGTTGGAAACCAAAGGATGTAAATTTATGCAAATAGAGCTTTCTACCACATCTCATGCTCTCATAGAGGCCTCTGGAAATTCTTATTCCATCAGCACCCCAAGAACCCACTTCCACTAGCAATGGAGAAATTCCACCCACTCAATTCTCCAATAATAACAATTAGAGAAATGAAAATCAAATCACAGTTAGATATTCTTTTACACCCATTAGAATGGCTTCAAGAAAAAGACAGGCAATAACAAGCATTGGTGAGGATGAGGAGTAATTGGAACACTCGTATCCTGCTGGTGGGAATGTAAAATAGTGCCTTCGCTTAGGAAACCAGGTTGGCAGTTCCTTAAAATGTTAAACACAGAGCCAGAAATTTCACTGTTGGGATCTACCCAGGAAAAATTGAAATGTGTCTGTACAAAGATTTGTTCAGGGATGTTCATAGCAGCCTTATTCATAACGGCAAAATAGTGGAAACAACCCAAGTACCTGTCAGTGGATTAGTGGATAAACAAAGTGTTTGTCCATATAATAGAATAGTAGTCATCCACATAGAGGAGGGATGCACTGATTCATACTACATTGATGAATCTCAAAAATATTCCACTATTTGGAAGGAGCCAGATATTTTTTTTTTAAATTGATTCAATTTACTAGTATACAAAATGTCCAGAAAAGGCAAATGCATACAGAAAAGTAAGGGTTGGAGTGGAAATGGAAAGTAGTGATAAATGGACATGAGTTTTCTTTAGGAGGTGATAAAAATATTCTAAAATAGGTGCAGAGGCATGGAGATAAGGAACAGACCGACATATCTCAGAGGGGAGAGGAGGAGAGAGAGATGGAAAAAGATTAACCAAAGGACCTATGTGCATTTATGCATAACCAATGGACGTAAACAATAGTGTGGTGACAGCCTGGGGGGGACAAGAGCTGGGAGGAGGGGAGCGAAAAGGGGACATAATTAGGGGACATCAGTAACACTGTCAACAATTTAAAAAATTAGATTGGAGTCTTAGTTGCATGACTCTGTATATATAATAAAAATCATTGAATTGTACACTTGAAATGGTAAAGTTGATGAATTTTACAGTGTGTGAATGATATACCTGAATTACCTACCTCAGTTTGGGGGTATGTAAATTATATCTCAATAAAGCCATTAACTTGATCCAGTGCTGGACATTGCTAAGGACTCATGATGATGGTCTACATTCCTTCTAGAAAGGCTCTGTAAAGCAGCTGGGAATTCTGTAGGTCTGTTATAAGCTGTCAGTGACTTGGAGAGAAAAAAACTTCTGGATTTGTATGAAAGCAACACCGTATTTATTTTATACTAGCAACATAAGTGAATCAAATTCAAGTTGAAGCCAAGCACTGTGCTGGTTGAGTCTTGAGAAGATATGAAGCTCAGGGGACCATCAGGCCTCTGCATTCTGCCATTCCAAGATCCAAAGCATCAAACCCTAACAAGAAGGTAAGGACTGTCTGTGAGGTGGACAGAGCACCTGGGGCATGGAGGACAAAGGTCAACTCTAGGGGTGGGGAGTGAGAGGTAAGGGGTTGGGCAGTGGGGAGGGGGACTGACCCAATAATAGAGGGGGGTGTTGCTCAAAAATCATCAGGATGCCTCCAGGCAAAGAAGGGCCTAGGGAAGACTGGCAATAAAGCCTTAGAGGCGTGTTTGGGGCTTAGCAATTATGCAGGGAATTCAAGGTGTAGCCAAATAAACTACATTTTCTGGATACCACCATCAAAGCCTCTCCTGGCTAAAATGACTCTGGCAAATGTCCTTAGCTACTAACTTTACTTTTCTAGACCTGAACTAAAACGTACAACTTCAATCTTCAAAAGGTGTAAAGAGGTTATGCTGACCTTATTCAGTCAGATGACTAACAACTCCCACCGCCAACACCACTCCCTAAGTGTTTTCTAGTGCCTTCAGCCAGGGTGGCCAGGAATGCCTGCCCTTTAGAAAAGTAGTGGGGGGCGGGGGGGGGGAGCGGTGGGCAGAGGGGAAGAGAGGGGCGGGAATGGGGGGCAGGACTCCTGTCCTGTAGGCAGTAAAAACTGATCCAGAATTGAGAAAGAAGAAAATACATTTGGTGCAAAGCTGTAGGAAAATGTCTTTATTTGCTAAAGAAATATTTGTAGGAAGTATTAGGCCAGCAGAGTAATACTCTTTTCTTTCTCACTCATTTGCTCTCCCATTCCTTTGCTCCTTGTTCAGCATTATGTTGGAACCACACAGAATGAGGAGGCTAGGCAAATGTCTAGTTCACATTTTCACCTCGGTGTGCGTGTAGTGGGGAAGGGGCAGAGATGCCAGCAAAGGGGGAGAGCCACACAGAGTGAGGACGCCATGTTCTGACCCAAGCAAGAGCAGAAGTGGCTGCTTCTGTGGCTGAGGAAAGGGGAGGGGAGGCTCCTCTGAGGAAGTGCCTTTTCTAAGTGGCTTTTGAGAAGAGACTAGAATGAGCAGCAAAAGTAGAGCATTCTACGGTAGACCAGTTGTTTCCAGACCAGTGGACAGTGACAGGGGATGAGGTTTTCAGCTAGTCACAGATGCTGCTCCCTAATAACAGGGGCAAGAAACCAACTGCCGAGGGCTCTGCAGGCATCACATTGCTAAGTCCAGCTGCGGCTGAGGGCACCCTCTGTGGGCCACAGACCTGACTGCTAGCAAAAATTTATCTTTGCACCTTCAAAGCCAGATGTTCCTGGGGGGTTTTTTGGTTACACACAGAAGTTTTAAAATAATAGCGTTAAAACCTCAAAAATAAACGTTTAAGAAGTTAGTCTGTTCCTCCTCTGGACATTTTTAAAGAGTTCTTACAATGCACCAGGTACAATTTGTGTACTCCAATCCACCTAACCGTCTAATGGAAGGGAATTTATTCTCCAGATACAGATGAAGAATGAGGCTCAGAGAAACCGGGCCTCTTGCCCCAAGCCACGCAGACTGTGCAGCAGAGCCAGGGCTGCCTGGCGTCCAGAGCCACCCGCACACGGGAGCAGCCATCGCCTCCACAGTGTAAACACATCTTGAGATCATTTGTTCAACGTACTCCACAGTCAGCACAAGTCTGAAATGCACTCTAATTGGTGGCCACTGACTCCAGTTCAGTGGGGCCCAGCCCTTCTTTTCTACACCCCTGTGAGCACCCTGCAACTGCTGAACTGCACCTCCAACCCCCAACCTCTTCCACCCAGCCCCACCTCCCCACATCCGGCAATCACCGGTCTGCTGTCTGAATCCAGTTTTGTTTATTCATTTATTTATTTTTTTTTACTCCAAATATTTGTATATGTTTTTATTGATTTCAGAGAGAGGAAGGGAGAGGAAGAGAGAGATAGAAACATCAATGATGAGAGAGAATCATTGATGGGCTGCTTCTTGCATGCCCCCCACTGGGGATCAAGCCCACAACCCAGGCATGGGTCCTGACCTGGAATGGAACCGTGACCTCCTGGTTTATAGGTCCATGCTCAACCACTGAGCCACACTGGCTGGGCTCATTGGTCAGTTTTTAAATCTTTAAATCCAAGAAACACAGGAAAACGAAACAAAGCCAATGAAAGTCATCAGTCACATGTATAAATGTTACTTTATATTGTGTTAAACACATTACATTATTTAAACTAATTTCGCTCATTTATTTTTGTTTCTTTTTATGTGGCTACTAGAAAATCTCAAAATTACATTTGTGGCTCACATTATATTTCCATTGGGTGGTGTTGGTCTAGGTCTCCATGAGGCCATTTCATTTGTGAGGTGTGGTGTGTTTTTCTTGGCCTATTACTTCTTTGAGAATCCAATTACCGCAGGCTACTAGAACAAATCTTAAAAATGATCAAAACAAATAACTCATACCTCAACCTATCCTCATTGTCTAATGCCAGAATCAGGGTGAGGGGGCATTAGACAACGAGGATAGGGGGGGAGAAATGATTGAAGACGGCAAAAAGAAATAATATAATATTATGCCCTGGCTGGTTTGGCTCAGTGTATAGAGTGTCGGCCTGTGGACTGAAGGGTCCTGGGTTTGATTCTGGTCAAGAGCACATGCCTGGATTTCAGGCTCAATCCCCAGTAAAGGGGTTTGCAGGAGGCAGTCAATCAATGATTCTCCCTCATCATTGATGTTTCTATCTCTCTCCCCTTCTCCCTTCCTCTCTGAAATCAATCAATCAATGTGTGTGTGTGTGTGTATATATATATATATATATATATATATATATATATGAAATAAATATATGAAATAAATAAAAAAGACATTAGAAAATGAAAGAAACAATATACTATTATTACTTAGAATCACCAGACTGTACCTACATCTCCAGGACTTATTTATTTTCAAACTGGAAATTAGCAAATTTGGGGGATGTAAGGTATAGCATGATGACTCTAGAGAATAATACTATATTGAATGTTTAAAACCTGCTAAAATAATAATTCTTAAAAGTTATCACAAGGCCCAACTGGTATGGCTCAGTGGTTAAGTGTCAACCTATGAACCAGGAGGTCATGGCTCGATTCCAGGTCAGGATACATGCCTGGGTTGCAGGCTTGATCCCCAATTGGGGGTATAGAGGATGAAGTTGATAAATGATTCTCTCCCATCATTAATATTTCTATATCTCCCTCTCCATTCCTTTCTGAAATCAATAAGCTCTTATCACAAGAAAAAAATTCTATCCTGTGTGGTGATAGATGTTAACTAGTTTAGTTCATTGTGGTGATCATTTTGTAATATGTACAAATATTGAATCATTATGTTATATACCTAAAATTTATATAATGTTATGTCAATTATGTCTCAATTAAGGAGGAAGAAGAGAGAGAGAGAGAGAGAGAGAGAGAGAGAGAGAGAGAGAGGAAGGAAGGCAGGAAGGAAATTAGTTGTTTTTAGTAGTTGGGAGGAAAAATAAAAAGCTTTGTAAGTCTATGAAGCTTTGCATACTAATATCTAAAACTAATGGACAGTTAATAGCCTGGCTAGCTATTCCTGAAGATCTCCTGGAGACTGAACACATAAAGAGGCTAATGCACTCGGAAGTCAGGCCCTCTGGGAGTGGGCCTGGCCTCCCATAGCTTTAAAAGCTCCAGCTGATCACAGCATGCATCAGGGTGGAACCACTCTTCTCAAGAAACCACGAGCCTGTCCTCCTATTGATTCAAGTGACTCTTCCCTTGACCCGTGACTCCAAATTTTTTATTTTGAATCGAATTAGCAGAATCGGTTCACTGTAAACAACTTGAGATCATTCAAATCAGTTGGAGCTTGGGTCACAGGGAAAGAGGAGTTAATTTAGTAACAGCTGGGACCTAACTGAAAACCAAGTTAAAAAGAACATCAGTTAGGAGACCTGGTGTATATTGACACAGTCACTTACTAGCTGGGTAATGAGCACATCACGTAACCACACTAAAGTTTCTTTGTCTATAAAACGAAGGCACTGGTCTAGAAATCTTTAAGGTGCTCTAAATTCTGGCACAATTCCAGGACAGAACTTGCAAGTGAAAAATTTAAAGTTGTACCCTGGTCACCTTAGGAGCTTCAACAGGGCCAAAAAAATATGATTAAAATGTTCAAATTGTCATTCACATTTAATTTATAATATCTGTTCCTGATTATAAGTGTATCACACTTAAAGGAGAACTAGGTTTAATCTCATTTGCATAGCCGGTGTCCCCTCGGTGCCCTGCCCTGTGTCCAGGCTGCAGCACGTGTTCGAAGTGGGGTCTCTGGGCCCAGAAAGGCCCCGGGGACATCAGCAAAATCAAGCCTGAAGGTAGAGCTCTGCCACCGCCCTGCCGGCCACTATGGCTTGTTTCCCATCTGTAGAATGGAGGTGAGTTACAGCAACCTGCTCTGTGAGCACGGCTGCTTTAAGACATTTGAAGTTAACATTTGGAACTGGAAAAACCTTTGAAACATTATTATTTTTTTTTTACTATATTTTAAGCACTTCATTCACTATTGACCTTGCAATGTATACTCATAAAAACAAAAGGTAAGAGGCGTGCTTACCAGGAATCCTGTTGAGGGTCACCCAGAAGTGTTCGTCGGGACTGTAGGTGTCCTTGGACCAGGACAGCAGGTCGAGTGACTGCTGGTCTTGGAGAATGAAGTTAGCGAATTCCCTTGTGAGGGCCACATAGGCAGTGCCAAAGTAAATGGTCATATTGTGAGGGGGGGAAGTTTTCAGTTTGGCTGTCTTAAGCACGAAGGAATTTCTTGTGTGTAATATTTCCTGGTGGACGTATTTAGTCCGCCCGATGGCATGGTCCGGAGGCAGCACCCCCGGGGTAATGTTCTTCCCTTTGAATCCTTTCAGATACTGAATTATTTCCTTGTTGGTTTTCAGGGGGAAGTCTTGCCCACAGGTGTTGATGGCGTACTTCCACGGGACCTCGGAGGCCACCAGGTCTCGCAGGCAGTTCAGGTCCGCCTGGAGCCTGGAGATCCCGCCATACACGACCGGCTCCATCCTGGAAGCCAGGAAGGCGTTTGGGAAGCAGCTCAGCAGTTGCTCCACCGCATCTTTAAATGCAGCTGCTGCCTTCTCGTCCACATGAACGCAGTAGACGTTTTGGGGCATGTAGACAGCCCTGAAGAGCCTTTCAAAAGTACCGAAGTCCTTGTGGATGGTCACTGAGTAAGCCAAAGGGAACCCAGCCTCCTCTTCTGAGAGCGTTTCTGTTATGTAGTGGCTCTGAGCCATGTATTCATAACAGGAAGATCCACTCAGGGTAGTTTTCAAGGCATTCTCTGTTAAGTAAAACACCTTCCCCATAACAATCTGGTGACAGGTTTCTGCTAAGAGTGAAGCATTGAATAGAGACGCCCTCAGAAGACTTTTCTTCTCCCATAACTGGTTATTGTAAACAAATATGAAAACCAGGGCCGTGATGAGAGACACACTAAAGAGACAGTGCTTCCAAGAGCCCATTATTCAAAACCAGGAAATGAGTAAAATGTTTCTTGAGAGGGGAAGTATAGTTAACTTACGTTTTCTCCAGAATCCATGGGCATCCTTTCGGTGCAGTTCTGATGGGCTGTTTCATGCCTGGCCAGTGGACCGTTCTGGTACTTTTGCTGTCTTCCATTTACAGCTGTGGTGCATTTCCACCTTTCTTTGACGCATTTCTGAAGTAATTCCTCTGGCTTGGTTTGGCTCAGTCTCCCACTAACAGCAACCCGTTCCTACACACAAACAAGCTGCCTCAAGAAGGTTGTGATGCCAATGTGCCCTCCTGGCCCCATAACAAAATCACCAAAGGGCAAGGTGGCCACCCTGCTAGTCATCGCCACAAGACCTCAAAGCCAGCGTCTTCTCGTGGCCAAAGGTTGTCATCTGTGTCAGCTCCCCAGCTTCCTGTTAATCATTGCGCTCAACTGACTGAGTTTGTTTGCTTAAACGGCACTGCCAAGTTAAAAGCGTCAGCTCTAAGCATGTGAACACCGCCTGGAGAGATATTCTGTCAATAAATATTTAGTGCTTAAAACGAAAATGTTTAACTCTGTCTTTTTCCACACACACCCCCCATCTCCATATTGGCTGGGCATGCTACAAAGCAAGGCATATGACTGGCTATTGAGTCAAATCCTTTCCAGGACTTAATTTTCTCTGCTGTTAGACAAGGTCTTTTATAACACACATTGGCAAGCTTGCCTCACCACCTAATTTACTCCACAGAGTGACTGGGGTACTCGGATGAATAAAGGCTTTTTTTTTTTAAGCCAAAAAAAAAAAAATCAACAGCTCATCATCATGCAAAAATAATGTAGAGGATAAAGCTGGATGTCAAGTTTATTTCACCCAAGCCCAGATAGGACACAGGAGAAGCCGCCTGATGCCTGCAGAGGTAGGAGACACGTGCCATCTGTTTGGGACCACCCAAAATTTAAGAAGAGAAAGTCCTTAGAATCAGATTTATAAACCCTTTCCTGAACTAAGGAGTTTCCTTAGCTCAAAAACAAAAACAAAAAAACAAACAAACAAACAAAACACACAAAACACACACACACTAGACTTTGTAATTTTACCACCTTCATAGGTCAGTTGTGAAAATAAAAATGAGATCGCGAATATAAAGAGCTCATAGCCATGCGCAGCAATAAATGGGACAACCAGAGAAGAGGAAACAAGAGCCTCTCCTCACACCGCAAGTCGAGAAAATGACACAATTAGCACTTCTCTAAATTATTCTCGCTCCTCCCTTCTTCCTTGTGAGCCCATGCGAATGAGATCATACATCTAGAATAACATTGACTAGTTCTGTTTTACTTGGTGGTTAGCTGCAAAGGGGTGTGAATGCACGCTGTGCATGCCTAAAGAGGCGCATTAGCTCTGAGCTCACTATTCCCCATCTGTATTTTGCTCTCACAATTGGCTTCACATACTAGGCAATCAAATATTTATTATTTATTTACTTACTAAAATATTTTTATTGATTTCAGAGAGGAAGGGAGAGGAATAGAGAGACAGAAACATCAATGATGAGAGAAAATCAATGACTGGCCGCCTCCTGCACATCCCCCACTGGGGATTGAGCCCACAACCCCAGACATGTGCCCTTGACCGGAATCGAACCCGGGACCCTTCAGTCAGCAAGCGGATGCTCTACTCACTGAGCCAAACCAGCCAGGGCAACAATCTAATATTTATTGATCAAGTGCTCAAGTTTTCATTTCTGTTTCCCTGAGCACATTAGTGTGAGATTCCAAGTATTAACAATTTACAACCTACATTTATATCTGTGAGTATGTGTGCATTTAAATACAAATTTTTCCCAATACATCTTAATTATAAAGACAACATAATATTATAGAGAGTTTATAAACACAATATTTTCATGACCTGTATTCTCATTTACATATATTTATTTTACCAACATGTCAGGGGACATGCAAATTTGCATCACACATTTTGCAATTCATACTATAGCACAACTTTTCCATAATGTTACCCAGTCTTCTTTGGGAATCGTTTTCACAGTCATTACTTTAGAACATAAGGCTGAAGTTATTATTTGTTGTTTTTCCCCACCCATTGCAAAGATGGTTGCCAACTCTGTTTTGTAAGCATCAGTGTTAGATAAGACAAGGGTCTCAAGGTCTGGGCATCTCGAAATGTTCTTCCTTGCTACCTGTTAAAACATAGCACAGTATTTTGCCGAAACACCTGACAGGAACTCAACAAATAAAAGTAGCCAACTGCAAAGAAGAAATCAACATTTAATGGACCCAATAGTGTGTATAAGCAATGGCTACGTCTTCCTTTGAGGAGGCAGAGCTTTGGATATGAATCCCATCTCCTTTGCTTGTTGTAAGTAAATAAAACCACCTTGTGATAACCACCTCTCATTTTTTAATAGAACACCCTAAACCTTAAACCCCTTGAATTCAGTGACATCAGGAGCAGAGGAAATGATAAGAAAGGACCCAAGGAAGTCCTCCCAAACTAGGTGAGTCAGTCTTCACTTGTTTTACAAAATATAATCCACATCCTGATTCAGGTACATAGTCTTGTTTCTATGACCCAAAGTGTAATGCAATCGACCCAAACACTTTTTTTACATTGCTATCTTTTATGTATCAATGTAGAATTCTTTTTTTAAAATATATTTTATTGATATTTTACAGATAGGAAGGGAGAGAGATAGAGAGCTAGAAATGTCGATGCCAGAGAAACATCAATCAGCTGCCTCCTGCACACCCCCCACTGGGGATGTGCCCACAACCAATGTACATGCCCTTGACCGGAATCGAACGTGGGACCTTTCAGTCCTCAGGCTGATGCTCTATCAACTGTGCCAAACCGGTTTCGGCGTAGAATTCTTTTGAACAAATTATTTCTTTAGTACTGCAGTCATACAAGGACAATCTTTTCAGAAAAGATGACTATTAAAATACTAATTTGAAAAAATATATGCAACTTAAGTGTCCATTAATAGACAATTGGATAAAGAAGTGGTACATATATACAATAGAATGTTACTGGGCCATAAAAAAGTGTGAAATCTTACCATTTTCAACAACATGGGTGGACCTAGAGTGTATCCTGCTAAGTGAAATAACTCAGACACAGAGAAACAAATACCATGTGATTTCAATTATATGTGGAATCTAAAAAAACAAAAACAAACAAACAACAAAAAAAACAAAATAAACGAACAAATAAAACAGATAACTTCATAGATACAGAGAAAAAAAAACTGATGGTTGCCAGATTGGGGGTGGGGAAGAGATTGAAATTGGCTGAAAAAGGTGAGGGGACTAACAAATTGGCAATTATTAATAGTCATGGGGATGTAAAGTATAGTATAGGGAATATAGTCAATAATATTTTAATAACTACATATGGTACCTCATGGGGACTGGACTTTTCAGGGGGATTCCTCATAAATTATATAAATGTCTAACTACTGTGCTGTACACCTGAAACAAATATAGTATGGCATGTCAATGGTAATTGAAAAGTTTTTTAGTTTTTAAAAAATAAATGATTATTAAAATTTCTCTAATTTTTATTTTATTTTTAATATCCCTTTAGGTAGTCACTGCCCATGTCAAGTGAAATTTGCTGGGGATGATTAAATAAAGGTGTCAATACCTAATTATATTTTCTACATTAGTTAAATGAATTTTATAGCTCTTTTCTCTTAATATATCCACAATTTTCATTAGCTCTTTCTTTCTTTCTTTTTACTATTGCCTCATTCTTGATACAATTTTTGTTAGAATAAGTGGATAGAAAGATCTGATCTGGAAGAGGCTGGGAGAGGCAGCTGAGCTTGGAGGAAATGGAGTGAGATGTGACAAACTGAAAATAGACCGTGGAGGTGGTAGGCCCCTATGTGAACAGGAAAGATTCAGAGCTCTCCAGGATGTGGTCTAACTGGTGGCCTAGCACCTAGATGAAGGAGCGTTATAGCTTATATACATTTTTTTTGAGACATGAGGGAGGGAGTGACTAGCTCCTTACCTAGGAGTGTACCAGCCTAGAATTATAAATCCTCTAAACTCCCAAATATCAGAGCACCAGGTTCAGTATGAGCCAGCTTAGCTGCCTGCTCAGGTCCTATCTGAATGTGTTACTTTCCTACAAATAAATTCTTGCCTGCTTTTGCTAACATTTCTAGTCTCTTAATTGAATTAATTCTTACAAGTAAGACAAGAACTGAGTGTGCAGAGTATTTTCTCTGGCCAGAGGTTATCTCCAGACATAGACCCCCTTGTCCATCATTTACAGTTTCATCCCTTCACACATTTTATGCATAAAAACATCTATATAGTAGTATATATAGAGAAGGCTAACATGCTACTAGTAAGTGTCTGACCATCAGGGTAATGACATCATGTAGCAACACCCAGCTTCCTCTCCCTGCAGAGGACTAGCCTCCTTGCAGTTTCTTCAGCCCAGGAACACGACTTGCTTTATAGCCAGGTGGAAACATTTCACACTGTAACCAAATGTCTGTGAAGTGCTTCATCTCATTTGATCCTCACAGAAGTCCTGGAGTAGGTAGATAGGAGACTTGGTGGAATCCCATTTTCTTTTCATTAGCCAGAAAATGGAGATTTAGAAAGTTTAGAAATTTGACCCAACTAAAAAGAAGTAAGAAATGGTGGACCTTAAAAATGACTCCAGGTTTTCTCACTGTGCAGAATATAGTCAAACACTGCTGCAGCTAAATATTTTACCCTTTGTCCTCCCTGCATGATCTACAATAACAATTTGCTTTGTGTTGATATTTATTGCTGTGTTGCTGACAATTACCTGAAAGAGAAGTTGGGGTGCTTCACTGGGTTGGAAAAAGTTTAGCTAAATCAGAAAGCAGGTCTAATTAAGCAAGTTCATTCTGTATCTATGAAAGGCTAAGTTGACTTGTACATGTGCGATACATATAAACCTCTCGCTGGCGCCAATTGCATGTATGTGTTTCTATCTCTGTCATTGATGGTAAATTTGGTCAACTTTTCTATAATAGAGAAAGGGTGAATAGCGATATTAAAATATTTCTTCTAATTAATTTCCTTTCAATGTGCACAAATTTGTGCACTAGTCTCTAATAGTTTGCCTGCTCTTCTCTGGATTATAGGTCTCTGAATTTAGTTACAGGGTGAACGTTTACAATACAACATTCCAGTACTTTGCTGCAGTGGCATTAACTGTACCTCATCTGAAATGCCTTGAGGGTCCTTTGATTTGAGTTCTAGAAACATTCACAATTATTCAAAATTGTATCTTTGACAATGTTAGACATTTACAAAATAATTATTTTCCTCCATCAACCCATGCTATCTGATGCTTACTCTCACGGTGGTCATGTAGGAAATGTGGGAACTGGTTTTGCTGACCCTCCTGGCTTTCTCCAGGCCCTTCTCCAATATACCACTAATCATTTTTGTAAGTTCTGGGCTCTATGCTCTTGTATTTTTTCCCCAAAAATATTAGAAGGGTATGGTAATGAATAACCAAGACAAACCAATAAACAAAAACAGCATAATTCTCTATCTCAACTTGAACATCTAATCAAAATAAAACCTTAAATACTAAGTTGGAGGAAGTGACCGGGTAGGCTAAAGTTCTGAAGAAATTGGGAATCAATATAGATTGTGGCTTGGTCACTCAATAAATTTGTGTACCCAAGTTCAATCTATACTTGCTTATTTCTATATAATATATTCTAAATAATATATAATAAAGAGAATTCTTACAAATTCTCACTCCAGCATATATATTAAATTTTATTTTGTGGCGGCATAGTAAGAAGCTAGGGAAATTCCTGGGCATGTAGAATGAAGAAACGGAAACAAAAAATTAAACAAGGCCAAACTTCCAACCCCCAGAGTGGCTTCCTTCCTAGCCAGGACACCCACACCCTGGGGTCTTGGTTTTTCAATCCTAAAACCAAGACAACATCAATCTCCTGGTGGACTGGAAGGATTGCAGACGCAATATACATAATTTCAGACCTTGCAGGAAAGCCATGGGGGAGAAAAGAATGCCAGGAGTAAATGGGGAGAGTTGCCATAGTTTAACATGAAATAACCAGAAATAGGATGGCAGGAAAATATACACAAAAAAGCTTGTTCTTTCCAAGCAGTCAATTAAATACCATTGTGGCAATGCAAAACAGAGCAAAGAGCTGACAGATGAATAGCTCCTCAAGACTAGGTAAAGTCTGTGCCTAGAAGACACATTCTGATTTCATTTTCACATAGAACGTTACCTGACAGCCAAGGCAGTAGATAGTCCATGACTTTATTTTCAGCTCTACCTATTATCAAAGGAAGTTCATACCTCACAGGAATGTTGTGGGGAGTGACTAATTAAAGTATATTTTAAACACCAGATAGGGTCAAGTACTTTATTAAACTCTGGAAACATTTTCCTCTTGCCTGAAGGGAACAGAGGAACATAATGCAAACCAGTAAGTTAGAAATGAACATGGTCCTTTAATAAAGAATTAAAAGTTGGAGCGAAGATCTATATGGATACTAATGATATAACAAGACAAATAAAAAGTCCCCAGTAAGTACATCACGAACTGAAACACTATACTAAAATGCACTATTAAAAAAACAACTTTTGGAAATAAAATCTTATGTACCACATATACCATAGAATACTATGCAGCAGTAAAAACAAGAAGAATCTCTTTTTTTAAAACTAAGAATCTCTTACCTTTTGAGACAACATGGAGGGAACTAGAGAATATTATGCTAAGTGAAATAAGTTAGTCAGAGAAAGATAAGTATCACATGATCTCTTTCATATGAGGCCATGCATATATGGGGCAGTGAGGGCCTGGGGCAGGGGGCAGGCTGGATGGAATTAGTGTGGGGGGAAAAGGGAGGCATTGCCGAAACCGGTTTGGCACAGTTGATAGAGCATCAGCCTGAGGACTGAAAGGTCCCGGGTTTGATTCTGGTCAAGGGCATGTACCTGGGTTGCGGGCACATCCCCAGTGGGAGGTGTGCAGGGGGCAGCTGATTGATGATTCTCTCTCATCAATGTTTCTAACTCTCTATCCCTCTCCTTTCCTCTCTGTAAAACATCAATAAAATATATTTTAAAAAATAAAAAGAGGAGCATATGTAATACTTTCAACAATAAAGAATTATTTAAAAAATAAAAATCTTGTGTACCATAATCAAATGACTCATTTAACAAACATTTTTTTGTGTACTTACTATACACCAGGCTGGGTTCTGGAAATATAAACTGTAATGTAGCCCAAATGAATACAAGCCTACAGAATCTTAAACTGCTATGGGGGATTACATAGAGGTAATGCTGCAGGAAGACCAGCTCCCTCCAATCTCCCTCCTGTAATTTTCCAGTAGGTTGACTCCTACCTCCTCTCTCAGGCAGTTCCCAGGAGGATAACATTGCCAGGAAGCAGGTCCTACAGTGAGCACTTTCCTTCTCTTTAAGGTAAAGGCAGGTTAACCGAGTTAACTGCAGTGCTTAGAAATAGAATAACAAAAGCTGGAATGTGGAAATACAAAGTTCTGTGGCCTTTAGTTCCACCTCCAAAGGCTTGGCCTTTAAGAGTCTTTGAGAACCTTATCTTGACGTCTCAAGTGACTAAAGTCTAGGTGCCACGAGTACCAGCTTATCCTGAAATGATATAAAAAAAATTGCACAAGGAAATAACTGCCATGGAAGCAGCTGGATTACTCACTAGGACACTCTAATACTGGGCTCCTGATCATTATTCTCTGGTGGTTTCCTGACATTATCCTCCAGTTTACCCATACTGAGGCCGCTCTTCCCAGAGAAGGAACGTTTGGGTTCCTTCCACAGACGTGTTATGCTTCAGATTCACCCTTAAATTTAGTTCCTGCTGGGAAATCCTGTAGCCCCAGGTCCAGAGTGGCCTCTCACAGATTTAGCTCTGCCTATGAGGGAAGAGAAATCCCAGGTGGAAATGCCCTGGACGGGGAGTTAGAAGACTACATTCTAGTTTCCATAGTGCAGGTTCTGTATCTTCAGCAAGAAACTTCTCCCTGAACCTCAGGCTCCTCCTAGGGCAGGCAAACAGGAGGCCTATGTGTTTTTCATATGTTCTTCTAGGAATGAATTATGATTCATATTTCAGGGAAGAAGCTAAATGCTATTATGCATTTGGGGGAGTTCAGAGCTAGTCATCCTGTTGCTAGTGGAAGTAGGGTTCCTCCATGGAATCACAAGAGAAGCATTGTGGGGACCCTCACACAGGAGAATGTGGTTGTAAGATTTACTGGAGTGAAGATAGATCACTGCTCCCGGGTACCCAGCAGCGCACCCACGACCAGCTGGCTTAGCCCTGTGTTCCTGCGGAAGCCCTGGGTGTGGACTGCCCACCAGGAGGCTGAGATCCAGAACTGTGACGCCATTACCCTAAACTCCGGTAGCCCAGCATAGTCTCTGCTCCACTGCTGCACCCAGGCCTGCGCTGAGAGCTGTTTGGAGCTGTGCTTGGAGACCTGGGGCTGCTATGGAGAGAAAACAAATGAGAAGGAACAGGTTGAATGCACTAGCAAACTCCCTGCCAAGACTGGCCTTTGTTAAGCTCTGATCATATTACCTTGGGCTTGGGAGGGAGCAGGCTTTCTTTAAAACTAACCAATCTCAGTGAAAGAAAAACACCACATGATCTCACTCATTTATGGATAATAAGGAACATTATAAACTGATGAACAAAAAGATAGATACAGAGACAGTAAAGAAACAGACTGTCAAATTACTGTGGGGAAGGTAGGGAGATATGGGGGAGATAAGAGATCAACCGAAGGACTTATATGCATGCATATAAGCATAACCAATGGAGGAAAAACTATGGGGAGGGAGGGCATGTTTGGGAATGTGGGGGAGGCGGGAGGGGGATTGGTAAGGTATGTACATAAAAAAAAGAAAAAAATTAAAAAAAAAAAAACTAACCAATCTCTTTGAGGTTTAGCTGGGTCATCCCTCTATCCAAACCAGTCTTTTCCCAGGATTTTCAGGCTAGACTACCATTTTATGTCACCATTTTGGCTCCTACTGCTCATGCCCCAAAGTGTTTCTTCGCCGTCTGGTCTCTACTGCACATGCACTTACCTTCCTACTCGCCATTATGGCTTTTCTAGGCATGCACCCAGCAGAGGAATTTCCACTCATTGCTCACTCCTCACCCCTGAGCCAGGGGACTGCTTTTCCCTGTGGAGATTGGTCTGTTCTCCCTACGTGGAGGTATGTTAATCTCCTTAGTGGTGGTTCAGCTATCCCCTGGGGTGTCTGAAGCTGTAATTTCCAGACTTAATCAGGTTTAGGCTTAGCCAGTTTTGTGTCCTTCTCTTTCCTTATCTAACTAGCTGCCTAACTATGTAATCAGTGATAATCTCCTTTTGACTCACCTATATGGCAGAGCAAACTTCTATTTACTAAACATCTGCTTTCCTTATCATTCTTCAAGGACCTTTTGAAGCCCCCAGGGTACCTCACCTCATCCCTAGCTCAGGAACTGTTACATACCCGTGTTCCCTTTTTGTCCCTGAAACTTTCATGCATGTCAGCCTCTGACTCTCATATATGTGGGGTTCTTATCCATATATATGCATGAAATTTGGTTATTTTTTCTTGCTAATCTGCCTCATGTCGATTTGATTAAGTCAAAAGGACCTTGAGTGCAGAGGAAAGTGTATTTCTCTTCCACACACTTATTCAGGTTCCTCTTTCCCATAAATGGTTTGAAGCAAGTTATAAAATTCAATGGAGTTAACTTTTTTGTGGGTAGAGCTAAGTGAAGCTGAAAGAACAGCAAATCAACAATTCTTAAAATTACTTACTGCTGGAAAGACTAAAAGAAACTCAACTCTTTTAACAGAGTGTCAAGGTAAGACCATCCAAATCTGTAGAAAAATTTTGTGAGTTTATTAGAGTTTGAGCCAGAGGACAGCTGCCAATTCAGGGTACTCTTCCCATGTGAAGTGAGGATACAGGGTGTGTCTGTCTTGCAGCCCCTTTTCCCCTGAAATAATCACTGATGTCATCTTTGAATGCAAAGAATAATATACACTAAGTGGCCAGATTATTATGATTGATGAACACATAATAATCTGGCCACTCAGTATGTGTGTGTGTGTGTGTGTGTGTGTGTGTGTGTGTGTGTGTGTGTATCTGGCCCAGTGCATGAATTTGTGCATGGGTGGGTCCAGCCAGCCTGGCCAGGGGAAGGGAACATGGGTGGTTGGGTAGCCCACCTGCTGGTCGAACTCCTGGTAGAGGGGACAATTTGCATATTAACCTTTTATTATATAGAATATACACTGAGTGGCCAGATTATTATGCATTCAGAGAGCATAATAATCTGGCCACTCAGTGTATTTCTTCCACTTTGGGAAGTCTCAGTTGTCACGAGGCAGGTCACCATTGACAAGTACAGCACCCAGAATTGTTCAAGAGTAGTTTCTCTTTACCTAAAAAATAAAAATTCATAGACCTTCATAGCTGGAAGGAATCTTGCAGATTATTTAGACCAACTCATTCAATTTAAAAAAGGGAAACACTGAAAATGAACTATAACTAATATGCTATCTCGCTCTTTTCTCTGTTATGTCACTGATGGCATGTGAGGTAAGAATCAACATTCTATACATTTTGTACATGAAATTGAAGTCCTTACGTAGGCTGACTTGCCTGAGAGCCAAGAATGAGTTAAAGGTAGCATCAGGACTGGAACCTAACTCTTCTGATTTCACAGTCCTCCTACCTGGAATATTCTGTCTCCACGCCTTTTCTTGATGAGTTCCTCCCATCCAGATCCATCAGGTCCCCACATGGTACTGCTTTCCTAGAGTCCCTTCCCTTCCCTCCCAAGTCTGGGTTAGGAGGCCTCCCACTTGCCCTAATAGGACCTCATACCCTTATAATGGCTTGTTTGCTTGCTTCATTCATCGTTAGCTCATCTGTCTACTGATCACTGTATTTTTATCACCTAGCTAAGGCTAAATAATCACATTGGATAACTCCAGTTACTCTTCCTCCCTCTGTACCAGGGTCAGCAATACTATGGTAGAGAGTGGGGAAGTGGGTGTCGAGTAACCAATCCAGCCGCCACATGTTTTTGTACAGCCTATAGCCAAGAATGGTTTTGTATTTTCAAATGGCTGGGGGGAAATATCCAAAGAAGAAAAATATTTTGTGACATATAAAAAATTACATGAAATTAGAATTCAGTGTTAATAAATATAGTGTTCTTGAAATGCAGTCACACTCATCTGTTTACAAATTATCTGTGGCTGCTCTCACATTGCAAGGGCAGAGTCGCTGGTTGCAACAGAAACCATCTGGCCACCAAACCCTAAAATATTTACCATCTGACCCTTGACAGAAGAGCTTTGCTCTAATTATTGATGCCTCGGCTAACCATATGTTTTTGCTATATCAAGATGACTGTTTTGACCTTGGCATAATTTTACAACTTTCCCTTTATTTTCTAGGTTTTTCTCGTAAGTGACATCATGGTTAGTAGCATGGTCTGGGCTTTATTTTTTATTTTTTTTAAATATATTTTATTGATATTTTACAGAGAGGAAGGGAGAGAGATAGAGAGCTAGAAACGCCAATGAGAGAGAAACATCGACCAGCTGCCTCTTGCCCACCCCCCACCGGGGATGTGCCCGCAACCAATGTACATGCCCTTGACCGGAATCGAACCTGGGACTTTTCAGTCCGCAGACCGACGCTCTACCACTGAGCCAAACCGGTTTTGGCTGGTCTGGGCTTTAAAGAGATACTTGCGTGGGTTTGGTTCCTGGTTCTGCTGGTTCCTGGCTGTGTGACCTTGGCCAAGTTGCTCTATCCTTCTGTTTCACTGTCTGTAAAACAAAGATAATATCAGTATAAATGCTAGCTATTATTTTTTTAAATATTTTATTGTGTGTTTTTTTACAGAGAGGAAGGGAGAGGGATAGAAAGTCAGAAACATCAATGAGAGAGAAACATCGATCAGCCGCCTCGTGCACATCCCCTACTGGGGATGTGCCCGCAACCAAGGTACATGCCCCTGACCAGAATCGAACCCAGGACCTCCTGAGTCCGTAGGCCGACGCTCTATCCACTGAGCCAAGCCGGTTTTGGCAATGCTAGCTATTATTAAAAATATATATATTGATTGATTTTTAGAGAGAGAGGGAAAGAGAGAAAGAGGGAGAGAAATTTGTTGTTCTACCCATTTATGTATGCATTCATCGGTTGCTTGTTGTATGCCCCCTGACTAGAGATCGAACCCACAACCTTGATGCATCGGGATGACCGACTGAGCCACGTGACCAGAGCCAATGCTAGTTATTGTTTCCTGCACACCGTCACTTTTGAATTTCCCTGCATGTAATGAATTGGAAATTCAGCACTGCATTTTGCCTGACTTCACTGTGGCAAGATGTGGTGCTGCCACATAGTGGCCGTATATGGTGTAGCTTGACATATCTTTCCTGGTTGAAATCTTGTGGATGAGAAGTAGGGAGAGTTTTTTTTAATTACAGCATTTTATTTCCCACTAGCCTGGGAACAACTTGTGTTTGAAGACATAAGGAGGGCTCAACGGGGCTTTTGAGGGGCACTGGAAAAGTCACATCTCTCAACGTCTCAACCCCGCCACCAGCCAAGGTTTCCACAATGACATTAAACAAGTCTCATAAGGAGGCAATTGTTTGAGTTACTCAAGAAAGATAAGAGTGTCTTATTAAGCCATTAGAAGTCAATAACACTCAGTAGAGTTTCTGGGGGGGGGGGGGGAACAGGGCAAGTACAAGTTAGATTAGATAGAAGAAAAGCAAGCAAGGGCTGGCATACGGGTGCTATTGCAGATCCTTTGGAAGGTGCCGCGTGGAGGATCATCAGGAGAGAACGTGAAGGCTGTAAGACACACATGGGATCATGAACCATCACTTGCATTATTCATTTCACAATTATAGATGTCTTCAAAATAAAAAATTTCCCAATGTCCTAGGCCAACTCACATGAAAATTACAGTTTAATTTTAATGCATTTCATGTACTTTGATTATCAAATTTTAAAATCTCACTATTTTTTTTCAATGGAAAAGCAAATGGCTATATAAGAGAATAGTCCACAAATAGAACTGGAAAGAAGCTGAAAGGTCATCTTGTCCCGCCCGTGCTGTCGTTTCACAGAAGAAAGCACAATGGAAAGTGCCTTGCTTAAGTCACGCAGCTGTGGGGCACCGGACCTGGTCCCTGCGGGCCCAGTGCGATAAGCTGATTCCCGAAGCTTTCCTACCTTCGTCTGAAGAGAGGACTTCAGGAAACAAAAACTTATAAGCCCTTCTCTGGGCCCACCTCACTAGTCAACTGAAGGACAAATTAAACAAAGGCTGAGATTATCCTAACTTCATGAGATTTGTTCCTCTAATCAGCTTCTACCATCAGAAACCTAAGCTAAAGACAATATTTGTGCTTTTAAAAGAGGCTAGTAAAATATTTGCATTTTGAAGCACAGCATGATAACACTAATTTGGGTTAGCCTTATCAAAATTAGGTAAATAGACCCAAAGTAAAACAAACATGATTTTAGAACCTTTGGGGCCAAAGTCAACAGATATATTCAGACCCCTGTTAAAGGCACTCAATTCTAATAACATTGATTTTTATGAATGTTCTCTAAATTCTTAGTTATTTTCTACAACAAATTATTTCTCATGAAAACAAGAGTTAATTCAATGCATCAGCTTATTTCCAAGCATGTACTCAATGTCTCTAGCATGGGGTCCTATTGTAGACTCTTCACCCCTTTTCCCTGCCATCACCCCCGCCCCTGGCCTTCCGTATTTGACACATTCTTGCATTTCTGTAAAATTAGCTAGAATGGAAGAATAGCTTTTACTCAGGTGCACACACTGCCACAGGAAAATTTGACATAGAATCCTTTTCTGGTCCTTACCACTGAAATCTGAAACCTGGTAGAGTTCAAATCCTACTTCTAATCACTGGCATTAAGACTTGCTAAATCATTTATTTTATTGTGGTAAAAAGCACATAACATAAAATTTGCCATTCTAAACATTTTTAAATGTACAAGTGCATAGTACTAACTAGACATATATCATTGAACAGAACTCTACGACTTTTCCCCTTGCATAACTAAAACTGTATATTCACTGAACAGCACCCACACCCCCTCCTCCACCCACCCTATTCCTGGTGAGCACAGTCTACTTTTCTTTCTCAGTTTGACTACTGAGTGATGCCTTAAATAAGTGAAGCTCTTTTTTTAAAAATCCTACCCAAGGACATTTTTTCCCATTGCTCTTTAGAGAGAGTGGAAGGAAGGGAGGGAGGGAGAGAGAAACATCAATGTGAGAGAGACACATCAACTGGTTGCCTCCCACATGGGCCCCAACCAGGGTAGGAGATCGTAGGGGATTGTGCCTGCAACCCAGGTAGCTGCTCTTGACCAGGAATTGAATCCAAGGCTTTTTGGTGCACCAACCAATGCTCTAACCACTGTCTATCCCTGCCAGGGCTAAGTGAAGTCTTTTGTAACTGACATTTCACTTTAGCATAACGTTTGCTAAAGCATTTTTGACATGCACTATCTAATAAATGTGAGCTGAGAGCCTCCTATTGGCTAACATTCCAGGAAATCTATATGTAAAAAATAGAAATAGCAGTTTGGATTTGTAGAGTGGTTTCACATCTATTATTTCATCATCATTTAAAGCAAGGTTTATCCATCTATGCCCTATTGGCATTTTGGACTGGGTAATTCTTGGTTGTGGGGCTGTCCTGTGCACTGTAGGATGCCTAGCAGCGACCCGGGTCTCTACCCACTAGATACCAGGGTCGAGGATTCGATTCCTGGGCAAGGGCATGTACCTGGGTTGCGAGATTGCTCCCCACCCCTGTGGGGCATGTATAGGGGACAACCAGTTAATGTGTCTCTCTCACATCAATGTTTCTCTCGATCTCTCTCTTTCTCTTTTTCTCTCTCTCTACCTCCCTCCCATCCTCCTTCCCTTCCACTCTCTCTGAAAAGTAATAGAAAAAATATCCTCAGGTGAGGATTAACAAAAAAGAAGAAAAAGAAAAAGGGTGAAGTTTGTCCTGGCTAAACAGCTTGGTTGCAGTGTCATTCTGATACTCCAAGGTTTTGGGTTGGATCCCCCAGTCAGGGCACACACAAGGAGCAGCCAATGAATGCATAAGTAAGTGGAACAACAAACTGATGTTTTTCTCTGTGTCTCTCTCCTCACCCCCACCCACTTCTTCTTCTTCTTCTTCTTCTTCTTCTTCTTCTTCTTCTTCTTCTTCTTCTTCTTCTTCTTCTCTCTCTCTCTCTCTCTTTCCTCTCTCTCTCTCAAAAAAAAAAAAGCAGGGGAGGGGGTAAGTTTAACACAGACTGTGGAATGAGAGCTTCTCTTCCTGATAGGGTTTGATTCCAGTCAGGGGCACATGCCCAGTAGGGAGTGTGCAGGAGGCAGCCAATCAATCATTCTCTCATCGATGATGTTTCTCTCTCTCTCCCTTTCTCTTCCTCTCTGAAATCAATAGAAATATGTTTAACAAATAATAACAAAATTTGAGAATTTAATTTATTCATGGGCCTTTCTGTACTGACCTCTGGGATAGCTTGCCTTGGTAGACTACTTGGGGCTGCATTGCATCAAGGTAATTTCCCCCATAACGGAACTAGAGAAGGGCATATATTGGAAAGTGATCCACAGATTCTTCCTTGGTGATGAAGCCATGTTTAGAAAGAAATGGCTTTTTCCTTCTTAAGAAGACCTGACCATGGCTGATCAACTCAGTTTAGTTGGGAGCTATGTTCAAGGTCAGAAATCATGAAGAATAAATCTTGTCACTAAGATGCATTTATGAGGAAATTATTTTTCACATTACTGAGGGGACTTGTCAACAATTAAGACTACTCTACTCTCAAGAGATGCAATGCAAGAAACAATACCCAGTGAGGTGGCTGTTCCGTAGCCAACCAAGTTATTGCCATTCAAGTTGAGGACATCAAAGTTTGAACTCCCTTAAAAATTCAGTATCTCCAAGACTGGAGCAGGTTGTCTAAGTGCCTTTAGGCATGCATTTTTATGGATAGTAGAGAGCTCAAGGGCGGAGCTAGTTGATTCCTTCAACACTTAACAGAAAACTGGGACCTAACTGTGCTCCTGTACTGGAGTTGAAAGCATGGGTGCAGAAAGCTGTGCCTGAAAGAACGCTGGGTTATAGGAAATGTGTATGAAAACCACTCTGGGTAATTTAGGGGAGGGCTGCTGTAATAAAAAGCCTTCTTCCCAGTTTTGGAAGAAATAATAAACTTACTCATTCAAGTTCTTTCAATTATTAAAGCTGGGCATAATAGAAAAGATAGTATATTTGCCATAAAAATATGGGACACTAATTAGATCTGAATTTCAGATAAACAAAGAATACTTTTAAAATTTTAATTATAAGTTTTAAATTTAAAATATGTAACATAAGTATATCCATAGCAGTTTGCTTGGGATATACTACACACACAAAAAAACTGTGGCAGCCCTAGTACTATTAAGTCTAAAGCACACTCCCTAGGAGACAGCTTGGTGAGGGGATCAGTCCTGGTGCTGACAACTTGTGCCAGTGAGAACACATCCACAGACAAAAGTATTAATGGCAGTCCTACAAATCTTTGGGGAAAAGAGAAAGGAGAGAGGGTCATCCCAAAGCTCTCCCAAAGTCAACGGTTGAAACAGGAGCTCTTGGTCCTTCATAATCATCTTGAGCTGTCTTCTTTTAAGGCCACCAATTCTGTTGGATAAGGGCCCCACCTTTAAACCTCCTATAACCTTTTCTTCCTAAAGGCCAAGTTTCCACATAATCACATGGGAAGTTAGGACTCCCATGAACGGGGAGGGAGCACAATTGAGGCCACAGTAGGGATATTTAGGGACTGCGTGGAGAATTGTGTATAGGAGAATTTCAGCTGCACTCTGAAGATCTGGGGGCACTTGGATTAAGCTACAAATTTTTTAATAAACCTGGGACCTGAGGATGGGTCACACCAGGTTGTATTTATCTGTTGTATTTCTCTCTTGAAGGTTTTATGAATTTTTCTTTGTTTCTAAGTTTCTGAAACATCTGTGTGTTTCCCCCCCCCCATTTTTATTATAGTAACACATGCCATTTAGCTCTGAAAATGTTTTCTGTTATTTCTTTGACAATTTCCCTTCTCTGTTTTCTTTATTTTCTCTTTATGGAATACTTATTATTTCTTTCATATCTTCAGGGTTTCTTTTCCATTTTCCATTCAAGTGGGGTTTTTAGTTGTTATTCTTGTTTTCTAATTTCTGAGTTATTTTCTCAATTTACCTTGCAAACTGTCTACTGAATTTTTATTCTTGCTTTCTTGGTTTTAATTTTCAAGAGTTCCCCCCCCCCAACCCCTTCAGATTATTCTTCTTCAGAGCCTTTCATTCTTGTTTCAAGGACATATTATTTTTTCACAATTTTCTAAGAATACTCATTATTCTGCTCCCTGTGTTTTTCTCTTTCCTCTCCCTTCTTCATGTTGGCTTATTTGCTTTTATATCAGTCTTTACATTAGAGGTTTTTCTCTAATGTCTAGGGATTCTTGGTTATCCACTCATTAAATATATATTAGTGAGAGGAGAAAGGAGAGGGAGAGAGAAACATTGATCCGTTGCCTCCTGCATACCCCTACTGATGAACTGGAGATCGAGCCTACGAGCTTACAACTTGGGCATGTGCCCTGACTGGGAATGGGAATCGAACTGGTGACCTTTTGGTGCATGGATCCAGGCTCAACCAACTGAGCCACATCTGCCAGAGCGGTTACCCACTCATTTTTAAAAGTGAGGCTAAAAAGTGTTACTAAAAATAACAACACATTTACATGCACAGACACACATAAACACATACACACATATAAACAGCAAAAAGATAACATATTAAAGGCAAGGAAAACAGAATGGACATAGGTCAATACTCCTAATGTTAAGTCTTTTTTTTTTTTTTTTTAGTTAAACAACGATTTTATTACTTGAGTACATAGACATTTTATGCAACCAGGGCAGAGGCTGTGAATGACTCCTATTTCTAATTGGGGGGAGGACTCATTTGGTTTTATAATACCAATCCAATCAGTAAATACAGCTCTTGTTCAGAATCAGACAGAGTTTAGCATCCTTATCCTTTCTGTTTCTCTAATATGCTTTGGAACAGCAACAGCTTTCATAATTTAATGGTAGAGATCCTCAGGAAGATCCTCAGGAAGATCAGGAGTAAGTCCTTAGCCCTGACCGGTTTGGCTCAGTGGATAGAGCATCGGCCTGTGTACTCAAGGGTCTGGGTTCGATTCCGGTCAATGGCATAACCTGGGTTTCGGGCACATCCCCAGTAGGGGGTGTGCAGGAGGCAGCTGATCAATGTTTCTCTCTCATCAATGTTTCTAACTCTCTATCCCTCTTCCTTCATCTCTGTAAAAAAATCAATAAAATATATATTACAAAAAAAAGAATTCTCAAGATTTTATTGCCTGTCACAAAACCTACTTGTGTAACACCGTGTGAGTCACTCGGGATCACACCGATTTGTGAGGGAGTCAGGCCCTTAGTGGCCAGTTTGTAGACCTGCTCCTTCAGGTCATCTGACATCAGTTTCAGCCAGGTGGGGGCTCTGCAGAGGCATGGCAGAGCTGACTGGGAGAGGCCCTTCCCAGGAGCATGCATGCCACCATGATGGCCGTGGACAGGCAATGAAAAAGGCCTAGGGCTAATTCCTCTAAGAACAAGTCACTGAAAAAAATACTTTAAAATATATATTTTCATTGATTTTTTACAGAGAGGAAGAGAGAGGGATAGAGAGTTAGAAACATCGATGAGAGAGAATCATCGATCAGCTGCCTCTTGCACACCCCCTACCGGGGAAGTGCCTGCAACCAAGGTACATGCCCTTGACCAGAATTGAACCTGGGACCTTCCAGTCCGCAGGCTGATGCTCTATCCACTGATCCAAACCAGTTTTGGCTGAAAAAAATATTGATTTAATAATTCTTATATCCTTCTAACAAGAATTTTGCATTCTAGAACTTCGTCACTGATACTAACCCTAGGGCAATGGAAGCTAAAGAGAAAATGAACAAATGGGACTACATCAAAATAAAAAGCTTTTTTACAGCAAAAGAAACCATCAACAAGACAACAAGAAATCCCACGGTATGGGAGAACATATTTGCAAATGATATCACTGATAAAGGTTTAATCTCCAACATCTACAGACAGCTTATACAACTCAATAAAAGGGAAATAAATGAGCCAATTAAAAAATGGGCAATGGACCTAAATAGAATTTTCTCAAAAGAAGACAGAAGGAAGGCCAAGAGGCACATGAAAACATGCTCAAAGTCACTAATTATCCGAGAGATGCAAATCAAACCAACAATGCGGTACCATCTCACACCTGTCAGAATGGCCAACATCAACAAAACAACAAAGGACAAATGTTGGCAAGGTTGCGGAGAGAAAGAAACCCTCGTGCACTGCTGGTGGGATTGCAGGTTGGTGCAACCACTGTGGAGAACAGTATGGAGCTTCCTCAAAAAACTGAAAATGGAATTTGACCCAGTAATCCCACTACTAGGAATATACCCCAAGAAACTAGAAACACCAATCAGAAAGGATATATGCACCCCTATGTTCATAGCAGCACAATTTACAATAGCAAGGATTTGGAAACAGCCTAAGTGCCCGTCAGCAGATGAATGGATCAGAAAACTATGGTACATCTACACAATGGAATACTATGCTGCCATAAAAAGGAAGGAATTCTCATCATTTGCAGTAACCTGGATGGAATTGGAGAGCATCATGCTGAGTGAAATAAGCCAGTCAATGAAAGAGAAACACTACATGACCTCACTCATTTATGGATATTACAGAACATTATAAACTAATGAACAGAAAGATAGATATAGTAACAGTAAAACAACAAGCAGACTGTCAAATGACAGTGAGGGGGGGGGAGATCTGGGGGAGATAAGAGATCAACCAAAGGACTGGTATGCATGCATATAAGTACAACCAGTGGACACAAAACTCTGGGGAGGGAGGGCATGTATGGGAGCGGGGGGGCGGGGGGGGGCGGTGGGGGGGGCGGGGGGGTGAGGTGGGGTGGGGGAAGGGCAATGGTAAGCTATGTACACATATAATACCTTAATAAATTTAAATAAATAAATAAATAAATAGAATTTTACATTCTTTAGAAAATTATAAATGTGCTTTCTTTTTAAAATTTATCTTTATTGTCGAAAATATTACAAATGTCCACTTCCTTGTTTTCCCCATTGACCCCTTCCACCCAGCACCTGCCTCTCCCAGTCCTTCACCTCTCTTTTGTCTTTCCAAGTTTGATTTCCTTTTGTCAGCCAAAGGCCCTATTTTAATTAGACTGGCATTAGTTATTTATTTAAAAAAAATAAATAATAAGTCAGCTTCTGACATGCAAAATGGGGTTTTGCAGCAAAACAATAGACTTGAAAGGCAGATTTTTATGTGAGAGAGATTTTTCCAAATCCCTTATTTCTTATTTTAGTAAAACAGACTCTCAACCTGTAGAGAAAATAGCTATGGCCTGACACCTCCTCTTGGCGGCGGCTGTTGGTTGGGTGCAGCGGGGTGGTGACTGAGCTGGTGCCTGGTGGGTGTGCGCTGAGCCCCGGCCTGGCCTCCCTGTCTCACCCCCCACCCCCACCCTACCCAGGGCTCTGCAGCCCTGATGCTGCTCAGGTGCTGACCCCGCCCGGCAGGGACAGTGGTGAAGTATTTCCTGGGCCACAGCGTTCTCCGGAGTTCCTGGGACCAAGTGTTTGCTGCCTTCTGGCCACGGTACCCGAATCCCTATAGCAAACATGTCCTGACAGAAGACAGTGCACCAGGAGATGACCCCTGACCAGAAGCTCCTGTCCCGGAGACTCCTGAGCAAGACCAGCAGGATGCCCTCGGGGCTGAGCCACTATTTCCGGCCAATGTTGCTCACTCGGTGTACATCCTGGAGGGCTCTATTGTGAACCCACAGCACCAGACCATGCTCCCTTCGCCTGGAACATCACCCTGCCCGGTTGATGGTAGTGGAGGAATCGTGTGTTTACTGTGTACATCTGCTAATAGCGGCTGCACCGAAATCCCCCCGGAAGCTCAGGCCTCCTCTAGCTTATTGGATCTCTCCAGTGCTGTCCAGGAATTTGGTCTCGCCCGGTTCAAAAGCAATGTGACCAAGTCAGTGAAGGGTTTTGAATACATCTTGGCCAAGCTGAAAGGTGAGGCCCCTTCCAAAACCCTTGTTGAGCCAACGAAGCCAAGGAGAAGGCAAAGGAGACGCACTGCCAGCTACAGAGAAGGCCAAGGACCTGGCCAGCAAGGCAGCCACCAAGCAGCCGCAGCAGTTTGTGCAGCCAGCCCTAACCCTGGTGCGGCAGCATACCACACCACCCCTGGTACTCCCCCTGCCCCCCCCCCCTGTATTTTATCATTAAAAGTCAAGTTCCAGCCCTAACCGGTTTGGCTCAGCGGATAGAGCGTCGGCCTGTGGACGGACGCTCAATTCCTGGGTTCAATTCCAGTCAAGGGCATGTACCTTGGTTGGGGGCACATCCCCAGTGGGGGGTGTGAAGGAGGCAGCTGGTCGATGTTTCTAACTCTCTATCCCTCTGTCTTCCTCTTTGTAAAACACCAATAAAATATATATATATATATATATATATATATATATATATATATATATATATGTATGTATATGTATATGTATAATTTTTTTTTAAGTCAAGTTCCAGGCTGAAAAAATAAAATAAAATAGCTATGACATTGGAGTTAGGAAAGAGGAAGACTTGTGCAGGCAGCAGCCTGTCCTCTGGCTCCAGAATAATGGGAAATAGAAGTGAGAAGAGAAGTGGGAAAATCAGATGGGCAGGTGTCCCAGACTTCCTTCCTCTGGCCTTGGGCCTGGAGGGTGAGAGGTACATTAGATATTATGACTCATACAGGAAGTAGTGGTGGCCAAGGGCCCAAGGTGCTCTTGACCCTGATCCCATTTGGAACTCTAGGAAACGACAATGAGGTGTCACCTCACCTGTCAGAAAGGTTATCATCAACAAATCAACAAATGGTTGGTTGGTAAGGAAGGGGAGAAAAGGGAATTCTCATGCACTGCTGGTGGGAATGCAGACTGGTGCAGCTCCTATGGAAAACAGTATGTGTTATTCATTATACAAAGGAAAAACAGTTCTCAGTTCTCATTAAGCTGAACACATACTGTGTGTTTCATTAAAAATGAAACTCCCATTTGACCCAAAATCCTACTTCTAGGAATATATCTCAAGAAATAAGAAACAGCCTAAACCGGTTTGGCTCAGTGGATAGGGCGTCGGTCTGCGGAGTGAAAGGTCCCGGGTTCTATTCCCGTTGGGGGCATGTACATTGGTTGTGGGCACATCCCCGGTGCAGAGTGTGCAGGAGGCAGCTGGTCGATGTTTCTCTCTCATCGATGTTTCTATCTCTTTATCCCTCTCCCTTTCTCTCTGTGAAAAACCAATAAAATATATATATATTTTTTAAATCAGAAACACCAACCAGAAAGGACATATGCACTCCCATGTTCATAGCAGCACAATTCACTATAGCTAAGAGTTGGAAACAACCTAAGTGTCCATCAGCAGATGAATGTACAAAAAACAGTAACTGTGGTACATCTACACAATGGAATACTACTCAGCTATAAAAAAGAAAGAATTCTTACCATTTGCAACAGTATGGATGGAACTGGAGAGTATTATGCTAAGTGAAATAAGCCAGTCAGAGAAAGACAAGTATCACATGATCTCTCTCATATGTGGAATCTAATGAAAAACAACAACTGATAAACAAAATAGACCCAGATACACAGAAGCATGGAACAGACTGTTGAACCTCTGAGGGAAGGCAGAGGAGGGTGGGTGGGAAGAGATAAACCAATGAACTTGTATGCATGCATGCATAGCCTGTGGACACAGATGATGGGGTGGTGAGGGTCTGTCTGTGTGGGGGGCGGGAACAGGAGCAGGCTGGAAGAGGTCAATAGGGGGAAAGGGGGACTTATGTAATACTTTCAGCAATAAAGATTTAAAATACTAAATAATTAGTATTATTTATTAATACTAACATAATAAATAATCATATCCTATACAATAAAAGCCCAGTGACCGAAATGGCAGAATAACCAGAGACCAGAATAACCACGGGCCAACTGACCCCACCCCCTAGCAGGGACCCTCAGCCTGATCGAGGGCAGGACCAGCCTGCAAACCACCCACAGTCCCTCACCCTGGTCAGCCCTGCAGTGGGACCCCCACCCCAGTTGGGGGTGTGGCCGGCCTGCAAACACCCAGGGCCCTTTGCCCTGGCCGGCCCTGCCCCCAGAAGGGACCCTCATCTGGATCCAGGGGCCCCATCAGGGAGGCTGGCCAGCCCCCATCCATGCACCAGGCCTCTCTCCTATATAATAAAAGGGTAATATGCAAATTGACTCTAATGGTGGAACAACCAGAATGACCACTCAGTCAGTCACTATGAGGCACACTGAGCACCTCTAGGTCCCTTTCCCCGGCTGGCAGGCTCCAATTGCCCAATGGCGAATGGGGAACTGGGGGTGGGTGGTGGCAGGGGCTGGGACTGGGGAGCAGGCAGCCGGGGGAAATGGCCCTGATTGCAGGCCAGGCCTAGGGACCAAGCTGGGGCATGAATTTTATGTGCCGGGCCTTTAGTAAATAAATAAGAAATCCAATAGTCTGCTCCTTCCCAACCTTCCTCATCCGCCAGACGACTCTGCAGCCTGTCTCTGTCACAAGAAATCCCCATCCAGGTCTTCCCTGTGTCACCAGGTACTCTCCATCAGCACTCATGTCACAAAGGCACTCCTCTCCAAAACACCTTCCACCTCGACACACAGCACAGCTTTCCCGTGTCACAAGGAACTCATGACCACTGACTGAAGCAAAGGAGGCGGCTCTTGGAAACACAGATAGCTGATCCGAGAAAGGCAGTTATCGTAAGATCCTGCGCAAGTGACTGAGCTAGTTCTCATTAAGCTGAACACATGAATATTTGTAACATCGAGATGCTATGAGGGTTGGGGCGTTGAACGCCAGTCATAGATGTATTTCTCCCAATTATTGTCCCTCTCCCCATGCAGATTAGCAGTAGGTAGCACAGACTTAATTGGAAATTTGAATTTGTGGTCTCCAATTTCTACAAAGTGGTCAGGTCACGGCTAACACAGTCATGGAGCATGACTAAGCAGAGAGGTGCTGGCCCGTGTCTCCCCTGGCCCTTTATTTATTTACTTACTTACTTATTTTAATTTACTGTACCTCCTAGTTTCTGGGAGAGGGTAAGAACCTACTTTAGTAGGAGTCTGGCTCCAAGTTGCAAAACTACCTCGTATCATAAAAATAAGAGAAGTCTGCTTTTCCTAATTAACTAACACAGATGCCAGAGAGATTAGTGAGCCAGATTTCCCAGACACGAGTGGGTGTGAGGTTCTTAGGGTTCTGCTGAAGTAAGCATTTTCAGAAGCCACCATGGGAGAATGAGATGTGGTGAAAGGCTTGGTTTGTGTGGAGTCTCATGCCGCATAGCCCAGTCCTGGAAAAGGTGCGGCTGGGGTTCCAGGAGAGCCAACAGGAGGGCCGGTGTTCAGAGCTCCCGTTCCACGCTGCAGCCGGTCCAGTTCAGCGTTCAGCCTAATTAAAGCCCATCAGTCCATTGTGTGGGTCCCACGTGGCCGCGGGCCACATGGCGCTGGGGAGTGCACCCCTTGCAACAAGAGTCCCAAAGGCCAGAGGGCCCACTGCCAAGAGAGGCAAAAAGGGAGGAACTCCCTTTGTTCAGAAGTTTAAATATTCAGGTTTCTGGCCCTTGTCGTGGCCAGGCCTATTCTGTCCGCTGACTTGCTCCCAGGTGTGACTGACAAACAGGTAGGCACTTTCCCACGTCATTCAGACCTTCTGGGACACGCATCCAAACCGCCTTTGTCCAGTCTCTTCCCCCATACATCAATAGGGAACAGGCTTGGATAGTGTTAAATTAGCAAAGCTATATAAATGGCATGCCTACATTATCTAGCCTTTCCTTTGCTCCTTTCCTGTTAAATAATAACCAAGTTATTATAACGGTATCATAACTATCAGGTGAATTTAGGATAAATCGTGTGTAACAAATGGTGCCATCCTGTCCTCTCACTGGAAGGTGAGTTATTATTTATCTTGAGAACATGGGTTGTGTCTGCTTGGCTATATAATCTCTTACTGGATTGCCTGTGATGCATATCACACTGGTACATAATTCTTATCAGTAATAAAGGTGCTTTCTTTCCCTACTACCTTTATGGAGAGCTTTTCTGGATTGGAGAGTTTTTATTTTTTTATCCTCACCCTAGGATGTGTTTATTGATTTTAGAGAAAGAAAGAGAGAGAGAGAGAGAGAGAGAGAGAGAGAGAGAGAGAGAGAGAGACATTGATGTGAGGAAGAAACATTGATTGGTTGCCTTCCATACTCGCCCTGCCTGGGAATGTGTCCTCACCAGGAATTGAGCCTGCAACCTTCTGATATACAGGATGATGCTCCAACCAACTGAGCTACCTGGCCAGGGCAAGAAGGTATTGTTTTAAATTAATTGTTCCCAGCACAGAATATTTTCTCTGGAGTTTCTGGCTACCCTTTCGAACTTAGCAGGAGTAAAACTGCAATCTGCCTTGGTCTGTGGGGAAGCATGGGACTTGACTGGAAAGTCTGTGGGGAGGATTCTCCCAAAGGTCGTGGGCCTCTGGGGACCTTGCTGAAGGTGGCAGCCCTGCCTTGACTTTTCCAAACAAGTCTGATCCCCCGGGCTGTTTTGCAAAAATCTCTGTTTAGTCTTTAGACCCGACCTGTAGAAGCATGTGCTTTCTCAAGTACAACCCTGCTGATTACATCTAGAGTTTAACTTTAATTCAAGCTGTCAGGACAATAAAAGCCAAAGTAGGCAGGTGAACAGGGCTACTTGGCGACAATAGTCAAGTAGTGCCTTCGCCCTCTCTTTCACAGAAACGTGTGTCAGAGTAATCTGTTCACCCATCGCTTGTTCAGGGTCTGCCGGTCAGCCCCGCAGGGTCAGCCGTCTCACCAGACTTGTCTAGTGCTCTCAGCCACAGCATCTCCCACCAGCTGTCAAGCCTTAGTTCTTTTTCTTTTCTTTTTTAAATATATATTTTATTTATTTTTTACAGAGAGGAAGAGAGAGGGAGGGATAGAGAGTTAGAAACATCGATGAGAGAGAATCATCGATCAGCTGCCTCTTGCACACCCCTACTGGGGATGTGCCCGCAACCAAGGTACATGCCTTTGACTGGAATTGAACCCTGGACCTTTCAGTCCGAAGGCTGATGCTCTATCCACTGCGCCAAACCGGTTTCAGCAAGCCTTAGTTCTTGAAGTCATCCAAAATCCACCCACTCCCCCTTCGAGTTAGTCACCAAGTTCTAGGCACACTTCTTCACAGCTACCTCACATTCACCTCCTGCTGTCCCTTACCACTGCCATTTCCCAAACCAGGGTCCCCCTCACTTTCCTCTTGTTTTTATATCATGTGTCTCCTGATTCGTGCAGCAAATATGTATTAAACACTTCCTATATGCCAGACACAGAGGTCCTTGTCCTCATGGGGTTTCCTTATGGGGAGAAGAGAGACAAAACAAGCAGCACATACAATTAGTATTATTATATTAGAAGATGCTAAACACTATGGAGAAGGGTGGGGTGGGCATGAGCAGAGGAAGGGTTACTGCGAGAGGCCTTGGCAGAAGCAGGCTAGTTTTAAAAGGGTGGACAAGATGGTCCTCACGAAGACGGTGGCATTTCAACAGTGACATGGCACCACCTGCAGGTTAATCTCTGAATTACAATACTTTGTTTTAAATTTAACGAAGTTACTCTCTACCTTTGTTTCCTGTTGCAGTCATTTCAGATCACAGCAAAAGCTAACAAATTGGAGATATTAGAGGAAAACCCTAAGCCCTTGTTTCTGTCTCAATAAGCTTGAAACACTTAGTAACCACAGAGGCCAAAGTGTATTCCACGTGTTTAGCCCCTGCAGGCTGTCACCCTAAGCTGGAATCCCAGCTGTGCCCCAGGAATCGATCTCAGCCTCTGCCAGGGCAGGAGATTTGGGTGGGAATATGGACCAGCAGATCCTGAGGGGCTGTGCTCATCTCGTTCATTACTGAGCAATCCCTTTGGTCCAGGGCACTGTTACTCTGGATCCCCAAACAGTAACTCAGAAGTGATCCCTAGGAAAGGTACTGATGTAGTAGGCCAATGGGATACTTTGTGTGATGTCCATCAGGGTTTAAGAGTCTTCAGGTATAGTTAACACAGCCCAGAGGCAAAATGTGAACGTGTGCTGTGAACTGCAAAGAAATGTATAATGTAAATGCAAGCTGTTTCTGATCTCCTCTGACAGGGGTAGCAAAGGGCAAGGTTGCCGACCAATGGCTGCATCCCAAGTATATGAGGCTATGCGACCCTGCTCTGTGTCTCTTACAAAGACAGTTGTTATTAAATGTATGGCCCGCCCAGATAATCCAGGATGATCTCATTTTGAGGTCTTTAACTAAATTACTTCTACAAAGACTGTCCCTCTGCCCTTTTTTTCAAATAAGGTCACATTCAGAGGTAGATGTCTGTTTTAGGAGGACAGGGGAGAACCATTTAACCCACTGCACCATTCTAGCCATAAATTTACACCAAGCAAACTCAAAGGCTAACGCAGGCCAAATAAACAAGGTTTAAGTGTATGTGGGCCGCAAAACAAACAAACAAAAAACAAACAAAAAAACTTCATTTTTCATAGAAACGTAGGTTTATTTTGACAGAGACATGCTAAATACAAAGGGCTGAAATAAATGAGTAATCGTTAACATAAAATAATAGAGCATTTTAATAAAAATTAATATTTTTTCTTGAACATTAACTCACCAGACACTGAATAACTGCACACATTAATAAGCGGAACGCAAATAAACCTATTTTTCCTGTTCTCTGAAAGTGACACGTTTCCTGTTGCTCACATCAAACAAGTCAGTACAAGACTAATGACGTGGCAATCGGCTGCTAAAACATTCGCAGCTAGTGTTAGTGGGGAGAAATGGTGCACCTGCGCATAAGGCGAGTAAGCGAAATGAATGCAACGTGGGAGATGAATGCATCTCCCGGGGGCCTTACCAAGTGGTTAAATCCTGTATCTCTGAGCAGGGTTTTCAAGTCAATAAACTCTCCCTTTTCCACATTTATGTTTTGGCCCCTGGATCGAGCACCCTCAGGATCCAGCCCGGCACCTACTCCCGGGCACTGCTGATACGGGCTGGCCCGTGTACAGCTTTGGGACGTGAAGCCCTTTCTTTTCCTCTAAGGCCCAGCACAGCTTTGGCTAGGTTACCATGCAGCTTACATCCAGTCCTACACCTGGGGCAAGAAGGGGGAGTGGGGCACATTCTAGGATGTGGAACACAAGAGATCTCAAAGGGAAGAGGCTCTGCATTTTCTTCAAGCAAGGAGGGCGAGTGTTAGCTCTCAATATGGAGGAATAGTCCTTATTTGTGGGCTTGGATGGTAGAGGAAGTTAGAAATTCAAGATGAGGAAGGGGTATCAACGCAGATATCCCATCTTATTTGTCCCATGCTGTCCCAGCCAAGGCTTTGACCTTGGCACAATCATTCTGTCTTGGTTGGGAGTTTAGTCTTCAAAGGCTCAGCTGCTTAATTGCTGGGCCTGGCCCTCAGCTTTCTCCAGCTTCCCAATGCAGACGAGGTCTCCAAAAGGCTTGCTGGCTACCACCCATGTGTCCCAGGAGGCCATGTGCCCCGGGTGAGCCGTATGTCCCAGGGGACCGTGTGCCCCGGGTGAGCCGAGTCCCCCAAGGGGGCCGGGTGTCCAGGGTGAGCCGTGTGTCCCAGGGGGCCCTGTGCCTCGTTTGAGCCGTGGTCCCAGGGGCCCTGTGCCCCGGGCGAGCCATGTGTCCCAGGGAAAGCAGTGGGACCCGGGGGTAGGGGCGGTGTGAACCAGAGGAGGAGTGGACTCTATTCATGTGGACCTGAGATAGTCACCATAAAACAAGCAGACTTCCAAATGAGGAGCGGATTCTATTCATGTGATTTTGAGATAGTCACCATAAAACAAGCAGATTGTCAAATGACATCAGGGAGGGGAAGGAGACCTGGGGGGAGATAAGAGAACAACCGAAGGACTGGTATGCATGAACATAAGTACAACCAACGAACACAGAACTCTGGGGGGGGGGGGAGCATGAATGGGAGGTGGAGGGTGGAGGGTGGGGCAAAGGTAGGCTATGTACACATATAATACCTTAATTTTTAAAAAATCAAAAAAATAAGAACCTATTGCTAAAAAATACTCTACCCAGTAAAGCTATCATTCAGAATCGAAGGCCAGATAAAGAGCTTCACAAATAAATTTAAGCTAAATGAGTTTATCACTGCTAAGCCAGAATTAAATGAATTTCTAAAAGGGGTTCTTTAGGAAGAGGAAGAAAATAAAGATAAAAATTGTGAACAACAAATATGTAACTATCAACAAGTGAATCTAAAAACCAAGGGAAATAAAAATCATGATGAACAATATTAACTGGTGAATATAATAGAATCAGAGGTATGGAAGGGGAGTGGACTGATGATTCTCAGGGAAATGGGGAGTGGGATGGGATGGGAAGAGACTGAACATAAACTACACCTAGGGATGAGGACAATGGGGGATGGGGAAAGGGCAGAGGGTGGGATGGAAACTTGGTGGAGGGGAGTAATGGAGGGGGAAATAATGAGGAACATTTGTAATAATATGAACAATAAAGATTTATTTAAAAAAAAACACTAGAGTTTATAGACGAGGTTGGTTCATAGACCCACTGTACCCACAGTGAGATGGACCTGGCTACAAACCCCACTCACTACTAAGCCCCAATTTGAATTGTGGAGTGGAGTGGTATATTCGATCTCCCAGACTTAGCAGCAGGTCAGAATTAGTATCTACCTAGTATCTGCAAAAGATCCAGGTAATGCAGCTGGGTATTTCTCTTTCTATATACACAATAACCCTAATAGTGATCACAGATCTATTTCTGGGGCAGGTTTGATGGAAGAAATGCACTTACTATGACAGTGTTTCTGGCTCCTTCTCCAGGTCTAATAACTGGTTCTAGAAATTGGATGACAGACTGTGTCACTTCATTGTGGCAACCCAAACCAGGTTCTGGTCACCAGATCTAAAGTTTTTCTTGTAATATAGATTAAATCATATTTAAATAAGCCATCATCTCCTTTTTTAATTCCTAGAGACAATGTTAACATTTAGCCATCCCCAAAGATCCCTATAGGTCAAAAGATTCTGATTAAAATTTCATCCTCGTTTTCTATTATGACATTTGTACCCACTTTGACTCTGGAAGTAAAGTTGGCTCTCAAATCCCATATTCCAGTGAAAGCAGGAAGACATCTCAATGGCAACACTGTCATTTCTTTGTGGAGAACATTCATCTTCTTTTCATTCAACTTTTCAATAATGCTGATATCCCCACTCACATTACTTAATACCATACTTTGAGAAATAAAATGTCCTTGAATTTATTGTTTTTTCTGCAAAAACCCTACCCTATTGAAACACAGAAACCTGTATGGCTAAAGACAAATTTTTTTCACCTCCTTCAGAAATATTTTACACTTCACATTCCATATGCCATTTATCCAGTTATCTGCCCAGATCCGAAAGGATAGTAAAATTCTTATCTCACCTAGAGGGCCAGATGTTTACAGCCCAGATTCTGCCCTTGGCTAAGCCCCAAGATGATAGCAAAACTGAAACACTACTTACTTAGGGATTTGTATGTCAAAAGGGGTGAAGCTGAGAATTTGGACCCATTTCTGGGTCATTACAACAAGATTCACCCAGATAGATAGATGATCGATAGATGATAGATATATGATAGAGATAGATAGATAGATAGATAGATAGATAGATAGATAGATAGATAGATGATAGATAGATAGGGTCCATCGAAAAACATATTCCATTCCAAAAAGGTGAGGGTGAGAACCCCAGGCCCTTTCTGTCGAGTCTCAAAGGAGTAAAACGTTTTTTCTCTCCTTTGGGGAGGGGAGAAGAATGACTCTCCTCTATCTACAAAGAGAAAATCTGTTGATCTCCAATCTTTGTAAAGAGGGTATAACCTGTGAGCACACAGGATGTTTCCATCAGCTCTCATTGCAGGACGGAGGAGTGGGCACTGATGCTGTAATGTTACTCTGACCATTTATCAACAAAGGGCTGTTTTCCTGGTTCAGGTGCCATGTGTTCCTGTGTATCCACATAAATAAAGTGCATAACTGTGTAAGCGGGGTGACACTGAGACCTTCCACAGTCTGTAGTAAAGCACACAGTGAATGGAGTATCCTCCTGGCCCTCCGGGGTGTGTGCTTAGGGAAGGGGATGTGGTGGCACGTGATCAACCTTCCTGTTCATTCCAACATTTCTTTCTCTCTTAGCCTTTGTTTAAATTCTTTTCTCTGTATTATATAGGAAGATTTGGCATCTTGGTTTATTGAATATAGACTACCATTAAATCCAAAATTTAGGCAACTAATCAATTAAATTGTTAAAACCACTCCCAGATGCTCACGCTAACGTGCTGAATCCAGAAACCCCAGTAGGTGTGCCCGTTTCACAAGCTGACTGAGGGCCTGCCATAGTTTACTCTAACATTCTTAGAATCCAGTTCCAAACATATTTCCCAGGTTTCTGCCAATGTACATAGTGAAACCTTGGATTTGGTGGGAGTTTAAGCCATCTCTTTCCAGGATGCACTTTGGGTTGGTTTTTCTCCATAAAACATGCTGAGTTCTGACTCCAATTAGAGGTCTAAATGCACAAAGGAGAGAAGAGGCGTATACTGGAGAGAATAAGTATCTTCTTGCAAGGTAACGGCCTCAGATAAAATTATTATTAGGTTTCCAAGCAAGGGAAAGCTTATCTCCACACATAAGAGGAAGTGCTGCTTCTGCTGGCAAAAAGACTTGAGGATTCGAAGTGCTCAGCTTTATCTAAGTGTATCCAGATGCCAATCAATGCCCTTTCATACAAGAGATTTGGCAATCTCTGAAGTCATTTTACATTGTAATTACACAATCCACACAATGAAATTTTTATTTTCATTGAGGTCTACTTGTAGCGAGAGAGAGAGAGAGAGAAAGAGAGAGAGAGAGAGAGAGAGAGAGAGAGAGAGAGAGAGAGAGAGAGAGAAAATATTTTTGGAAGGGTTGCCTTAGATATACTCTGGTTCTCTTATTTTGACTTGAGCTGAGTGGTCAGTGGTCTGAGCCTGTCTTTTTTATCCTCTCCCTGAAAGATCTTTGGGGATGTCAGAAATAGTCACTCTGTCTGTGGTTGGCAAAATTCTAACATAGCCCCTAAGATTCCCACCCCTTTTTGTATGTTCTTTTTGTAATTTCCTCCCCTTGAATGTGGGTGGAACCTGAGAATATGATGAGATATCAGTATCATGATGCCAAAAGAATGTTACAGATGTAATTAAGGATACTAATCAGTTGACTTATCCAAAAAAACATCATTTAGATGGGCCTGGGCTAATCATATCGGCCTTCTAAATCTGGGTCTAGAAGTCAGAAAAAAAGGGAGCCAGAGATTTGAAGCATGAGAGGAATCTGATAAAAAGGAGATTCTCCATTCCTGGTTTAAAGCCAGAAGGGGCCATGTGGTAAGGAATGTGGGTGGACTACAAGAGCTGAAGATGGCTCCTAGTCTACATCTTGATTTTTAATCTTGTGAGCAGAGATTCCAGCTATGCCATGTCAGAACTGCTGACATACAGAATCTGGAACAAATAAACAAATCTTGTTTTAAGCTGCTAAGTATGTGGTTCTTTGCTATTTAGTAGAAGAAAACTAAGACATCAGCATATAGTCTTTTTTATTTTTAATTTTTTTAAAATTATTATTATTATTATTATTATTTTACAGAGAGGAAGAGAGAGGGATAGACAGTCAGAAGCATCAATGAGAGAGAATCATCGATCAGCTGCCTCTTGCACACCCCCTACTGGGGATGTGTCCGCAACCAAGGCACATGCCCTTGACCGGAATTGAAGCCGGGACCTTTCAGTCCGCAGGCCAACGGTCTATCCACTAAGCCAAACCGGTTTCGGCTATAGTCTTTTTTAAAAATATATATATTTTTATTGATTTTTTTACAGAGAGGAAGGGAGAGGGATAGAAAGTTAGAAACATCGATGAGAGAAAAACATCTATCAGCTTCCTCCTGCACACCCTTCACTGGGGATGTGCCCACAACCAAGGTACATGCCCTTGACCGGAATCGAACCTGGGACCTTTCAGTCTGCAGGCCAACGCTCTATCCACTGAGCCAAACTGGTTTCGGCCAGCATATAGTTTTTTTAGAGATCATGGCTAATCTGTCTAGTGCAGCAGCTACTTGGTCTCCCACACTTGTTTCATTGGGCATTGTATCACAATCACAAGAGGGGATAATATAACTAATTGTGAGGCCATAGCATAGCATGGATTACTGGCATTCTGATTTGCAAGGAATTTAGCACTGTGTTCAAGGCAAGGGAGATTTCCAAGCTAATCCGAGAATCTCATCTTACCTAATAATAGACAAACATGAAAATTGACCGTGCCTCCGCTACACCCACAGCCAATCAGGAGTGAGTATGTAAATAAACCCAACAAAGATGGTGGGTTAATTTGCATATGCAAGTGTGGAGCAGCTGGGAGGGGTGGGATGCCTGCAATAAGGGGAGAGGGGTGGAGAAGGGAGCTACAGGAGCAGTGCTCCGCCCAGGAGAGAATATTTGCAGGCTCCTTAGAGGCCAGGAGTGAAGCCAAGGGAAGGAAAGACTATTCCTGCATGAATATGGTGCAACATGCCTCTAATTTATATAAATACTAGTAGCCCTGGTCATGAATCCATGTGCCAGTAGCTTGCCAGTTGCTCACTGCCACCCTCCAGTAGCTCTTCACCTGCTCCCTTGCCCTTTTGAGCTCCCCCTGCCACTCCCCGCCCCATCACCCTCTAGCTTGCTGCCCTTCTCCCTCCTGTAGCTCTCCACCACCCACTTATAGCTCACTGCCCCACCCTCCTGCTGATCTGTGATCTGGTCATTACACAGTTGGTCTTTATGCTTCACGATGTAATAACCATTTCCATATTACATCTTTATTATATAGGATTGATTTCAGAGAGGAAGGGAGAAGGAGAGAGAGATAGAAACATCAATGGTGAAAGAGAATCATTGACTGACTACTTCCTGCACACCACCTACTGGGGAGTGAAAGCCTGTAACCAAGGCATGTGCCCTTGACCAGAATTAAACCTGGAACCCTTCAGCTTGCAGACCAGCACTCTATCCACTGAGCCAAACCAGATAGAGCCAAAAACCTCATTTTTGATTGTGTTTTCTGGAACCACTCCTGGTAGTAAGTACTCTATCATTCAGGGTCAAATCAGGAAAGAAGAAACAGCATAATACATAATATATTTCAACAGAGAGAATTCAAGAAAGTGAAATAATACCACAGGCATTGGAGGACTGAAAGAGGAAGAAAGGAAGGAAGGAAGGAAGGAAGGAAGGAAGGAAGGAAGGAAGGAAGGAAGGAAAGAAGGAAGGAAGGAAGACTACCCAAAACCGGAAAACAAACACTAGAAGCTTGGTGGAAGAATAATGTTCCTCCCAAAATTCATATCCACCTAGAATCTGTGAATGTGACCTTGTTTGGGAATAGGATCTTTGCAGATGTCATCAAGTTAAGATGAAGTCTAAGTGAATTAGAGTGGGCCCTTAATTACAATGACTGCTGTCCAGATGAGAAGGCCAGGTGAAGACACAAGACACATGAAGAATGCCATGTGAAGACACAGGCAGAAATAGGAGTGATGCTGCTACAAGCCAAGGAATGCCAAGAATTTGCTGATGCCAGAAGCTGGGAAGAGGCCGGGAAGGGTTCTCCTCTTGAGCCATCAGAGGGAGCATGGCCCTGCCTGGCTGCGGGTACATTTTAGGGGAGGCTAGTTCTGGGAATGCTGAAGAAAATGGGATGCTGCTGCTATGGGTGAAGTACCGCTTTTGGGACAACACACAAATAAACAAACATAACAAACAAAAGGCTTTTCTCCCTCCTCCTGCCTTCAATCTTCCCCCATGGTCTTCTATACGCAGAATGTAAGCTCAAACCAGCTGGCAAAGGAGAACTAGCTTGTGAAGTTCCAAATCCCAGCATCACAGTGCGATGAGAAGGTGGGTTTGGGGCTGACAGGTGAAGGTCAGACATCAGGAATGTGTGTGTTTATGGAGGGTTGCAGGATGTGGGTAAAGATGTTACTGGACAGATAGATGAGCAATGCTAAGTGCACAAATATGCTGCATCCATGAGTGGAACAAAGGGGACTCAGGAAGTGTCTGAAGAGAAGTTTCTTCAGCAAAACTTGCTGTAAGAATGAGCAGGGGGTGGGAAATCTATACTTTCAGAAGGCAAATAATACAGTAACAACACTACATTGAAAACTGCTTTTGAGTTGGCAGGTCTTTTCTTGGTTTAAAGACAGTTTACAAAAAAGGGTCAGTCCTAAAATATTTTCCCTTTAAATACTATTAAGTATTACCTGCAGTATTTTGTGTATTAAATATTTTCTCCTTGGTTTTGTACCTTGATCCTGCAAGGGAGGGTCCCTCCAGGTGGAGCCAAAGGCAGGTAAATGCAACCTCTGGCACTTCCTTCCACCACTCACACACACACACACACACACACACACACACACACACACACGGCCAAAGCAGACAGGGCCCTCAAGCGCCTCTGACCGCCCAATTCAAAGCTCAGCCCAGATTTTCTCTCTCTATAGTACCCCTTCTGACATTGTTCTTCACCCACCTGACATATGATTCAATTCTGGTCAATTAACTAAAATAACAACAACAAACACACACAAAAACAAAACCTTTCCCAGAACTAGAAATGGCTCCTACTATTTCTTAATCAATTGCTATGTTCTAGAACTACTTCATTCTGTAATGACAACTCTTGCTTGCAAGTAATAAACTCTCATCCACCAGCTTGAGCAACAGAGAAAATTTGTGATAAGGCTACAGTTGATCCATTCTATCTATCGATCAATCTATCTTCCTTTAAAAACTTACTTTGCTTGGTTTCCAGGATACACATTTACCTGAAATTTCTCCTACTGCTCTGGGGGCTCTTTTTAAAAATTTTAAAACTATATATTTTATTGAGTTTTTAGAGAGAGGGATAGAGAGCTAGAAACATTGATGAGAGAGAAACATCGATCAGCTGCCTCCTGCACATACCCCACTGGGGATGTGCCCACAACCAAGATACATGCCCTTGACCGAAATCAAACCCGGGACCCTTTAGTCCGCAGGCCGACACTATACACTGAGCCAAGCCAGTTTGGGCGTGGGAGCTCTTTTGTAGTTTCTCTTGTTGATTCCTCCTTATATCCCTGGAGTACCCAAGACTCGGATTTGAGAAGTTTTCTCTCTTCTATCTATACTTATTCCATTGGCCATCTGATCCATTCTGATAACTTAAAGTTCCAAAATAAACTGATGGTTACTGAGCATCTTATTAGTGAAAGGGGTTTAAACAAGAGTGTGAATATAGTGTTCTAAACATGGTCAGCTGTGTTCTGCTAGACATGATGAGAGTAAATTGAAGACCAGGAGTAAGTAGATTCACTCTTTCTAGATTTTCAAGTGTTTTAATGTTATCTAGATTACCTAGAACATTATCTCCATGATGGTAAGTATATCTTGTCCGCTGAAACCCCTGTGTCTATAACAGGCCATTTGTAGGCGCTCACTGCAAATGTATTAAATGAATAAATGCTCACAAAAGCAGTTAAACCAATAATTAGTACTTTATTATCCATCTCAATAGAGGAGAACAGAACCACAGATAATAGAAAACCCCAAATTATTTATATTAGCCCACATCATGGCTACGTTTTGGAGATGGTATAAGGATGGCAGCCCTGGAGCCTCAGTGACTCCCCCACGCTGTGTGTTTCTTTTTTTTTTTTTAATATATTTTATTGATTTTTTACAGAGAGGAAGAGAGTGGGATAGAGAGTTAGAAACATCGATGAGAGAGAATCATCAACCAACTGCCTCCTGCACACCCCGCATTGGGAATGTGCCCGCAACCAAGGTACATGCCCTTGACCGGAATCGAACCCGGGACCCTTTAGTCCGCAGGCAGACGCTCTATCCACTGAGCCAAACCGGTTTCGGCTGTTTCTTGATTGTTACTGAAAACAGGGCGGTCCAAAGACAAAATGCAGCAACACGAGTTCTTTTCACCTTTTGTGCAAGTCTGTGCAGTAGTCTCCTCACCCCCCAGGCACCATCAGCATTACCAGGTCATAAGCAACTTTGTGCTCCTCTCCCTCTCTCTCTCTCTCTCTCTCTCTCATTTCAATTTGGAAGGAACTTCAAAACCTACAGAAAAGTTGGAGAATAGTACACTTAACATCCACATGCCCCTCACTTAAATTTACTGGTAAGCACCAGGGGGCTCCACCCCTAAGTACTTCGGCATGAGTTTTCCAAGATTAAAAATATTTCCTGACCAAAAAAGAACATTGTCAGAGTTAAGAAAATTAATTTCAATTCAACATCATAGAAGATGGCCTATATTCATATTTCCCTAATTGTTCAAAAAATTACTTTGATAGCTTTTTAATTTTTAAAAATATTTTTTTTATTGATTTCAGAGAGGAAAGATGAGGGAGAGAGATAGAAACATCAATGGTGAGAGAGAATCACTGATTGGCTGCCTCCCACATGTCGCACACTGGGGACTGAGCCCTCAACCTGGGCATGTGCCCTGATCAGGAATTGAACTGTGATCTCCTGCTTCACAGGTTGATGTTCAACCACTGAGCAACACCAGCCGGACTGTAATATCTTTTTTTAAAAACAAAACAACACAATCCAGGGCCCAGTTAAGTATCAAATAATACATTTAGCTGCTGTGTCTTTTAATCTAGAACAGTCTCAGATTTTTTTTTTCATGGCACTGAAATATTTTGAAGAGTCCAAGATATGAAGCCCCATATTCTGCATTTCTCTGATGTTTTCTACATGATTTACTAATATTTTCTTTGTTAAGGATACTGCATAGTTTTTCCTATTATTGGTGATTCTAAGCTTGATTACTTAATGAAAGCAAATTCTCAGGCTGTCTCCTTCTCTCTTTTTTCTGTTTTCAGGGGATCCCAGAGACAAATCCCTGTCTCTGTGACAAATGAACATTTATCTTTGTACCTTCTGGCATCTGACCTGTCCAGTTTTTCCTGAACTTAGGCCTAGACTCTATTCCCCTAGACCCGGGGGGGGGGGGGGAATGATTGCATCTTGTAAAGTTTTCCCTCACCTCTTGGGCCTGAGTGTTGTAACTAGCATTCCTGTCCTGGTGAGCAGTCTTTGTCTTGAACCTGGGGCCTGGGACCTTAATGCAAAGTCATTTTTTAAGGATGCAAGAATGGTAGACTGACCGATGGCTCTTAAAAAGACGACCACATCCCGACCTCTGGAACCTGTGAATGTGACCTTACATGCACAAAAGGAGTTTGCAGATGTGATTAAGAATTTTTAGGTGGAAAGATTATCCTGGATTATCCAGATGGACCTTAAAATATAATCAAAATGCCCTTGTAAGAAGGAGATTTTACATATAAGAGAAAGTGGCAATGTGATCACCAGGGCAGAGATTAGATGGTGCAGCCACAGGCCAAGGACCGCTGGCAGTCACCAGGAGTTGGAAGTATCTGCAGCCTCTGGTGGAGGCTTTGCTCTGCCAACACCTGGATTTCAGCCCAGGGATACTGAGGTCAGACTTCTGGTCTCCCTAACTGTGAGATAAGAAATTGCTAATTTAAGCCACCAAAAGTGTGGTGATTTGTTACAGCAGTGCTAGGAAACTAATACAGTAAGTGAATATTTGAAATGTAAATTGACATTTTTGGGTTGAATTTTGATTCTGTCACTTCCTAGAGTGTAAGTTGGGGCAAGTTACTTAATTTCACTCTCAGTTCTCACTTTTTAAAATGGGGATAATAGCCATCTTTTAGGGTTAATCTAAATATTAAATGATACAAAATAAATGTATATGTTAAATACCTAGTAAAAGGCATGGCGCATAATAACACTCAATAAATGAGAGCTTTTAGTAGTGATCATTTAATTCAGCAAATATATATTGAGTGCTTACTATGTGCAAACTGCCACCTTCAAGAAGCCTACATTCTAGTTAGGGAGACAGATGATGAACTACTAAACAATAAATATGTAGCATGCTAGATAGTAGTAAACGCTATAAGGAATAAAAAACAAGGCAAAGAGAATTAACTGGTTCTAATTTAGATTTGAGATATATTTGCAAAACACCTTATAGCCTACCTGTTATGAAACATTATTGTAATATTAATAACAGCTACCATCTACTGGATGCCTTATTTCACCGTGTTCTCACAACAATGCTTAAAGTAAGGACAAAAGTATCCCCAGGACGTGAGGGAGGAACCAGGCTCAGAAAATTTAATTAAGTTCATCTCAAACAACCTCAAGGTCAGGAGTTGAACTTCAAGATCCAGGCTCTCTTAGTTCCTCTAAACTGCTGCTGTGAACATAGAAATCTGGCCTCTTGCTCTTCGGTCCTTACACGGAACATGGAGTGGCTATAATATCCCGTGTGGTTTATTCACATGGTTAGCCCACATCACAAGAACAGTATGTGCCTCAGGCTCGCATCAAATATTTAACTATGACCCATTGTTGTCCTGGACTGTCTTTCCCTAAGGCGGTGTGTTCTCGGACTACACAGTCCCTAACTCAGCCATTCCTGAAGCAGTAGTGAGAATTTTTTTTGGGGGGGAAGGAAGGTGCGGGGGGCGGGGGGGGGAGTTACATGGAAAAACAAATTCTGGAAATACTAGCATAAATAATATGGAACAGGTTATTTAGTGATTGTTGTTTTACTGAGGACTCCTTTAAAAACATAACATCACCTTTAATATCACCTTTAACCTTCCTGTTATTTATAGTTACTATGACATAATTTCCGTTTCCTGCGAGTATTACTTTTAATAAAACTAAGAGTGTTTAATTTAAATAATATAGATATGGGAAGATGTAATAAGTGAAACATGCAGTGAGTATAAACACTTTCTAAATTATACTATATTCAAGCCACATGGCAAGTTATAGTTGACTAAATTTTATAGTAAATTTTGTTACCCAAGTCATAGGGTATTTGGAATTGCAAATCAAATCCTATCTCTAGATAACTATTTTCAATTGAACCATTATTGTTATGCATTTTGTTATGTTTTATATAGAACATTCTTGGGCATTGGAAATTATTTAAAACTCACATTTAAAAAAAAACAAACCTTTCATTTGAAGATACATTCGTTTCAGGAATAAACTGTATTTCTTAACCTAAAAAAGTGTTAATGCTAGGCTTTTACCTCACCTAATTTTTAAAAATTACAGGTGTAGGATGAACCAGGAGGTCACAGTTCCATTCCCGGTCAGGGCACACGCCCAGCTTATGGGCTTGATCCCCAATGGGGGATGTGCAGGAGGCAGCCAATTGATTATGTTTCTCTCTCATCAATGTTTCTATCACTCCTTCCCTCTCCCTTCCTCTATCTCTAAAAATATATATTTTTTTTAAAAATTACATGTGGGTGTGTATATCATATCATGCTAAAGACACCAGCCTGACCAACTAGCACAAACCAACAGATACCAAACTGTGTTCCTTTAATAAACAATTTTGTTTGGTTGCAGGCTCCTTCCCAGCCAGGATCCTTTTAATAAACAATTTTGAACAAAATTTAAACAACAACAACAAAGTAGCAATCACTAAGAACCACATGAATTCAAGATAACTCTGGTATGTCACCTGTTCAAAAGTGTCCTTTCCCTTTGTTGGAATTCAAAATATCTCTGTGACAATGTGCACAACAGAATTGTAAAGTAGGAGACCAAGACTTCTTGCTGGAATATTGACTCAGAATCCTCAGTAAATTGATTTTAATTTATAATTACCAAGTTTAATAACATTTAATAATTTATTGCATTGGTTACCATTAAAAGGTCAAATGAAAGTTTATGTAATGGGTGTTCAGATCCAAAAAAGAACTTCTGTTCTGAATCATTTCAATGTTCTTAAGGTAACCCTTGTGGCTGAGTTTAAAAATTAAGTCTGGCCGAAACCGGTTTGGCTCAGTAGTAGAGCATCGGTCTGCGGACTGAAAGGTCCCAGGTTCGATTCCCGTCAAGGGCATGTACACTGGTTGCGGGCACATCCCCGGTAGGGGGTGTGCAAGAAGCAGCTGGTAGATGTTTCTCTCTCATCGACGTTTCTAGCTCTCTATCTCTCTCCCTTCCTCTCTGTAAAATATCAATAAAATATATATTTTTTAAATAAAATAAAATAAATAAAAATTAAGTCTGCCAAACTGAAGGTGGTTGACCAAAACAACTAGACCCGGAAGCAGAAAGCCTGCGTGGGGTCACCACATGGGGAGCATGTTGTGAGGAGGCAAAAACAGTTGACCTCCATAGAGCTGCACTATATTCAGCTGTTCTTGACTCTTTACTTTTTGTACATCCTGCAATATATACTACCACCTAAAGAAGATTGGAGACTCATTTATGTAACCTGAAATATCTTAACTTATGAATTTGGGTTTGTTTGTTTTTTTTTTTAACAAACTGTAACATAGGCATTTATTATAACCAAGTATTGTATATTGTGTATTATTGTATATGCTGTATTTTTCTCTTTTATTTTTCTTTTATTTTTAGAGAGTAGAAGGGAGAGGAAGAGACAAAGAGGAACATCAATGTGAGAAAGTCACATCGATTGGTTGCCTCCTGCACACACCCTGACCAGGGCCGGTGCAGGAGGAACCTGCAACCAAGGTACATGCCCTTGACCGGAATTGAACCTGGGACCCTTCAGTTCTTGCCTAGGGCTGAATTTGCATTCTTAAATAGAGTTTCATCTTGAGACACTGCTCTGCAGACTTTTAATTGTTTGAGTCTTAAAGAAGAACATGTATTCATGTATAGTGTGCAATAAAAAGCAAGCAAGCTGGTTTTAAACTCTGTTTTATCAGATTGTCCATCCACTGGAAAAATTGCTTGACTCAGAAAACTTTGCGTATCAACCTAAGGACATTTAAGAGTTTGTTGTAACACAGTGCTTCTCAAATGATAGTGTTCAAATGAATTACGTGGAGATCTTGTTAAGAGCAGATCCTGAAACAGTGGGTTTCAGGTGGGCCTGAGAATCTGCCTTTCTCACCTGCTGGTCCACAGGGTACACTTGGGCAACAAGGTTTTAAGAGAGCTGCTGCTCCGTGCCATTTTCCTGCAAGCCAGGACATCATTTCTCCTGCCTTCCCTCTCAGCCTCGTGCATTGATCATTAGAGGGGCTCCATGTCCCCAGAGAATCAGAATACGTGTGGTGGGAAATTGGCTGAGTTGAATCAAAATGCATTGGTTTGGCCTCTGTCGACACATTGCCTGTATCTGTAACTGTATTTCAGTTCCAATAAATGCACACACATGGGTCTGAGGTAAACATGTTGGTTTAAATGAAAATTCACTGGTTGGGAAACAAAAATAGGATTGCAGTGAAAACACATTGCGCTAAGTATTTTGCATAATTCCCACAAACAGATGCTAGGAAACCGCTGTTTAGGTTTCAGTGGCAGTTCATTGAATTCATTGGCCTTCTATTTGTTTCACTGAATATGTATGAGCTTTGATGAAAATGTATTGCGTGGAAGAAATCAGTCAGGCTTCTTCCTATACAGGCCGGTGGCAATGTCCTTCCTGACTTCAGAGCCACACCACCGTGGCTCTTGTTTGTGAATGCCTACTATTTGTAATGTTCCACATTGCTTAGGTGGCAGTGGGGGAAAATTTTTTATTTGTTCCTTAAGTTTGTAATGTAGTGGAGTCATTGAATACTACAGAATATAAATTTGACTAAAATCTATGTTAGGATAACTATAAGATGTTTTTTAAATCTCAAAATGTTATTTTTTCTGAACCATTTTTTATACAGAAAAATATATTCCAAAATGTTGGGCTAGATCTAGAATCAATTTTGAAATCACAATACTATACACCAGTGTTTCCCAAACTTTTGATATATGTGTACCCCTTCTATAATTTTTGTAATGCTGAGTACCCTCGTCAAAAAAAAGGGATGTATTTTAATAACAATCAAAATATATTTATTTTTTACTTTTTTGGTACATACACAAAATAATAATAAATGAAAAATAAAATTATTCACAATAACATATAAATAAAAGTTATATTACAAATAACATTTATTTGCACACCGGACCATCTCACACCTCACAAGACTGTCTTGACTTGACTCATGAGAACGTAGAATTAGGTGCAGCTAAGCACGGTGCAGTGCATATCTCCACCGAACTCCGGTGCAATGCGTACCCCCACCAAACTCTTCCCGTACCCCTGGGGGTATGGGTACCACACTTCGGGAAACACTGCAGTGTACACTAAATACAATATTGGCAATATTTGATAAAAATCCATGGTGTAATTACAGTAAAGCTACAGTGTAAACCAATTGAATTGAGGACAGATGTAGAATTTGTATCAAATCAATGCCCTGAAATGAGCCTACATCCACATAGTGATCATAAGTATATTGCTAATTCCTCCTACTACCCAGAGATATGATGGCGGCAGAGGGGGAAGAGCAAGGATGTTTTCTTCATATTGTGACAATGTTCTAATATGGTGCTTTAGATACTCAAATGGATTGGATATATGTAGCACAAGCTCAGCCAGTTGCCAGGTGTGAAAAATTATTCTTGATCTAGTATAAGAATTTAAAGGGGCAGGGAGTACAAACTACATAGATATAGCTAGTCAGACATATTTGTTTTTATCCTCCAAATCTAGCTTGATAAGAAACTCTCAAGCCTAAACATGCTTTAGTCAGAAATGAGCTGATGGTACTTCTGGCCTTAGAAATGTGGGTGTCATTTTTTGGGCAAGTAATAAAATCCAGGTCCAGGTTAAAACTGCCGATTCCATGACTACCTGACTTCCAGTCTACCTTGTCCTTGAAATTCTGTGGCCAGAACACAGAGTCTCCCTTAATGACCCAGAACAGCTTAAAAAAATAAAAAATGCATTACTTTTTCTCTCCCAGCCCTAATATATTATCTTGAGGAGATGCATTCTGAAGTATAGTAATCCCCCCTTATCAGCGGTTCTACTTTCTGCAGTTTCAATTATCTGTGGTCTGAAATATTAAATGGAAAATTGCAGAAATAAGCAATTCATAAGTTTTAAATTGTACCCTACCTGGAATGTGAGTCACCCTTTGTCCAGCACCTCCATGCTGTATTCTCTCCCCACCTGCTAGTCACTCAGTAGCCTTCTATCTACCAGGTGCACTGTCTCGGTATCAGTGCTTGTGTTCCAGCCACACTTATTTTACTTAATAATGGCCCCAAAGGGCAATACTAGTGATGCTGGCAATTCGGATATGCCACAGAGAAGCCATACAGTCCTTCCCTTAAGTGAAAAGGTGAATACAGTACAAGAGATCACATTCACATAACTTTTATCACAGTATATTGTTATAATTGTTCTATTTATTATTAGTGATTGTTGTTAATCTCTTACTGTGCCTAATTTATAAATTAAACTTTATCATAATGGTACGTGCAGGCTCAATCCCTAGTGTGGGGTGTGCAGAAGGCAGCTGATCAAAGATCCTCTCTCATCATTGATATTTCTCCCTCCCTTTCTTTCTCTCTCTCTCTCTCTCTCTCTCTCCTCCTTCCTCTCTGAAATTAATAAAAATCTATATTTAAAATAAATAAATAAATAAATGGCTTAGAAGAAAACGTGCCCCACTCTTTTTCTCCTTCTCTTTCTCCTCCTTCTCTTCCTTTTTTCCCTCCTCTTCTTCCTTCCTTCCTTCCTTCCTTCCTTTCTTTCTCTCATCATATCATATCATCTGTCATCTATATTCTATATCATCTACCTATCAAGATACAAACAAAAGTGTCAAAATAATAACAATTGTTAAGTCTAGGTGAGGGATATCAGTGTGTTTGTATACTATTCATTTAGATTTTCTGGTTGCTTTGGTTTATTCTTCTAGATTTTCTGGTTCTTTTAAAAGTTAGGGGGCCCTACCTGGTTTGGCTCAGTGGATAGAGTGGCAGCCTGCAGACAAAGGGTCACAGGATCGATTCCGGTTAAGGGCACATAGATTGGTTGTAAGCTCCTCCCAGCCTGGACCCTGGTCAGGGCTCCTGCAGGAGGCAACCAATTGATGTGTTTCTCTCACATCAATGTTTCTCTCTGTCTTTCCCTCTCTCTTCCACTCCCCCTAAAAGTCACTGGAAAAATATCCTCGAGTGAGGATTAACAAAAATATATAAACAAATAAATAAAAATTCTCATTGGAAATAAATAAATAAAAATAAAAGTTAGGAGGGAAATACATGGTCTTGATTGGGTGTGAGGACAAAGAAGAAAGGGTGTCTGTCTTGTTTTCTGCTATATCACACATCGGTGCTAGTAAATAACTTTTAAACTTATGTTTCTTTTTTATTTTTTAATATATTTTATTGATTTTTCACAGAGAGTAAAGGAGAGGGATAGAGAGTTAGAAACATGAATGAGAGAGATCAGCTGCCTCCTGCACAGCCCCTACTGGGGATGTGCCCGCAAGCAAGGTACATGCCCTTGACCGGAATCGAACTCGGGACCTTCCAGTCCCCAGGCCGACACTCTATCCATTGAGCCAAACCGGTTTTGGCTATGTTTCTTTTTTAAAAAATATATATATTTTATTTATTTATTTATTTATTTATTTATTTTTTTACAGAGGGGAAGGGAAAGGGATAGAGAGTTAGAAACATAAGAGAAACATCCATCAGCTGCCTCCTGCACCCCCCCCCCCCCCCGGGGATATGCTCACAACCATGGTACATGCCCTTGATCGGAATCGAACCTGGGACCTTGAATCTGCAGGCCGACGCTCTATCCACTGGGCCAAACCAGTCAGGGCCTTATGTCCCTTTGTCAGGAAGAAAGGCGGCGGCGGCGGTGGTGGGTTCCGTTGCGCGTGAGGCGCCAAGCCGGGCGGGGAACAGGCGCTGCTGCCAACGACCACTGGGGACCCCTGGGGACGTGTGGGCCGCTGGCTCACCGCCCGCCCTCCGGTGACTGCGGCCGCCTCCACCCTCTCCTGGCTTCACGCTGCCCCGCGTGGGGGTGGCTTGGACGCCTGGGCCGAGGCGGGTCGAGGTTCAGGACAGACCCGGGTCTGCTGGGACCAGGGACGATGGGGCCTGCGGCTGCCTTCCCACCCCGGGCCGCCGGCCGAGCGCCACTGCAAGTGCCAGGAGCTGTTTCCCCTCCAGGTGGAAGGTGCCAAGCTCACAGTTCACAAAGGGTTGTGGAGCCATTTCCGGAGAACCACACAGCAGCCCTCAGCGCAACCGGGCGTCCAGCTACCATTTCGGGGTCACGTGCGTGGGGACAAAGCAGCTGAGTCCCACAGAGCATTCCCCGTGTGGGTGGGGGACATGGACCATCGTGGCAGCCTCAGTGCTCAGGCCATCCCCCAGCTGGGCTGGGGCCTCAGGTCCAAGATGGCCATCCAGACCTGGCAGTCCAAGTTTGTGAACTGGCAGGTGGACGGGCAGTACCGGGGTTCTGAGTTAGCAGCTGTCCCCCTCGGGAACCCAGACGTCCTGGTGGGTTCAGGAATCCTGGAGGCTCACTTCCTCCAGAGCATCACCCCGTGTCTGGCACTGGGCGGAGAGCTGGTCTACCCCCGGCAGCCTGGGGAGGAAGGCACTGTCCTGTCTCTAGCTGGAAACACACGTTGAACAACTAGTTGGCGACAATAGCGTTGGGCCAGGTGGGCATGCACGCGACATACTACCACAAAGCCGGTGACCAGCTGCAGGTAGGCGAGGAGTTTGAGGCCAGCACAAGGATGCAAGACACGAGTGTCTCTGGGTACCAGCTGGACTTGCCCAGGGCCAACCTCCTCTTCAGAGTCTCCGTGGGCAGCAACTGGCTCGTGGGTGCCAGGCTGGAGAAGATGCTCCTGCCCCTGCTGCTGAGGCTGGCCCTCGGGGCCTTCCTGAATCACCGAAAGAACAAGTCCCACTGTGGCTTTGGCCTCACCGTGGTCTGAGCCCCTCCTGGCTCTTGCCTCCCACTCCCTCCCTTCTTGGAATCTCCCCTGCTCCTCCCCCAACAGAGGGGAGATCTAAGCCTCCCTCCCTCCCCCTTCCTTCCCTCCCTCCTTAGTGGTCAGGGGGCAGCGGGAAGGAGGGGGCCATCACCCCAGCAGCTGAGTGGGGGATTCTAGAACCATGGGTCCTTGGGTGTTCGAAGCACTGGGGCTCTGTGCCCAGTGGACCTGAGGCCAGAAGCTATTCTAGAATCGAGGGGCATGCCAGATTCTGAGCACCAGGGGCAGAGGCTGCCAGACAACCTCAGGGAGGTGTTGGGGCATCACCACCACTTCCCCAAAGATCTTGGGGCCCAGCCCCGAGGGGCCAGCAAGAAAAGCAGTATCCCCATTCCAGGCTTGCCCCCACCCACCAGGAAGACAGGTCAACTGAAAGACCGACCTTAGTTTGCTAAAAGGAAAACATATAATCAATTTTTATATATGCACTAGGGGCTCAGTGTACGAATTTTTGCACCTTGAAAGGAACTGTGGGCCATGAGGCTGCGGTGGGCATAGGGGCAGGTCTTGGGCCATCCTCCATGCCCCTGCCTGGCCCCTCCCACTGAGGCCCGGGTCCCTGTCTGCCAGCAGCCCTGTTCCCGCAGCCACCACTCCCACAGGCTGACGGTGCCAGCCCAGCTCACACCTGCTGAAGGCGTGGAGAGATTGGGGCTGGCGCCTGCAGCAGGTGCAAGTGGGGCCAGTGCCATCGGTGGGTGTGAGTGGCAGCTGCTGCCCCAATCGCCCCTCAGGAACAGGGGGAGGTGGATTTCTCCAGGCCTTCTCCTCCACTAGAGGTATTTTACCTCTCCTCTCCTTTTTATTCCCTCCTGGAACTCTTAGCTAACAAAGCAATTTCAGGTGTAAAATCTCAAAGTTAAATGTTTTCCTTTTTATTGATATAAGTGACATGTAACATTGAATAAGTTTGAGGTGTACAATGTGTCGGTTTGATACATTTATATATTGCAATCTGCTACAATAGCAGCTTTCTGCATTAAGTTTTTTTTTTCCTATAGAAAATACACGTATATACTATAACGTTCAAAAGATACAAAATGGTAAGTTGCAAAAATGGTCTCTGTTCCTCGCTTTTCTCTCAGCCATCCAGGTCTTTGCAAAGACAAAATTGTTATTATTAGGTACTTGTGTGTTTCCAGACATTCCAAGATTTTCCAAACAAAGACATATATTAGTGATGCCCTCTTGCCACCACGTACATATGAGCAGACCATGGTGGAGACTGCAAATTGCCTGTCCCAGCAGCCATCCTCCCACTCTTCTTAAAACAGCACCCCAGACTTTCAGGGGCTGCTCATCGCTGGTTAGGTGCTGCCTGTGACTGGCCTTGGCAATGTGTTTGGAGATACAAAGCAATCCACAGTTTGTGCTGCTTCTGCTTGGCCTGGGCGTGTGTGGGAAGCAGGGCCCCAAAGCTGGCTTTTACCAGCATCAGGCCTGGGGGCAGGTCCGAAAAAAGTCTAAGGCCCCCCCAAGATCTGCCTCTTCCTTCCATCTATCTGCTAGGTCGGTCACTGAAAGAGCCCCCGGTTGTACTCAAGTTACATGAGGGAGGTTCTCAGTGAGTTATCAGGTAGGGGCGAGTGTTGTTCACCAGATCACACAGCACCAGTGCTGGGTCTGAGGCCACTCAGCAAATGCCCCAGGGTGTACCAAATCCGGCTGCCACCCGCTGGGTGCTTGCACACCTTTGTGTGGCGCAGGATCTCAGGGAGTCATCAGGATAGACCAGCGGAGTTTATGAGGCCCAAGTAGACCAAGATTTGGTTGTGTGAGAGGAGGCCTCTATCGGCTGGGTGTGCAAGGGGAAAATGCCTCCCACCCTCGAGCCACACAACTCAGGCCATCCCACATTCTGCCAGGGGCCCAATCCCAGCGGGGTGAGACTGCGGGGAGGGGTTAGGAGGGTGGGATCTCCCCAGGAGGGGAGTGCCAGTCAGGCTTGGGAGAATGAGCTGTTACAGAAAACAGGAGAAGAACCAAGCAATGCTTAGAGTGATGGAGTTACACTTATTATTATTATACTTCGGCCCAGAGGAAAATGTCTCTCAAATTCTGGGCCCCATCACACAGGAAGTTTCCTGTATGTATACCTTTTTACCCTCTTTGTCTCCCAAATATGGGGCTTTTGGTCCCCTTTCCAAGTTCTTAAAGAGCCCCTATGTGCTGGGGCTTTGAGACCTCAACCAAAGGCTCTGCCTCGTGCCAGCGCTGATAACTTCGTCTGGGGAAGGCTTACTGGCCCCTCTGGAATGGGAGTAGTCTTATTTTCCTTATCATTTAAGCAAGCAAGCATTTATAGAAACCAAAATAGCGGGTTAAAATTTTTAAACAGCAGTTTTTAATATAAGATGGATGATTCAGAGCCACACCACTCAGTCCGCCCCAGAATCTTCTCAGACCTCGGCAGGATGGAGCCACCAAGAGTGTGGAGGATGGGGGCTTCCGGGACCCCAGTGAGTGGAGCGAGAGGATCTCCTATAAAGGGGAGGTGCCAGTCAGCTTCACGAGAAAGTGGGGGGAACGGCCCCCACCCCAAACCACACAACTCAGTTACTGACGCTGCCTGAATCTGCTCGGACCTCTACACCTCGCCCAGCAGCTGACTCCTCAGCTAGGTGCCAGCTCTGCGGGGTGGCATGAGAGGGAGTGCAGAGGGTGGGACTATTGCCTTCCTCCAGGCTGATGCCCTCTGGATGGGCATGTACCACCCAAGAAAGATGGTGTCTGTGGTGTGGGAGAAGGACTCAGCACAGGAATTCTGGTGGCTGTCTCTTCAGTCTTTCCCCAGAGCCTCTTCTCATGTGACTCTCTCCCTCCGCCAGAATCCAGGGTGAGTGGCTGTGAACGAGATTTTGTGTGTTGGCACTTTAAGAAGGAGCCCTTGTCTCTAGCAGACTCTCGTCTCTTTCTGGTGGACAGAATACCTGCTGATTTTCTCAGCCAGATGTTATGTGGGTTCTTCTCCCAGGCTCTGGTGCTCTGGGCCGGGGAGCCCTGTGTGGGGCTGAAACCCCACACCCCTCAGGGAGAGCCTTGGCAGCTGAGAGACTCCTCAGGAACCTCAGCGGCCACCGATGGGAGCAGGGCCGGTCCTGTCCACCTCTCGTCCTTCCTACCTGTCTCCGTGTGGCTCCTATAAATCCTTGGCTATAAGACTTCTCACCAGCTGGTCCGCGTTGGCTATTCAGGTAGAGTGCTCTATATTTTAGCTGTCATTCCATTTTGGTCCTGTGAGGTGGTGAGTGTAACATTTAGCTACGTGGCAACCATCTTCTAGTATCCTTCCACACAGCCTTTAAAAAAAGTCATAATAATCTATTGATTTTGAGAGAGAAACATCCACTTGTTATTTATGTAGTCATTGGTTGATTCTTGTATGTGCCCTGACTAGAGATCAAACCTGCAACCCTGAAATTTCGGGGGAATGCACTAGCCAACGGAACTTCCCTGCCAGGGCTCCCACACGGCCTCTTAAACCACCTGTGCACAATCGAGCGCGGTCCTCAGAATTAGCAGGTGAGCAATTGTCAGCTTAAGGTATGAAACCTCATTGTCCACTAGCAGGCTGCTGAAACTACCCTCTTTGTTCGTGGATTTCTTAGAGGGATTCCATTTTTAAAAAATCATTCAAGTCCACAGACACCCATTAGAAAGGGAAAATTAAGCCTGTAAAGCATGGCACTGATAATGTTGCCCAACAAATAAACTTTTAACAGAACTCCAGTAGATGGCAGTATTGGCTAACTTTTTCCTTAAAAAATAAAGTTCAAGATGAAATGTTGGGTTAGTTAAATGTGTTTTTTTAAAACTTATAAATAAGAATTGAATGTGTTTTTAAATTATATATTGCGCTCTAAATGGTAAAAATAAGGAAAATCTTCAAGTGGTAAAATGAAACAATAGAGTAATTGAGAGATTAAACTAACATTGAGTGCTAACTAAGGACTTTATTATGGACCTCTCAAAATTCACATGTTGAAGCCCTTACCCACACTCTGCCTTTGTATACAGGGTTTTCAGGGAATAATTAAGTTTAAATAAGGGCTGTAATCCACTAAGGCTGGTGTCCCTATGAGAAGAGGAAGTGACCCCAGACTCCTTTCCCTCTGTGGACACGAAGAGGAAAGGCCACGTGAGGACACAGCAAGAAGGCAGAAAAGTCTGTAAGCCAGGAGGAGAGTCCTCACCAGAAAATAATCACGATGACATCTCGATCTTGGACTTCTAGCTTCCAGAAATGTGAGAAAATACGTTCATGGTATTAAACCATCCAGTCTGCGGTATTCTGTATGGCAGTCCGAGGCCAGTAACAGCCTTTCCTGACATTCTATCGTTAAGTTCTCACCACCCTGAGGTGGGAATTACACATCTGTTGTACTGAGAACACTGAGGGAATATGCAGTGAGTTTGTCTAAAGCCATTCCCTGCAGGGTTCCCTGATTGTGACGTCCCTGGCTGGTTCCACACAGACAACGACCTCCATGTGGCTATAGCCAGGGGTCTACTTTCTGTCTTCATTGTGCTCAGCCTATCGGCACCATTCCACACAGGTTTTCACCCTCTCTTCTGGAAACTTGGCTTCCAGAGCCCAAGCTCACTGGTGTTCTTCCTACTTCTTTGGTCATCCTTCTCCGGTGGGCTTTGTTGGTGTCCCTGCCTGTCCTTGATTCTAAACATGGCCTGGGCTTCTTGTTTATCTGCAAGCATTCCCCGGTGATCTGAACGGGTCTCATGGTAATTGCTACAGCCTCCAAACTGGTCTTCCTCTTCCACACTTGTCCCCCTCCAGTGGCAGCAGCCTAGGTATTGAAAGGGAATTTTTGGACTGGAACCCAGATTCTTTTTCTTTTTTTAAATAAAGGCTTCTTGCCTTTTTCCTTTTTCTTTTTTTTCATATTTATTTTTTTAAATATATTTTATTAATTTTTTACAGAAAGGAAGAGAGAGGGATAGAGAGCTAGAAACATCTATGAGAGAGAATCATCGATAGCTGCCTCTTGCACACCCCCTACTGGGGATGTGCCCGCAACCAAGGTACATGCCCCTGACCCGAATCGAACCCCGGGAACCCTTCAGTCCGCAGGCCGAGGCTCTATCCATTGAGCCAAACCAGTCTGGGCTGGAACCCAGATTCTTTGTCTGCCAGAATCAAAGAATGAATCCACAGACAGAAAGGTTGTACAGCAAAGGTGGAGATTTACTGAAGAACTAGTATAGACTGCCATGTAGGGGGAACAGATCTCATAGAATGGACTCCCACGTAGGGAGGGGGAAAGGTCCCACTAGTTCCCTTTCCCTATAGCCCATAAAGGCTGCAGATCCTGGTGCCTTGATATCCCCTCTGATTGGTCACTATGCCCTTGGACTGGTTACTATAGTAACTCCTGGGCTCAAAGGTGGAACCTCACTTGGGACTTGTGAGGTTCTCCACCCTCCTTCCTTATTGTTTTCCTAATCCATTTGGGCTTTCTTCTTCTCCTTCTGGATGGAGGGCTTCCTTCTCTTTATTTTGTAAATATAGACCTTTTGCTGTTCCCAGCTCCCTCATTCTATGGAAAGGTACTTGGTGCAGCTTTTCAGCTTCTCTGTTCTATGGAAACATACCTTCTGCTGCCCTGCAGCCCTGCGCTTCTTCCATGGTTCCCTTAATTTCCAGAATTTCTAAAATTTTCTAAACCTGACCTATTTTAGCCCTAAAATTCCTGTTTCAGTGTCCCTGTTAAAGTTATATTAGCTCATGTCATGTTTTGGCTCAAATCCCGGCAAAGGCTCTCCTCTGCCTCAGAGGAAAAGGAGACGGCTCTCGGGGACTTGCACCGTGAGCACCTCTAGCCCCCAGACCCCTGCTACTTCTAAGTTTCTCTCTGGCCTGATCTGTTACTACTCTTTCCTTTGTTCACTCACTCCAGCCACCTAAGCCAGCCATGTTTGTGCCTCAGGGCCTTTGCACTTGCTGATTGCTCTGCCTGGAATATTTCCCTGGAGATGCAGATGTCATCATGTCTTTGGGGCATGCTGTCTAAACTGCAAATCACACACTCCCAGCACTTCTTACCCCCTTTCTTCATTCATGTTTCCCTTTCCCCGCATCTTACAGTTATTTAACATACTAAAGACCTTACTTACCTTGTGTATTGCCTGCTTCCTCCCCTCTGGAATATAAGCTCCACAGTGGCAGGGATGGTTGACCTTGTTTGTTTGTTTGTTTTTCCCCTGTTTTAGCCCCTAAATCTAGAGCAGTGCATGGCACATGGAAGATAGTCAATAACTGAAAGAACCTAGAGATAATGATTAAGAATAAGAAGCATTGCCCTAGCTGGTTTGGCTCAATGGATAGAGCGTCGGCCTGCTGACTGAAGGGTCCTGAGTTTGATTCCAGTCAAGGGCACATGCCTGGGTTGTGGGCTTGATCCCCAGTGCGGAGAGTGCAGAAGGCAGCCAATCAATGATTCTATCTCATCATTGATGTTTCTATCTCTCTCCCTCTCCCATCCCCTTTGAAATCAATAAAAACAAAAATAAAAGTATGTTTAAAAAAATAAGAAGGGTAATTGTGCAATTCCCAGCAGCTCCCTACATCTCACACAGGGAAAACAAAACAAAACAAAATTGCATAAATCACTATATGAAAGATTAGATAGAATAAAAAAAATTATCAGACATTGAGGATTCTTAAGTATTGCAATAAGCTATAAAGGAAAATTACCAAATCTCTGGACACATTGGGAAATAGGACAGTTTCTAAATATGTTGGTGCTATTTACCTTCATTGCATGTGAAGACAAAGGGATTGGATGGCTTCAAGTCTTCCAGGCACCAGAATCTACAGCTGAAATAAGTGTATTTTTTATCTAATTTATGTACATTTAAATATCCAAATGAAGCATTGTTCCATGCTTAGAGGATTTTGTAGACAACAAAGAGCATTGTAAAACTAATCCTCTTGTTCACAATTTTTTTTAAAAAACAGCAGACTTGCCTATAAAGATTATTGTATATAATCCATTCATAGGCTTGTCTGAATCCCTTCCCTTCAGGAAATGTCACCATTTTTATGATATCCCTGAGTATTATTAACACGTGTTTATATAGTCCTCTTCACAGAGGTCAATAATGTGATTTAGTAGCATGTTATGTCCACATCAGGCAGAACTTATCTGGGTTTTATAAGTTAGGGTATAGAGCGAAATACAAATATGTGAAAATGCTTTGCCTAATAACAATACATCTAAAATTAGGATTGATTGTTATATGAGCCAAATATTTTACCTAAGTTCCATCTGAAGGTGACAAAATACATTCGACAGTGTCATGTGACTTGAGTGTTTTTAGTTGTATGTTTCATTTGTAGAATTATTTTCTGAAAACAATGTGGTTTCAAAACTCAGCTGACAGATGTATGAATCTGACTCCAGGGGTTTTTAGAGCTGGAAGGGGCCTCAGAGACAGGGGCAAATGCACCCTGGAGACATGAAGCAACTTGCCCAGCGACATAGAGTAGCTTGTGGCCAGGCCGACACTAGAATCCGGTTCCTCTGATTCCAGCCGGTCTCTTTCCTTTTTCCCATGGTCAGAAAACCTGTGAATCTTCCAAAACACTGCAAATTGAGCTTTGCCCTGCCTGGGACGGGGCAGTTTTCAGAAGGGTAGGTATTGTATTAGAGCAGACGGTAGGGCTTTAGGAGAGGTTGGGAACAGCGTGTGTGTGAGGACTGGTGTTTGGGAATCACGGTGGCAACGATAAAACCCTGGTAGCGAAGAGTGGCTGCCGTTCTCCCTGGCACCAAACCGACCTGCAGCTCTGTCGCTCTGCACCTGGCTCTGAGGACACATATCACATCTGTGGCTACCAGCAGGTAGCTCTAATTATAGTTGGTAATAATGCCTATGCATTTCATTGGTCTCTTGTACAGAGAAAGAAGTTGAATAACAGAATCCTCATTTAAATAAGGACGCATAAATGTTTTATACCATAAGCCTGTTTTCTATTCAGTTATATAGTAGGCCATCTGGTAATTGAGAAAATGGTTTGAAAACCCACCCAAATTAATCTGAAATGTTGCATTTCCTGCCTTTGGGGCTTTGAGTTTTTAAATTTTATGGTGTTGAAATAGAGGGTGATCAAGCTAAAAGTAATACCTCTCTTATACCTATGCACATGTTTTAGGGTACACATGCATGCAACTCACATAACAAGATGCATGTACTAGCACACAGGTATATTTAGTAGAATTACATACAAGAGTGCCAGACTAGAATCCAGTTCATCCAAGCAACAGATAGCACATTCCCTTATCAAGCATAGTATGCTAGCATATGAAAGTTCTAACATTAAGACATGATTTCCAAAGTAGGGTTCATAAATCTGAGTATGACTTAGAATCCTGTGCATTAGGTGCATAACTACTGTGTTAATGTTTTAGGTGTGCAACAAATAAGACACAAAGGAAAAGAGTTCAAGAGTTTCACAGTACATCAAGTGGTGAAGTATACATTAATGATGAAAATGATAACAAAAGCAAAAAGTAAAAAGGAGGACCTCAAAAACACCTCTTTTAAAATATTTTTAATATGTGTTTTTATTTATTTTAGAGAGGGAGGAAGGAAGAGGGAGAGAGCCATGGATCAGCTGCCTCCTGCACGCCCCCTACTGGTGATTGAGTCTGCACCCTGGGCATGTGCTCTGATCAGGAATTGAACCAGAGACCTTTTAGTGCATGGGAGAATGCCCAACCAACTGAGCCACACCAGCCAGGGAAAAAGAATAATATACTTTGAGTTCAGGGGTTTTCAAACATTTTAGTCACAATCTCCACAGCTAAACAACTGTTAAGAAACAATCAAAAACCTTATCTGATGGTAAAATTTTAATGATTTACATATTCAAGGCAAGTGGCAGTAAAGTTTATATTACTAATAATGACACAAAAGATAATGGTAGTAAAAATAACAGTTGTACATATTATGACAGTTTAGGGATTAAATTAATATGAATTGTAAGGTTTCTTTTGTAAGTTTAATCTTATCCAGGTCGAATAAGAAATTTTCCCTTTCTAGTTAGTTATCTCTGCTCCAGTTCTTGTTTCATATTCGCAAATAAATGAGCTGCTTTACTTTGTAAGACAGAAATGATGAAATATTATGGAGCTATATCTTCACACATTTTACTATGTAAATATGTGCACAGCTATATAAAATCCTACTTATAACATGTCCCTAGAGAATACTAGAAAAACCCCATGGGATTCTAGAATTCCTATAAACATAGTTTGAGAAATCCAATTTAAAATGTGTGCTTTGTTAGAATTTTCAATGTATCAGCTAGGATGATTTGGGTTCCAACTAAGTTAAATGTCTTTTATTCACATATTAAGTCCTGAGGTAGAACAGCCACAGGGTCAGTTAATTCAGCAGCTTAACAAGACCATCATAGACCTAGAATTCTTTCCTTCTTTCCATTCTGCTATACCTTGCCTAGCAGAATGGGGCTTCCTTCATGGTCAGAATGTGGCTGCAGTAGTTCCAGACATCACTTCCCTTATATCTCCACAGAGTAACAACCAAAACCTAGAAGAGAAAATAAAGATACAGCCTTATTTTCTGTTCTTCCCTAAGAGTGAGAAAGACAATCTCAGATGCCCCAATTCCAACCCGATTTCCCTTCTTAAGGCTGAAAACTGCATCCTGTGCTCGTTCCCAAACAGCCACCAACAGAGGGGAGAGGAATGACCATCGTTGGCTTAGGAAAGTGTTTCTCAGCCCAAGCTGCACACTAACAACACTTGGAAAGTTTTTGAAAACTGTACAACTCTAGACTAATTAACCACGATCTCTGGAGGTGGGCCTGGGTATCAGTATTTTTCCCAGAAGATTCTGATAAACCGTGAGGGGTACTGATATCTGTTAGAATGGCTGTTATCAAAACAACAAGATAACAAGTGATGGTGAGAATGCAGAGAAAAGGGAATCCTTGTGCACTATTGGTGGAAATAAAATTTGTAAATTGGTGCAGCCATCATGGAAAGCAATACGGAAGTTCCTCAAAGAATTAAAACTAGAACTACCATATGCAATGCCACTATTAGGAATTTATTGGAAGAGAGGGAAAACTAACTCAAAAGCTATGTGCACCCCCATGTTCAGTATAGAGCTATTTACAATAGCCAAAAATAAAAAATAAAAAAAATAATAAATAAAATACAATAGCCAATATATGGAAACAACCTAAATGTTCATAGTTTAATGAAAATATTATATTTAACTGTATATACACATATAAATAAATACGCACAATGGAATAGTGCTCATTCTTTAAAAAAGAAGGAAATCTTGCTGTTTGTGACAAATGGATGAACACTGAGGGCATTATGCTAAGCCAGACAGAGAGAGACATACTGTACGATCTCACTTATCTGATGAATCTGAAAAAAACAAAAACAGAAACCACGCTTACAGATACAGACAACAGATTGGTGCTTGCCAGAAGCAGGGAATGGGGGAGGGGTGCACAAAAATGGGTAAAAGAGGGTCAGAAGTACAAAACTTCAGATATAAAGTAAGTCTTGGGGATGCAACGTTCTGCATGGTGACTAAAGTTAATAACACTGTACTGTACATTTGAAAGTTGCTGAGAGAGTAGATCGTAGAAGTTCTCATCCCAAGAAAAAAAATTTGTGCTCACAGATTGTGGTGATCATTTTGCAATACACAGAGTGTGGCAAAAGTAAGTTTACCGTTGTTCATATGGAAAATAATACAATAATTAATAAATAATAATACAAGAGTAACTGTTTTGTGTACTCACAACTATAAACCTACTTTGTCCCACCCTGTATACAAATATTCAATTACTATGTTGTAGACCTCAAACTAATATAATGTTATATGTCAGTTATCCCTCAATAATTTAAAAAGCAATAATAACAAACAAAAACTTTTGAATTAAAAAAAATGAGGGGTGAGAATCTATCCAATTCTTAGGAGTTGAGATTGATCCCCTTGGGTAAGAGAGGGACCTAGCCTTTCCTGAAACATACGGGTTGCCTGATAACTAAACAAAATTGGGGTTTTAGTATCAAGAAAGTAGGGAGAGAATGGCATTGTCAGATCCATTATGACATTACCGAGAAGACTTAAGAGCTAGTTGGAGCTGTAAAAGCACCTGTTGTGGATATATACTGTACACACTGAAGATGATTTCAGTTTTGAAGTCACAAGCACTCTCCTACATAATCATTGGTCATTAACAAAAAAGAATTCCTTCTTTCTCCTTAGGCTCAGAGCTACTTAGACTTTGAGGAGCAGGTTTGTCAACATAACAGAGGACCAAGGTAATGGATTCCAATGACGAAATAGGAAATTCATTCATGAGCTTTTGGCATACCTCCAAATTTACTTAGCCAGAAATGGGACACCTATGTTTTCCTACTTCTGCTTTATTATCCTCAATGAGAATGCCAAACATTAACTAAATGGAAACAAATATTAGATGGGACTTTAAAAAAAAAAAATCTGGCTTGCCTGAGCCAATTTGGCTCAATGGATAGAGCACAGGCCTACAGACTAAAGGGTGCCGGGTTCAATTCTGGTCAAGGACACATGCTAGGGTTGCAGGTTTGATCCCCAGTAGAGGCAGCCAAATTATTCCCTCTCATCATTGATGTTTCTACATATCTCTCCCTCTCCCTTCCTCTCTGAAATCAATATATATATAAATAAATAAAATCTGCCCCCCCCCCATTCTCCCCATCCCACCAAACTGCCCCCCATTTTAATATTAGAAGAGACAGAGGCATAGAGAAATTAGGTGATGACCAGAGATTATATCAGGAATCTGTGACAAAAGTAGACCTTTTCTCCACCTTTCTCTCACCTTGTCATTGATGCTCTTACAATAATTAGAGTTTTTCTCTGATTGTAGTTCTGTGTATCTCAACTGTGAATGCTGTAGAAGTGCTAAATAAACAATTTCAATTTAACACTCAGTTTCCTAAAGGGACACGTGGGGGCAGCAAAAGTTTAAGGAAAAAATTCCAGTTCTAACTTGTACAGGCTATATACAGAGGTAGGCAAAAGTAGGTTTACAGTTGTGAGTGCGTGAAACAGTTCATTCTTGAGTTATTTGTTCATTCTTGTAAACCTACTTTCTTAATTAATGTAAACCTATTTTCCCCCACACCTCTATATACATTAGGAAACATTTGAAAAAGGGATATTTAGGGGGAAGGGAGGTTTGCTTATTTGATAGTACTGAGATTGCTTATGACCCATATGCATCAATAAGGTACTGGGTATTTCAGAGAAAGTGGTGACTTAATTATGCTTCCAGATGTGTCACTGCTAAGAGATTATCAAATGCACTCATTATAAATAGGAAGTGTGTCTTCAGAATGTTTGTTAATACTGAGCCACACCTTCCTTGTAGAAGTTAATGAGATTTTGTGTCACATGGACTGGAATGAAAGTAAAGGCAGCATATTGATGAAAAGTTCCTTTAGCTGTTATTATAACCCATTTTCATTATTATGATTACTGATGAATAAAACAATCTCCTTTAGCAGTTCAATTTTTTTCCTCATTCCTTAATGTTTTCTTCTTCTTTTTAAAAATATTTCATTGATTTTTTTACAGAGAAGAAGAGAGAGTTAGAAACATCAGTCAGCTCCCTTCTGCACACCCCCTACTGGGGATGTGCCCCCAACCCAGGTACATGCTCTTGACCAGAATCAAACCTGGGACCTTTCAGCCTGCAGGCCGATGCTCTATCCACTGAGCCAAACTGGTCAGGGCTAATGTTTTCTTTCTTACTGTCAGTTGATTCATATCCTTCTCTAATAACGCCAAATAGTGATTCCTGAAGGATTATTCCTTCTTTCTTTCTATAAAATTGTTACTAAGCATGGGACCCTTGCACTGGAATTCTGTGCTATGAAATATTAGGCATATGTCCAGGCAGTGTTCAGGACACGTGAAAGACACAGGTAACAGGCATATTCAGAAAGGAAGCTTACATTTTCTTGTAGTTTTCTGTGGAGTTTGAACTCAGTCAGGGAAATGGTCACCAATGAAACATCAACATTAAACCTTGGAGACATTGCTCAAGCATCATCCAGAATCCAGGCGTTGAAGGTCATCTTTATCAACACTGCACATTTCCTATATGCAATTAACGATGGATACCCAGGTCATCTTTAATTCCAACCCCTTTAAGGCAGATGGATGCTTTAGGTTTACAATTAAAAGGTATTTTTAATTGGGCTTTTACTCCTGAGCACAGTCCAGGACACAGTACCTAGCATTGTGGACAAATTGCATGGAACTGGTGTGGTGAGGGGAATGCTACCACCCTGGACACCTCGTTTTGACCCCTTTGGTCACCAACAAGCTGAGGATTGCCAGTCTCAGTACACACCTGTGGTGGGCGTTATGATGAGAGTGCTAAGGCTCTAAAATTCTGTGAGTCTCATAATTTCTTCCTCAGGATGAAAGTGTAGAAAATGATGACTTTCCTCTCTTGGAGAGGTTAGAGCCAGGCTGCTGTTGGACATAACAAGTCAGATTTTTCCTATCTAGTCTTGGCACTGGGGCACAGGAAGAGGGCCGAGGCCAAGGGAGTTGTGTTGTTTGAAAAAGTTTTTGTTGTTAGCTTCTCTTTGTAGTAGTAAAAGAAAAGGAAAAGAAAAAAAAAGTTTTAAAATCTTGTCATTATTTGGGGGGGGGCAGGCTGTTTTAATATTTGAATATAATAAGAATATGTAAACTGGATATGTATTTTCATGCTTTACTTAATCAGAACTTTATATAATGGCTGCTTAAGTGCTCAGAAAAATGCAAAGAGAAAATATGTATTCAAGCAGTTTTTAAGTATTTTTCCTTTATTCAGTACACTTGACAGGTCCACTCAAACTACAGTTTTAAAATTTAAAAATTTTAAGATAAATGGAAATTGAAAGTAATCAAATGCTATTGTCTCCTTATTTATTCAACTAAGTGTCTTAGCTGACTGTGTCCCTAAAAGTTCCTGAGACAAATGAAAACCAGTTTTTCAAAAGCAGAAATAAAATATTTAAACTGAAGGCCACAGTTAACTTAGTATCCTGTAACTTTGGTGTTTTGAGTAGTAATTCTCAAAGAGGCGAGTAAAGTAAAAAAAGGAAACTGTGTGTATAAATTGTCAAGTTCTGGTGTTTGTTTTTAATCACTTCCCAAGAAAAAACTTCCTTTTCATTCTTCTCAGCACCACACTTCAAAGGAAAATTGTGTAATGCTTATGTCCACAACATTAGGGCTAAGTTTTTCTAATTAGAAAGGCTGTGCAATTTACACTATAATATTCAGCATGAATACATTTTGAGTTTGGAAACAGATGAAGTGACATGCGCCATGTCAATTTTTTTTAAAAAACCTCATGTACTTGAACTAACCTTGTTAAATTGTCGACTTAAATTTTGACTGCAACTTGTTATGTTGAAATAAATACAGAAACACACAATGCCCTTTGACTAATACCTCCCCCGGTCCCAGGGCCATGTTGAGCATTGTTTTGTTGGGGGAGGGGGAGGTTAGTGACTTCAAAAACAAAAACTTAGACTTGAGAAACATCACTCATGCATTTGTTTTTATTTTTAACAGGTACTTGGAAATCCAGAGGCAGCTGGCCTGTCATTTTGAGATCTTTGATCAAATAATCCTGTACAGCCCCACAATATGCACCTTTTACCTAACCTGAACTTTATATAATGGTTGCTTTAGTGCTCAAAAAAATGCAGACAGAAAATACGTATTTGAGCAGTTTTTAAGATAAGTGTTTAACCAGAGCCCCCTCAGTGTAGAGCGAGCCTTTCAGCATCACATGCAAGCGCAGCAAGGCTGCATTGTTGAGAAAGTATAAGGTATTAAAACATGGACGTCTCACAGGTGTTAGTGGCAACCGAGGGTCGCTCTGTGGTCGCCCCGGAAAGCAGGGGGTCCGGTGTGGGAGGGTCCGGAGGAGCATCCTCAGGAGCTTCCTGGGGGGGGGGGGAGAAGGGGGGACAGAAACGACAAAGCGAGCGATTCCCGCCTTTTCAATAGGGCCTCAGCTCTTATTTCTAAATCCAAGCGCCAACTCCACGAGAAAGCCTCCGAGCTCGCGTCCCCGCCCGCCCGGCGGCAGCCGACCGACCGGACAAACTGAAAGTAAACGGAGCCCGTGGGGTCCACCCGCGACCCGGCCGGCGGGGCGGGGGAAGCGGGGCGACAGCTCGGGCCTGCCCAGAGGGAACCGCGACCCAGCCCCCAGCCGCCGCGACAGCCCGGGCTCTGCAGGACAGAAAGTTTTGGGTCCCCCAATGCAGACTTTCTGGAGACTTGTATCCCTTTGGGAGACTATCTGTCTCCGCCAGCCTCTAAAATTCTGCATGTGAATGAGCCAGGCGGCCCCCCACCCGCACCCCGCCCCGGCCCCCTGGGGCTGGCGCCAGCGGTCCCTCCCGGCCCGGCCCGGGCGCAGCGGGGACTGTCCGCCTCCCCGCGGCCGCCACCGAGGCCCGGCTCCGCCGCCAGAGCCGCCGAGAGAGCGGCCGGCGAAGCTGGAGCCCCCGCCCCGCCCCGCCCGCCGCCGGGGCCGCCCACCTGTTAGCCCGGGCCGCGCCGCTTCCCGGGAGCGACACGTGCAGCCCGGAAGGCGGCCGGCCCCGCCCGGCGCGCACCCTCGGATGGCGCGGCCCGAGGGCCACGGAGCGCGCAGCCCGAGGCCCGCGAGTCCGCAGCCCGGACGGCACCGCCCGGCCGCTCCGGGAAAGGCGCCCGCGCTCCGGAGCCGCTGCTCCGGCGGCCGCAGATGTGCCCGGGGCGGTGGGTGGGGGGCGGGGGGCCGGGCGCTGCGGCTGGGTGCGCACCTGGTCGGCACGCTGAGCTCGGCCGGTTTGGGGCTGGGATGCTGCGGAGGGCGGGGGTTGGCCCTGCCCAGGCTGGGGGAGCCCACAGCTGGATGGTTCTGTGTTCGGGCTTCAGATTCAGAGGACACGTCCACGGACGTGGCCTGGACGACAGAGCTGAGACGCCAAGTAGGGTTCGAGGAGTTGGGAGCGGAGGCAGAGGGAGAGAGGGCCTGGGGGGGATGGGGTTGGGGGGAGGAGGGGAAGGCCGTCGCTCAGAGGTTGAGAACAAGTTGTATCTGGCCCAAAGTGGTTCTAAACCTGTGTCCCGTGGAAACCCCAACGCCACGGAGAGGAGGGGAAACCGGAGTTTGTGCGCTCTTGCTGAGCAGTGACGTTGAACTTGTTCTTAAGCTGGTTGATTCTAACGCAGGGCACTTGTGGAGAGATGGACACCGCTTCATGCCCAGGAGGACTGAGACGCGCTCTGTCTTCCCAAAGGATGCGCAGGTAAAGCCGAGGTCTCAAGTTCTTCACGCGGCTAACGGTGAAGAGCAGCTGGCTGCAGGTCAGAAAGCCAGCCCCCAAGCTCTACCTCGGAGATAGAGGCTCGCGTTTCCCCAGGTCCGCGGTGCTCAGAGTTGAGTTTGCACTCACCTCCCTGGGAGGGCTGATTGAAATAATGACCTCTGGGCCCTACTCTCAGAGTTTTCTAGAGTGCTGGTGTGGGGCGTGAGAATTTGCGTTTCTAATAAATTCCCAGGTGATGTGGATCCTGCTGGTCCCTGGACCACACTTAGAACCACTGCCCTAAGCCATTGGTTCTCAAATCTGCCTGCACAGTGCACTTACCTGGGATGCTTAAAAAAAAAAAAAAGTTATGTTTGGGTCCACTTGGGCATTAGCATTTTAACACTCTTTAGGTGATTCTGATATACAGCAATGTTTGAATGTCACCGCCCCAAGCCATGCATTGCCCCAAAACAACTTTTGTGAGAGGAGGGGGGACCAGGATCTTTCCCATCCTGCTCGTGGCTATTCTGATGGCTTTGGATCTAGCTCCCCAGTTTTTGTAAAAGAAAGACCCCCTCACTTTACATATGTGATGCACAGTGACACAGACAGGAGTTTGGTGCTCTGCTTTCAACAACTACACAGGGATTGTAAAGGATGAAACAATTCCCCCAAAGCCTTAAAAAACACAAATGACAATTTAATATTAATAAGTCTGCTTCCCATGTATGGAAGCCTCTTCTAACATCCCAGCTCAGTATATCCATTAGGAACCAAAGTAATCCCTCAGGGTGAGTGATTGCAGATTATTCATGCTGGAGTTATGGGGACCCAGAGTCCTAAATCCGGGCTGGACGGCAGGCACTTACATCCAAACTTGCTAGCCGCATTAATGTGGACTTCAGGGGAAATCTAGCTCTTGGCTAAAAGAGTGGGGAAAGGGAAACAGTATTGGATGTCCAGGATGGCTCTTGCATAACCCCAAACTCTGGTTATATTAAGTGGTGAATTGCTGATTCGGAGACTAGAAAGGTCTTTACAGCAGGCGTCTTGGGGGAAATGGTGGGAGGAGAAAGGGATGAGGGTGGGAAGAGGTCTTCCTTCTTCCCCAGGACAACTGATGGTCAAAGCCACTTGCACCCCAAGGGAACTAACTACTCAGAAGACCCCCACTCCACCCCACCCCACCCCCGTTGTGTGTGGCTTTGGCTGCCTTAAAGGTTTAGAACCTCACTCTAGACAAGCCAGGACTGCAATGGAGGTAACCCAAAGGGACAGGGTCCCCTCAGAGACTGCTTATCATTTCCAAGGACTTCTGCCTTTCCCTCATTTCCTGACCCACGGGCTTACTCCCACTTTCCCAAGAACAATTGCGTGTGGAGCACGTGGGGATTAAGTGGAGCAAAACCCTCCCCTCCTGGTTAGGAACTCCTGAAGACTGTCCTTTGGGCCTGCAGGGTCTTGCAGGTTCAAAGGGAAACTCTGTTTCCAAGAACTCACTCCTCACCGCTTTCTGCGCATTTGTTGGAGGTGGGGGAGGGGTGGGGAGGAGCATCTCCGAACACACTAGAAAAGAAACATTGCAGAGGGAGCTGAAGATGGGTGGATCTCAGAGAGCCAAGAGAGCAATTCCGCGCTCTGTTCCAGGCTGGGCGCCCCATCACCCCCCCTCGCCAGCGCCCGGGCTGTCCTCCGTCTTCCCCGGGCCTGGAGGGACGCGCGGCGTGTTGGAGCCATTTACTCTGGAAAGCAGTTGGGAGAGTTCCCCTTTCCTCTTTGCCACTCCTCCCCCACTGCGCGCGTTTCTTCGCTAGGGTTTCCCTCGGGGCAGATTACTTTATGACAGGGTGTGATAAGTGGTGATTTTGTTCCTCTTTTGATGGCAGGATTGCTTTGTAAACAGAAGCGCAAACCCGTTCCGATAGTGGTTCCGCACCAGTGCGCGGCCGGCCGGCCGCCCTGGCACGGCGGGCGCTGAGGCTGTGGCTGCACCTGTCGCCTGGGGCTGGGAAGCACCGGGTTGCCCGCGGAGGGGTCGCACCGAGCGGGATCATGGTTCTCCGGCCTCCAGGGCATCTCTAGGTTTTCGTCTCTTGGTCTTCCGGGCCTCCTCAGGCCTTCTGTCCTCTGTGATACAGAACTCCCCAGTTTGAAAAAACACGCCTGGGAGGCATCAGGGAACATGCGCCAAGGTCCTGGGGCCTCCCTTCTGCACTCTCCTGGGGCTCCCGTGGTTGAAGGTTTGGCTTCCTACTTCTGTGCTGACTGTAACCCTATTCCTTTGCCCTAATCCAATTGGAGCTCATCAGGCTTTTGTGCTCTGGAGGAATCGCTCTAGGTGAGAGCTTCAGCTCCTGCTGTGGCAAGACATTGCTCAGCTTCCCTAATCCATAGTGGGCCAAACCTTCTCCCTTCCCTGCTCCCAGTGTGGGGGCCAGTCTACTGCTCTGAGGGCCCCAACGTTGACTGAGGCCCTCTCAGGTCCAAGGATGGGAAGATGTGTCTCCGCTGGGGAAGAGGCTGGGGCTCAGGGGGTGGTCGCTCAACCTGTCCAATCACCCTGACTCCTTTAAGGAGAAAGCAAAGTCCAGGTCACCACAATAATGAACTTCCATATTCACTGCTCAGACTCTGGTCTAGACTTCCAAGTAACTTAAGGAGCCTTGAAGGGGTCCCTAAGCAGTTGGCACTTGATGATGCGTGAAACGGTGGGGAAGGGTCCTGGAGGTTCTGAAGTGCAGTGAATGCAGTTCAAGTGCAGCTGTACCTTAAAAGAAAGACTGTTCCCAGTGCAACCTGGGACTGATGGAGCCAGGGGTGTGTGTGTGTGTGTGTGTGTGTGTGTGTGTGTGTGTGTTCTGTGACAGGAGTGATGAATCCGGATAGCCCTGGACACCAGGGGCCTCAGAGAGCCTGAGCTCAGCGTCACCAGAAGCTGGAAACTCTGCTCAGTCTGACACCAAGTCATCCAGCTCATTAGGAAGCTCAGGTCGCCGACACTGAGGGTGCACAGAAAAGTTTGCTATTGGGTCAAGAGTCTCAGGACCTGTTAGCTGTGCAACCTGCTTTGTGTGTGTTGGGGGGGAGACATTCCTGCTGCTCTTCCTCGCCTAATCCAGCTTTAAAAAAAAAAAAAAAAAAACCTGAAGTTTTCTCTGATTCAAAAGAGGCCAGATGTTGATGTTTTGGAGACTGTTTGGGTGCTGAGGCAGGTCATCATGTAGTCTTGGGCCTGCCTGGGAAATGGGGTGCAGCTGGCCAGCTAAAGTGGCCCACAGGCGCCTGGGCTCAGGATTAAGTTGGGAAGAGTCTCCTTCCCCTCTGCTCCCCCTTCCATGGCACATTCACCCCACCCCACCCCCACCTCATCCCCACCCCACCCCACCCCCGCCCCTACCAGGTGATAGAGTCAGACTGTTGGGTGTAGGAAGGAAGGAAGGTGAGGAAAGACCCTTAGGATGAAGTGGAGTTTGGAGAGCAAGAGGGAGGGAAGATGAGGGTGCACACATGGGAAGATGAGGGTCCTGAGGGGGCAATAGTAGGAGAAGCAGTTGACCCAAAGTCTGGTTGCAGTGTGCCTAAGAAAGAAAGGCATCGACCTTGTCTGGACCTGAATGGGTCCTGGGTGAGAGGGCGGATGGGTGGAGTAGCCTGTCCTTGATCACTCAGCAACCTTTCTTGAGAGCAGAAGGTGGGTCAGGTTCTGTGCTAAGCACTTTGTGCGCCTTCTCCTAGTGAATTCTCACAACACATCACCCGTTTTACAAATGAGTGAATGAAGGTTCAGACAAGTTCAATAATTTGCCCTAGGTCACTCAGACTATAAATGTGACAGAGCTGAGTTTGAACCCCAGTGGTCCTATTCCAAAACTCAGTGCTAGCTCCCCACGGGTCTCAGATTCCTGGAGTCCCTCCTCCGTTCTCTCCCGTGCCCCCACCCCAACCGGGCCCTGCACCTAGCACCTGAGCGGACACCGAGAGCCCTGCAGCCCAAAGCCCGGGCTGCTTCCTTCCAAATCTTCCTGTCCACTGCCACACAACCCTGAGTGGGGGCTGGCTTCACACTAACCACACTAGTAGCTTTGCCCCTTCTTCCCCGCACTCTATGTCTTCCCCGCTCCCTCCAAAAAGTACCAAAGTGGGAGATGGCACTCTAAATGCTCCACCCGGCCCTGGCACAGCCCTCGGGTCTTCCCAGGCTCAGCCTGACCCAGCCAGTTGGGTCCCAGTTCCTTCAGCTTTTGTCTCACCAGTGCGTGAGAAAAGCCTGGAAACCGCGCTCCTTTTTAAGAGAGCACAGCGCCTCCAGCCGGAATCCGGAAGAACTACAGGCGTATCTTCCGGGACCAGTCTTGGACTTGGAAGCACTTGGATTTTACCAACCTATTCCGACCGTCTGGAAAAAGCCGGGGAAGTGAAGTATAGAAGTTTATGAGTTAAAAACGCTGTAACTTTAATCACTTAAAAAATCTCGCAAAAACACACACACACACACACACACACACACACACACACACACACAAACAAAAGCCAAACTTGTTGAGCAGTGTCCTAAGGGAGGTTCAAGATAGTTTCGAATCAAGGAGAGAATTGGCAACAGCAAGAAAGTCTCTCAGCCCAGAGACGATTAAAATGCCTAGGCGACTTGGTGACTTCTCAGAGAGACACTGCCACGCCACGCCTGGGGTCACAGGACCATCTGGGTAGGCAGGAGCGCAGCGTTAGAAAGAGAAGGTCTTGGTATGGGGACAAATCTCCACTTCTCAGAGCTGAACTGACCTTTTACACACATTTGTCTGACGTGTCAGGGAAGATGATTCGACACCGGTTCTTTGTTCACCTCTCAGTCCCTGCGATGGCAGCCAGGAGGGGAACTGGGCCTGTTCCAGGCGTCCCAGGCCCAATCCCGGACAGCTGGGTCTCTTGGCTGTCGGGAGGCAGCTGGCACTGCTGGGCAGCGGGCGCAGCCTGGGGCTAAGCTCCTCGCCCAGGCCTCCCTCCCAGCCAGGTGTGGTTCCTGCCGGGGAGGTGAGCTTCCCGGGAGCCCCAAATCCCGTGGCTTCTTTTAAAGCTCCCTTCTAATTAGAAGCAGCGGTGAAATCACTTGAGCGATTTTATCTGTCATGGGAAAGCAAACCCCAGCCCAAACCTCAGTTGCCCATCCCAGAACCATCAACGCCCCCACTGGTCGTTTACAAAGTTTTTAGTGGAAAAGATAAAGAGCTGGGAGGCAACAGGGGAGTGGGGGAGGGGCGGGGGTTGTGGCAGCAGGAAAAGAGGGTGAGCCTCAAATAGAAGTATACGTGTGTGAGTGTGCAGTTGTGTGCGTGTGTTTGGCTCTCTGCCTTGGGAGGGGACTAAACCCAGGAGCCAGAAACGAAGCTCTTCACCTACTGAAAAACACTTTGATCTGGGATCCGACGCTGAAGCAGCCCTGGGGGTGGGGGTGGGGGGTTTGCAGACTCAGATCCGCGAGGCCGGAGCTGCCTTGATTCTCCTGGGCCGGTGGGAAGGGCAGGAGGGGGGGTCTGTCCCTACCGCGGGCATGCAGGTACGCGGGACCTGTCGACCGGCCCTGTCTTCGGATTTTGCACTCCTCCTCCCACCCATCTCCGGGAGAAGACTCCCAGCAACAAAGTTTCGAGGGGGAGGAGAGCCGTGGGAAGACTGTGTGGATGCCCCCAATGCCTGAGTGTGTAGACAGGCTCTCACCCTCGCAGCGCGCCCAGTGCACCCGGGCCGGCAGTCTACCTCGGTTCCCGGGTCAGAGACTGACCAGGAAAGCGGGTTGGGGCTGTTGCGAAAAAGCTGGAGTTGATGGCGAGATTGCCGCGGCTATAAATCCATCACTTCCCAGTTCGGCTCCGCGCGGCGCCGGGACTGGAGCTGGCGGAGTGAATTCCTGGGCTAGCGCGCATGCGTCGGCAGGTAGCAACCCAGCTCTTTATGACCAGGTGAGATGTTGGTGAGCAGGTAAAAAAAAAAAAAAAAAAAAAAAAAAAGGAGGAGGATTTGCCTAAGCGATTCCAGGGAGCCGGCCCAGTCGAGCCCTACAGCCCATGCCCGGCGGGGACCCGTCGCCAGGAGCGCCGAGACGCGATGTCCATACTTGCCAAAATGGGGGACTGGCAGGTACGGGGGTTTGCCCGGGCTGGGGCCGAGGTGGGCGGGGGTGGGACCGGGGAGGGTGCCGAGAGGGGGGGGCGGGGAGGAAGAGCCGTGGCCCAGGGCAGGGAGTCGGAGGTGAGGCGCCCGGCTGCGCCCCGAAGAGTTCTAGGAGAGAAAGGACGGGAGACGCGCGCGGGCGGCGCCGAGGCGCTGGGGCAGCACGCGTTGCCCGCGGGCTGGCGCCGGGGAGAGTCCGGCGCACGCTCCCGCGGCGCCCCCGGGGGAGGGGTCACCTGTAGTCTGCGATGCAGCCCCCCTCCCCCCTCCTCAGTCGAAACGGGGCTGGGTGACTAATTCAGGAGGAGGGAGGGTGCTGGGCGGGGGTTGTGGTGCGCCATGAGGAGACTTCCCTACTCGCTGCGCCTTCGTTCTTGTCCCAGACCCCCAAGGCTGCGCGTGAAGTGGGGTTCGGGTGCACCTGTCTCCCCGTGTCTCTCCACGTTTTGGGGACCTGAGGGATGTAGCGAATGGAAAGGGGCCCACGTGGAAGAAGGGTCGCAGGGCGAGCGTGTTCTTTGGGGAAATACTTAAAAAGAGTTTGCGCTAAGTTTAGCTTCTCACTCAGTCCGCTTCCTGGAGCCAGTTTTCGCTTCTCGGGCTCCTGATGAGGTGACTGGATCCGGGAGTGTGTGAACGGTTGGCGATGAGGCAGAAGATCTAAAATTTTCCGAAATCAGCGCCTCGGGCACCGCAGGGCCAGCGAGGCTCCGGGTTCTGCCGGCCCTGAGCCACGAGTTGTCCTGACTTCCAGACGTGTTCCCCATGGGAATCGGGGCGGCTCCGGCCGGATTGGTGAGGGGAGCAGCCTCTCTCCAGTCTCCGATTTCATAATGGGAACCCCAGGGCCCTATTTTCTGCCCCTGCAAAGCAAGGCCTGGCTAGGGCGGGGCTCCATGTGCCTAAAAGTTTGCAGGTCGGTTGGAACCAAACGCCCTGATCGTCCCAAAGAAAAGTCCAGGCCTACTCCTTGTGGGTCCAGTTCTTACACTTGTTTTGAAATAAAAGTTCAGAGAAGTCCTGTCTTCACTACACTCATTGGAGTTTGGGGAAAGGAAGTCATCTCGCAATACTAATTTCTTTCCTTACACTTTTTAAAAATCACCCGTGAGCTCTTATGCCTCTCCCCAGCAGGTAAATCTCACTAAATAAAAATGCCGTCCCCAAAGTTAGACTAACTTTGTGGTTTAAGGATGCAAATCTCACACCAAATACAAATCCTGGGACAGCACACCGCTCTTCCCTTGTCCCTGTGGGCTCGGGGCTCGTCTTTATTCCCTCCTCTGGAGGGTGAAGATTAGGGAAGTGCTTTGGCAGAGGAGTTTAGGTTTCCTCCTCAAGCCAGAAGAACTTGGTTTCAGAATTCTGAATTCTTCGGTGGTGAGAAGGCGCCCGGAGTGAGGGCCGGCCTGGGTCTGGGCCTCCGGTAGGCCCGGCTAAGATCAGAAGCCTAAGCTTACCGCCAGGAGGGGAAAGGAGTGAACCTGGGCCTGGCTCCTGCGGCTCACAGTTCGGCCAGCGGAGGGGAGCCAGGATCTTAAGTGGGGCGCTGAGGATTTGGGGTCCTGGGAGGTGGGATACTCTGGGGTTGTCCTATTGGGCTCCTGGGTCTGACTGGGTAGTGATGATGGTAGAAAATAGAGTCATTCTGGCCTCTCGCTGTCTCTTGTTTCTCTCCGCGTCTCTGTCTCTCACACAGATACTTGCCCTTAGTTTCTTCACGTCCCCAAATGTGGCCTGGGGCCCCTAACCCTAGGCCTGGCGCTGCTGTCCTGGGGTTCTGGCTAGGCAGGGCTATTGACATGCAAACCAGCGGCTTGTGGTGGTAATGACGCGCCCTCTCAGCCGCTCCGCTGGCTCCAGGGGTGAGCGGGGTGCTGGCCCGGCCTTTCTTTGGTGCCCGGAACGCGGGCGGAGGCGCTGAGCCGGCAGGCCCCAATCTGCACCTCAAAGGCGCCCTCGGCGGGAATACAACAACAGTTTAGCAGCCCCGGCTGGAGCGGAGCCGCAGGTCGGCGGGGTGCGGGGCAGCGAGAGGGGCTGGTTGAAAAGAAGAAGAGCCTATGCCTTCCCCAGCCCGCAGAATGAAAGAAAGAAAGCGAAACAAGAGTTCCTCTGAACACGCCTTAGCGCGGTGCAGGGGTGGGGAATCCATGCTCCCAGGCCTGGGGTTTGGCCTACAGATCACGCTCTGCGGCTGCTGCCCCGGCTGGGCGGGGAAGGTGTCAGTCCTCCCCGCGGCCCATCTCCCTGCTTAAAGCGAACCCCGGGGCAGCCCCACGGGGCGAGCGTGCCAACACTAGAGCTGACCCTTTCCGGAGTAAGGTGCCCCTGGCTGGGCTCGGCCCAAAGACTCCGCTAGTATTCTGAGGAGGGAGTGGGGGAGGAAGGGCAGGGGAGTGCTCAGATGTGGGGGAGGAGGGTGCCTCCGCTTCTAAATCTCCCCTCTAGCTCTAGTCTTCTAACTTTTTTGGGGGGGCCTCTGGCGTACTCTGCCTGTCTTGGGAAATTTGCTGCCCTCCTCTGGAGGGAGCATTGCCCTTCCGCAAGGCTTGTGGGAGGGGGTCCTCTCTCCTCTGCTTTCGCTCCACCTGTTAGAGAAAGCTCCGATTTCCAACAGCCTCTACCCTACTTTGAGGACGCTGTTGAAATCTGGGAGGCTTAGGGGCTTTCAGGAAACAGGGCCAGAGGGAATCTGAGGTCGTAAGTAGAGCAGCTCTGAGGCGAGACCTACTGTTGGGGAGTTTTCGGCACTCAAGTGGGAGAAAGGCAGAAACTTTTTTGTGTGTGGGCAAATGAGCAAGCTCAGCCAGAGAAATTAACTACTCGGTATTTTGAGTATCATTCTGTTTTTTCTTTCTTCTTTAAACATGTTGCTAAAACTGAAGGAAAAATAAAGCCCTGGGGTGGGCAGGCCCCTGCGTGGAGGGGCAGAGCCCGGCCTGGCCAGCCGGGCCTCGGGAATGGCTGCCCTGCCCCGGGTTCCGGGCAGCCGGGCACTGCACCCCGAGCGCGCCCGCCCGCGTGGTAACACCACCAAGTCATGAAGGAGCTCTCCCTGCTTTAATTAAAAAGGGGAATCTTGGGAAAACTGGAGCAGATTAGCACGGCGAAGAGTTGGTTCCCAGCGACTTGTTTTGATGCATGCAAGTGCACACATGTCAGTATTTCGGCTCCACTCCAGCGGCTGAGCCTCCCCGGGAGCTCCGTGTCCTTGTCCACATCGCGCCCAGGAAGCCCTTAGTCCAAACGCCGCGATGAGTTATCACTGGGCCCTAGCTCCACACAAACCAGAGGAAAATCATTTAACTCCGGGAGCTGTCAAGTCGCCTCTTCGGGGTACAATTTTTATTTTACACGCGGCAATTAAAGAATGGCAAACCCCAGCCGAGCGACCGAGGCCGATGGGCCAAACCTCCAACCTGGGGGGAAAGCACAAGCCAATAAAACGCCCAAACCTCTGCGGCCCGAGGTGGCGGCTGCCCCGGCGGCGGAGGCGATCTTCTCTGGGGCAAACATCCTGGAGTGACTTCGCTGATCTTGGTTTGGTGGTTCTATTTAATTGCGAAAAGGATAATTTCTAACAAAATTGGAGGGAGTGGGCCGGAAGGACAGCGCCGTTATTGGCAGCAGAGGGGGGGGGGGGGAGAGGCGCCGGGAGCCTGGCCTCGGGCGCGGCCGCTCGGCCTGGGCGCAGAGCCTGGCCTCCGCGCCGGCTTCTCCCTCTAGGAGGGGACGGGGCGGAGGGCTGGGGAGGGGTGGGGTATGGGGTTTGGGGGGACGGGCAGGGGCGCGAGGCGGGGCTCCGGAGATTTCGGGGGCTCAATGGCGGGCGTGCGCTCCAGGAGCAAGTTGGCGGCTCCGAGAGGCCTCGATACCTGGTTCGGAGGCAGATAGTCCTGCCGGCGAGCAATTGGATTATTGTTGATATGCTAATGAGGCGATTAGGCTGTTGGTAAAGAGCTGGAAAAGGGAAAAGTTTCTACCATTAGAGGGAGATCTCCGAGCGCACACGGGAGCTCTTTCCCTTCTCGCCTCCTCCTCCTCACCCTCCTCCTCCTCCTCCTCCTCGACCTCCTCCTCCCCCTTTCTGCCCTCCTCCTCCTCCTCCTCCTCCTCTTCGCCCTCCTCCTCCTCCTCCTCCGCTCACCGTCACAGCCGGCACTTTGCGCTTACCCCGAGAGTAGCTGCACTTGGGTGCGAGGCAGAAAGGGGGCAAATCAGTTCACGCCGATCCATGAAAATGCTTTGGAAACTGACGGATAATATCAAGTACGAGGACTGCGAGGTAAGCGTGGCGCCGGCTCGGCTGTCCTGGCGGCCTCGGGGTCCGAGCTCGACCCCCCGCACCTCCTCCTTTCGCCGCCGGCGGGGACGTGCGGCTGCGACCAACTTTGCCCCGCGCGGCGCCCGCGGCCCCAGCCGCCCGGGGAGAGGTGGAGAGGGAGCCAGCGGGCGCCCCCCTCTCCACCTCGCCCCTTCGAAGCCCGCGTCCCACTTTCCCCCCGTTTCTGAGCAACATTGCCTGTGCCCAAGACTAGCGAGGACGGAGACAAGCGTGGGTTTTTGAAGCAGTTGCCGGCTGGAGGGCACGCGCCCGCGCACCCCGCGTGTCCCTAGCGAGGTTCTGGGAGCCCAAGTCACCAGGAAGAGAAAGGAAAGAGAAAACCCTTTACCTTCTTGAACTTCCTCCCTGACCCGTAATGTTTGTTTGCTCGTTTATTTGCCTATTTATTCCTCCCCCAGCTTTTTTAAAACGAGGCTCATTTCTCTGCGGAGCGGGGGCCGGACACCTCGCTTCCAGCTGGGTTGCATCTCCCTCTTAGCGGGCTCGGTTGGAGATCACTCCTCTCCCCAACTGCCGCGGGCCCGCTCCAGGGACACGCTCCCCATTCAAGAAGTTCCGCGCCTCTTCTCCCCCCGAACCACTCGGTTGGCGCCTCCGTGGGGTGGGGGTGGGGGCGGCGCGGAGTCTCCGGGCTCCCCGGTCCCCACGCATCTGCCCTGGCGGCGCCCGGCAGCGGCTGCGTGACCGTGGGAACCCTGGCGGGGCTACACGCGCCCTCCGGTGCGCGGAGCCAGCGGGCCCGATGGAGCCCGTTAAAGCACTCGGGGTCCCGGGAGCTCGGTTTCTCGGGGAGCAGCCGGGGGAGCCCCCCCCCGCCAGCATTACCGGTCCGCCCGCGGGAGGCGCTGAGACCCGGCCGGCGGCCGCGGTGCAGCCGCCCGTACAGCCCCAGCCGAAAGCAGCCGATGAGTCACGGGAGGGGGAGGGGGCCGCGGCCGGAGATTACCTAAATAAATAGGTGGCCGTCCCGGCTTTAGCTCTTTTTCCCCCTCCCTTTTCCTTTTCTTTCTTTTTGGTGTTTGGAGCTGGGGGTGTCAGGCCTGGAGGTCTGCGAAGGCGCGGCGGCAGGGGGCTCGTCTTCCCGAAATCGGAACCTGGGTGCCTGTGAACGTGCTGCCACCCGCCTCCCCTCCACTCCCATTTGCAGGCTAGTTTAAATCTCTCTCCTTTCCCGGGCGCCTTCTTTCCGCTCTCCCCACCCCCCGGGGCACGGGGCGACATCCCCCCGAGACACGGGCGCTTCTCTGGGGCTCCCGCCGTGCGCGGCGCGGGGCGCAGACCCCCCACACCGGACCAGCTGCTTTGTTTTTCAGAACGGGGGTGCCTCTTGCGAGCTGATGGGGTGAGCCTCAGTCCTTTAGTCTCTTAGGGTGAATCGTCTCGGCCCGGGCTGTGGCCGGAGGCTCGGGCGTTCACTTTCTCCGAGGCCAAAACGCAGCTCCGGGCGCCGAGCTCGGAGCCGGCTCCGGCTGGGAGCGGCGCCGGGCGCCCGTGGGGCCGAGGCGGGAGGCGGGGAACTTGCACCCCCAGAGAGAGACCCTGTGGGGGCGCGCGTGAATGTGTGTGAGGCGAAAAAAAAAGGAAACATAAAACGATGAGGAACGAGACGGGAGAAAATAGAGTGCAGGCTGTTTCAACAACTTTGGCCGCGGCGGGCGAGCGCCGGAGCAGGGATTTCGGGTTCCCGGGCCGGCGCGGGGCTGCCTCATTCTGTCGGGCTCTGCAGGGACACGCAGCGGGCGAGGTGCCGCTTGTCCTGACAGCCCGGCGGGCGGGCTGGCGCGGCGGCCGCCCAGCCGCTCCGGGAGAGGACGAGCCGTGTCATGGGGGGGGGGGGGGGAGCGGCCCGGCCGGTCGGACGGGTTTGAGCCGGGAATCCGCGCCAGCGGCGTCCGGGCTGGGCAGCCCGCGTCTCCGCGCTCCGGGGCCGCGTCCCGGCGCCCTCCCCGAGCCCGGCCCCGGAGAGCCGCGGGCGGGGCGGCGGAGCGCACGGCCCCGGGTGTTGGAGAGGAGCGCCGGCGGCTGCCCAGGCCAGGGTCAGTCCCGGGTGGGGCCCCGGGCCATGGAGGAGCGGCGGGGCGGCGGGCCGCCGAGCCCCGAGCCCCAGGCCCGGCCGCGGGGCGGAGGAGCTCGCGGCCGGCGAGGGCAGGGAAGCACCTCCGGTGCCGGGAGCCGGTTGAGCACCCGGACACAGTCCCCGGTAGCTCCGGCCGGCGACACGCGGCCCCCAAGCTATCCCGAGGTCCGCTCAGACCTTTTAGGTCCGATTGTCCTCACTCGCTTCCTTTCCCCTTCCCCCTCCCCCTTCCCCGCGGCCTCCCCCTCCGCGCGCTCCGACTCAGCCCCCTCCCCCTCCGCTCCCCCGCCCTCCTCCCTCCCTCCCTCCCTCCCCGCGGCCGGGCTCTCCCTCCTCCCTCCCGCCCCCTTCCCACTCCGGGCTCCTCTCCCTCGCCCACACTTTCTTTCTCACACACGCACGCAGACACATTCTCCCTCTCCGCACCCTCTCCCTCGGCCTCCCTCTCTGCCTCTTTCTCTTTCACTTTTGCATGCCCTGCGCCCTCTTAAAATGTTGCCCCTTCCCCGTGATTCGCCAGCCGCCGCGCCGCTGCCCCCCGCGCGCTCGCCCGCTCCCTCTCTCGCCCGCTTTTTGTCTCCCGAGCGCCCGCTCCCCGCCTCCGATTTGCTACACTGAGGCCGCCGTCAATGGACTGCATTGAGAGCCGGCTCCCGCGCGAGTGGCCTCTCCGCTTCACGCTCGATTTCCAGGCATTCTTCCCTTATTAAGTATTCGTGTAATATTAATAGTCATGAATATCTGCTATTAGGAGGCTCCAGGAACGCCGCCCGGCGCGGGTCTTAGAAGCTCAAGCGAAGCCGCCACTAAGAAAAGAGGGGAGACACGGATTAAGGAACACGCGCGCTCGCTCACACACTCACACACAGACACACACTTTTTTTCTTTTGGGGGGGCTTTTCATTTTCCTAAGGAACTTTGAATCACAACCGATCACGGGAAGATAGAGACCGTGGGTTCGACCTGCTGAAGGCGCCGCTCCAGTCGGCGGTTCAAGTTCTCGGATGGACCGGAGCGGGGCTCCGGCGCGGTGACTGGAGCCGAGGGTGGCGCCGCCGGACGCCCGGCGCCTTTTGTGTGGGGCGCGCTCGGGCCGCGCGCGGGGCAGCCGGGCTCTCCAGGCTTGCTTGTTTCTTTCCACCCTGACTCGTTACCCCAGACTCTTCGCAGATGTTAGTTCACAGTTTTTCAGCTATGGTGAGTCCCACCCCCACCCCCATCCCTGCTTCCTTAGGAATTCTGGTCTGGAGACCTGGTGCGGCCGGAGCTGGAGCTGCGCGAGACCTCGGGCTGCACCGCCAGGTTTCCATCAGGGCACCCTTTTCATCCGCGTTTCCCTCTTTCGCTCCTTTCCACCCCAAATTCCCCGTCCCTGCCCCGCATCTCCCGGCGCAGACCTACCTCGCCGCTCCTCCCCAAGGCGTGTTTCTCGCCTTGTTCATCTTAATTTCCTTGCGTCTCCGCTCGTTCCTGGGATGTGCTCAACGTTTGATGCTAAATCCGTTTGCACACAAAAAGACGTGGCCCGATGTTCCCCGACCCTAGGGGCCCGGGGCCGAACCTCCGAGGGCTCGCGATCCCCGGAATCAACTCTGTTCACTGGTTTTGCAAGCGAATTTCAGTAGAGGAACAGAAAGTCAGGCGTTTCTTCTGCCTTTGGGGGCTGGGGGTGGAAGGGTGGGGGCCTCCGCCCCGGGGTGCACCTCTCTCATTAAACCCAAGAGGGGGCTGAGTCTATTTTAAACCTCGACTAGACGTCCCCTTCTCCCCATCGATATGGTAACTCCACGCGGTGGAGAAAGGAAAGGGGCTCCTAACCGAGGAAACGGGAAAGCAGAGTCTCTCCACCCCCCCAGCCTGCAGTTAAAACCTTCTTTAAGCTGGTAATTTAAACGTGTGCTTCCTTACAGCCCCACTACGAAATGTTTCTGTTTAAATAGTCAGGAAATGCTAGTAGTCTTTGAAAGTGTATTTTTCCCTCCGAATAAATGGAACAGGGCAAACAACGCAGTTCAAATGGTGTCTATGCGGGGGGGGGGGTGGACGAGGGGGCGCTTTTACTGTTTAATATTTAGTAGGGATTTTAATTTTGCTTTAGGGAGGTTTCCCGCCGCAGCTTATGTTGCTCTGTTCTGGGCGGCCCTTGTCCACCCGTCCCCGCCGTGGAAAGAAATAGCTGGGAGCCTCTCTGCCCCCCATTTGCACAGTCTGATATCCTGCGTTTTGGAAGGGCCCGCTTCTCTTCTGGGGCGTTTTCCAAAGGGAACGGCTTGGGGCTCCTTTCTGCGGCCTGCCGGCGGGAAGGGGCGGTTTCCCCGCAGCCCCGCGGAGCGGGTTTGGAGTGGGCAGCGGTAGCTCGACGCCTGACTTCTTGCCCTTCGCTCTCCCCTCGCTCTCTTCCAGGACCGTCACGACGGCACCAGCAACGGGACGGCGCGGTTGCCCCAGCTGGGCACTGTAGGTCAATCTCCCTACACGAGCGCCCCGCCGCTGTCCCATACCCCCAATGCCGACTTCCAGCCCCCCTACTTCCCCCCGCCCTACCAGCCTATCTACTCCCAGTCGCAAGATCCTTACTCCCACGTCAACGACCCCTACAGCCTGAACCCCCTGCACGCCCAGCCGCAGCCGCAGCACCCGGGCTGGCCCGGCCAGAGGCAGAGCCAGGAGTCTGGGCTCCTGCACACGCACCGGGGGCTGCCCCACCAGCTGTCGGGCCTGGACCCTCGCCGGGACTACCGACGGCACGAGGACCTCCTGCACGGCCCGCACGGGCTGGGCTCCGGCCTCGGGGACCTCCCGATCCACTCCTTACCTCACGCCATCGAGGACGTCCCGGTAAGGCCGCGGGCGGCGCGGGCGGGCGCGCAGCCCTTCCCCACTCGCGGAGAAGGGGCTGGGAAGCACGGGGCCGTGGGCCCGGGTTTTCCTCGGCGGTGTTTACTTTTTCAAAATTTCATTTCATTTTATTTTTTTTTTGGACGGGCGCTTGAAGGACGACCCACATAGGCAACCGAATTTAAAAATTAAAAATAAGTTGAGAGTGCTGCCCCTAGAACAATGGTTCCTGGAAATCCTTCAAACAATGCCAGCATTACCATTTCCACCGACGCAAATAAATCAGACGGTTGCCACCATATCGTCCCCTCTCCGCGACAGTAAACTGTTTCGATTGGGAGAGGATCTAATTCCACCTCTGCGTCTGGCGTTGGGATTTCTCCCCGTCCTGGAAAAGATGCTAAATTCAACCGAAAGAGCTCATTAAATGCCCTGGCAACTCCAAAGAAAGTGTACAGGACATACTGAAAAATTATTTTTGCTGGATTTTACAAGCGTTAGTGATATCTGAAAGTTATGTGTATCCCTTACCCTGATTAAGGAATAGTTAAGTAGCAAATCTGAGCAGAGGGACATTAAAATGCAGCCTTCTCCTCTTCCTAGGGGTGCTAAGTGCTGACCTCATAAATCATTAGCTAGGTTCCAAACGCCTATCAGAACCTGCTACACCCCTTATTAAATTAAATGTTCTGAAACTATTGAGCAACATTACTTGAGTTTTAATTCAGTTATCAATAAATGTTGTTTAAAATGATCTCTTAATAAGCATGATATTAGCACATTTACTCGTTACAATGTAAACCAGCTATTGATAATTTGAAAATACTTTCTGAAATTAAATTTAAACCAGCATCTCTGCTTCAATTCTACATATTTATGGTTTCCTCACAACCTTCCTGAAATGGAATTAGAACAAGCCAATAATTTTATTAAAGCTGTAAAGGCTCTATTAATGCTGCTTTTCTTTGGAGAGGAAATGTATCTGGATGTGATTTTTGCTGAAATGCTATTTCAAATTACTGCATCAAATATTGCAGCAATATATCCGTTGACAGTTTAATGATTACTGCATTAGATTGCAAAGAAAATGGTCAGATGAACTTACCTGCTTGCTTGGTGAATTTAAAACTTTAAGTTACATAGGAAAATAGAAAATTTATTACACCTCTCATTTAACTCAGTTAATCACTGAAATTTGTTGGTTATATTTCGCAGCCTTGCAAGGAAAGCAGAAAGTAGGAACTTGATCCAATGTGGGGTTTAGTAAGCAGTGTGTGTGTGTGTGTGTGTGTGTGTGTGTTCGAACATGTATTTAGAGGCTGATATTAAACAGTGCAGTTCTTGGGAAGAAAAATGAAAGGAGCAATAGTTGAGAAAAGCACAATTTAAAAAAAACAAGCCTGGAAGTTGTGATCATTTTACTTCTCAAAGATTCTCTGAATCCTTTTCCTAGCCTGGTCTTTGGAAATATTTGAATTGCAAAATAATGTTGCAAGCTTTTGAAACTTCTGTGGATTAGAATTGCTCTACTTTGCAAAAATTCGAAAGTGGTTAGTGTGAATTCTTAACACCTGTATAGTCCCTCTTTGTGGTGAAATTGGTCAGTAGGAGAAATGAACCTAAAGATCAAATGAAAACAAGGAAACCCAGTTGCTGCTCTCCCCCTCCCTTCCCCACCTTTTAAGAAGAAAAAAAAAATTCTTTCAAAGGAATTTGGGTCAGGAAAAGGGTTGTTTTCAATTTTCCCATTGCTGCAACAGTTAACCTTTAATAAGAATGACTGCTAAATGTTTAAGAAAATCAAATCGATGGTGAAAATTATTTAATCATTAATATCTCAGTGGGGTTTTAAACTTAACAGTCTTCCCTGTATGGACAAGGTCTAGAAATAACACAAATAAAAGTATTATGCCACACTACATTTACTTTATGAGTTTAGGGTGCATGCATAAAGGGATCATATTTCCCCATATAGTTAAAACACAAGAACTGCAGCAGTACTCATTTCTGAACATTTCTCAATTTAATTATACTTAAATCCAGAAGCACTTTAGGCAAGTTACAAATGAGAGCATTGAGTATAATAAAACCTGTAATAAAGCAACTTAGTACCATCCACCCGGAATCATTGCGATCAGGCACAATTAACAGGAGCATAAATCCAAGACAGAATGGAAAATGTTTGAATCAGTATTATTGTTGGACAAAGACTAGAGAAGGAAGTAATAGTTTTTTAAATGGTAATGCCTGTGTTTGGTAACGATTGCGAAATCTTCTATCTCAGCAGCCCTGGTGCTAATTTGTAAACACAGCCAGACATTATATTGCCTGTCAGTTTCTGCATTAGAAAACATGATTTCATTTTACTTTCTAATCACGTTTTGACTCTGGCACACACATATACCCATCCATCTGCAAAGAAAAAAAAGAAAAAGAAAACCCCACCCCAAGAAATCTGCTGGTGGACAACAGAAACCACCGCAAACGTTTTTGTGTTTGTTTTTTAAAATAATTTCTATTCCTATATCCAATTTAGGCAGTAGTCCTTTTTTTTTTTTTCAAAAAAGACAGCACAGATTATTTTTCCATAGGTGAAGATGTTTGTATACATTTGCTGTGTATCACACTACCTAAAGCGTTTCCAGCACACCCCTGTCCTGCCTGTCATTTCCATTGTGTTTCTCTGGCTCTTGCTGCTGAGCCCTTGAATCACTAGAAGTCCGAAGCCTCTGAGGCGCCAAAGTAATGCTAGGTGCATTTTAAAAGGTTGAACTGATTGTGAAACAGATTAGGTGCTCCAAAACTTGATTTTAATTTCCAAAGAAAGTTTTATTCCCAACCTCCACTTCTTTCAAACTCAAATTATTTGCGGGAGGAGGAGAAATTGGCCGTGGGTGTGCAGTGAAACCTCTTGAGTTGCAAAGCCCCAGATTCCAGTAAGCCAAGATGAGATGTTTATATATAAATGTCACTATAAGGGGGGAATTTTGATTCTACACCTTCCCCTCCCCCATCGTGCACGGAATATTCATTTCCTTTTGTTTTGATTATACACTTACATCCATGTGTATCCTTTTGTTGCAGCATGTAGAAGACCCGGGTATTAACATCCCAGATCAAACTGTAATTAAGAAAGGTAAGCCATTTCCTTTTGCATTCCAAGCATGTCCTTACAGGCACGGCGCTATTTAAAAGAACTTGCAGAGCTGTATTTATTTCTTTCAAATACGATTTTCCTAAAGGCTCAGAATTAGCAAACAGACATAGAGCAGCAATGCTTGAATGATCGGCTTTCAGTAGGTTAGCAATGGCAACAGGCTAGCTTTGTTCTGATTCATGATTTAATTTAGTTTAATGATATCTGGACAAACACATAAAATGTGCAATAGTTTAACTGATTGGGAAGTGGCATTTCAATTTTGAAATGTTTTAATAGTTTATTTAATTGTGCGAGTGGCCAGGAGTGTTAAGAAGTGATGTGCTAAAACAGTGCAAATAATTTACAATTGATATAAGGGCAGATGATAAAAAGACACAGCATTCCTTAGCAGAGGGGAAAAAAACCTTCCTTGTTTTTCAATCCAATTTCTCATTAGCTCTTTAAGGGTTTTTAAACTTTGTGAATTAGGTTAACAAAAATTTGGCTTTGGGTTAAAATTAGCATCTTGAAGATGTCAGGATTGTTAGCATAATTGTTCATAGCAAAAAAAAAAGTTGTTTAAAAGTGTCCAGTGATTTGGATGGATTTGTAATTTGTATTGTATTTAGTGAGTAGAAATAAAGTTTACTGGATTAAATGTTTTCACAGCAGCTTTTTTGTTGTTGTTATGGTGGCAATGTTACATTTCAGGATTCTAGGCTCCACCAGAGGCCGATGCTATAAAACTGTTCTCATTTCAGTTCTAACCCCAATCAGCTTGTTAGCTAGTTTAGAGTTTCATTTTTGCATCTGTGAAGTCTTTGTCACATCAAATTAGATGTGCAAGGGATAAATCTTAAGAGATGCTCTTTCCAAGTCGACATGATAATTGGCTCTTTTATTAGTAATCTCTCAAGAGTTCGTTTAACTCCTATTGTCTCTATTAGCCTCCCCAGAGCTATTAATGTCACAAGCGATCTATCCAAAACTAGAGCCCCCCACCTCTCCATAGGTCTAGAATATCCCATTAGAGAGGGAGGAGTAAGGCAATGAGAACGTATACATATTATTACACATGTCTCCATGTGGAATTTAAAAAATACAAATACATACTGTACTTAAGTGGTTATGAATGCATCCGAATTATACCGGTGACAAGAAATGTAATGTTAGTACACTTTCTGCTGGACTTGAAATTTTTTTCTAACTATGATGGGTCCAACAATGAAGAGCTAAAGAATTTAACCAGTAATATATCCTCCCTGCCTTCTCAGTGAGGACGCTTAAGCAGAGGGCTATTAACTATTTGCTCAACAAAAGTATTCCGTGGTAGGCCTGTTTATCCTTCCTTCTAGCACAAAACGGGGCTTGGAATGGCTCTTCAAAACTCGAGTCTTTCTCAAAAATATAGGAAAGGGCCTATTTCTCAAAGGGATGGGGCACGTGTTGTGTGTCAACAGACCGCTTCCCAGATTGGTGAAAATGCTCATTTACAGGCTGATTTGCCATCTAAACTCTGGGCTGACTTTAATTACAGGTTTATGGAGTAACTCCCCTCCGCCCCCCCAACACTAAACCCCTCATTTCCACAAAACTCCGAAGGACACATAGTTTTTGCTTGCTCTAGGTTTGCAGACGTAACCCCCTCCCCTGCACCAAAACCCGAGCTGGAGCACCTTGTCTGGGGCCCACTGTGCTCGGATGCTGAGAGCTCAGCGGCTCAGTTTCACCACCATCTCTAGGCAGCACCCCAGGCTAAAAGGAGAGGGTCCGGGCGGAGGCACAGGCCTGGCGGGCGGGCTGGGTGGGGACACCTCCGGCCGGGGTGCGGCGCGCCGAGGAGAGGTCTCCATCTCAGGGCGGCGTGGGGCGGGAGGTGGGGAAGGAGCCACGGAGTTTCAGTGCTGGAAGAACAGGGGGCTGCGCCGGCCCCGGCCGGGAGGAGAGGCGTGCCCGGCGGCCCTCGGGCGGGACCCTCGGCTCCCACACACGGCCTCCGGTCTGTCTCCGCAGGCCCCGTGTCCCTGTCCAAGTCCAACAGCAACGCCGTCTCCGCCATCCCCATTAATAAGGACAACCTCTTCGGTGGCGTCGTGAACCCCAACGAGGTCTTCTGTTCGGTTCCGGGTCGCCTCTCGCTGCTCAGCTCCACCTCGAAGTACAAGGTCACGGTGGCGGAAGTACAGCGGCGCCTCTCACCGCCCGAGTGTCTCAACGCCTCGCTGCTGGGCGGAGTGCTGCGGAGGTGAGGCCTGCGCGCCGACCTCCCCGCCCGCGGCCCCGGCCGCACTGCGCCTGCGCCGGGCCCGCGCCGCGCACGGACCTCGCGCCGCGGCCCTCCCTCCGCGGGACAGGAAAGGGGCGGGGACAAGGCGTGGGGCGGAGTGGGTGGGGCCGGGGGCGGGCGCGCCCGCCTTCCCCGCCCCTCCCCTCGCGGGGGCGGGGCCTGGCGCGCGACCTGGGCCCTCCGGCTCCTCCCGCCCCGCCCGGCGCGCACGCGCAGCTCGCCCCGCCGCGAGCTCAGTCCCGGCTGCGGCAGCCGCGGGGCGCCGTGCAGCCGCCTTTTGCCTCCACGCGCACACCTTGCCGGCCCTGGGAAACTTGCTCTCGGGCTCCTCGCTTTTCTTCACTCCGTGTAGGGTCTCCGGCGGGTAACCCGTCGTTCCTAGCATACAGTTTTAAGTAGGAGACAGTTGCTTACAGCCCGCCCCGCCCGCCGGTCATTACCACCTCGGACCGAAGGTGACCCCCGCTGCCCAAGGCATTTGCATTCACGGTTGCGGTGTGTGGCGGCCCCGATGTGTGCCAGGCAGCAATGCAAGACACGTTTAAGTGCATTAGGTTCAGTTACTACCGACGAACACACGTTACAGACTTGGCCTCACCCCCGCGAGGTCGGAATGATTCATTTCGTAGATAAAATTTGATAAGCGGCGGCGAGGTGAAGCATCTTCCCTCAGGGCAGGTTCCTCCCTCGTGGGGGCTTCCTTCTAGGGTCCCACCCAATGGAGGGTCTTGGGTTGAGCTTTCCCAGATAAATACTTTATTCCTTTTTTAAAAAAAATAAGAAGTAGACAAAAAGTTTATCCTTTTGATACTCATTTACCTACCTATGATACTTTTGGTTCCGCTCTGATAGATATATCCCATTCAAAGCCTATAAAACCATTCTTGGAAGGTTTTAACGTCAGCTATTTTAATCTTTTCTTCCTCCTTCACAGCCACTTGGCTGCCCCTTTGTAATCTTTCACTGTCACAGATCTGAATCCGCCCTCTGCCTTTTCCTCCCCTTCCCCCACCCCCAATATTGGAGACTGTTTACCTAGGGGAGTATAATCTAATCCACACAATTAAAGAGCACTTGAGTAGGGAATAAAATCTGAAATTAATTAATTTGCTGTTTTATTTAAACAATTTATCTTAACCACTTTCTGATTATGGAAGTCTATTTAGACATCTATTTAGAACTGCCTCCATTGTCTTGAAATGAGTGAAATTTTTAAAGGCCGATATCAGCTTTTGACATTTCCAGTTAGGCTGGTGACATGGCATGTAAACAGTTGGTGAAATGAATTCCCCGTTGGGGCTAAAGCAGAGCAAGCAACGTGAGAGTGATGATAACTTTGGTTACTCTGAACAACCTAACAGCAGATCTTACAAAGACAATTTAAAGACCCCACTGGGATTTATGTGATTGTAACAACAGGGAAAATATACAGTGACCAGTCGAACTAAAAAGTACCTTAAAGCCTAGAGGTGAAAACTGTTTCTGTTTGTGGTTCTTTAGAGAGCTGGGGAATCAAAACCGTCCAACCTGCCACAATAATTGCAATAATAACCGAACACAGAAGATGCTTTACAGTTTTATAAGCATTTGTCTCCGATGATGTTTCTGTACCATTTCTTCCTAGATTTCCCTCCCTTAAATATCTCCGGGCTAGGATTCTTAATGTTAAGAAGCTGTCAAAATTACTATAATATAATGCAGAGCAACCCAATGTTTTCTAAATCCCTTTCCTATATTTGTGAAACAGGGCAAAGTCTAAAAATGGAGGAAGATCTTTACGAGAAAAGCTGGACAAAATAGGATTAAATCTGCCAGCAGGGAGACGCAAAGCTGCCAATGTCACGCTGCTCACGTCACTGGTGGAGGGTAAGCGAGCCTACTTGCTAACAAGAGGGAAGTTTCTTCTGAGAAAATGGGTAATACTTAGTGGCCAGATGTTTGGTTGTATTTTGTGTCAATTGGGCAGTTTCATTTTTTTCCCCTCCAGAGAATGTAGCAGGAAGTGAATGAAATTCTTGCATGTCAAAAAACTATTTGCATTTATTTCTATCCTCCTTTCCTCTTCCCCTCTGCCACAAAATTACACCTCCCTAGCCCAATTCTGACCTGAACAATGTGAAAATGAAAGAACTGCATATTCTCCAAGTTCCTGTCTCCCTTATAGAGCTCAGCAGTAAATCACTTAAGGTATTCTGACATCTGCATTTGAGAAATGCGTGACCATTACTTCCTGAATTAATTTGGGAATCTTTGACCTGCATCCTGATTTAAGACCATCCTGAAAGCTCAGGGTAATATACCCTTTTAGTTTTTGTTTTCCAAACATGTGCTCCCTTATTTCTCCTTTAATTGTGCTTCTTTACTTGGAGGGGAAGAAAAGTGAGTGATTTTAGACTTTGAATTGCTTTGGATATAAAAAGAAAAAAGAAATATGAGCACTGCAAAAAGTTTCCCCTGGCAGTTTTAAACATGCACACATGCATGCATGCCCCCCACACAACACACACATGCATGCTTCCAAACCCCTCAAAAACAAAAGCCAACCCATCCTCAACTCCCTGCTCTAGATGCACTGTCACCAGAGTCTTCTCAGATTCCTGCTTCCTCTGGATTCCTGTTAAGTTTTTCTGACACCAAATTGGCTTAAGTTGAGTGTGTTGGAATAAATACATAGCTCTCTTGCATTTCCCTCTGTGTTCTGCTGGAAATGCCTTATGGCTATAGGGGAAAGGGCGCGTAAACTATCAGGCAGATTTCAAAGCTGCCGTTTATATTTACAGAAGGCGTTTTATCTTATTTGCATTTCCTATTTGAGGCGGTATAATACGGTTGAATTCAACTTCTAGCTTTGTAAATAACTAAGAATGTTTAAAACTGTACATTTGAGGAGGAACCCTATGAACCATTTGAAAATGGTGTCAAAGATGACAATAATATAACTGCTAAGTAATAAGCATTTGTTCAGTGCCAGAAACTATCTACGGTAGCACTGTGTTTATGATATTAAAAATAATACCAATACATAGAAAATGCACTATCCATACTCCAACAGACCTATATGGGGAAAAAAAGGAGTTATGAGTTCGGGTGTAGTGTGAGAGTACGTGTGGGTTTTGGGTTGAGCCCTGTAGCAGGGAGGCAGTTTCTGGAGAACTGTTATTGTTTGTGATCCGCTCCATTTTATGGAAACAAGCTCTGCGGAGAGGGCTTTGATGCTCTAATTGGCGCATGCGTTCTTCCGGAGCTGGAGCTAATGGCAGGAAGCCCTGCAGTAAAAACCAACTGGTTCAGGAAATTAAAACCAAAGATTCGAAAATCAACAACACAGACAGACTCAGTGGAGTGACCCTCAAATCCTCTTGGTTAATCGGTTTGGATGAACAGATAATTATATGCGATCAAGTTAAAATGTAAACCCTTAGTTGTTACCTTGCAGAAAAGCTCAAGGAGTAATTATGCATACCATTTATGAATGCGTGGATAGGTGTGAGGTTGCAATACAAGAGACATTTTAAAAGCGAAGTTGGGAAAGTGTTATCAGGGTGGGGAATGAGACTGGAGGGTTGTAGATGAGATTTACATTTTCAAATCATCTTGGCCTTCTAGGGTAAGTGGCCATTTTCCTGATAACTACATCCACCAGATTCTACAGAGAAGGAAATAAAATGCCTGAAATGAGAAAACAAGTATTTTGTGTTTCCTTCAACATCTGGTTTAAGAAAATAAGGGAGTTGGGAGGAAGTTTTGATCCCAGCTCTACATTCTCTTGCACTCGCCTCCCTCCTCTCACCTCTTGCCAGGAGAAGCCGTCCACCTAGCCAGGGACTTTGGGTACGTGTGTGAAACCGAATTTCCTGCCAAAGCAGTAGCTGAATTTCTCAACCGACAACATTCCGATCCCAATGAGCAAGTGACAAGAAAAAACATGCTCCTGGCTACAAAGTAAGGCGCTTACCTCTTCAGGGTCTCTGTGTCTCCTTGTGAAGAGAAACAAAAATCAAATTTGCTCTCACTTTTCTCTTTTCCTTTTTGTGTTAGGCAGCCTTGTTGTAAATACTGATAAACACAATCTGATAAGTCATAATCTATTTTAAAGGGGAGATACAAGTAGAATTGTTCTGTGTATTTTGTCTCACCTTCCCATCACAAACAATTGATGTGTGTTGGGGGGGGGGGGGTTGTAGGGATTTGATAGAAGTTGAATGTGAATTTGTGACTATGTTGTTTCAGAAGACCAGAATCAAGTCATCAGAGGAGTAAACAAACTTGTCTATATCAGTTTCTTTCTCTTGCCCAAGCCAGTTTTTGTCTTCTAACCCTTAGTTGTTAATCCAAAGGCAAGGAGTAAGTAGCAGTCTGAAAAATGTGCAAACCAGAAGTTGTCCTAGTTTCACCCCCAATCCCAATCCCATTTCTTGCTTCCTTTCTCCTAGAAAGTCACACACACACACACACACACACACACACACACACACACCTCACAAGTGTTAGCCCACAGGCAAGATATCAAGTAGGTTTCAAAATGGCCCCAAGCTAAATTCCCATGGGTGCTCTGGTTGAATAGGTTTCTCCTGGTGGCATGTGGAAAGAAAACGACTATCTTGATATGTTTTCTGGACATTAAAAGGCTTGTTTGGAAGCCTTTAATTATGAAAGTCCATGTCACAGGAGGGCATGGAACCAGAGGGCAGAGGCTGAGGCCTCAGGCGGGCAGTGTTCGGCTGGGGGACATCATCAGGCTTGGGGAAGGCAGCCTGCTATGCTAGTGCTCCCATTCTCCCTTCTCCCTACCCCAACCCAGCCCAGCCCCAGGGCCCAGCTAATCCTCATTTCCCACTTTCAGAGACAGGGCTTCCAGTGTGTAGGCCTCATCTTCCTGTATTTCCATTTTTTCTCTTTCCTTAGGTTCGAAGCATGCCCTTATTCACAATTTCCCTAGAGAGTTTTATTTTATTTTGATGTATGAGGAAAGACATGGAATAGGAAACTGAAATGACTGTTTCTTCTTCTCCAAACCACTCTGACTACCCCCAAGTCATGGGTTTTTCATGCCCTTTTTTTTTTAAAGGCAAAATAATTCCAAGAAAACTTTTGCCTTTCTGTTCACATGCAACTGATTAGAAGGTGAATGAGCGGAGACTTCATCCCACAGGCTGCTGCTGGTCTCTCTAGAAGACCAGAGAAGAGGGTCTCTATAATATTTTCAACAGGACAGCTGATGGCCGCATGCTGTTGGCTATAGAAGAGAGACTTATGTTTGACTCCTTGTCCCTCTTACTGTCCTTTGTTCTCTTCTCATGTGTGAAATGTTTTCCAGTGACTAGGATGTTTGGTGTGAGCAAGAGAGGAGGGGGTTAGAAGTTTGGTATAGCTGAGAGGCGGGTGGGGAGGAGGGAGAGAGAGACAGAGACTGAACACATTAGTGGGAATATATATATATTTTAATTTATTAAGGTATTATATGTGATTAGTGGAAATATTTAAAGAAGGGGCGGCGATGTTTTAGTGGACACTGCTGGGTCTTCCAGCCTGTGGCCACTGTAGCTCTGTCTCTGGGGCTGGGGTCTTGGGTCAGTCAGGTGTCTGCTGGATGCCGGCGGAGGTAAGTGTAGGAGGAAAGGTTATCTTTGCTGCTGGTGCTGCCCCAGAGGAGTTTCATGTCTCCCTCTCTCTCTGCTTCTCTTGTGCTGCAGACAGATATGCAAAGAGTTCACCGACCTGCTGGCTCAGGACCGATCTCCTCTGGGGAACTCGCGGCCCAACCCCATCCTGGAGCCCGGCATCCAGAGCTGCTTGACCCACTTCAACCTCATCTCCCACGGCTTCGGCAGCCCGGCGGTGTGCGCCGCGGTCACGGCCCTGCAGAACTATCTCACCGAGGCCCTCAAGGCCATGGACAAAATGTACCTCAGCAACAACCCCAACAGCCACACGGACAACAGCGCCAAAAGCAGTGACAAAGAGGAGAAACACAGAAAGTGAGGCTCTCCTCCCGCCCGGCCCCTCCCACGCCTCACCAGCCCCTCCCCCAAGCGCCCACCCACTCTGTCTCCCCGCACCAACCGCCCGGCAGGTGACAGCTCCGGGACCAGCCACCCCCTCTGCTGCTACTGCTGCCGCCTCCGATGCCGCCTTCAGCCCTCCCGTCTGGGAGCCCGGGACTGCTCTGCTGTCGGTGGGCCGCCCCTGCTGACTCAGGCCCTGCCTCAACTTCCCCATCAGCATCAACCCTTTGCCCTCATGTGGAGCCTAAGAACAGAACAGGCCGTGAAGCCAGCAAAGAAAAGTTCTGTCGGAGTTTGTGAACTTTTTTTTTTAAATAAGTAAAAAACCCACACATCAACAATGGCAACAACAACAAAAACTTAAAACTGTTTTTCTAAAAAAAAGAACGTAAAAATTTAAAAAAAATATATACAAGCTTCATGGGACTGAATCACCACCTTCTCTTACATACTTCAGTTCAGATTGTAGCCATACTTTAAAAAAGGCAAAAGGATAATGACATTTTTATCAGTATTGTGAATAAACTTGAACACAAATACACGAAGTTCCATGTCATGTCTCAGTTGTAGAAGTTTTTCCTCTTCAAGGTAAAGCGACCAACTTGAACTTTCTCTGGCAACACGATTCAGTTATATAAGGGAATCAGTGTTCATGTCTCTGTATATATTTATTTATGTGTAATTTAATGGGAAGTGTAAATATGGTGAGTCTGTTTTAAGCCTTTTTTTATTTATCTGGTGATCTCTTTTACCTCTTGTTTAGTGGGTTTTGAATCTTCCCTATTAGTTCTTCATGTGGTTCATGGTACTTATTTAGAAATTCAAGGTTTGGGGAGATTCCTTTTTCCTCTGGGATTCATGAACTTAGCATGTTAAAGATGACAATGAAACAGCTGAACAAATAAACAAGTAAAGTAAAATTTTATATACAATTAGAATTACATTTAGCTTTTCATTGAACGGAAAGAAAAATTGATATTGGACCTGGGAAAGATTTTTAAACTTGAGTGGTTTCATAACCCTTCTATGTATTATGGGGAGGGGGGGAGTTAATTTTATTCCACCATTCTCCTTTAAAAGCATCATTTGAGCAATAAATGAGTATTGTCTTTAAGCCAAGGGTTAGGGATTTTTTCCTCTCTTTCTCTCTTTTTGTTCAAAGAACTTCAAACATTTGGGACCACCTGGTATTCTGTATTTTCACTGGCCATCTTGGAAACAGTTCTAGTTGTATTGTATTGAGTTGTGCTGGCAGTAGTTTCCATGCCTGTCAATGTATCATAGTCCTTTGTTGCCCAGATAAATAAATATTTGATACGCTTTATGTCGATTTTTTTTTATTCAGTGGCTGTCTTTACCCAGGCGTATTTTTGTTCTTGGCAGTATTTTTTATTCAGTATGGTTACAGTAATTGAGTTTAACTCTCCCTTGGCAATTGCTCCTTGCAATAAGCAGCTGAACCCATTGTTTCCCTCAAGTATAATAAAAACTTACTTTCAACTTGGAGTTCAGAGCAGGGTATCATTTAGATATTCCACTGAGTCTGTATCCAGACAAATGACACAATAAAACCCAATGTATTCTTTTGGATAAAAGATTGTACTGCTAAAGGAATGACACACTATCTTTTCCTTACTAGAAACATTAATTTTATTATTAAAAATAAACTTTTATTTATATTGATCCTTTAGGCTTTTATTTGTGTTTTGGAAGCCAAAATCTAAAATCTTCAGAACCAAACATTAAGGATGACAAGGAAGATAGAGAATAGAAGACACCTGTCTCCCCCTCACCCCCGTCACCCCCCTCACACACACACCCCTACCTTGAAGTCTGTCTGAAAATAACTGAAATTTAAATTTTTAGTTTTTTTGAGACAGACTTCAAGGTAGTTAGCACAAAGGAACTACCCCTTCAACCTTCACTTGCTAGCTCAGGCTTCTCAGAGGCTAAGACATGTAAATGAGCTAAAACTAGCTCTAGTTTTCTGGGAGGAGAAAGGAATAGTGTCAGAAATGAACACGGGGCAGAGAAAGAGATGGCAAACTGTCTCCCATTTATTTTAATATTTTATTTAGAGATGAATTTCTTCCTATGCTGTTCTTAGTAGCTCTTGTGGGAGCAGAGGGGATGGGAAATTATGTTGATTTCCAGAATCATTTCTGCCTGCTTCTAAAAGCCGACCCACCCCTTTCTATCGCCACAGGGCTCCTCCTAGAACCTTTTAGAAATAGAAAATGTTCTCAGGGGCCCGGGGGGGGCGGGGGGGGGGAGAGGATGGGGGAGGGCCTCTGCAGACTTCTGTCTGTCTTCTACAACAACAGGACTCTGTGCTTTGCTCTTACAGAGGAAGGACTTCCTGTGCATAAAAATGGTGAATTCAGAGCTTTTCAAACTGATTTGGAAAGTCTGCTTTGGAAGTGAGGAGGATTTTTAATGATTTTTCAGAAGAAAATAGAGGTAGATAACCGGAAAGTTTATAGGAAAAGTCCTAGACAAAGTATCTAGGCGTAGGTGTCATCTACATACGGGAGGAGATTTCACATTTGTTCATCTGGTTTGGCATTCCGAAGGACTAGGGAAGCAGCATTAGGCAGTGTCCATTTTGCAGCCTTTTGCTTTCTAATCTCCTTATGGAAGGCAGTGCAAAAATCAATCCCCACAGACGAATGAGAGTTGGCGGAGTCTAAATTCTATATTCTATTTTCCAAAGCCAGGGAATTCATAATAATGGTGTTGTTGTTTTTTGTTTTTTTTTTCTTTAAAAAAAATTCGAATGGAGAGTGTATCCTCAGAACGCAAGGCGGCAATTGTTTTTTAAAGCGGTTATTTATTATTTCCTAGAGAGACTGGTTAACTGTAACGTAGATGTAACAAAATAATGAGGCGAATGAACCCTAACTGTACATACTCTTGACAGAAATGAAATGCACACGGCATCATGGCAGGTGAAGTGAAGCATTGTCTATCTGGGCTGTTTTTCTTGGCTGCATCTCAGATTGTGTGGGGGGATCCTAACCTCAGGCACAATAGCATTCATAAACAGCCATACATTGCTGCTCTTTCTCCAACGACACATAAATACTCATTTTAAAACGAAAACAATCTTATTAAATACCATTCATTCATATCTGGATTTACAGATGCTTGTTATGTTGGAAAAACCTGAACCCCATATAATCCTTGCATCCTGAGAAAGACGGAAAGGAAATAGTGGGTTAGAACATTACAAGGTCATAATAAACAATGGTTTCCAAAGGCACAGAATTAGTTAGTTTTATTCTGTAATTGGACATTTTGAGGATCATGATATTGTCACTTCTTTTTCTTTTCTTTAACAAACGTTAAAAAGAAGTTATATATGTTTTGAAGGGGTGGGAAGATTAAAGGGTTGTTATTAAAAATCATTTTTATGGGACTAACCAAAGGCTATATGGATTTTGGCTTTCTCTGTTGTAACCAATGTATATTTTCTAAAACACATTGTGATTTTTGAACAGGTCACATATTTATATACTAACAGCAGTGGTTATCTTTGAATTAAGTCAAATTAGGATACCTCGTTGAATTGTAAAAAACGCTTGCTAGGCTATGCTAATCACCACACCCAATTTTTATGGAAACACAATGCTCCTTCATTACCTCTTCTATTCTCCAACAGCCTTTGAAAATCACTATCTAACCCATTCCTCCCCAAAATCGAATATTAATATAATTTGAGTTCTTGATGGAACTACCATCAGGACTGCAATGCCCTGCAGCTGAAATAATATTTAAAATAGAAGGGATTTGACATTTGAGAAGTCAGTGGCTTGAAATACCCAGTTGTACTTAGCTAATTCAGTCCTTAACCTCTGGTTTCAAATAAATCAATTACAGTCGATTCCACTTCAGTTCAGAAGTGCACAGGGTTTTAGTTAATTGAATACATTTTATTCACTTGCTAGGAATATTCATTTATCAAAATTCCAAATTTAATGTACATTTCTTTACAACTCAGATTATGTTAGACTGCACAGTCAGATCAAATTTGCCCTTGTTTCCCCCAACTCCTGCTTAAAATCTAAATTTCACCACTCTTTATGAAATGATGTTTGCCATTCCTTTCTCCATCAAAAGTAAATTCATAATAATTCCATGCCAGGCAGGAGAGCTGTTTTCCCCCCACAAAGAAAAAAAAAATCATGTGGTCATCATCCTTGCATTAACTTTAAATAGGTTAAGAACAGAGCTGGATTAATTAAGTTTTTAAAAAGTATTGACCTGAAATTAAAAAAAAATTATGCATGGTTTCCATTAGAGCTTAACTTTGCTGCAGCTGACAGGTATGACAACATTTTAAAGCCGCAGGCTCCTTTTCTTAACCCTCTCTTTTCCTCTGTCTCCCTCCCCTGCCCCTCTGGCTTTTGGAGAAGTGCTTGAATAAATAGTGAATTGTTAACTGAAAGCAGTACTGTTAAATGTGCTCAAATGAAGTTGTGCTTTAAACAGATATTGATGTATGCAGTGTTTTATATTTATTGTTTGTAGCATCCTGCTGGCAGCAGTTTACTGTTTGGAAAGGAAAGGGGTTAATTAGCGTCATTATCAATCACTAATGCTTGCCTAACGTGTCCAAAGAATAATCAAGTTAGAGGACGGCATGAAGCCAACAGCTGCTTCATCCCAGTTACAGATCTCCTCCTAAGACACTCAGTTGTGGGGTGGAGAGGATGGGGGATGAAGTGAGGGGAAGAACTGCCATTGCTTGGGTAGAAGGGCTATAAAAATCAGGTCAACTCGCTAGAGATTCAAGAGGCAGAAAGTATAACATAAATAACAGTATTGTCATTCTTTGAGTTACAGGTGCAGAGATGGCACCGGTCCTGAGGCAAGAGTACTAACATTTGTCCTTTAATTGGCTTGATGATCCAAGTTGGGCATTTGAAGAAACACATCTATATTTCCCTATTGCTTTGTGCTGTGTGTGTGTGTGTGTGGGGGGGGGTAATATCTAAAATGCAAGAAGAGAAAAGGAAGAAGGCAAAAAACCTCACACACCACAGACAAACCCAAGTGAACTCCAGCTACCCATCTCAGAAGAATAACACCACAGAACACATCAGGTAACAGCAGTTCTCACACCTCTGCATCTCCTCCTAGGATGCTTAGGGATATTTTTCCTTGTGATTTCAATGAACAGTTCTGTTTTTATATTAAACTTGGTGGCTGCACAGGCATGCCATTCTCAGCTTCCTGTTGTTCTTACTTCTCTTAATGATACACTCCTTGTGATGTACCGTGGGAGAGAAACTGAAAAAGTTTGACCTATTATGGGTTCCTCTCAGCAGCTTATCTTTAAAAATATTATTTGTAAGTTAACCAGGAGTTAGAACTAAAGGCCCCATTAATGATCAGAGTTTACTCAACTGTTTTTTTTTTTTTCTGAAGGCAGGGATGAATTAGTCCAAGGTGGAGTATTTATAAACAGAGAGCAGTTATATGATTGGACAAGACATTGATTCCCATCTATGAAAGGAATAGCCCAAACTCATGTTTGCCCATGTGGACGTAGATAAAAACAAGAACCAAACCAAACCAAATCAAACCAAACCACCACAACAAAACCATCCTCAATCAAAACATGAACGTAAGTGAAGTCTCCATCCAAAGAAGTAGCTGGTGTTTCCCACGGACGGCAGCATGGTTGCCCTCAGAGTGGGAAGAGAAGCACGCTGAGATGGAAAACTGTGTAATGCATGTTTGTGGGAGTTTTTGTGTTGTAAAAAATAAGATTCTGTCCCTTAGAATAACGATTGAAAAAAGGAAAGGAGAGAATACAAGAGATTTTAGGCTGAACCTGGGGCCTTATACCTAAATGGTATATATTGCTCATGTGTAGACTGTATTTCTTTTTCATTTTTAATGCCCCCAAAAGTGCAGCACTAACTTTGATTTCACAGAGAAATTTCCTTATTAACGAAAGAGCAACAGCTGGAGAAATCTGTTAGAGCAAAAGGGAGCTCAGGAAGATGACCTTTTAGTGGATAACTGAGAAAACTTACAGGAGGACTTTCGCTCTTCTTTCTTTCCTTCCTTCCTTCCTCCCTTCCTCCTCCTCCCCTTCTCTCTCTCCATTATACATTCCTTTCCTCTCAGTCTCCTTTTTAACACAAGAATAGGTCTGACATCTTAGAGCAAACTTCCTATGACTATTTTGACTTTCTATACTAAGGTCCATTGTATAGAATATTTTCAATAGCGAGGCATGGATTAAAAAAAAAAACTGGCCCAGTTTCATTCTAGTATTCACTACATGTGATTTTACTGAGGAAATAAATATGATAGCCACTAAATTCTGATAACAACCCCAAACAAAAGCCATTAAACTGAAGGTGGAATCTCATGGTCTTCTAGTCTCATGCCCATCACAGCTCTGGGCTTTTACAAGCGAAGAAGGGAGTCCCTGCTTTGCCCGGGCATAGTCTCTCTGAGCTCTCATGAGTTGTTACCACTCATCACCCTTTTAAAACCCAGCCTATCCCGGGGAAATGTACACATATATGCGTGTATATTTATATTGGAAATGTTTGGTTAAACTAAATTTAGCTAATATAGCTTAAAAGATTACTTCTTTTCCCGAGGCAATGAGTTCATGCTAGGATCGAATTTAGCTTTGTCAGCTACCAAATCCCATTTCAGGGTCCCCCTGTCTTTTTTGGAGTCCCCAAGTCTGCTCGGAGCCTTTGTCCACAGCATGGACTCGTCCCAGCGCCTGATCTCAGCTGGGGGAAGCGGGACCCCCCGCCTGGGAGGAGGCGGCGCGGTCCACACCCTTCCCTGCGTGGGGTTCGGCCCACCCCCAGCCCTCGGGCAGGGCAGACAGGCACGGCCCCAGCTAAATTCTCCGAAAAAAAGTCTCCCGCACACCCGTTGGCCTGGGAAGCAATTCGCGACGTGATCCCGACGGCCTGGCGGGGAGGCGGCGGCGGCGCGGCCGGGGAGAGGGGGCCGGAGGCTGGGGCTCGGGCTCGGGCTGGGATGGAGGCGGCGTGGGGTGCAGAGCCCCGAGGGCAGCCGGGGGGGGGGGTGTGGGAGGCCTGGGCGGCGGCCATCGACGCTCGCGTCCGGGTCTGACCCAATTAAACGGCAGTAAATCCCTGAGAAAGAGGCTGGGGACTTGCCTGCCCTGCAGCCTCCCCGCGCGCTCGCCGGGGCGGTGAGCGGGAGCCGGCAGGCTCCAGGTCAGAGTTTTAAGGGCCTTTTTTTCCCCCCTCGGAAATGGCGCTTTAATTAAGGACTGGAGGCAGGGTCCGTGAAGCTCCGGCTCCCAGGCTCCCGGGGCTGCACGGCTTCAACACCCCTGGCCCGGGGGTCTAAGCAGATAGAGCCGCCCGGCCTCCCCCCGGACCCGCACCCATCCCGTCCCACACCAGGCCTCCCCGGGCTGCGCACTCCTCACCCAGTTCGCCAAACGTCTACCCGCGGGGCACCCTCCCCAGGCCGGGGCTCCCTTCGGCGAGCCCCAGAACCCGCCCGCTCCCCGCGGCACTGACCATCAGCCACCCCCGGCCTCGGAAAGTCATTAACACCTTGTTTTACTGCAACAATTTGGTTGACCTTTCCCTCGTGAGCAAACATCCAGGATGAACTACCTTAGCAGAGGGCGATTCTAGGGGACCCGGGGGCGTGGGGTGCATTTATGTGACCCAAGCAGGGACCCCCACTAGGAAGACGCGAGCTGGAGGCCTTGGGCAGCTTTCCTGGCCAATCCCAGGCCCATTGGCACCTCCGGGCCTCCCCTCCCCCTCCACCCCTCCTCCCGCAAAACTGCGCTCCGACTCGGCGGCGGGGCGGGGAGGGGGGCTCCGCAGATCGTTGATATTCCGGGTCCAGCCGCTCTCCGCGCTCCCTTTCTCTAAGCTCAGCCGGGGGGAAGTGTCGCCCCGGGCCAAACATATGCTTCTTTCCAGCGCGCTAATCCACCTTCAGCGTGGAGGCATAATTGCTCGAGTGTCCATGGATTCGCGGCGCTTTGTCCCTTGCTGGCTCCCATCAACCCAGGCACACGCCATTTCAATCAAATCTTTTCAGAAAACTGTCTCCTTTTATCAAGTCCCAGCCCTTGCAAACGACGGGAGCATTTAACAAAACACCCTCCATGTTCCGCCGCCCGCCTCCCTCGGCCCTGGCGGAGCTGCGATTATTGCAACAACTTTTCATGCAGTTCAGCCTCTGAGAAGGGAGGAAGGAGGGGGGGGGGGGAGAAAAAGAGAGAGAGGAAAGAGAAACAACCTTCGCACCCCATCTCAAAGCAAGTCTTTCTCTAAAGCCTTTGGTGTCAGGTGGTCAGGTGTATGGAAAGGAAAGGTCAAAGGTCACCCTTAAAGAGAAAACATGTTTCATCTCAGTTATTTATTTTTCTTCTTTGAAATTACAGAATCGACTGCCTCTGTGAGGGTTTGGGCAGTCCAGTGGGATAAAAAAGCAGGCAGAAACAAGCTCAGCGAAATGGGCAGAGAACAGGGAAGGATCCAGTGGAAAGGATAGTATTGATAATCTAGCAAAAAGCTCTGACAGAAAAATCCCCAACACTGATTCCCATATGCCTCTCCAATCTTGCTTTTGTGGCCTGAGACTGGCGTAAATCAAAGTTGAATCTGAAGCTCTGTCTCTGTCTTATGATAATAATCTCATGGTAAAGATGGAAGTCTTACATTCTCCGGATTTAATAGTTTGACTAGATTCCTAGCTTCAGGAGAAAAAGCTTTTATTGATTAGGAGGAAAAAAAAGGAGGACTGTCAGAGTGAAAGACAAACTCTGGAAAATACCTTAGGAGCTGATATAAAAGTATTTTTGATGTCGTAGAAAAAAGTAATGAAGCCAAATGCAAAAGATGGAGCAATTATTATGTAAATACAAACAGAAGAGATTATAGTTCTATTACAGGAACATAGCTTTGCTGCTTGTTTATAAAATGAGAACGTCAGAGTTTTCTTCAAATCTCAGATCACCTCATATTAAGACTGATTTTAGGGACTTAGGTAGTTTATTTCATGATGCTCAAGGAGAAGAAAGTCAACATAAATGGCAGTTGTTCTACAGCCTTAGAATACAGTAGGCCTTTATGGCACGAAACTCCATGGGGCATTTTGGTGTTCCCCTTATTCCTTAGATGTCCATGCTGGGGAAGATTAGAAGTGCTTCCCACTGTCCTTGGTCCACTATCGGAGTCAAATGAGATTGTTGAAGTCTCTTGGATTAACCACTTAGATGAGCCAAGTTTGCTGTTAATGTTAAGGTCCAGGTATTTAAGCCAGATTTTCTTCCATCACAGTTTTTAAAAATATATATATTTTATTGATTTTTTTACAGAGAGGAAGATAGAGGGACAGAGAGAAACATCGATGAGAGAGAATCATGGATTAGCTGCATCTTGCACATTCCCTATTGGGGATGTGCCTGCAACCAAGGTACATGCCCTTGACCAGA